>CM057337.1:365202384-365841897 GCA_030015575.1 Agapanthus africanus | reverse complement strand
GGACCACGTCCTAAAAATAATCAGTCTCATTGAGGAGATCGCAGACCTCAGGACCATGTTGGAGAACGAGTTATATACTGAGTTGATTCTACTGTCCCTACCCACTACCTATGCCAGTTCATATTGAATTCAATATGCAACGAAAGGAAATTACACTTCCAGAGCTTCTCAACATGTTGAGGACTGCATAGGGCACCTTGAAGAAATCCGTGAGACACCCGCTCTATTTGTTAGGGAAACTTCTTCCTCTAAATCTAAGGTTAAGGCCAAGGGGAAGAAGAAGAAGTCCCCTACCAAACTGAAAGGTGGTGTCAATAAGGTGCAGGGGAAGGGAAAGGAAAGGATTGGGGGAACACAAGCAAAAAAAGTGGAATGTTTCTACTATCATAGGAAGGGACACTGGAAGAAGGACAGCCAGGCTTTGAAATCCAGGAATCAGGACACAAAGCAAGTTGTGGCTTCGGTTTCAGATGTGTTTGTGATTGAAAACTGTTTCTCTATTAACTCTACTTCCTTAGTATTGGATACCTGGTCAGGATCTCACATCTGTAATTCGTTACAGGTGCTGAGAAACCGTAGAGTTTTAGGGAAAGGTGATATGACTCTACGAGTTATCAACGGAATAAGTGTGGATGCTGCTGCAGTGGAGAATATCACATCGGGTTGATGAGTGGACAATATTTTGGTTTTGCATAACTGCTTTTGTGTGCCCAGCATAATGTGTAATGTTAAATCTGTATTTTTGTTATCTAATGAAGGATATACTTTTGCACTTGAAAAAAATGTTATAAATATTCACCAAAATCATGAAATGAATGGGTCAGATACATTAAATAACGGAATATACATATTAATCAGCATCAAATTTTCAATGTCCAAAACACACTAAAAAGAAAGACTCCACAATCAAATCAAGGTTTTTTAATGCATTTTAGACTAGGTCATATCAATGAAACATGATTAACTAAGTTATATAAAGATGGATATTTAGGTCCATTTGAATATCTATCCTTTTTAACTTGTCAATCATGTATCAGAAGAAAGATGACCAAAACTTCATTCACTGGACATGGAGAAAGAGCTATTTAACTACTGGGACTCATACACAGTGACGTGTGTGGCCGGATATCTACACATACAAGAAGTGGTTATTCCTACTTCATTACTTTTACCGATGATTTCTCAAGGTATGGACATGTATTGTTGATAAAACATAAATCCGAGACTTTTGAGAAATTCAAGGAGTATAACAATGACGTAGAAAAAAAAAAGAGAAAAAGTATCAATATGCTTTGATCTGATCAGGGTGGAGAATACTTAAGTACCATGTTCTTGGAATATTTAAAAGAAAATAGAATTCTCTCTGAGCTTACTCCTCCATACACACCACAACACAATGGTGTATCAGAAAGACAGAATCGCACCTTTCTTAATATGGTGCGTTCCATGATGAGCAATGCTGAGTTGTCACTATCCTTCTGGGGTTTTGCACAAGAATCTGTTACATACTTATTGAAACCCTATCTTAAGTATCTTCAGATTTGGGGGTGTCCAGATTTTTTCAAAAAGTATAATCCGAACAAGCTTGAGGCACGCTCAGTATTACGTAAGTTTATGGGATACCTAAAGAATTCAAGGTGGTATTTTTTTTACTCCGAGGAACAAAAGATACTTGTTTCTCAACATGCCCGTTTTATGGAAACTCTATTTCATGGAAAAGAAATTAGTGGGAGCGCGATAGAACTGGAAGAAATTCCAGAATCACAAACTATTACCGAAAGCTTAATGCAACCCGAGACTTCAATAGAACTGGACGTACCTACGCCACTCCACAGATCTAGTAGGAAGTCTCATCCGCCGGAGAGATACTACGGTTTTCTTGTAGACGGGGATCGAGAAGATTGCATCATCAATGATGATAAGTCTACTAGGTTTCAGCAGGCCATCACGAGCAGAGGCTCAGTGAAGTAGCTGGATGCTATAAGATCTGAGATGGAATCCATGTAAACCAACAAAGTTTAGACTTTAGACGTTGCACGTACAGGGGTAAAACGGTAGGCTGTAAATTGATCTTCAAAAGGAAGATTGGTGTAGATGGAAAGGTTGAAACCTATAAAACTAGACTTGTAGCGAAAGGTTATCATCAAACACCAGGTTTGGACTATGACCAAACTTTTTCTCCGGTGGCTATACTTAAATCCATTCGGATCCTACTTGTCATTGCTGCCTTCCATGGCTATGAGATCTGGCAAATAGACGTAAAGACCGCTTTTCTGAATGAAAATTTTGAAGAGTGTGTTTATATGGACCAGCCGGAGGGCTTCACAGAGAGTAAGAGCAGCGGAAGGATGTACAAATTACTTAAATCCATTAATGGATTAAGCAGGCATCACGGAGTTGGAATATCTTCTTTGATGAGACGGTCAAGGAATTTGATTTTATCAAAAAAGTAGATGAACCATGCATTTATAAGAAAATTGTAGCGAGAACTGTAGTATTCATCGTTTTGTACGTAGATGACATTCTCTTGATATGAAAAGACTGTCACAATCGGTCAAATGCTTCTTGTCACAGAAGTTCTCCATGAAAGACCTGGGTGATGCGCCGTACATTCTAGGGATTAAGATCTATCTTGGTAAATCTAAGAGAACATTGTGACTTTCACAGTCCAGGTACATTGACACCATACTAAAGAGATTTAGTATGGAAGATTCCAAGTGCGGTTATTTACACGCTTTTCACGGGATCACCCTCTCCAGATAGACAGACATCTCCAAAGACTAATGAAGAAGGGGCTCACATGGGCATTATACCATACGCTTCGGCGGGTAGCATCTATAATGCATTTTATGTTGTGTACCAGACTAGATGTTACTTACAGACTTAGCGTGGTAAGCGGTATTAGTCAAACCCAAGGGAGAAGCACTAGATAGCCGTAAAGAACATTCTCAAGTACCTGAGAAGAACTAAAGAATTGTTCTTAGTATACGGTAATGGAGACCTCCAGGTCAAGGCCTTCGCATCCTCTAGCTTCCAGAGTGACAAGGATGACTCTAAATCTATGTCGGGGTATGTGTTTACCCTCAACGGAGAGGCAGTCTCTTAGAAGAGTTCAACTGCAAATGATCCAACAACAAACTCGGGAAGACACCATAATAGACTCGACGATGAAGGCTGAGTACATCGCTGCTAATGCCGCAAAAGAGGCAGTCTTAATGAGGAAGTTCATTTCTGAACATTAGGTGGTTCCGTACATTGTTGGTCCAATACCTTTGTATTACGACAATAACGGGGCTATTGCTTTAGCGAAGGAACCACGGTCCCATCCGAAATCTAGACATATCTTAAGACGGTATCACTTGATCTGGGAGATCATCGATTTCCAGGAGATCGAGGTGCGGAGAGTAGATACGGAAAACAACACTGCAAATCCATTCACCAAGGCTATCCCTCAGATACAGTTCGAGATGCTGTTCGACATGTTAGGTACTCGAAACGCCAATGACTGGCTTTAGCGCAGAAAATGGGTAGTCAATATGCTAATAAAAGTCCTTAGTGCAAGTGGGAGATTCTTAGGATATATATGCCCTAGAGGCCTTTATTATACAGGATGCTTGGGATATATATGTATAGGAAAATCTTGCTCGATATGATAGTAAGCTATTTTGTTTTTCTTTATCTTAACATGTGTATATGTGATACTTATTATTTCATATCACTAATACTTGATAATAAATCCTGTTAGATTCTTGCTTGACTACCAGTATTGTGATGGCAATCTTACTGGTGGGGGCTGGGTACTCTATAAGCACATCCTTAAAATTATCCCTAGTCATATGATTATCGAGACTGGGCATTGATACTCCAGAATAGACCAGTGTATACGTTTCTTATTCCCGTCAGGGGAGATGGCCGGTCCTATAGCCATTTGTGTATGGTACCAGTGATAGTATACAGGTGCTCATTAGGTTAAGAGTTATGTTAGAAGGACTCGTCGGGAGTTGTTGGATGGTACTATACCTAACGTCAGATAGCAGCTCTCAAGTGACATAAGTACAGGTTAGTCTGCCGACCTGAGATCATCATTTGTCTTGTGTGAGTTCCTACTGTGCTTTGATTACCACCCTACCACGGCTCTACTAAGTCATGAAAACAGGTTTCAGTTTAGTATAGTCTCGAGCCACATGAAGGCAGTGAGCGATTGTCGGGGATTCATCTCTCCCAGTATATGGAGTTGATGTCATGAAGTGTACGGTTGTCCGAAACCATAAGACCGTGGCCTAGGCAGTTGAGATTTACTGATAGTTAGATTAGTAGTTTCTCGTATGGTCTTGAGCCACATCGACATGACATATCAAGTTATTATAGGTTTGACATTTTCTACCCCTTAGAATTGATATGTGATACTATTAAACGAACATACCATAATGTATGGAGATTGTCAAAGATAGGCTCAGTAGGGATACATACGAGTTTGCTTGCCAGCCTTTCTTTCGACAGATACCTGGGTAGCCGTTACGTATAGCTAGTGCACTGATCTCCTTATGGTTAAACCCACTGCCAGCATATTGTTGAGTCTTTAGAGTCCCACACAGAGAGTTTCCCGGTTCAGGCGAAACGGTGTAGTATGCGTATTTTGATACGCTCGGGTGTTCGATAAAATACGTGTATTTTATACACTTGCTTTAATAGGACATTTTAGTAATACTAGTAGGTTTGAAAGATACCCAGATATGAAACTAGTTTTATATTGCTCTCTTTTGGGTATTTGTATTTTAACACAAATACTGTATTATGCGAATATGTGTATTTGTATGAATATAGGTATTTGTGTCTTAATACAAATACATGTATTTCTTTCTTAATATGAACACACGTATTTTGTATTTTCGATACTAATACGGTATTCATATTTTGGTAAAAATACGGGTATATGTATTTATTATAAATACGGGGTATTTTGGTATACTTGATTATATACATATTTACATACATATGTGTGTGTGTGTGTGTACACATGAGGTGGCCCCTCTCTTCTTCTATTCTCTTCTAGTTGTGTGTGGGCTTGTGACTCACACTATTGAGTCACAAACCCTCCCACTTTATATGATATTTTATTGTGATGAAGAGATAAGAATTAGAGGGTGAGATACTTGGTAGCGATTTTCTTGAGTTCGTCATCTTCTTCCTCATTTTCTCTCTAGAGTTTTGAGAAAAAGAAAGAGAGTGTTTTTTCACAAATGCTACTTCACTAAGCATCAAGACTTGGAATATCTTGATCTTTAGTTGCTTCTTTGCTTATTACTAGAAGTTAATGCTTGAACCGGTATTCTCGGGTGGATCATCATTGACGTAGGGAGAAGGACTTGCAAGCTTGATCATACAACCCTAGGAGCTTAAGAAGAGGACCACAAAAGACCCGAAGGACACGACATCAAAGGTTATAGTCCTTAACATACTAGATAACTTCTTTTACTTTTTGTTAATTTAGTGTTTGGATTTGATTTCTAGTGTTATAGTTTGTAGTGCACTAGTAAAATTTAAAGTGTTTGAATACACAAACGTCGTAGTTGACACAGCAAAAGCACTATGAACTTACAAAACGATTGTATGCTATCTGGTTTGTCTTTATCATTTATATGTATAAGTTTTACTCGTTAGTACGTGTCGTTAATACATAATGATAAAGCCCGCAGGATTTTTGATTAACTACCAAAGTTATGATGGTGATCATACTTGTGAGAGCTGGGTAGTCCTTAAGCACATCATTAAATGTAACATTTTGGAAAATTTTAAATATTAATTTAATAAGTTACAAAAATGATATCGCTTTTGAAATTGGTAATCAGAAATATATCCGAAAAATGTAGTTATTTCGATAAATATGAATAAAAGTGTGTGATATCATAAAAATAATATTTTTAATTATTTTAAAATGACAATGTATTTTACATTAAGCTAATGATAATTAAGTGTTATGAGAAGTATTTAATATTTAAATATGGATGTAGATTTTTACATAAAAGGGTTTCCTTTGTTTTAATTCTTTTGTTAATGGTTGGCATATAATAACCTAGGCTAAACCCTCACAACACCACACTCTCATCCATGCTCAACACTCTCCACCTCCTCCTTCTCACTTTACATCATCACCTCACAACACTACACCTCACCCCACATGGTTGACACCTCCTCCTTTCTCTACACACATCCTCACCCTATTATTTTCTTCTAAGACTTTTTCCAAAATCTCAACTGAAACCATAGGTTCTTCATGCTTTCTACACTAAATATTTCTAAGTGTTCACCTCCACAATGAGAGAAGCCATGAATTCCTTCACCAATTTTGCTCACACCATCAACCTAGAAGCCACTACAACCCCTAAGAGCCTCCATCATACAATCCTTGAGCTGGATTTCTTTGTGCACCCTCTTTATAGGTATATCTCACTTTCTTTGTAAAAGTTTATTCAGTTTTTCATCTTTTTAATATGTGCAGTATCATAAACTAGGATAATTATGATATTTAGCATACTGATATTGAATCTGGAACCACTAGGTGTAACCACTAGAAAAACTAACAATACCATGAGCATCATGAGACCACTAGGAGACTACACTTAAAGCTCGAGCTCCAAACTCCCTACCATGTCCGGCGACATTCATCAATTTTCCGGCGACGCCAGCCCCTTAGGCTGGTTGGTGTTGGTTTTTCTTCTGTAGCTTTAATTTGTTATTTTATAAGTTACTGTATTGTTTGATTTGTTCCAGTATTCTTACAGAGAAATCTGGGAATGTTTTAGTAAAGGTTTTATCAAGTTTCCGATATTCCGATACGGGTTTCTCGTATTTTGTACTGTGACTGAAACGTTGAAGTTTGTACGTTAAATTCAGGGGCAATTGATCGTTTATGGAGTAAGTAAGCTATAGCTTCTAATCTATGGATGCTTAGCTTGTTGTTTTGATTTGGATATGATATTTACGCCGATATTTCATAACTACGATTATAGGTAAGATCGTGAAGGTTTTTGAGACGGAGTTGGCGAACATAGCAGCGCGTATTTCAGCAAGCTCAACACGTTGGAGAGTAGATTTACATCAACGAGGGAAGTCGGGTGGATGGCGTATAGCACCCCGCAACCTTATACATATGATACTATGATATATAGTTAGTTCTTTTGTGTTTGTTAAGTTAATGATATTGAAAGCATATTGCATCTAGTGTATATTCATGTGCATAACTTGTTTTTGATGGTTTGGTGGATTGGTACGAGGAATCATACCGTACTTGTGATAATGAGATTCGTATGCCGAATAACGGCCAAGTTTCCTTTAGACTCGTAAAATAATGTTTTATTTCATTTTAGAACGTAATACTTGAGTGAGCTATACTCTTTTAAAAACTAATGATTCGTTTATAAAAGACAAGGATGCGATGCCAATTTCCTAAACGAATATCTATTTTCAAACTAAGGCAGTTTCCTTATTTTAAAACCAACGTTTCGTTTCATTTTCAAAGATAATGGTATAGCTCATAGCAAGTAGTTACAATTAATAGTAACGCTTAGGTTTACTTTACATACTCGCGATATATTCCTCGATGTTATATGCTTCGTATATACAGACATAATGATAGAACACTGCACAACTACCAATGAGTACTATGCTGCAGAAGCACGCACACTGTTTATATCAGATTTTTGCTTTTTCATACCGCCCAATTTTTATCACATTGCATATCGGTAGATACTCTTGAGCCGTGTTTGCTAGTCAATTGCAGGATACAGGTTCTCGGCTCTAAACGGTGAAATTCATGGAAAAACACGACAAAACCCGGATTCCTGCCAACCACAGATAAAACACGGATCTCCACTCTTTATCCGTCTATTGCCACACACCAGTTTAAGAGAAAAAATGGCAAATCAATGTCGTTTTCATGTACAAGGCTCAATGGCAGCACAAGATCCAAGAAATCTACACGGAGCTCGAGGAAATCATGACAAAAAGATCCACATCAAATCACCTTTTGCTCAACAGAAATTCTGGAAAAATCGTGAAGAAAATATGAGAAAATACATATACCAGAATAAAGGGCACACAGAACCAGGGAAGCACAAGAAAACCGAGGAGCCAACTGCTCTATTAGGCCGCGGAACCGCGGCCTAAGCATGCTTAGGCCGCGGAACCGCGGCCGTACGGTGGCGGCAGCAGTTGGGATTTTAGGGGTATGTTGGTCTTTTTATTAGGGTCCAGAATTTTGCCCTAGGATTTCATTCTCCATCCTATAAATAGCCCAGAACCTTGTGAAGCCAAGGGTGCAAATTCTTGTATTTTTCTAGGTTTAGAATACTTGTTTCTTCTTCCTCTTCTCATCTCTTCTCCATTGAAAAACTTGTAGTGAGCTTTTGTGAGTGAAGAATGATGAATAAAGAAGTTCCTTTTGTTATTATATCTTGTCTTGTTCTTTAGTTAAATTATTATTGCTTGTAATTTTCATTTGTTAATTTAGTTGTTGTTATTTCTTGTTGTTTCTTTCTTTTCTCTTTTCCTTTATCCTTAAACAACCATGACGCTTACGCTTGATCTTTGCCAAGGTGAGGTCGCAAATAGCTAGTTGTTATCTCCTAATCTCCTTCTTTCTATCTTCCTCTTTTGTTTTGTTTTCTTTTCATTATGATATGTGAGTAGTTTCATGCTTGTTAGGGTAGGATAAGGGAAGTTTGAGAGAAGGAAATCTCTCTCACTATTTCCTTGCCCAACATTTTAAATCGACTCCCGTTAATTAAACCACAATCCGCTCCTTACGGCACCCTATCCTACATGATAGCGGTGATTCCGTAGTGAGACCGGTTGTGGTTGAATTAACCGGAGGTTATGGCTAAGAGCCAAGAACGGACGGACAAGCACCAAAAGGAAGAACTTAAGCGTTGGAAAGCCTAGCTTATACTCGCAAATTCCTTCCTAGTCGTGCTAATCCCCGTTGTTGTCGATTACCGTAACACCGATATTAAGAGTGGCAATGAAAGAAGTGAGGGACTCCTAACTCAAACTAACCTAATCCTAACCCTAACAACCTCTCTTTACATATCATTTTAACACTTAGATAATCACAAACAAATCTGGAAAACTGGACTTAACTCGTTAAAGCACATAGAAAAAGATTCCCATCTCCCTGCGGACGACCCGTACTCAACCGGCTAGCTACAAGCGAAACCGTTTTAATAGCGGTAATTAACTAAACTTGAACACGCAGAATCTTTACCAATCAAATGGCGCCGTTGCCGGGGAGACGGTAGTTTATTTCTTTGTGTAATTTCGGGTTAACTTGTGAATATAAATATAACCAAAACAAAAAATATATATATATATATACTTTGTAAAGAAAAAGCATCTTGTTATTTTTGATTAGTTTTTGTGCAAGTGTGCAGGAAAATAAGGAATTCGAGTTCAGTGCCAAAGACGTGGGATATTCGAAATTCAAGTTCAGTGCCAAAGACGTGGGAAGATAGACCCACATTTCGCGGCTACACCGCGACGGATCAAAACGAAGCAAACGGTCTACTGTAAAAATCTGGAACAGATACAGTAAGCAAGTCAAAATTCAGCACATCCAGACAAGCAGAAGACACCCAACAGAGCATACCCAAAAATTTCAGAAGCCCAATCCCACCATCTTGCCGCGGAACCGCGGCATAAGAAAGCTTAGGCCGTGGAACCGCGGCCGTTTGGTCTCTTCAGTGTGCCAAAAATTTTGGGTAAGTCTCTCTCCTCCTCCCCACTCCTCTGGACTCCAATAAACTGTGTTTTCTGCAGCATTCTTTGCGCAAATTCTCTTCCCCCTTCCAATAAACTGTTCTTGTGCAGGATTCTTTGCGCCGCGCTAAAATAAAAATTGTTTGCAGTTGATTTGTTATCGCTTTGCATTCATTAATACGGACTTAAAGGGCTTGAAACCAATTCAAATTGGGTGGGGATTTCATCACCCTTCCCAGGACCCCAGAAATGACAAAAAGCATATGCATTGACCATTGTTAAATTAAAAAATATTAGACTCAGCCCTAAGGACTTCGCGCTCAATAGGACAGAGGACTAATTACAGGCATCAGCCGTTTATCCTATCCTGACTTTGCGGTGTCTAGGCAAGTGTGACGAAGGCAAGTGGTTATTTAATTAAAGAACTTCGCGAAAGCGTTGGACAACCTCCCACTTACCTGGCACTTATCTGGCCGCAATTGGCGGAGAAGAGGCGGTTTGAGGTCCTGTTTCTAGTTCTTTGGAACAGTTAGGAGCTGTCTAGTTGACCTAGGTGACCCTAAATCTAAGTGTGATTGTGCATATCTTGTTTGTGATTGCTTAAAGCCGTAAATCCGTACATATTTCTGTAAAGCTCTTTCTAAAAAAAAAGGGAAAAAAATCAAAAACTTTTATAAAAACTTGCCCTTTGTCGCCAAAATCCAATTTTCACACACCACCCATCGCCTTTCTCCATTGACGTTTTCTTACCCTCACCTTCTCCGTTTTGACTATACTAAACTCGTTTAATGTATGTCCGCTTGGACTCGGGACACTAGCGCCCGCCTAGTCCGTGTTACGTTAGTCGCTACCGACTACGCGATCGATTCAGACGTCGAAACTCCGTCCACTCCTCTTTCACCTTTACCTTTGCCGGCCAACTCCGACGTTGACCGGAATTCTGTTCATACATCTTCACCTTCACCATCACCAACCTCTTCTTCCGCGATGTCAGGATTTAATCCGAACATCTCTTTGACTACCCCTGGATTGGCTCCACCTCCTACGGAGACCAATAACCCACCACCTCCGCCTGTTGTAGCGCCGCAGCGAATCGCGCTCCAGGATCGTTTCTATTCCACCCGTTCTGCACTTCCCACCTGCCTTTCTCTTCCACCGGCCAATGGGGATAATTTTGAAATTAAGCCCCACTTTATCAACATGCTTCCACGATTTCATGGGCTTGAATCTGAAGATGCCTATATCTTCATCAATAAATTTCAAAACGTTTGTGCCATGATGAAAACTACCTAACTGTCGGACGATGCTATACGCCTACGGGTCATTCCGTTCACTTTATGCGATCTTGCTGAAAAATGGCTGTATAGCACCGCTTCCCACTCCATAACCAGTTGGGACGAGTTTGTTAAAGCGTTTCTAAAGAAATTTTATCTGAATCATAAAACTGCAAGGATCCGCAATGAAATCAACCAATTCTCTCAGCTTCCTTCTGAACCCTTCTGGAAGTGCTTTGACCGGTACAAAGACCTTCTTGTTCTGTGTCCTCACCACGGTATAGAGAAATGGCAACTTTGCCAAACCTTATACGAGGGCCTGAACCCAGCAACGAAGCAGTTGTTGGAAACCATCTGTCAGGGCCACTTCCTATCGAAATCTGACGAGGAAGCGTGGCAATTCTTTGATGACCTTGCGGAGCAAACGCTACAATGGGAGAGCACCAGACCGACTTCTTCTTCTTCTACCTCCACTTCTACCGGTCAGTCTAGGGTAGGAATTCACCAACTTGACGTCTCTATTGCGATGAAAGCTGAAATGGCTGCAATAACGAGAAAGCTTGAAGCAATAGAGAGCAAATTTTCTTCTCCTGCTCCTACTCCTGTTCTTCCCCTTCGTACCATCTGCGCTTGTTGTTCCGATCCTTCTCACTTAACCGAAGAGTGTCCTTACAATCCACCATCGCAAGGACAGGATCAGGTTAGTGCTGCATTCCAGCAAAGTCCGAGGAATGATCCACACTCTTCCACCTACAATCCCGGTTGGAGGAACCACCCCAATTTCTCCTGGAATCAGAATCAGAATCAATTCCAAGGCAACAATTTCCAAAGGGCCCCTCCGCCGCAACAACAAGCGCAACAACAAACTCAACAGCAGTTTCAGCAACCCTTCCAACCCCAACCTTTCCAAAATCAGACTAACAACTTTGCACCCAACAATTCTTTTCCACCAAAAACTTTGTTCCGTCAAACAACGATAAGGTTTCCTCGCTCGAACGAAGTCTGGAGGCGTTCGTCAAACAATCGACTCAATCCACCGCAAACATCCAGTCTTCCATTCAGTCCTTAGTGCAACACACTGCCGCTCACGGGCAAAGCATCAAAACCATCGAGGCCCATATTGCACAACTGAATGCGGCCTTAAGCGAGCGAGAGAAGGGGAAGCTCCCGTCCCAACCACTCCCAAATCCCGGTCACCCACAGAATGTACATGTTTCTCTTGAACAACAGAATCATAATGTGAGTGCCGTGACCACATTGAGATCGGGAAGGATGCTGCAAAACAACATCGGCACACGGATCAATAATGACACCCCGGCCGCTTCTTCTTCTATTTCTTCTTCTTCGTCTCCTGCTTCTTCATCTTCTGAGCCTATTCTCCGTTCTTCATAAGGCTCTCCTTCTTCTTCTTCTGCTCTGAACGGACCCGCTTCTCACTCCACGAAAACACCTGTTCTGGAATCCGTTCCAACTCCACAATCTCCTCCTCCAACATTGGACTCAACCAATTTTAAAAACGTTCCATTTCCAAACCGGTTGAAGTCCACCAAACAAAATCCACAAATGGAGAAGATTCTGGAGTTATTTAAGCAGGTTAACATTAATATTCCCTTTTAGATGCTGTCCAACAAGTCCCGTCCTACGCGAAAATCTTAAAGGACTTGTGCACGAAAAAGAGGAAGTCTCAGGTACCCAAGAAAGTTTTCTTGGCTAGTACTGTGAGTGATGCCCGTACCCAATCTTTACCACAAAAACGGAAGGACCCTGGCTGTCCTACGATTTCTATTACTATTGGGGATAAGAACATCAACCGCGCACTATTAGATCTTGGTGCCAGTGTTAACCTGCTTCCGTACTCAGTATACGAGCAATTAGGCGTTGGAGAGCTGAAACCCACACACTGTACTCTCCAAATGGCCGACCGATCGATCACCCATCCTATGGGTGAGCTAGAGGATGTGTTAATCAAAGTCGGGGACTTCATATTCCCCGTTGACTTCATTGTATTAGACACACAGCCTGTAGCTAACCCCCGGAATCAAATTCCGGTGATACTCGGTCGCCCATTCCTTGCAACCTCAAATGCTGTGATCAATTGTCGCAATGGTTCGATGAACCTCTCTTTTGGAAACATGACAATTGAACTCAACATTTTTAGGTTGGGGAATCAGCCCTCCGAACCTAATGCTCATATACTGGACGTCTGCTCGATCCAGGAGATCACCCCTGAAGAGTGTGAATTCGAGGAGTTTCTGTTCGATCATGCTAACCTTAACGCCACTAGTGCGTTCCTCCTCGAACCTGCTGCTGTTTCTGCGCCCGACAACGACTACGAGTGTTTCACGTTCTTGAACGATCTTAGCCGCTCGCAACCCGAGTTTGAATGCTTCGAATTTCCGGATGAGTTACCTGAACCATCCGACTCGGTCGCTTACACTCATTTTGAACCTTTGCTGGA
Organism: Agapanthus africanus; assembly: GCA_030015575.1. Classification (NCBI taxonomy): domain Eukaryota; kingdom Viridiplantae; phylum Streptophyta; class Magnoliopsida; order Asparagales; family Amaryllidaceae; genus Agapanthus; species Agapanthus africanus. The sequence goes on along the minus strand of CM057337.1, from coordinate 365,828,412 downwards.
GTCCTTTGAGTTCGAGACCTCTGCACCAATCTTGCTTTCAATCGTTTCACCTCCGACGCTCGAACTCAAGCCTTTGCCGTCTCACCTTAAGTACGCTTACTTAGGTGAGAACGAGACCCTCCCTGTCATCATCTCGGCTTCTCTAGCTCCAGAGCAAGAGAAAGCCCTTCTCATGGTCTTGCACAGCAACAGGCAAGCTTTTGGCTGGTCCATGGCGGACATCAAGGAGATTAGTCCCCTGATCGTTGAGCATCACATTCATCTGATGGATGATGCCAAACCAGCCCGGGATCCACAAAGACGTCTCAATCCCGTCATGAAAGAGGCTGTGAAGAAGGAGATCGTAAAATGTCTAGATAGTGGTTTCATTTACCCTATCTCTGATAGCCAGTGGGTGAGCCCCATTCATGTTGTCCCCAAGAAGTCGGGCATCACGGTCATAACCAACGAGGCGAACGAGTTAATCCCCACTCGCACCCAAACTGGGTGGCGAGTATGCATTGATTACAGAAAACTCAACGCCGCAACGCGGAAAGACCACTTTCCGCTACCTTTCATTGACCAGATGCTTGAACGATTGGCCGGACACGAGTACTACTGCTTTCTTGATGGCTACTCCGGCTATAATCAAATTCCCATCGCCGAAAAAGACCAGGACAAGACCACTTTCACTTGTCCTTTCGGCACGTTTGCATATCGTCGCATGCCCTTTGGGTTATGCAATGCGCCCGCTACCTTCCAGCGGTGTATGATGGGAATCTTCTCTGACATGGTGGAAAAATTTCTGGAGATTTTCATGGATGATTTCTCCATCTTCGGCGATTCCTTCAACGAGTGTTTGCTGTATCTTGACGCTGTCCTTACCCGATGTAAGGACAAGTATCTCACTTTGAATTGGGAGAAGTGCCACTTCATGGTGCGCGAAGGTATTGTCTTAGGACATATCATCTAGTAAAATGGCATAGAGGTTGACAAAGCAAAGATTGAGGTCATTTCCAATCTACCTCCTCCCCGATGCGTCAGAGATATCCGAGCCTTCCTTGGCCATGCCGGTTTTTATAGACGGTTCATCAAGGACTTTAGCAAGATTACTAGGCCCTTGACTCTTTTGTTAGCCAAGGATACGCCATTCGACTTCAACTCGAGCTGTGTGACTGCATTCGAGTCATTAAAAAGCTCACTCACTTCTGCTCCCGTTCTTTCTTCGCCTCACTGGACGCACCCATTTGAGATTATGTGCGATGCATCCGACTTTGCCATTGGTGCTGTCCTTGGACAACACATAAACAAGATGCCGCACGTAATCTATTATGCGAGCCGAATCCTGAACGACGCCCAACTCAATTATACAACAACTGAGAAGGAATTCTTTGCTGTTGTATTTGCTTTAGAGAAGTTCAGGCCCTACCTCATCGGCTCTCCAGTCATTGTCTACACAGACCATTCTGCTCTGCGCCATCTTTTTACGAAGAAAGATGCAAAATCTCGGTTAATACGTTGGATCCTCTTGCTTCAAGAGTTTGACCTTGTCATTAAGGACAAACGAGGATGTGAAAACGTAGTTGCCGACCATCTCTCACGACTTCCTTCTTCGCCTTCGCTTCCAATTCCGATCAATGACGTTTTCCCGGATGAACAGCTCTTGACAGTATCTTGCAAACCCTGGTTCGCAGATATTGTGAACTATTTAGCCACGGGATTACTACTAACTGAATGGTCAAGTCAGGACAGACTTCGCTTCTTATCCCAAGTAAAACACTTTTACTGGGACGAACCCTATTTGTTCAAGTACTGTCCCGACCGGATTATTCGTCGGTGTGTCCCTGACGAGGAATTCAAGAGTGTGCTGTCATTTTGCCACGATCAAGCATGTGGCGGGCATTTTGGCCCCAGAAAGACAGCTGAGAAGATCTTGTAATGTGGTTTCTACTGGCCACAACTCTTCAAAGATGCTCATGACTAATGCAAGACTTTCTCCCGGTGCCAACACTTAGGCCGGATATCCCGGAGGAACGAGATGCCGCTCCAACCGATATTGGTTGTGGAGATTTTCGATGTTTGGGGGATAGATTTCATGGGGCCGTTTCCCAGCTCTTTTGGGAACTTGTACATCCTTCTCGCTGTTGATTATGTCTCTAAATGGGTCGAGGCTGTGCCCAGCCGGACTAACGACAACAAGGTTGTCGTTAGGTTTCTTAAAGAAAACATTTTCTCCCGTTTTGGGCACCCCCGAGCGATCATTAGCGACAATGGAAGTCATTTCTGCAACAAGACTTTCGAGGCCTTGATGCGGAAATATTCCATTAATCATAAGTTATCTACGCCCTACCACCCCCAAACTTGGGGGCAGGCAAAAGTTTCAAATCGGCAAATCAAGCAGATACTGGAGAAGACGGTTTCTAAGAACCGTAAGGATTGGTCGCTGAAACTCACTGATGCCCTTTGGGCATTTCGAACCGCTTATAAGACCGACCTTGGCATGTCTCCCTATCGGCTTGTGTACGGAAAAGCCTGCCACCTACCTGTCGAAATAGAGCATCGCGCATTTTTGGCGATAAAGGAGCTGAATCTGTCTCTCGAAGATGCGGGCAGCCATCGGAAGCTGCAGTTGAACGAATTAAGCGAGCTTAGGGATGAGGCTTACGACAACGCGGTTGTCGTTAAGAACCGAACGAAGGTGTTTCACGATAAACACCTTTTGCGCAAAACTTTCGTACCTGGTCAGCAGGTACTGCTTTACGACACCCGACTTCACTTCCATCCAGGAAAGCTCAAATCTCGCAAGAAAGGGCCGTATTTTGTGCGGAATGTGTATCCGCAGGGCGCTGTGGATTTGGAGAATCTAAAGGACGGTTCATTTTTCAAAGTGAACGGACACCGACTAAAACAGTACCTTAGCGCCGAACCAACAGAGGAGCTCCTGGTCTTACAGGAGCCGGTTTACCCTGCATAATCTTCCTCTGCCTACCACCAAACTTCGGTTATCCAGCCAAGAACAGTGGACACTGTTCCAAATAAGTTTGGGGGTATGTATATACCATTTTGTATATATTTGTGGATATTCTTTTTCTTTTTATTTTCTTTTAAAACAAAAAAAAAAAAATTGTGTATCGCTAACCGACAATTTTGACCCTTCAAATGATCTCTTCATGCAATGACAGTGAGGACACTGTCCAGTTTATGTTTGGGGGTACGCTCGGTACGCATTTCTTACCTTCGCATTCATATGTATATTTTGCATCTGCATATGAAAATCCATAAAATCCATAAAAATGTAAATTTTTTCTAAAAATATAAAAACTTTTCTGTCAAGTTAGCTAGTGGGAGGACTCTGATTCAACATTTCGACGGTTTTGTTTGATAAAATAAAAATAACTAAATCTTATTTTTAGATTTTGAAAACCTGAAAGATAACTCTCCTTTAAAGTTAACTATAGCTGATATACGTCTTTACATCACACTACACGTGTCGTGAGTTTTGGAAATTAGATGACAAGTCTTTTTCTGTTTAAAAACTTTTAAATGGATAAATGATTTTCTGAGGATCAAATAGGTTTGTTCGGAAATAAGTAATATCAAGAATAGTTTATGAAGTGAGTGAATATGAAGGAATGTTATTGATGCCTTAATTGGAACAAAGTCTGAAAAATAACCCATCTGGAACTTGATTGGAATGATTACACACCAAAACCCACTAAACACGTCTTTTATCCAAAAAAATAATTGAACTGCCGGCTATATCTCCGTTCGTATTAAATCATCATGATTTTCACGCCAAACTGTCTTTTGTTTGTGGACCTAAGTAACTTGAGTAATTAAGTCCGCTGGGGTGTTTTTACACCTAATGCCCTAAAGCCAACTGGTTTGGGAGCATTGGCCCAAAGCTCGCTAAGAAGCCTAGAAAGTCCAGATTAAAACAAAGTCAAGCAAGTGTTCTCTCCGAGTTAAAATTCCTAACGGTTCTTTGTGTGAGAATAATCCTGATAAAAGACAGGCTTTTATAAAAATTTTAGCGGAGATATGAAGGCTTTATTCTATGATAAAGACTATTGCACGTTCACAGAGGTGTGTATGAAATGAAAACAAGAAAAAGGTGGAGTGAAAAATAAGACCTAGTTTCCTGTTAAGGAAGATAGAAATTCTAAAGTTGAAACTTTACTGGAAAACAAACTTGAAAAATGCTTAACTCTTTATAAAACTTATGTGATCCTTTCAAAAATTTTATCTGGGCTTTATTGTGTGACATGATGACGTAAATCGATCCTTCTGGAAACTTAACGACACTATTTGCACTGCACGTAAAGACATATAAAATCTGTAGTTAAATAAGAAGCGAGGTGTGAAAAATAAAGGTTCGACAGTCTGGACTTAGGATAATCGAATTGTTATTTTCTGAAACAAAACTTTAGGGTTTGAATCTTAGTTATTTTACAAAACCAACTTGACCGGATTTTGTGGGTAGTATCCGCTGAAAACCCTCAGGAGACAACACTCCTCCTACTAGGGACACCTAAAGGTTTAACGGCTTGTTGCACATGCTCAGTGCAATCGCGTTCCCTGCGAAGGTGTGGTTAGGATTTTTTGTGAATAAATTGGCTTTGCTCGGGACGAGCAAATGATAAGTTTGGGGGTATTTGTTCATATCAGATTTTTGCATTTTCATACCGCCCCAATTTTTATCACATTGCATATCGGTAGATACTCTTGAGCCGTGTTTGCTAGTCAATTGCAGGATACAGGTTCTCGGCTCTAAACGGTGAAATTCGTGGAAAAACACGACAAAACCCGGGTTCCTGCCAACCACAGATAAAACACGGATCTCCACTCTTTATCCGTCTGCTGCCACACACCAGTTTAAGAGACAAAATGGCAAATCAATGTCGTTTTCATGCACAAGGCTCAATGGCAGCACAAGATCCAAGAAATCTACACGGAGCTCGAGGAAATCATGACAAAAAGATCCACATCAAATCACCTTTTGCTCAACAGAAATTCTGGAAAAATCGTGAAGAAAATATGAGAAAACACATATACCAGAATAAAAGGCACACAGAACCAGGGAAGCACAAGAAAACCGAGGAGCCAACTGCTCTATTAGGCCGCGGAACCACGGCCTAAGCATGCTTAGGCCGCGGAACCGCGGCCGTACAGTGCCGGCAGCAGTTGGGATTTTAAGGGTATGTTGGTCTTTTTATGAGGGTCCAGAATTTTGCCCTAGGATTTCATTCTCCAGCCTATAAATAGCCCAGAACCTTGTGAAGCCAAGGGTGCATAATCTTGTATTTTTCTAGGTTTAGAATACTTGTTTCTTCTTCCTCTTCTCATCTCTTCTCCATTGAAAAACTTGTAGTGAGCTTTTGTGAGTGAAGAATGATGAATAATGAAGTTCCTTTTGTTATTATATCTTGTCTTGTTCTTTAGTAAAATTATTATTGCTTGTAATTTTCATTTGTTAACTTAGTTGTTGTTATTTCTTGTTGTTTCTTTCTTTTCTCTTTTCCTTTATCCTTAAACAACCATGACGCTTACGCTTGATCCTTGCCAAGGTGAGGTCGCAAATAGCAAGTTGTTATCTTCTAATCTCCTTCTTTCTATCTTCCTCTTTTGTTTTGTTTTCTTTTCATTATGATGTGTGAGTAGTTTCATACTTGTTAGGGTAGGATAAGGGAAGTTTGAGAGAAGGAAATCTCTCTCACTCTTTCCTTGCCCAACATCTTAAATCGACTCCCGTTAATTGAACCACAATCCGCTCCTTACGGCACCCTATCCTACATGATAGCGGTGATTCCGTGTGAGACCGGTTGTGGTTGAATTAACCGGAGGTTATGGCTAAGAGCCAAGAACGGACGGACAAGCACCAAAAGGAAGAACTTAAGCGTTGGAAAGCCTAGCTTATACTCGCAAATTCCTTCCTAGTCGTGCTAATCCCCGTTGTTGTCGATTACCGTAACACCGATATTAAGAGTGGCAATGAAAGAAGTGAGGGACTCCTAACTCAAACTAACCTAATCCTAACCCTAACAACCTCTCTTTACATATCATTTTAACACTTAGATAATCACAAACAAATCTGGAAAACTGGACTTAACTCGTTAAAGCACATAGAAAAAGATTCCCATCTCCCTGCGGACGACCCGTACTCAACCGGCTAGCTACAAGCGAAACCGTTTTAATAGCGGTAATTAACTAAACTTGAACACGCAGAATCTTTACCAATCATACACACTTGTTACACTACACCTCATTGGTATTGCCATGTCACTGTAGGACCGTTATGGTATGTAATGCGTATGTAGATATTGATATGAGTATACTATTACACTTATAGAACACTAACACAAATACTAATGATTGCCATGCTGCACGAGCACAGAAGCATATGCCACACTACGCATCATTAGTATTGCCATGAAACAGTAGGATGGTTTTTATTTATTACTTGCATGATATTATTTGCGTGCTTTACCTGTTTTACATGTTAATTATTGCGAATACCAATACTATGGGTATTCATACTAGATTCTTATGAGTTTCTCGATGTTTTACTTTTGATGATATATATCAGTGGTATGGGACGTTGTTATATATGTATATATATAATATATCATCAGAATGATTAATGCAGGGATTCTTCTTCTTTACTTGTGTAAGTCCATATTGCGACCCCCGGTTCTTACGGGGAGGCGGAAACGGTATAAAAAACAAATTTTTATCGTAAGAGGCAACATGGACTAAACAAGGTCGGGATCGTGTCTAAACTAAACTAGCAAATACGCTAAAAGGAGTTAGCTACTCGGATGAGGGTTATACCTAAACTTGAACTCCTTCTTCTTGAAATCTAGTAGAGGTTGATGGTTCTCTTTTGTCGCCTTCTTCCGTCGAAGATGGATCCACCTCGAGGGTTCGACCTTGGGCTCTTTCTCGGACTTGGAGTGAACTAGAATCTCCGGCTTGCTAATCCTTTGATCCTAGAGTGAGTAGAGAGTGACTAGGGTTTGCTTTTCTTTTTAAAGAGAAGGATTCTCAACTCATGAGAAGGTTTCTCTTTGCTAGAGGAAGAAGAAGATGAAGAGAGGAGAGAGAATGAGAATGATAGAATGAGCTATATTTTTTCTTTCTTGCAACCATAATGCAAAAGAAAAGAATTATCTAATAATAATAATTGAAAATGAGAATAGTTGATGGCAATTTGGAATGACCACAACCATGCTTCATTTAAAAATGTAAGCATAAATCAAGGAAGACTTTTGAAGCATGATGGTGGTCAACTTTCAACCATGGTCAACAAGTCAACCATGGTCAACAAGTCAACAAAATCAACCATAACAAAATTCTCATTTAATTACTATTATAAATAGATAATCCATAAATCCATTAGGGTTTGGAAAAAGATAACTGTCAACTGTGCATACGCACCCGTTCCGAAACCCTAATGAAAAACCTCATCCTCCGCCTCAAGCAACTGTGCATACACACCTGCATTCTCATTCCGAGGAACAAGAATACCAAGATATAAAAGCAACCCCAAATATATATACCAGTATCTGGCTCAAACCAGAGCCTGCCAGTATAATCCGTCCGGACTCCAAACGTGCACAAGTGCGCGGATGAGAACGAACCCTGTCGCAAAACCATGCGACCTCTACTCTGTTTTGCCCAGAGGCGAATACCCTCTGTGTGGGACTCTAAAGACTCGACACTACGCTGGCAGTGGGTTTAACCACAGACCGCAAGCGGCACTAGCTGTGCGTAACGGTCCCCAGGTAGATGCCGACAAGAAGGCTGACGAGGTGAAACCCCATCTGAACTCCTACTGAGTCTGAATGTGACAGTCTCCATACAGTCCGGTCTGTTCGTCTGATACATCGCATGGCGGGCCTAGGGGGTGGTAATCGTCAGTCCCCCAATAGCGGTACAAGTCGTGCCGGAGCGAAGCCCAAAACACCCTGAGATAACACTGGAAACCTACCAGTATATCTCGTTTGCCCTGGCCAGGGACTACTCGTGTAATGGCTCTCCTAGACACAGCGCGATGTCAACCCCCAATACCGGGAGAGACGAATCCTGTCTAACCGTCACTGCCTCCAAGTGCTTCGGGACTGCACCCAACCACCACCCGTTTGCACGACTCCTTTGAGCCGTGGTAGGGTAGTGATCAAAGTGCAGTGGGAACACACTTGAGGCGAAGTGCCAGTGTCAAGTCAGCGGACTAAGCTGTACTTATGTCACCTGGGAACTGATAACTGACGATAGGTATAATACCAACCTGTCAGTTCCCGACGAGTCCTGTCCAGTGTACTCGTAACCCAACGAGCACCCGTATACTATCTCCAGTACGACGTACTGATGGCTGTGGGACAGACCATCTCCCACACTGGGATGAGAAGCGCATACGCTAGTCTACTCCGGAGTATCGATGCCCTGTCTCGATAGTCCTGCGACTAGGGACCTGTATAAGGATGTGCTTATAGATTACCCAGCCCCCACTAGTGTGACTGCCATCACAACGCTGGTAATCAAGCAAAGATCCTAAGGGCTCCACTAATGCGTATAAGTGATATACTGAAATAAACACAAGTACACATTGAAGTAGAAACAAACCAAGTAGCATACTACTATTTTGAGCAAGATTGTATATACAAGGTGAATATCCCAAGCATCCATTAAGTAATATACAAACTAGTATGATACAGTAATGGCCTCTAGGGCATATACACTAACAATCTCCCACTTGCACTAAGGCCATGTACTGGCGTATCGAAGACCTATCATCTCGATCAGCCGCTCGAACTGAGTCTGGGGCAAGGCCTTGGTGAATGGATCTGCAGTGTTCTCTTCTGAAGCAACCCTCCGAACCTCGATCTCCTTGCGATCCACGATCTCCCTGATCAGGTGATACCGCCTCAAGATGTGCCTGGATCTCTGATGGGACCTGGGTTCCTTCGCTAAAGCTATAGCCCCGTTGTTGTCGCAATACAGAGGTATTGGGTCAACAATGGACGGAACCACCTGAAGTTCTTTCAAGAACTTCCTCATCCAGACAGCTTCTTTTGCGGCATCAGATGCAGCGATGTATTCCGCTTCCATCGTCGAGTCTGCAACGGTTTCCTGTTTGGAACTCTTCCAACACACCGCCCCTCCATTGAGGGTGAAGACAAAACCCGACATGGACTTGGAATCATCCTTGTCACTCTGGAAGCTGGAGTCAGCAAAGGCCTCGATCTGGAGGTCTTTTCCGCCATACACCAAGAACATCTCCTTAGTCCTCCTCAGGTACTTGAGAATGTTCTTTACTGCTATCCAGTGTTTCTCCCCAGGGTTAGACTGATACCGGCTTACCACACTCAGTGCATAAGCTACATCCGGTCTGGTACACAACATCGCATACATTATAGAGCCTACCGCAGAAGCGTAGGGTATAATAGACATGCGATCCCTCTCCAAATCAGTCTTGGGAGACATCTCTTTAGAGAGGGTGATCCCGTGACAAGCCGGTAGGTTACCGCGCTTGGAATCTTCCATACTGAATCTTTTCACTATGGTGTCGATGTACCTGGACTGAGAAAGTCCCAATATCCTCTTGGATCTATCACGATGGATCCGGATCCCCAGGATGTATGAGGCATCACCCAGGTCTTTCATGGAGAACCTTTGTGACAAGAACCCCTTGACAGATTGTAGCATAGGAATGTCATTTCCTATCAAGAGAATGTCATCCACGTATAAAACGAGGAATACTACAGTTCTCGCTACAAATCTACTATAGATGCATGGTTCATCTGGATTTTTGATAAAGCCAAATTCTTTGACTGTCTCATCAAAACAGATGTTCCAACTCCGCGATGCCTGCTTTAGTCCATAGATGGACTTAAGGAACTTGCACACCTTTCCGCTGCTCCCACTCTGAATGAAACCCTCTGGCTGATCCATATAGACACACTCCTCTAAATTTCCATTTAGAAAAGCTGTCTTTACGTCCATTTGCCAGATCTCATAATCGTGGAAGGCAGCAATGGCAAGAAGGATCCGAATGGATTTCAGCATGGCTACCGGAGAAAAGGTTTCGTCGTAGTCCAAGCCAGGTCTTTGACGAAAACCCTTTGCTACCAGCCTAGCTTTATAGGTCTCAACCTGTCCATCTACACCAATCTTCCTTTTGAAGATCCACTTGCATCCTACGGGTTTTACCCCGTCTGGAGCAATGTCCAACGTCCATACCTTGTTGGTGTACATGGACTCCATTTCGGTCCGCATTGCATCTAGCCATTTCACTGAGTCAACGCTCTGAACGGCCTGCTGGAAGCTAGTAGGCTCATCATAATCTATGATGCAATCCTCTCTATCCCCGTCTATGAGAAAACCGTAGTATCTCTCGGGCGGATGAGACTGCCTACTACTCCTGCGGAGTGGCGTAGGAATGTCCTGTTCTGTTGAACCCTCTGGTTCCACTAACCTTTCAGTAATAGTCTGTGGTTCTGGAATTTCTTCCAGTTCTACTGCGCTCCCACTAATCTCCTTTTCCAAGAACTGGTGTTCTAGAAAGTGGGCATTACGAGAAACAAGGACTTTTTGTTCCTCTGCGTAGTAGAAAAGATACCCCCTGGTATTCTTTGGGTATCCCACAAACTTGCACAGTACTGAGCGTGCCTCGAGCTTGTCCGCATGCTGCTTTTTGACAAAAGCCGGACATCCCCAGACCTTCAGATATTGAAGATAGGGTTTCTTCCCACTCCACATTTCATATGGTGTGGAAGGCACAGTCTTAGTCGGAACTCGGTTCAAAAGGTACGCAGCTGATTCTAGCGCATACCCCCAGAATGATCGCGGTAACTCAGCGTTACTCATCATGGACCGCACCATATCCAATAGGGTGCGGTTCCGTCTCTCCGATACACCGTTATGTTGCGGGGTGTAAGGAGGAGTAAGCTGAGAGAGAATTCCGTTCTCTTTTAAATAGTCCAGGAATTCGGCACTTAAGTATTCTCCACCTCGATCCGATCTTAGAATCTTAATACTTTTGCCGGTCTGTTTCTCTACTTCATTCTTATACTCCTGGAATTTTCCAAAGGCCTCGGACTTATGTTTCATTAAGAAGACATAACCGTACCTTGAGAAGTCATCCGTAAAAGTAATGAAGTAAGAATGTCCGCTTCGGGCATGTGTAGACATTGGACCGCACACGTCACTGTGTACGAGTCCCAAGAGCTCGCTCGCTCTAACTCCATGTCCAGTAAACGGAGTCTTTGTCATCTTTCCCTTGAGACAGGATTGACAAGTGGCATACGATTGATATTCGAACGCATTCAAATACCCTTCTGTATGTAACTTCGTCAACCTTCTCTCATTGATGTGACCCAATCTACAATGCCATAAGAAAGTCTGATTTATTTCTGGAGACTTTCTTTTGTGTGTATTCTGGACGTTGAAAATCTGTGGTTGGTTTAACACGTATATACCATTACTCAGAGTACCTGACCCAATCAATACTTGATTCAGGTGAATGTTTACAACATTACTTACAAACGCAAATTCATAACCTTCTTTAGAAACTAAAGATACAGAAATGATATTACAAGTTGCGTTGGGTACAAAAAAGCAATTACGCAAAACCAAAACATGTCCATCTGACATTCCCAGGTGATAGTCCCCCACGGCTTTAGCATCCATGCTAGCTCCGTTCGCAACTCTGAGGGTCATGTCACCTGCCTTCAAATCCCTACGGTTTCTCAACGCCTGCAAAGAATTACAGATATGAGATCCTGATCCGGTATCCAATACCCAGGAAGTAGAGTTTATTGAAAGACAGTTTTCAATAACATACACACCTGAAGCTGAAGCTGCAACCTGCTTCAATTCCTGTGTTCTGACTTCCAGGCCCTGCAATCATTCTTCCAGTGTCCTTTCTTATGACAAAAGAAGCATTCTTCCTTATCCACAAGCTTCCCCGCTATCTTTGTTGCTTTACCTTTTCTCTTCGTATCCACTTTACTAACACCGCCCCTTGGTTTGGCGGGGGCCTTCTTCTTCTTTCCCTTGGCTTTCGCCTTGGACCTAGAAGAAGATGATCCTCCTACAAACAAAGTGGATGTATCCCTACTTTTCTGTAGGGTGCCCTCTGCGCTCCTCAGCATGTTGTGGAGCTCTGATAGTTCAACCTCTTTTTCTTGTAGGTTGAAGTTCAGTATAAACTGGGCGTAAGTGGAAGGAAGGGACTGGAGAACTATATCCGTATATAGTTCACTCTCCAATGTGATCCCTAGGTCAGCGAGCTCCTCAATGTAGCCGATCATCTTTAGCACGTGCTCGGCTACTGATGATCCGACGGCCATCTTTGTCGAAAACAACTTTTTCGACGCTTCGTATCTTGCGATACGTGATTGCTCTCCATACAGTTCTTTTGTATGGAGCAATATGGACTCCATGTCCATATTCTCATGCCTCCTCTGATGTTCGTTGTCCATCGAGGCAAGCAGGAGGCACTTGGCCTTCGCGCTATCAATCTCCCAAGTCTTGCGGATTTCCTTATCCGCGACACTGGAAGTTGGACCAGGGACAGGGGGAGCTTTGGTGGTAAGAAGATACCCCAGCTTGTCATAAGTGATTGCTATCTTGACATTCCTGAGCCAATCTTTGTAGTTTGGCCCTGTCAGTTTGTTTTTATCTAGGAGTAACTTAAGTCCAGTCATGTTGATTGGTCGCTGCAATTAGGAGAGAGAAGAAGAAACACTCAGCATGATGCTCTTGCAAGTTTAGAGTGGTTTTTAGTTTGTCTAAACAGGATGGCTCCCACTGTTTCTCGAATCCCTCCTCAAACCATAAAGGAAGAATTAGTCAGGATCAATCCCACCGTACAATACTTGCTTAACCGTTCAGCCAGGCCAGTGTCGGTACTTCGAGGGAGGTTTTCCAACGCTTTCGCGAAGTTCCTTAATTAAAGAACCTCTTTTCCCTGGGGGCGTAACCCCGCTAACACCTTTCTAGGCACCTACTAGGTTTATAGCATTGATCGTTAAGTGAGAAATTTCCCGAGGAGTAGCATATACTCACAGTAGGATCGGGATCCAAATATCATCGCGTGACGAAAATGAAGGAATCCTACCATAATCATCACACTCCAAATGGTATGCAAATCTAGCAAGTTTCAGTACTTATGAAACTCCCGATGTAGATTTTTGCCCCATGCTCTTATGACCTTGGCGTGAGGTCAAAATGTCATAAGTCACATGTCAAGTTCGTCCCATCATTATCCAGGTTAATTTGAATCCACCCGTACATACCCTTGACGTAGGCCAAAATGGCAGTACGACTGTCTCAAACCAACGCATTCTATCTATGCAACAGATAAATATCCGGCAGCTACCAATCACTATGCCTTGGCGTGAGGTCAAAATACATAGCTTGAATACTACCGAATATTTAACTGAAATGATGGAGGGCTACGGATGGTTTTGGCGAAACCGTGAACGTAGTGAACTTGATATAATCGATGGAACGAGATAGCTTTTAGAAGGAGTGGCTCAAGCTCCGCATTTAAAAGTTAGTTTTGAAAAGAACCGAGTGGTTTTTCGAAAGTGTTCCATCGACTTAAACTTGGTTTATTATCTTGCATTAGTTCTTTTAATGCGTGATATTCTTGCATTAGTACTTTTAATGCGTCCCATCATTTAATCCTACCATTGCAGAAAACAACCAAAATATGACGTATGCTTATGCCATTCGCATTCGCCACGGGGCCCCGTCATTACCCGTTAGGTTACTTAACTAACGACAGAGCGGGGGCTGGGCTAGCGCGTCTGTAAAACATAAGCAACGCCTAAATAGAAAGCAATGATAGACATTTCAGATCACAGATAAATACATTGGATATACTAGCAATATGTAATTTGTACGAGCCTGTAACAAAAACAGATAACACGGTCGCGGTGAATAGCAAATACCCCACCCAAGACCCCTACGGGTGCGGCAAACTACCCTCCAAGTCCTCGGTAGTTTGTGCACCCCTCCATGGGTCTATCCTAGGAGCAAAAACAGTAAAAAGAATTATACAATGACGGCTACAACCCCGACCCGGTTGTGCGGCCAAACAAATAATATAATTACATCAATTTACATTTACAATGAATTGCAAGAAAAGAAAAGTCTCGTCTCACAACCCCCGGCTATTCACCCGCGACAATCCAACATATTTATATACACATTCCAGCACATTACAGATCATGTATAACCCCGACTAATCGTCTTATAGCGATTAGCCGACGTTCAATACATGCAAACATCACAGATATAACCAACATAGCCAAAGTGCAGTGAAGTTCGGAAAAAAATACGGCATTATAGGACCCCAAAAGTGAATTTCAGTTCTGGAAAATCTGGGTACATATAATATATCTTAAAAATCCCAAAACCAACACAGAAGAACACTGCACGAAAAACGATGCAAAGATGACACCAACTTGCGGCGGTTCCGCGGCCAGATGAGTAGTTCAGGCCGCGGAAGGGCGGTGGTTTTGATGAAACATGCTATCGTTTTTCTTGTGTGTTCTTAGAAAACCCTGAGACAATTTTACAAGTATAAAGTTTTTCATTTTGAGCAGAAAAAATTTCAACAGAAAGTTAGGGTTTTGATTTTCCGGTTTTGCGATTTTTCGGTTCCGAACTTCGTTACACTTCACTACCAAGCTAGTTTAAGTTTAGTTAGGCTCTGATACCACTGTAAGTCCATATTGCGACCCCCGGTTCTTACGGGGAGGCGGAAACGGTATAAAAAACAAATTTTTATCGCAAGAGGCAACATGGACTAAACAAGGTCGGGATCGTGTCTAAACTAAACTAGCAAATACGCTAAAAGGAGTTAGCTACTCGGATGAGGGTTATACCTAAACTTGAACTCCTTCTTCTTGAAATCTAGTAGAGGTTGATGGTTCTCTTTTGTCGCCTTCTTCCGTCGAAGATGGATCCACCTCGAGGGTTCGACCTTGGGCTCTTTCTCGGACTTGGAGTGAACTAGAATCTCCGGCTTGCTAATCCTTTGATCCTAGAGTGAGTAGAGAGTGACTAGGGTTTGCTTTTCTTTTTAAAGAGAAGGATTCTCAACTCATGAGAAGGTTTCTCTTTGCTAGAGGAAGAAGAAGATGAAGAGAGGAGAGAGAATGAGAATGATAGAATGAGCTATATTTTTTCTTTCTTGCAACCATAATGCAAAAGAAAAGAATTATCTAATAATAATAATTGAAAATGAGAATAGTTGATGGCAATTTGGAATGACCACAACCATGCTTCATTTAAAAATGTAAACATAAATCAAGGAAGACTTTTGAAGCATGATGGTGGTCAACTTTCAACCATGGTCAACAAGTCAACCATGGTCAACAAGTCAACAAAATCAACCATAACAAAATTCTCATTTAATTACTATTATAAATAGATAATCCATAAATCCATTAGGGTTTGGAAAAAGATAACTGTCAACTGTGCATACGCACCCGTTCCGAAACCCTAATGAAAAACCTCATCCTCCGCCTCAAGCAACTGTGCATACACACCTGCATTCTCGTTCCGAGGAACAAGAATACCAAGATATAAAAGCAACCCCAAATATATATACCAGTATCTGGCTCAAACCAGAGCCTGCCAGTATAATCCGTCCGGACTCCAAACGTGCACAAGTGCGCGGATGAGAACGAACCCTGTCGCAAAACCATGCGACCTCTACTCTGTTTTGCCCATAGGCGAATACCCTCTGTGTGGGACTCTAAAGACTCGACACTACGCTGGCAGTGGGTTTAACCACAGACCGCAAGCGGCACTAGCTGTGCGTAACGGTCCCCAGGTAGATGCCGACAAG
This sequence comes from Agapanthus africanus, assembly GCA_030015575.1. Lineage (NCBI taxonomy): Eukaryota > Viridiplantae > Streptophyta > Magnoliopsida > Asparagales > Amaryllidaceae > Agapanthus > Agapanthus africanus. The sequence continues at coordinate 365,812,568 of CM057337.1, read as the reverse complement.
AAGGCTGACGAGGTGAAACCCCATCTGAACTCCTACTGAGTCTGAATGTGACAGTCTCCGTACAGTCCGGTCTGTTCGTCTGATACATCGCATGGCGGGCCTAGGGGGTGGTAATCGTCAGTCCCCCAATAGCGGTACAAGTCGTGCCGGAGCGAAGCCCAAAACACCCTGAGATAACACTGGAAACCTACCAGTATATCTCGTTTGCCCTGGCCAGGGACTACTCGTGTAATGGCTCTCCTAGACACAGCGCGATGTCAACCCCCAATACCGGGAGAGACGAATCCTGTCTAACCGTCACTGCCTCCAAGTGCTTCGGGACTGCACCCAACCACCACCCGTTTGCACGACTCCTTTGAGCCGTGGTAGGGTAGTGATCAAAGTGCAGTGGGAACACACTTGAGGCGAAGTGCCAGTGTCAAGTCAGCGGACTAAGCTGTACTTATGTCACCTGGGAACTGATAACTGACGATAGGTATAATACCAACCTGTCAGTTCCCGACGAGTCCTGTCCAGTGTCCTCGTAACCCAACGAGCACCCGTATACTATCTCCAGTACGACGTACTGATGGCTGTGGGACAGACCATCTCCCACACTGGGATGAGAAGCGCATACGCTAGTCTACTCCGGAGTATCGATGCCCTGTCTCGATAGTCCTGCGACTAGGGACCTGTATAAGGATGTGCTTATAGATTACCCAGCCCCCACTAGTGTGACTGCCATCACAACGCTGGTAATCAAACAAAGATCCTAAGGGCTCCACTAATGCGTATAAGTGATATACTGAAATAAACACAAGTACACATTGAAGTAGAAACAAACCAAGTAGCATACTACTATTTTGAGCAAGATTGTATATACAAGGTGAATATCCCAAGCATCCATTAAGTAATATACAAACTAGTATGATACAGTAATGGCCTCTAGGGCATATACACTAACAACTTGTTATCTTTGGATACGATAAGTTGATGTCCACAATGAGTCGTTTTTATGTTTTGTTTTACTCCGAACAAAGTGGGGGGCTGTACGGTTACGGTTTTCTATGTTATCCAACTGAGTTGGGGGATATACAGTCGGATACATGGTGGACCAGGTCGAGACCGAGGGGCAGGATAGCCGCATGTGAGGCGGGGAGCCTAGCGATGATACTCGATACCGGAGATAGAGATGAGCACGGCAGATATCCAGGGGATACTGACCGGGGCTAGATTGGGCACGGCGGATATCCACGGGATACTGACCGGGGCCAGGGATATCGGGTGGCGATCATCTGTTGAGATGGTGTCGACGATATCTGCATTTGCGTGTCGGTGATGGACACGAGAGTTTTGAGGATTTGCGTGTCGGGGATGGACATGAGGGATTTCTGATTTCGGGTGTCGATGCTGGACATCCAGATGTTGATATGTTGCTATCATTGAGGTATACAATTATGTTTTGAGTTATTATAGCCGACCAGGACTGGTCCGGGGGACAGTACCAGCATACCTTTTTACGAGTAGTTGCATATAAAAAGGAAATTCAAAATCGAGCTATAGTCTCATTATTTTGATGTGTCTGGTATGATATTGGAATATTTTAAATTGTAAACCTCTTAAAACTATTCATTAAAACGGCAGGACATATATCTTAAATAAGATACCTATTATATTTCATATTATCACGTCTTCTTTTATGCCGTGATATATGTATTCCGTGGCTATTTTAAAGAAGAGGTTTTACATATATATTTTTGGTTACTTATGGGCTTTTACCTAGCTACAGGTCATTTGTATGATATGTTCTATCTTGGAATCGCTTGATAGATAGTGTTGCATTTATGATACATATGCATATTATATATTATATTAGTACAGGATATGATAGTACTATACTTATGACCTAGGTATCCTTGTGCATTCGATTTCTACCTTGTGATGTACTTTTATTCACTGAGTTGGCAACTCACCCCCGTTATGCCACAGTTTCTTGCAGATGTTACCGCTTGGATTATCAGCGGCTTGGGCACACCTTCCTTTCGGTGATTGCTTTGGCAGGTGGGTTACTGTTGTATCGTACTAACATTTGTATATTCTTATCTTTTTGTATCTAGTAAAACTCCATCAACTTAGAAATGGTATATTATGGACTTAAAAGTGAGACTTAGAGTTTGTGTGTTGTGATGTTGCACTCATTGGAGTCGACCATTTTATATTGTTGATTTTGTTTCGCTTTTATTTTCTTCGCCGTTGTGCGTCGTATATTGTTTGCTTGATTTCTCCGCCGTTTGGGCATGGAAGCTCGCTCCTGTTGGGATGCTATTTATATTATTATGTTGTATCGGGTTTTATACAAAATTACAAAGGAGGTGCTGTCGAATTTCAACACGTCATGGATGCTTTTCAAACATACTTAGTTAAACTTAAATGCTATTTTAAACTTCACCCACAATATTTTCAAAATGGGTTTAGATTCCGGGTTTCGTCTTACTTGAATCGCATCAACGTCTTTAAATGTCACGTGATTTATGTGCCGGTCACGTGCCACATTCGGGTCGTGATATTAAATGTCCCTGTAAGTCGATGTTGAGCGCCCCACGCACTTGTGAGGAGGCGGAATTTACAAAAAAAAAAATTTCTATGCATCACTACACCGAGTTTAACTCCAGGATCAATACAGGAACCTTAACTAACTAAAATACTTGGAGGTTTAACTTCTATGAAGAGTGTTATACCTCCATGTACAGATCCTTCAGGTCTTCTTATCCTCTTCTTGAGCTTCTCAAGTGTACAGACCGACCTTGCGACATCGGCCTGCTCACATCAAAGACGATCCACCCGAGAGTATGTACTTCAAGCTCCAACCTCCAAACCGAGTTAACTACGGTACCTGTTGGGATCCGGTGCCCGCGCCGCGGAAGCCGCGGCCCTGGCGGAAGCGAAAAACAAAATTCTAAAGAGCACCGGACTCCCGTAAAACCCAAAGTTCGAACCATAGACCTAAACTAGCTAATCTACAAGTGTAAGGTTTGAGAAATACAACCTTTATCGCATGTCCACCCAAATATGGAAGACCCTTCCAAGCTCGTACCCGCCGGGATCACGGTTGAGAATCGACCACCCTTGTCGAAGATGATCCACCCGAAGGAACGCGGAGGAGGCTCTAACCAACGATCCAAACTCGCTAGGTTTGGACGATCGATGATGTAGGAATACTTCACTAAGTTTTTCTCTCAAGAATCTATGCTCAAACGGAGAGCTAGAAGAAGAAGGAGGAGAAGCAAGTGAGGTAGAATGGTTGCTCATAAGAGCAACCATGAAGCATGAAGCAACAAGATGAAAAGAATAATGTCTTCATTCCATGTAAAAAGAAATGGCTACATATACATCAACCGTGCACCAATAGTGAACACAAATGGATTTTACTAATTTTAAAATCAAAAGCCATCCCTCTCTACATGAAATGAACCATTCCACACTTTACATCTCATTTCCCTTTTTATTTTTCTAAATAGAAAAATAAATATGAGGTGTTCTTCTTTTAGAAGCATTCCCGTATAAATACGGAATACTTCACCTAGTATATGTATCGCTACATATACGCGTATCCGTATAAAAATGCGGATAGCACCAAAGAGAGAAAATGAATAGTGAACAATAATACTAAAATATATGTATCAAAATACATATATAAATTATTAAATCAAAACTTGATTTAATAATCCGGCTTAATCCTAAACCGGCTAGTATTATCAACAGTCCGATTAAAGTCCGTGTATTGCGTACAGGTTTTTAATCGGACCCCTGCACGTACCATCGTATTGCTCCTACATCTGTCGCCTGAACCGGGAAAACACTTTGTGTAGGACTCTAAAGACTCGACAATACGCTGGCAATGGGTCTAACCACAAGCACGTCAGCGGCACTAGCTGTACGTAACGGCTACCCAGGTACTTGTCAAAAGGGGGGTCGACAATCAAGTGCATCCTTACCCTACTGAGCCTGAATGTAACAATCTCTGTATAGTCCGATCTCTTCGTTAAAGAGTATCGCATATCGAGTCTAAGGGGTGGATAACGTCAGACCCCTACTAACCCGGTAACTCATGTCTGAGTCAAGATCATCACCAACTGAGATACTATTGATCAACTATCAGTAAATCTCACCTACCATAGCCATGGAATTCTGGTGTTAGAAAACTGAACACAGCACGACATCGACTCCTAATACCAGGAGAGACGAATCCCTGACAGTCGACTGCTGCCTCCATGTGGCTCGGGACTATACCCAACTAAAACCTATTTGCACAACTCCATTGAGCCGTGGTAGGGTAGTAATCAAAGTATAGTGGGAAATCACATGAGACAAATTATGACTTCAGGTTGAAGGACTTACATGTACTCATGCCACCTGAGAACTTCCATCCAATGATAGGTATAATACCATTTAGATGTTCTCGGCGAGTCCGTCCAGTGTACTCACCTCTAGTGAGAACTTGTATACTATCTTAGGTGTCACAACACAAGTGACTTGTTAGACCGGCCACCACCCCTTGTCGGGGTCTCGAAGCCTATACACTAGTCTACTCCGGAATATCGATGCCCGGTCTCGATACTCTCACGACTAGGGACATTTAAGGATGTCCTTATAGACAACCCAGCTCCTATATATATGATCACCATCATAATGTTGGTCGTCAAGCAACAATCCTACAGACTTCATCAATGATGAAGACAAACAAAATAGCATACTATTTTATGTCTGTGTCACGCACCCCGTGGGTTCGTGGGTAGGCGGAATATTTGAAAAGTGATTTTTCAAAGCTCGCAACACCTACTTGAACTCCAGGATCGATACTAAACCTTTACTAACAAAACTAATACGAGGTTAACTACTCGAATAGGAAGTTATACCTCACAGATTCATGTCCTTCGGGTCTTCTTGCTTTCATCCTCCTCGTCATAAGCTCCTCGGATTGGGCCTCCTCGTCGGTCCTCTCAAGTCATATACGATCCACCCGAGAGTCTATAGATCGAGCTCCTACATGAAATCCGAGGTACCAGGGCACCTAGTTCGCTAAACTAGATGACCTAGATGATGTAGAGAGTGAAGATGAATTAGTTTGTCTATAAATACCCTAGGTTTCTCAACACATGAGACATTTAGGTTTAGAGGAAGAAGAAGGTGAGCTTGAGGAAAAAAGAGTGTTGTGTAGAGATAAGAATGAAGATATCTATTTCTTTGTGATAATATGAAGCATACAATAATGCAACCCCAAAATATCAAGCATGCTTGAAAAATATCTAGCATACTTCAATTATCACACAGTGAGTCACCCCATGAGTCACCCTATGAGTCACCAAATAGCCATGCCTCATTTAATGAAAAAATACACCTCACTTCCTCCACCTCATTAATCTTTTAATCAAAAGATTAAAACCCAAATGAGGTGTCTTCTTCTAGAAATAATCTTGAGTAAATTATAAGAATGCCCCTCATCCGTATATGCATACCCGTATCCGTATTCCGAAAAATACGAATACAAAGAGACGAAAAAAATCCATCGATATAATACTAGGATCCAGCTTAAACCAAAGCCCACTAGTATTATCCGTCCAAACATGATACGTTCATAAGTACACGTATATATTCGAACCCTATCATAAAACCATACGACCTCTACATCTTTTGCTCGATGCAGGGAAACCCTCTGTGTGGGACTCTAAAGACTCGACAATACGCTGGCAGTGGGTTCAACCACAAGCCTTCAGCGGTACTAGCTGTACGTAACTGCTACCCAGGTATCTGTCGATAAGAAGACCGATGAGATAGCGCATTCGAAGTCCTACTGAGCCTATCTGTGACAATCTCCGTACAGTCCGGTCAGTTCGTCTAAGAGTATCTCATAACGGGCCTAATGGGCGGTAATCGTCAGACTCTTAATAGCGCAATAAGTCGTGCCAGAATGTAGCCCAAAACACCCTGAGAAACTACTGGAGTACCTACCAGTAAATCTCGCTTGCCCTGGATATGGACTTTGTGTAATAGCTTTCCGAACACAGCGCGACATCAACCCCCAATACTGGGAGAGACGAATCCTATCTAACCGCTAATGCCTCCAAGTGCTTCGGGACTGCACCCAACTACAACCTGTTTTCACGACTCCTTTGAGCCGTGGTAAAGTAGTAATCAAAGAACAGTGGGAACACATTTAAGGCAAAGTAGCAGTGTCAAGTTGATGGACTAAGCTGTACTCATGTCACCTGGGAACTGCTACCCGACGTTAGGTATAATACCTACCAGCAGATCCCAACGAGTCCTGTCCAGTGTACTCATAACCCAATGAGCTCCGGCATACTATCTCAAGTACGACGAACTGATAGCTGTGGGACAGACTCTCCCCTACTGTGATGAGAAGCAGATACACTAGTCTACTCTGGAGTATTGATACCCCATATCGATAATCATATGACTAGGGACCTGTATAAGGATGTGCTTATAGACTACCTGTAACACCATAGTTCATTTATACCAATTATACCATGATTGATTTGGTTATTTTATTTAGTGTATGGCTATTTCTTGATTTATTGCTGATATGGGTGCAAATAGTGTAATTGGTACTTGTGTTTTCATCCGACCCGACCCACATGCTGGAAACCCCTCTTGATTCCTGTTTATGATTTATCCTTGCTAGCGCGGAGGATCCGTGCACTTTCAAGTTCTATGTCCTGTATACCTGCATTATATCTGGCATCTGTATTTTTTTAATAATACAAATTATAACCTGACAATATATTTCAAAAACATCTAGCATAGCCTTCATAATACCCCTAACCCTGTGGTAGCATCCGTAAAACGTGTTCTCGTGCCGTTCAGTGAAACGGACTCGTTTGGATAGCTACGTGCACGCTACGTGTATCCGTTCTTGGGGGTATGAATTTTCTTTATCCGGATATCCTATTTTAGTTTTGGTTTCTACGTATATTATTCGTATTTTCAAACTGTAATTTTTGGCCTCGACCCGGACGTGTTTTGAACTATTTTTGTTTTAACCGAAAACTCAAATTTTCTTAATATTTTATTCTCTATTCTTTAACTGTTTTCATATACGTTTTTTTAACGAATTAACAAAATACATGGTTGTTATTAAGCCAAAATCTTTTACGTTTAACCTCAACAGCACACACACTCTCTCTCTCCTTTCTCATTATTAAAAATATTTTCCTGACCACTCACACAGATCTCTCTCTCTCTCTCTCTCTCTCTTCTCTATATATTCATTATTTCCCTCATGAATCCCGTGACCGCCCTTCCCACTACTCTCACCTTCCTTCTTTCTCCTTTCGTCCCCGTCGCAACCCACAACCCCCGAGAACCCTAACAACTAACCTTTTCCCTCGCCGAACTCCGATCATCCCCGTAGACCTCACCTCGTCCATGCCTCCACCTGCTCACCCCTCCTCTTCTTCCTCCTCTCCCACTTTTCGTTCCTGACGTGAACCCCTGCAACCCATCAGCCCCGACGTCGCCTGAACCCTCTCGCTAGAGCTCCGACCCCGACAACCAATTACCCTCATCACCGTCTCCATCTCCTTCTTCTCCTATCTCCTACACTCTCAAACCCGGCAAGAACCCTGCATAGAAACTGACCACAAGAAACTAAGAACCTTGATTCATTGCCTAACCGGAAAAACACCATCTTCGGTGACCCACGACCTCGTCATCACCCCCTCGCACCCTTCTCTGACCCCAGAGCCAAACACAAGAACACCAGACCCCAGCCCTTCCTTTTCTTCTTCTTCTTCTTCTTCTTCTTCTTCTTTTCTTCTCTTGCTTTCTTGGATTCGTGTTTCCCGGAGATCGCCGGAGCCGTGCTGTCGCCGACGATCCGGGAGACCCAATGGGCATCCCCAGCTAGTGTGGTCGTGTTCTTGCTTTACTTGGTCCTTTTTTGTGAGCATGCGTGTACATTGTGACGTTTACCCGATGTCGGACGCAACGTACGCACCCCGTCATGAGATCCGTTCAGGCAAGTTTATCTTGCTACATGTTATGATATATATTTTGCATCCATATGAATAAAAATATCACATGCTTATTGTATTGTACACCCATGTTACTATTTTACTGTTTTCGGATAGTCGTACGCATCCTTATCATTAAGTACATATCTGCTTGCATGCATGTTAGCTTGATACATGCTATATTATTATACTTGCATCTATGTTAATAAACATATTGCATATTTATTGTATTGTGCATCCATGTTACAGTTTTACCGTTTTTCCGATATCCGTTCGCATCCGTATCATTTATTATATATCTAGTTGCATGCCAAATCATATCATTTCATATTACTGTTATATTAACACCCCATGCTTGATAATGTGCATCCTACGTAGTCATAGAGTTGTGGAGGTAACCCCTGATAGATATTTGTACATCCATGTTTTACTGTGCATCCGTATTTTTATCATGCACCCATACTTGCTATAGTTTTATTATGAGCATCCGTTTGATACCTGTGCACTACCTGTCATGACCTGATACACCACTACTTGACTTGATACCTGATCTTGTTACTAATGCCGACAACCCTGACTTGTTGTCCCGATGGACATATCATATTTTCTATTTAGACAAACCTATACCTGCTTGATCCTGTATTAGCATTAGCTCCATATTATCAATACCTAACTTGATGTAATGTTTTAGAAATCGTTTTGTGAATTTTTCCGTTTTTGGGTAAAATAGTCGGTATTTTCCGTTTTAACCCGATTTCGATCAAACGTCCGTAGAAACTTCCCGGTACCTATTTTATCTAAAATAAAGCTAGTGCGCAAACATTGGGGGTATTTGGGAGGTTTTGGTTCAGATAGAATTTTTCCCGAATAAAATATGATTTTAGCCGGTAAAATATGCACGTAAATCGAGAAATTTCTTCTAAATAAGAATCATTAGAAATCATCACTACAATTATTTTAAAACCTTCTTTTTAAATATCTAGATTTTTTTTGGTCAATGGAATTTAATTTAAAAAAAAAAGAAAAGAAAAAGAAATAAAGGTGGCAAAATGCATTTAATGAAGCATTTATTGTATTTTTACTAGAGCTTTCTTCACTAAAATTAAAAAAAAAAAAAAAACCACCCCTCACCTCCTTGGCCGGCAACACTTATTCCTTGCTGCCCTCACTTCTCTTTTGCAACATTTTCATCATTTCTTGCATAAATAAATCATCACAAATCCAAATAAATTCACAAAAATTCAAATATAATCATTTTCCTTCATTTCCTTAACCCTAAACAATGCTTGGTTCTTCATGAAGTCTTGATTTTGGAGGCTAATCTTGGTTTTCTTGTTGCAAGTTTTTGAATCATTTGGAGGTATAAAATCCTAACCCAAATCCTTATTTGTTAAGTTTAAATCTTTATGCTAGCTTAATTTGATGTTAATTTAAGCTTTAAATTTCATGTTTCAAAATTCTAGAAATGGTTTTTGATATTCAAGTTAAGGTTAAAGCTTGATTTAAGTGTTTAATGTTTAATTGAAGTGTTAATTTATGACTAGGAAATGCTAAACCTAGTAGAAAATGATAATTATTGTTAATGAATACTTTGTTTAATTATGAAATATTGCTTACTAGGTTTTTGCTAAAACTTATTTCGCAAGTGTTAAAAATATAGAAATGGTTTAGATAGCTTAGTTAAGCTAATATAAGATATTTGTAAGCGCTAGATTTGTGTTAGCTTTGTTCTAGTGAGATATATTGCGAAAAGTTGTTCACTAGGTTTCGGGGTTTTTCCGACGTGGTTTCATTTGGTCGTTGCGAGGTTATATCTATTATATTCCTCGTATTTATTGTGTTGGGTTGCGCGATCGAGACGATCGGAGTCTAGACTTAGTGTTTCATAGTTTAGAGACCCTAGTTAGTGTTTTTGGCCGATGTCGTGAGCGATAGATGCGCTAGGTGCGCAGTGTAATTTTCTGGCCATTTTCATTGCATTTCGTTGTCTTTTCGTCGATATAGGCTATTTCTCTTATGTGAGGTGTTTGTGAAATTTTAGGTTCACAGGCAGGAACTTCGGACGCTACGACAAAGGGAAAACAGGTTGTAGGCTTCACTTAGCCAGGAGCGTTGGTGAGTAGATTTAACATCTACAGGGGAATCGTCCGCATGGCGTTATGCGTCTGGGATAGATCAAATGATATGACCATTAGTGTTTAGTTTATGGACTCGTTTGTGCATGTGTTTTTCATTGTATATCTCATTTACCTATTGTATTTGGACATAGTATCAATGAGACACAACACTATTATTGACGGTTCATGTTGCACGAGCACTGATTAAATGCCACTCACACCGTCAATAATTTCCATGACACGTACAACACCTATACATATGTGATATTGGATTGCTTAGGGACATTGAGACATGATCCTTATTTTCATTGTGCATATGACATATAGCATACCTGTATACCTACATGCTTGCACATATGCCCTGACATGCTTACATGCTAGTTACCCATATACTTATAGGATGGTGTACCTTTAGTGATAGGTATATACATATATGAGACATAGCTACATGTACATCTGGCATACATACATATACCTGGAGGGTATTATGGATAGGTATAGGGACATACCTTGCTACAAATACTTTTACATCATACATACTTACATATGGACACACATATCTAGCTATACCGACATGGTTACGCTTACCTTGTTATAGCTACATGTTCACATGTATATGGTGTTGCATATGATTTCGGAGAAATCAGGAACCGCATGATATATTTAATAACTTGTTGCAGTTAAATAGCGGTTTTCCTTTATATGCTCATATTACTGTTTCATGTTTGCATATATTACATCCATGGATTACATATGATATTCTCTCCTAAGTATATATAACAGTGGAATGAGACGCTGTTATATATGCCTATACACATATATTAGTGGAATGGGACGCTAATATATGTGTATTGATTCATGCATTTATACTTATTCATTACTTGATGTTTTTTGGATTTGAGGACTGTGATTGTTTCATGAAATTATGCAAGTATTCTTATTCTTTGTTTGATATTTGGATGCATCCATACAGAGATTTGTTTTAAACCGATACGGGATCGAGAGTGTCGATGTTAGGGCACTTATGATTCGGAGGACGTATATACCGATACGTGGAACACAAGTGTCGAGGTGAGACACTTGGGTTTCGAGGAACGTATAGAAATTGAGAAAGACTGATACGTGGATAACGGGTGTCGATACCGGACACTTACGATTCGAGGAACGTATGGATTTGAGTATTTCTGTGTCGATGCTTGACACTTGTTTCATGATGTTTTTGGGTGTCGATGTTGGACACTCACTTTATATGAAACTTATTGGATTGAGAATATATGAGATTCACTTGATGTTGGATTCAGGATATATGAGATTTATTTGATATTATACATTCAGGATTTGAGAGACTTACATGATATGAGAGCCAATTTGGGGGCTGATTTGAGGAATTGGAATTTGGATTGTCTTGATGGATTGTGATCATGTCAGGATTCCGTGGAAATGACATTTTTCATTCCATACTCCACATTTATTGTTTATGCACTGCTTCATGTATTAGTTGCACCTAATAGAGTACCTTTCATGACTGTTGCATTTACATACCTTTATTTATATGCATTACTTCATGTGTTAGTTGTAACTGCTAGAGTACCTTTCATGACTGTTGCATATATACATTTTCATATCATTATTGCATGATTATTACATACCGATTGTCATATTATTATTGCTTCATGTATTTATTGCACCTGCTAGTGTACCTTTCATGATTATTGCATTCATATGACCTTTAATTGCTATTAATTGCATATGTTGGATTCGCGCTGTATGTGCATACTTGCGATTACCTGCATATGTTATTTACTATTCACGAGTTGGCAATTCACCCCCGTTGTGCCACAGTTGTTTTGCAGGGTGTTTCCCAGAGTAGTCGAGGCAGGATATTCATCTATCTTATCATCTTTTGCTGCGGATACTGCATCAGTTCACAGTGTGCAGTTTCCTTCGGTGGGTTTTGTGGTTATTCGTTGTTTTATTGTATATTCGTTGTATCCATGTACTCTCCATCTACCATTATCTTGTATGACTTAGAGACTTGATGTGGGGACATTATTGTATATTTTGGGGATTTGGATGTCTTTTATGCAGCTTTACTTATATCGTCTTTTATTTCTTCGCTACGGCGTCGTATATCTGTTGTGGTGGTTGTTTTCCTCCGTTGGGCTTGGATTTGCTCCCGTTGGGGATGCTTTACTTATATTTATGTTGTACCCATTTTTGGGGTTGGTTTTTAAAAAGGAGGTGCTGCCGAAATTTTTTAAGAAAATAAATTGGACTTAAATAATTTATACTTGATATTTTCAAAAGTTTAAACAATGTTTATTATCTTTTCTTGTCTTTTAATAGTTTAGATTTATGGGTTTTGGCTTTCTTTTACTCCGTTACGCCTGTAGACGTTGCGTAGTATTAGGGCCGTCACGTGCCAATTTCGGGTCGTGACAAAGTTGGTAACAGAGCGCTAGGTTTTACCTTTCGGAGTGTAGGATGACCTTGGTATGATGGAGTAGGTACCTTAAGCAGAGTAACGTAATGTGTGTATGTCCGCGGCATACTCACGATGTGATACTCCGCCTAAAGTGACCTAAGTACAAATTACTTGAAATTCCTTCCTTTATGACATATCCTTGGGATTCGATTTCCGTGTTCATATCGAATCTTATCTCTATTTATAGCCTTTGCCGCCAACAACTATGGGGACTCAGAGTGATGCAGCGAGGGCCGAGGTCAGGTTGACTCGGGTGGGTCAAGGATTGACCAGGATGGCACACTCGTTGCACAGGAGCAGACGGATCCGCCTTCGACAGATAGTATCGCTACGCTTGTGGCAGAGATGCAGGACCTGCGCCAGACGATGAGTTCTTTGGTTGAGGCCATTCGAGCGCAGCGATAGGAGGTTGTCACCCCTGTTACCCATTTGTTCCTTGCGATCAGCATGCAGCATTCCGTCACCTACATAGCACTAGCGGATGCAGCCCCAGTTGACGAGACACATATTCTAGAGACTTTAGGTGTTCCGGAACCGTGGAGGACTTGTACCGGTGTACCAGCCCAGAGACAGAGGCCTAGTTTTGGAGACAGCTTTCGTGACCGTCGCGGGAGTAGCAGAGGTTTGGGACGAGGAGAGTCGCGTTAGCTAGATTAGCCGTTTGTTGTGTTAATTTCTGTCAGCGATTCTTTTGTTGCGCAACACGTATTTCAGTCGTGTGCCAATCGGTTAGGAGATTCATCCGTCACTTGATCCTTCAAGAGATGTTGGATTTGACGTTCACCTGGGCACGGACTGGTAATCTACGTGCTAGGTGTCTGTGGACTGCCGCGAGAACACAGTGAGGTTTTGTTTTCCCGGCGAGTCAGTTCTTGTTGTGCGGGAGGACAATGGTGTCGTCTGTCACAGCTTGAATTCAGCCTTTTCGATAGTCGGCTTTTGAGGAGAGGATGTCGAGGATTCTTGGCATTCATTCGTGTTACCGGAGCCACAGTTGGCTTTTTGGAGCGGGTTTCTTTCGTGCGAGAGTTTTCCGACGTTCCAGATGAGCCGGCGAAACTTAAGGAGCTTAAGGATCAGCTGCAGAGTTGTTTGTTGGGGGGCTTATGCATCTGAGTGTTTCGCATTGGGGAGCTCCTATTCTGTTCGTCAGGAGAAGGACAACAGTTGAGGTTTTGTATTGATTGATTGTCAATTGAACCGGCTTACGGTGCGGATAGGTATCCTTTACCTCGCATTGACGATTTCTTCGATCAGCTTTCGAGTGCGAGACATTTTCTATGTTTGTTTGGGATCAGGTCATCATTGTTGCGGGTTCGGAGTGATGACATTCCGAAGACTGCCTTGTCCGTGCTATAGGCTTTATGTGTTTTGGTGGTGTCATTGGACTCACCAATGCCCTAGCAGCATTCATAGATATGATGAACCAGATTTCTTCAAGCCGTTCCTCGACCAGTTATTATTGTGTTATTGACGACATTCTGGTCTATTCAATGTGTCGTGAGGGACAGGAATAGCACTTGAGGATTTGTTTTGCATACATTGGGAGAGCCCCAGCTGTAGCTAGATTCTCAGAGTGTTCTTTTAGGCTTTTTTGTGTTGACTCCTCGGTCTTGTAGTTACGGGAGACGATTTTCGTATGGTTCCGAAGAAGATCGAGGCCATACAGCTTTGGCCCAGACTTGTGTACGGACGGAGGTTCGTAGATTTTGGGCTTAGCAGGTTTTTACCGCCGTTTCGTGCAGGATTGCTAGTGTAGTGCTGCACCGTTGACTGAACTGACCGGAAGGGAGGTTTCTTTTCTTTGGACTGAGGCTTGCGTGCGGAATTTTTCAGTAGTTGAAGACTCGGTTAACAACTACATCAGTTCATTCTTTGCTTTCTGGTTCGGGCGACTTTGTTGTTTAACTGTAATGTTTCGCAAGTGGGGCTCGATTGTGTACTGAGGTGACACTATAGAGTTATAGCTTTTGCTTTCCTATATCTGGAGGAAGTACGAGCAGGATATACCACTCATGATCTGGAGATGGCCGCGGTGGTCGTGCATTGGAGATTTGGAGACATTACTTGTTCGAGAGTCGTGTCAGATGTTCACGGACCACCAGAGCTTAATGTACATCTTCCTGCAGCGGGTTTTGATTGTTGAGATAGTCTTCTGTAGATTTACAGTTCTTGTGTGATCGTTGAGTACAGCTTAAGTTCGCCTCTACTGAGGGGACAACTTGCTCATGTCCGTGCCCGACCTCTATTCCTTAATCTCTTTCGTGAGGCACTGCCCGCCGATGCTCGTTCGTCAAATATTCTTGAGCATACTTGGCTGGGTAATGATTCGGAGTCCTCGAATTCTGACAAGGGTGTGCTAAGTTTAGGGACGCATTTGTGTACCTGATACTATTGGGCAGAGACGTGAAATCCTAGAGCAGGCACATCTGTCAACTCTCTGTACTCATTCAAGTTCCACTAGCATTTGACGTGACTTATGAGATAGTTACGGGTGGGCAGGGATGTAAAGAGAAGTTTCGGATTTCGTTTCGTGGTGTCTGTTTTGTTGTGTGTTAAGGTTGAGCATCTGAGACCGGCTGGAGAGTTGCAACCTTTAACCGTTCCGCAGTGGGAATGGGAGCAGGTCTCCATGAATATTCGTTGTGGCGTCTACCCAGGTTTAGTCTGGGTGTGACTCCATTCGGATGCTAGTTGTCCGGTTATGCTCGGGTTGCTCAGTTGTCCTTGGTTAATTTTGTGTGTTGCACGGAGTTCCTTCATGGCTCGTATCTAAATAGGGCACCCTATTCGCTTGCTGTCTTCGACAGGAACTTCAGGAAGCCTTGTGTACTGGTTGAGCTTTAGCTCCGTTGTTCCATCCACAGGATGATGGTTTTGTGAGAGCGGGCTATACCGACTCTGGAGGATATGCTTGTGCGTACGTATTAATTGTTGTCGGCAGTTGGGATCGTCACTTGCCATTGTTAGGATTCTCCTTTGATAGTTGTTATCAGGAGGCACTCCAATTGGCAACCTTTAAGTTTTGTTTGTTAGGTGGTGTCGATCTCCAGTCTGTTTTTCTGACTCTGCGAGATTAGGATTTTTGGAGCCCAGCTAGTCTAGATACTTCGGAAATGATCCAGTTGGTTCAGGTCAGGATGATGATAGCCCAGTGCAGACAGAGGTCTTATGCCGGCCGTTGTGGTCGCAGAATTGAGTTCGCAGTGGGAGCTCATGTATTCCTATGGATTTTTCCGATGAATGACGTGTTGAGTTTTGGGAAGCTTATCCCAGAATTTTTGGTCCTTTTAAGATCCTTAAAGCGAGTTAGTTCTGTTGCCTTTGATTTGGCACTTCCGCCTAGATTATTGAGTGCTCATCCCGTATTCCTTGTGTCGGTACTTTGCAATTACCTTCATGACCTTTGTTACATGATTCGGCACCAGACCATTTGGCTTCGACGCGATCGTTTCGTTCACCGGAAGCCAATTGTGTTAATAGCTCGGCAGGAGGAGAAACTTTGGTCAAGGGTCTTACCATCTGTGAAGGGTTTTCTTGGACGTAGCCGTATAGTGAGGTGCTCGCTTGGAAAGCTGGGAGCGAGATTTGGGAGTTTTATAATCTTCTCTTTGAAGGTACGCTTAGTAAAAATTTTAAATTCGGGGATGAATTTTTTTATAAGAGGGGAGATTGTAACGTTTTAGAAATCGTTTTGCGAATTTTTCCGTTTTAGGGCAAAATAGGCGGTATTTTCCGTTTTAAACCGATTTCGATCAAACGTCCGTAGAAACTTGCCGGTACCTATTTTAGCTAAAATAAATCTAGTGCGCGAACTTTGGGGGTATTTGGGAGATTTTGGTTCAGATAGAATTTTTCCCAAATAAAATATTATTTTAGCCGGTAAAATATGCACGTAAATCGAGAAATTTCTTCTAAATGAGAATCATTAGAAATCTTCAGTACAATTATTTTAGAACCTTCTTTTTAAATATCTAGATTTTTTTGGTCAATGGAATTTAATTTTAAAAAAAAAGAACAAGAAAGAAAGGTGGTAAAATGCCTTTAATGAAGCATTTATTGTATTTTTACTAGAACTTTCTTCACTAAAATTCACAAATCCCCCCCCCACCTCACCTCCTTGGCCGGCCACACTTATTCCTTGCAGCCCTCACTTCTCTTTTGCACCATTTTCATCATTTCATGCACTAATAAATCATCACAAATCCAAATAAATTCACAAAAATTCAAATATAATCAGTTTCCTTCATTTCCTTAACCCTAAACCATGCTTGGTTCTTCATGAAGTCTTGATTTTGGAGGCTAATCTTGGTTTTCTTGTTGCAAGTTTTTGAATCATTTGGAGGTATAAAATCCTAACCCAAATCCATAATTGTTAATTATAAATCTTTATGCTAGCTTAATTAGATCTTAATTTAATCTTTAAATTTCATGTTTCAAAATTCTAGAAATGGTTTTTGATATTCAAGTTAAGGTTAAAGCTTGATTTAAGTGTTTAATGTTTAATTGAAGTGTTAATTTGTGATTAGGAAAAGCTTAACCTAGTAGAAAATGATAATTATTGTTAATGAATACTTTGTTTAATTATGAAATATTGCTTACTAGGTTTTTGCTAAAACTAATTTTGCAAGTGTTAAAAATATAGAAATGGTTTAGATAGCTTAGTTAAGCTAATATAAGATATTTGTAATCACTAGATTTGTGTTAGCTTTGTTTTAGTGAGATATATTGCGATAAGTTCTTTACTAGGTTTCGGGGTTTTTCCGACATGGTTTCATTTGGTCGTTGCGAGGTTATATCTAATATATTTCTCGTATTTAATTGTGTTGTGTTACGCGATCGGGACGATCGGAGTCTAGACTTAGTGTTTCGTAGTTTAGCAACCCTAGTTAGTGTTTTTGGCCGATGTCGTGCACGATAGATGCGCTAGGTGCGCAGTGTAATTTTCTGGCCATTTTCATTGCGTTTCGTTGTCTTTTCGTCGATATAGGCTATTTCGCTTATGTGACGTGTTTGTGAAATTTTAGGTTTGCAGGCGGGGACTTCGGACGCTACGAAAAAAGGAAAACAGGTGGTAGGCTTCACTTAAGCAGGAGCGTTGATGAGTAGATTTAACATCTACAGGAGAATCGCCCGCGTGGCGTTATGCGTCTAGGCTAGATTAAATGATATGACCGTTGGTGTTTAGTATATGGACTCGTTTGTGCATGTGTTTTTCGTTGTATATCTCATTTATCTATTGTATTTGGACATAGTATCAATGAGACATAACACTATTATTGACGTTTCATGTTGCACGAGCACTGATTATATGCCACTCACACCGTCAATAATTTCCATGACACGCACAACACCTATACATATGTGATATTGGATTGCTTAGGGACATTGAGACATGATCCTTATTTTTGTTATGCATATAACATATAGCATACCAGTATACCTACATGCTTGCACATATGTCCTGACATGCTTACATGCTAGTTACCCATATACTTATAGGATAGTATACCTTTAGTGATAGGTATATACATATATGAGACATAGATACATGTACATCTAGCATACATACATATACCTGGAGGGTATTACGGATAGGTATAGAGACATACCTTTCTACGGATATTTTTACATCATACATACTTACATATGGACACACATATCTTGCTATACCGACATGGTTACGCTTACCTTGTTATAGCTACATGTTCACATGTATATTATGTTGCATCTGATTTCGGAGAAATCTGGAACCGCGTGATATATTTAATAACTTGTTGCAGTTAAATAGCGGTTTTCCTTTATATGCTCATATTACAGTTTCATGTTTGCATATATTACATCCTTGGATTTCATATGATATTCTCTGATATTTTTTACTCCTAAGTATATATAACAGTAGAATGGGACGCTGTTATATATGCCTATACACATATATTAGTGGAATGGGATGCTAATATATGTATATTGATTCATCAATTTATACTTATTCATTACTTGATGTTTTCTGGATTTGAGGACTATGGTAGTTTCATGAAATTATGCAAGTATTCTTATTTTTTACTTGATATTTAGATGCATCCACTCAAAGATTTGTTTTAAACCAATACGGGATCGAGAGTGTCGATGTTGGGGCACTTAAGATTCGGAGGACGTATATACCGATACGTGGAACATAAGTGTCGAGGTGAGACACTTGGGTTTCGAGGAATGTATAGAAATTGAGAAAGACCGATACGTGGATCACGGGTGTCGATACCGGACACTTACGATTCGAGGAACATATGGATTTGAGTATTTCTGTGTCGATGCTTGACACTTGTTTCATGATGTTTTTGGGTGTCGATGTTGGACACTCACTTTATATGGAACTTTCTGGATTAAGGATATATGAGATTCACTTGATGTTGGATTCAGGATAAATGAGATTTATTTGATATTATACATTCAGGATTTGTGAGACTTACATGATATGAGAGCCAATTTGGGGGCTGATTTGAGGAATTGGAATTTGGATTGTCATGATGGATTGTGATCCTACCACGATATTAGGATTCCGTGGAAATGACATGTTTCATTCCATACTCCACATTTATTGTTTATGCACTGCTTCATGTATTAGCTGTACCTGATAGAGTACCTTTCATGATTGTTGCATTTACATACCTTTATTTATATACATTAGTTCATGTGTTAGTTATACTTGGTAGAGTACCTTTCATGACTGTTGCATATATACATTTTCATATCATTTTTGCATGATTATTGCATACCGATTTTCATATTATTATTGTTTCATGTATTAGTTGCACCTGCTAGTGTACCTTTCAAGATTATTGCATTCATATGACCTTTTATTAATATTAATTGCATATGTTAGATTCGCGCTGTATGTGCATACTTGCCATTACCTGCATATGTTATTTACTATTCACGAGTTGGCAACTCACCCCCGTTGTGCCACAGTTGTTTTGCAGGGTGTTTCCCCAGAGTAGTCGAGGCAAGCTATTCATCTATCTTATCATCTTTTGCTGCGTATACCGCGTCAGCTCACAGTGTGCAGTTTGCTTAGGTGGGTTTGTGGTTGTTCGTTGTTTTATTGTATATTTTTTGTATCCATGTACTCTCCATCTACCATTATCTTGTATGACTTAGAGATTTGATGTGAGGACTATATTGTATATTTTGGGGACTTGGATGTATTTTATGCAGTTTTACTTATATCGTCTTTTATTTCTTCGCTACGGCATCGTATATCTATTGTGGTGGTTGTTTTCCGCCGTTGGGCGTGGATTTGCTCCCGTTGGGGATGATTTACTTATACTTATGTTGTACCCATTTTTGGGGTTGGTTTTTACAAAGGAGTTGCTGCCGAAATTTTTTACGAAAATAAATTGGACTTAAAGAATTTATACTTGAGATTTTCAAAAGTTTAAACATTGTTTCTTATCTTTTCTTGTCTTTTAATGGTTTAGATTTCTGGGTTTTGGCTTTCATTTACTGCGTTACGCCTGTAGACGTTGCGTAGTATTAGGGCCGTCACGTGCCAATTTCGGGTCGTGACACTTGAACACATAACTTTGAGGGTATGGGGAAATCAAAAGTGTAACTGATGTGTAGCTTAAAAGTGTATTACTTGATCCATGGTCCCGAGGGATAACGGGACAGAATCATTCGTGATTTTACTCGATCCGTGGTCCCGGAGGATAACGGGATAGAGTCATTCATGACTCCCACTACCTGATCCGTGGTCCCGGGGGATAACGGGACATATTCTTTTGAGTTACATCGAGGAGTACACTAATTGATTTCAAACAAAGTTTAGAATAGATAACCCAGTAGCACTTTTTAGATTGATCACTGCACGTCACATATACTGATACACTTCACTATTTTATATCCGTGTTTACTTATTACATTCATGTTACTATTTATAATTCATGCCTTCATATCTCGTTACATCCTGTTTGATTATTATTATTATTGATATTATGACGCAATAACGTCTGGGTTTTGCATGGCCCAGATCCTTTATCTCTTTCACTGGCCGAACAGGAGTATTTCAGCCGACAGGCCGAGCAGTGAGGATCCTGTTAGTATCTAGTTTAGTTTAGTTTATTTTCGTACTTTCATTTCCTGATGTGAGCCCGTATTTGGGATGTACTTTCCAGATGTTATTGTTTATTGGATTTATTGCTTCCGCATATTATTTCTTGACTCGTTTATTCTGGCATATGGACATGTACTAGATAGTTTGTTTTATTTTTACTGTTCATGATATCTTATAGACAGCCGAAATGTGACTGTGGAGGGATGTTTCTTAGCCACAGGTAGCATGGTTGGCTCTGTCACGTGCCGATCGTAGCACACTCAGGGAAGCGGGGCGTGACATCGTTTGTTTGGTATCAGAGCCCTAGGATTTAGGTGTCACGCCCCGAAATTGGCACGTGACGGCCCTAATACTACGCAACGTCTACAGGCGTAACGTAGTAAAAGAAAGCCAAAACCAAGAAATCTAAACCATCAAAACACAAGAAAGATAAGAAACATTGTATAAAAGTCTTTGAAATCACATCCCAAATTCTTTAAAAGTCCAACTTTTCCTTCTTTAAAATTTTGGCAGCACCTCCTTTGTAAAAACTAGTCCCAAAAATGAGTGCAACATAAATATAAATAAAGCATCCCCAAACGGGAGCAAATATACGCCCAAAGGCGGAAAACAACCACCACAACAAATATACGACGCCGTAGCGAAGAAATAGAAGACGATAGAAAGGAAACTGTATAAAAGACAACAAGTCACAACATAATATACAATATCGCCCTCACCATGTCTCTAAGTCAATATGAAAATAGTAGATGGAGAGTACAGGGATACAAAGAATATACAATACAACGAATAACCACAAAACCCACCTAAGCAAACTGCACACTGTGAGCTGATGCGGAATCCGTAGCAAAAGATGATACAATGGATAAAAACAGCCCTGCCTATGACTATCCTGAGAAAACCTGCAAACACTGTGGCACAACGGGGGTGAGTTGCCAACTCGTGAATAGTAAATAACATATGCAGGTAATCGCGAGTTTGCACGTACAACGCGAATCTAGCATATATAAGCTAAAAGTAGTAAAAGGTCATATGAATGCGATAATCATGAAAGGTACACTAGCAGGTACAACTAATATATGAAGCAATAATATAACAATCTGTATGCAACAATCATGCAATAATGATATGAAATGTATATATGCAACAATCATGAAAGGTACACTAACAGGTACAACTAATAGATGAAGAAGTGCATATAAATAAGTATGTAAATGTAACAGTCATGAAAGCTACACTAACAGGTACTACTAATACATGAAGCAGTGCATAAATAATAAATGTGGAGTACGGAATGAAATATGTCATTCCCATGGAATCCTGACATCGTGGTGGGATCACAATCCAACAAGACAATCCAAATCCCAATCTCCTTAAATCAGCCTCCAAATTGGTTCTCATATCATATAAATCTCACAAATCCTGAATGTACAATATCGAATAAATCTCGTATATCCCGAATGTACAAAATTAGCAATCTCATATGTATCCTGTATCCAATATCAAAGGAATCTCATATATCCTTTATGTACAATACCAAGTGAATATCATAAGTCTTAAATCCAAAATCAATGAGTTTCTTACATCTTAGGTATATTTGCTTGAATAAATATGATGATGTATATAAATTGATATCAATACACATATATTAGCGTCCCATTCCACTAATATTGGTTTAAAGGCATATATAACAGCGTCCCATTCCCCTGTTATATACAAAGGAGTAAAAAAAAATATCATGAATCCAATATGTCAAGCATCGACACAGAAATGTTGATCTATTAGGTGCTGTCACCATGACTGGCATCCTGATAGGTACGTATCATACGCTATACGAAAGCATGAGTGCTTAGCTCTGACCCTCGCCTCTCGACGTATCTATACGTACATGACTCCCGTCGGTATCCCCATGATAACCGCCGAGTCATTGGTAATGTCACCGTATGGTTTGGCTCCCCCACTAGCTCATCGTCTAACACCATGACCTCATTCTTGCCCCGGGTACCTCTTAGCCCCACCATGTACCCACACACGGACCCCTCCTTTCCTCGCATGGGGTAATATATCAGACCCGATAAATCTCATGGTGGCTGCTGAAATATCATATCAAGGGAAACCGTTTTTTTCAAATAATGCATAATTTCATGAAACTACCACGGTCCCCAAATCCAGAAAACATCATGAAAAATCCATATCTCAATGCGAAAATCCATGAATAAAATATATGCAACACAAAACTGTAATGTAAGCATACAAAGAAAAATCCGCTATTTAACTGCAACCAGTTAATATAAATATCTGTAAGTCCACGTTGCGACCCCCGGTTCTTACGGGGAGGCGGAAACGGTATAAAATCAAAATTTTAACGCAAGAGGCAACATGGACTAAGCTAGGTCGGGATCTTTACCTAAACTAAAACTAGCAAACTAAGCTAAAGATATTTAGCTACTCGGATGAAGATGGTTATACCTAGCTTGTCTTGAACTCCTTCGTCTTCAAAACTCCGATGGTGGTCCGATGGCTTCTTCTCGTCGTCTCCGTACGCCGAAGACAGATCCACCTGAAAGCTCCAACCTTTAGCTCCTTCTTCGTTCTTTGAAGAAACTAGTTCACTTGGTTTGCTAAACCTAGTGAACTAGAATGAGTAGAGAGGAAATAGAATGGGATTTTATCTATGGTTCTTGATTCTCAACTCATGAGACAAGAGAACCATAGATCAAGAGAGGGAGCAAGAGGTTGAGGGTGAGAGCAAGAGGAGAGCTCAAGAACAAGAGAGAGAATGAGCAAGAAAGAATGAGCAAGTATTTTGTCTCTCACCCTCTCATAATCCAAAGCAATGATAACTCATCATATCAACAAAAGTCTTATGTGATGGTTGAAGTAACCATAACCTTATCATGTCATGCACTCATTTTACTCAAATGAACAAGCAAGAAAAAGTCTTTGGCATGAAATGATAACCATGGTTATCATGATGGTCAACTAGTCAAGCCTAGTCAACCGGTCAACAAGTCAACAAAAGTCAACAAGTCACCAAAGTCAACAAGTCAACAAAAGTCAACAAGTCAACAACCATATCACCATAATACTTAATTAATATAATAGTTAATCACATATCATATTTTCATTAGGGTTGAGCATAAAGTCAAAAAGTCAACGGTCAACTGTCAACAACCCTAATGAGAATCCGCTGCCTCTGCCTCCCTGTCAACTGTGCATACACACCCGCATCCGCGTTCCGAGGAACACGAATGCAAACTGGATAAATCCAATCCCATAAGGTACACTAGGATCTGGCTTAAACCAAAGCCCGCTAGTGTAAACTGTCCGGACACTGTACGCGCACAAGTGTACGGATGTGACCGAACCCTGTCGCAAAACCATGCGACCTGTCGCAATACCATGCGACCTCTACTCTTTTGCCTAAAGGCGAAAAGCTTCCTGTGTGGGACTCTAAAGACTCGACACTACGCTGGCAGTGGGTTTAACCACAGACCGCAAGCGGCACTAGCTGTGCGTAACGGTCCCCAGGTAATGCCGACAAGAAGACCGACGAGGCGAAACCCATCTGAACTCCTACTGAGCCTGAGCGTGACATTCTCCGTACAGTCCGGTCTGTTCGTCTGATACATCGCATGGCGGGCCTAGGGGGCGGTAAACGTCAGTCCCCCAATAGCGGTACAAGTCGTGCCGGAGTGAAGCCCAATACACCCTGAGATAACACTGGAAACCTACCAGTATATCTCGTTTGCCTTGGCCAGGGACTACTCGTGTAATGGCTCTCCTAGACACAGCGCGATGTCAACCCCCAATACCGGGAGAGACGAATCCTGTCTAACCGTCACTGCCTCCAAGTGCTTCGGGACTGCACCCAACCACCACCTGTTTGCACGACTCCTTTGAGCCGTGGTAGGGTAGTGATCAAAGTACAGTGGGAACACACCCGAGGCGAAGTGACAGTGTCAAGTCAGCGGACTAAGCTGTACTCATGTCACCTGGGAACTGATAACTGATGATAGGTATAATACCAACTAGTCAGTTCCCGACGAGTCCTGTCCAGTGTACCCGTAACCTAACGAGCACCCGCATACTATCTCAAGTACGACGTACTGACGGCTGTGGGACAGACCGTCTCCCACACTGGGATGAGAAGCGCATGCGCTGGTCTACTCCGGAGTATCGATGCCCTGTCTTGATAGTCCTGCGACCAGGGACCTGAATAAGGATGTGCTTATAGATTACCCAGCCCCCACTAGTGTGACTGCCATCACAACGCTGGTAATCAAGCAAAGATCCTAAGGGCTCCACTAATGCGTATAAGTGATATACTGAAATAAACACAAGTACACATTGAAGTAGAAACAAACCAAGTAGCATACTACTATTTTGAGCAAGATTGTATATACAAGGTGAATATCCCAAGCATCCATTAAGTAATATACAAACTAGTATGATACAGTAATGGCCTCTAGGGCATATACACTAACAATCTCCCACTTGCACTAAGGCCATGTACTGGCGTATCGTAGACCTATCATCTCGATCAGCCGCTCGAACTGAGTCTGGGGCAAGGCCTTGGTGAATGGATCTGCAGTGTTATCTTCTGAAGCGACTCTCCGAACCTCGATCTCCTGGCGATCCACGATCTCCCTGATCAGGTGATACCGCCTCAAGATGTGCCTGGATCTCTGATGGGACCTGGGTTCCTTCGCTAAAGCTATAGCCCCGTTGTTGTCGCAATACAGAGGTATTGGATCAACAATGGACGGAACCACCTGAAGTTCTTTCAAGAACTTCCTCATCCAGACAGCTTCTTTTGCGGCATCAGATGCAGCGATGTATTCCGCTTCCATCGTCGAGTCTGCAACGGTTTCTTGTTTGGAACTCTTCCAACACACCGCCCCTCCATTGAGGGTAAAGACAAAACCCGACATGGACTTGGAATCATCCTTGTCACTCTGGAAGCTGGAGTCAGCAAAGGCCTCGATCTGGAGGTCTTTTCCGCCATACACCAAGAACATCTCCTTAGTCCTTCTCAGGTACTTGAGAATGTTCTTTACCGCTATCCAGTGTTTCTCCCCAGGGTTTGACTGATACCGGCTTACCACACTGAGTGCATAAGCTACATCCGGTCTGGTACACAACATCGCATACATTATAGAGCCTACCACAGAAGCGTAGGGTATAATAGACATGCGATCCCTCTCCAAATCAGTCTTGGGAGACATCTCTTTAGAGAGGGTGATCCCGTGACAAGCCGGTAGGTTACCGCGCTTGGAATCTTCCATACTGAATCTCTTCAGTATGGTGTCGATGTACCTGGACTGTGAAAGTCCTAATATCCTCTTGGATCTGTCACGGTAGATCCGGATACCCAGAATGTATGAGGCATCACCCAGGTCTTTCATGGAGAACCTGTGTGACAAGAACCCCTTGACAGATTGTAGCATAGGAATGTCATTTCCTATTAAGAGAATGTCATCCACATATAAAACGAGGAATACTACAGTTCTCGCTACAAATCTACTATAGATGCATGGTTCATCTGGATTTTTGATAAAGCCAAATTCTTTGACCGTCTCATCAAAGCAGATGTTCCAACTCCACGATGCCTGCTTTAGTCCATAGATGGACTTAAGCAACTTGCACACCTTTCCGCTGCTCCCACTCTGAATGAAACCCTCTGGCTGGTCCATATAGACACACTCCTCTAAATTTCCATTTAGAAAAGCTGTCTTTACGTCCATTTGCCAGATCTCATAATCGTGGAAGGCAGCAATGGCAAGAAGGATCCGAATGGATTTCAGCATGGCTACTGGAGAAAAGGTTTCGTCGTAGTCCAAGCCAGGTCTTTGACGAAAACCCTTTGCTACCAGCCTAGCTTTATAGGTCTCAACCTGTCCATCTACACCAATCTTCCTTTTGAAGATCCACTTGCATCCTACGGGTTTTACCCCGTCTGGAGCAATGTCCAACGTCCATACCTTGTTGGTGTACATGGACTCCATCTCGGTCCGCATTGCATCCAGCCATTTCACTGAGTCAACGCTCTGAATGGCCTGCTGGAAGCTAGTAGGCTCATCATAATCTATGATGCAATCCTCTCTATCCCCGTCTATGAGAAAACCGTAGTATCTCTCGGGCGGATGAGACTGCCTACTACTCCTGCGGAGTGGCGCAGGAATGTCCTGTTCTGTTGAACCCTCTGGTTCCACTAAGCTTTCAGTAACAGTCTGTGGTTCTGGAACTTCTTCCAGTTCTATTGCGTTCCCACTTATCTGGGTTTCTAAAAACTCAGTTTCCAAGAAGTAGGCATGACGAGAAACAAGGACTTTTTGTTCCTCTTCACAGTAGAAGAAATATCCTTTGGAATTCTTTGGATATCCCACAAACTTGCACTGTACTGAGCGTACCTCGAGCTTGTCCGCATGCTGCTTTTTGACAAAAGCTGGACATCCCCATGTCTTAATATGCTTAAGATAGGGTCTCTTCCCACACCACATCTCATATGGTGTAGTAGGCACGGTCTTAGTAGGTACTCGGTTCAAAAGGTATGCGGCTGATTCTAGCGCATATCCCCAGAATGATCGCGGTAACTCAGCGTTACTCATCATGGACCGCACCATATCCAATAGGGTGCGGTTCCGTCTCTCCGATACACCGTTATGTTGCGGGGTGTATGGAGGAGTAAGCTGAGAGAGAATTCCGTTCTCTTTTAAATAGTCCAGGAACTCGGCACTTAAGTATTCTCCTCCTCGATCCGATCTTAGAATCTTAATACTTTTGCCGGTCTGTTTCTCTACTTCATTCTTATACTCCTGGAATTTTCCAAAGGCCTCGGACTTATGTTTCATCAAGAAGACATAACCGTACCTTGAGAAATCATCCGTAAAAGTAATGAAGTAAGAATGTCCGCTTCGGGCATGTGTAGACATTGGACCGCACACGTCACTGTGTATGAGTCCTAAGAGCTCGCTCGCTCTTACTCCTTGTCCAGTAAACGGAGTCTTTGTCATCTTTCCTTTGAGACAAGATTGACAAGTGGCATACGATTGATATTCGAACGCATTCAAATATCCTTCTGTATGTAACTTAGTCAACCTTCTCTCATTGATGTGACCCAATCTACAATGCCATAAGAAAGTCTGATTCATTTCCGGAGACTTTCTTTTGTGTGTATTCTGGACGTTGAAAATCTGTGGTTGGTTTAACACGTATATACCATTACTCAATGTACCTGACCCAATCAAAACTTGATTAAGGTGAATGTTTTCAACATTACTTACAAACGCAAATTCATAACCTTCTTTAGAAACTAAAGATACAGAAATGATATTACAAGTTGCGTTGGGTACAAAAAAGCAATTACGCAAAACCAAAACATGTCCATCTGACATTCCCAGGTGATAGTCCCCCACGGCTTTAGCATCCATGCTAGCTCCGTTCGCAACTTTGAGGGTCATGTCACCTGCCTTCAAAACACTACGGTTTCTCAACGCCTGCAAAGAATTACAGATATGAGATCCTGATCCGGTATCCAATACCCAGGAAGTAGAGTTTATTGAAAGACAGTTTTCAATAACATACACACCTGAAGCTGAAGCTGCAACCTGCTTCAATTCCTGTGTTCTGGCCTTCCAGGCCCTGCAATCATTCTTCCAGTGTCCTTTCTTATGACAATAGAAGCATTCTTCCTTATCCACAAGCTTCCCCGCTATCTTTGTTGCTTTGCCTTTTCCCTTCGTATCCACTTTACCAACACCGCCCCTTGGTTTGGCGGGGGCCTTCTTCTTCTTTCCCTTGGCTTTCGCCTTGGACCTAGAAGAAGATGATCCTCCTACAAACAAAGTGGATGTTTCCCTACCTTTCTGTAGGGTGCCCTCTGCGCTCCTCAGCATGTTGAGGAGCTCTGATAGTTCAACCTCTTTTTCTTGTAGGTTGAAGTTCAGTATAAACTGGGCGTAAGTGGAAGGAAGGGACTGGAGAACTATATCCGTATATAGCTCACTCTCCAATGTGATCCCTAGGTCAGCGAGCTCCTCAATGAAGCCGATCATCTTTAGCACATGCTCGGCTACTGATGATCCGACGGCCATTCTTGTCGAAAATAACTTTTTCGACGCTTCGTATCTTGCGATACGTGATTGCTCTCCATACAGTTCTTTTGTATGGAGCAATATGGACTCCATGTCCATATTCTCATGCCTCCTCTGATGTTCGTTGTCCATCGAGGCAAGCAGGAGGCACTTGGCCTTCGCGCTATCAATCTCCCAAGTCTTGCGGATTTCCTTATCCGCGACACTGGAAGTTGGACCAGGGACAGGGGGAGCTTTGGTGGTAAGAGGATACCCCAGCTTGTCATAAGTGATTGCTATCGTGACATTCCTGAGCCAATCTTTGTAGTTTGGCCCTGTCAGTTTGTTTTTATCTAGGAGTAACTTAAGTCCAGTCATGTTGATTGGTCGCTGCAATTAGGAGAGAGAAGAAGAAACACTCAGCATGATGCTCTTGCAAGTTTAGAGTGGTTTTTAGTTTGTCTAAACAGGATGGCTCCCACTGTTTCTCGAATCCCTCCTCAAACCATAAAGGAAGAATTAGTCAGGATCAATCCCACCGTACAATACTTGCTTAACCGTTCAGCCAGGCCGGTGTCGGTACTTCGAGGGAGGTTTTCCAACGCTTTCGCGAAGTTCCTTAATTAAAGAACCTCTTTTCCCTGGGGGCGTAGCCCCGCTAACACCTTTCTAGGCACCTACTAGGTTTATAGCATTGATCGTTAAGTGAGAAATTTCCCGAGGAGTAGCATATGCTCACAGTAGGATCGGGATCCAAATATCATCGCGTGACGAAACTGAAGGAATCCTACCAGAATCATCACACTCCAAATGGTATGCAAATCTAGCAAGTTTCAGTACTTATGAAACTCCCGATGTGGATTTTTGCCCCATGCTCTTATGACCTTGACTTTGGCCAACAAATCATAAGTCACATGTCAAGTTCTGCCCGTCGTTCTCCAGGTTAATTTGAATCCACCCGCACCTACCCTTGACTTTGGCCAACAAAGCAGTACGACTGTTCCAAACCAACGCATCTATCTATGCTGCACATGAATACCCAATAGCTACCAATCACTGTTCCTTGACTTTGGCCAACAAACACAGCTTGAATACTATTGACTATTCATGTGAAACGACGGAGGGCTACGGATGGTTTTGGCAAAACCGTGAACGTAGTGAACTTGATTTGGTCGATGGAACGAGATAGCTTTTAAAAGGAGTGGCTCAAGCTCCGTATTTAAAAGTTGTTTTGAAAAGAACCGAGTGGTTTTTCGAAAGTGTTCCAATGACTTTAACTTGGTTTATTATCTTGCATTAGTTCTTTTAATGCGTGATATTCTTGCATTAGTTCTTTTAATGCGTCCCATCATTAAATCCTACCATTGCAGAAAACAACCAAAATATGACGTACGCTTATGCCATTCGCATTCGCCACGGGGCCCCGTCATTACCCGTTAGGTTACTTAACTAACGACAGAGCGGGGGCTGGGCTAGCGCGTCTGTAAAACATAAGCAACGCCTAAATAATATCATATATAGATATACTGCAATGATAAACATTTCAGATCACAGATAAATACATTGGATATACTAGCAATCTGTAATTTGTACGAGCCTGTAACAAAAACAGATAACACGGTCGCGGTGAATAGCCAAAACCCCACCCAAGACCCCTACGGGTGCAGCAAACTACCCGCCGAGTACCCGAAGCGTAGCAACCTCCCTCATCTCCATGAGTAGGCCACTCGACACTTCGGCATACCCGGTAGTTTGTGCACCCCTCCATGGGTCTATCCTAGGAGCAAAAACAGTAAAAAGAAATTATACAATGACGGCTACAACCCCTTCCCGGTTGTGCGGCCATACAAATAATTATTACATCAATTTACAAATTTACATGAATTGCAAGAAAAGAAAACTCTCGTCTCACAACCCCCGGCTATTCACCCGCGACAATCCAACATATTTATATACACATTCCAGCACATTACAGATCATGTATAACCCCGACCAATCGACTTATAGCGATTAGCCGACGTTCAATACATGCAAACATTACAGATATAACCATCACAGTCAAAGTGCAGTGAAGTTCGGAAAAAATACGGAATTATAGGACCCCAAAAGGAAATTTCTTTTCTGGAAAATCTGGGCACATATAATATATTCCAAAAATCCCAAAACCAACACAGACACACACTGCACGAAAAACGATGCACAGAGGACTACAACGCGCGGCGCTTCCGCGGCGGATACCAGGCTCACGCGGCGGATGGGCGGCGGTTTAGAGGAATTACTACATCGTTTTTCTTGGGTGTTCTCACAAAACCCTGAGCCGAATTTAGGAGTATAAAGTTTTTCATTTTGACCAGAAAAAATTTCAACAGAAACTCAGTTTTAGTAAAAGTTTGGTTTTTGGATTTTTCCGGTTCCGAACTTCGTTACATTTCACTACCAAGCTAGTTTAAGTTTAGTTAGGCTCTGATACCACTGTAAGTCCACGTTGCGACCCCCGGTTCTTACGGGGAGGCGGAAACGGTATAAAATCAAAATTTTAACGCAAGAGGCAACATGGACTAAGCTAGGTCGGGATCTTTACCTAAACTAAAACTAGCAAACTAAGCTAAAGATATTTAGCTACTCGGATGAAGATGGTTATACCTAGCTTGTCTTGAACTCCTTCGTCTTCAAAACTCCGATGGTGGTCCGATGGCTTCTTCTCGTCGTCTCCGTACGCCGAAGACAGATCCACCTGAAAGCTCCAACCTTTAGCTCCTTCTTCGTTCTTTGAAGAAACTAGTTCACTTGGTTTGCTAAACCTAGTGAACTAGAATGAGTAGAGAGGAAATAGAATGGGATTTTATCTATGGTTCTTGATTCTCAACTCATGAGACAAGAGAACCATAGATCAAGAGAGGGAGCAAGAGGTTGAGGGTGAGAGCAAGAGGAGAGCTCAAGAACAAGAGAGAGAATGAGCAAGAAAGAATGAGCAAGTATTTTGTCTCTCACCCTCTCATAATCCAAAGCAATGATAACTCATCATATCAACAAAAGTCTTATGTGATGGTTGAAGTAACCATAACCTTATCATGTCATGCACTCATTTTACTCAAATGAACAAGCAAGAAAAAGTCTTTGGCATGAAATGATAACCATGGTTATCATGATGGTCAACTAGTCAAGCCTAGTCAACCGGTCAACAAGTCAACAAAAGTCAACAAGTCA
The DNA here is from genome assembly GCA_030015575.1 of Agapanthus africanus. NCBI lineage: Eukaryota > Viridiplantae > Streptophyta > Magnoliopsida > Asparagales > Amaryllidaceae > Agapanthus > Agapanthus africanus. Next base: position 365,780,565 of record CM057337.1, on the reverse strand, counting down.
CCAAAGTCAACAAGTCAACAAAAGTCAACAAGTCAACAACCATATCACCATAATACTTAATTAATATAATAGTTAATCACATATCATATTTTCATTAGGGTTGAGCATAAAGTCAAAAAGTCAACGGTCAACTGTCAACAACCCTAATGAGAATCCGCTGCCTCTGCCTCCCTGTCAACTGTGCATACACACCCGCATCCGCGTTCCGAGGAACACGAATGCAAACTGGATAAATCCAATCCCATAAGGTACACTAGGATCTGGCTTAAACCAAAGCCCGGTAGTGTAAACTGTCCGGACACTGTACGCGCACAAGTGCACGGATGCGACCGAACCCTGTCGCAAAACCATGCGACCTGTCGCAATACCATGCGACCTCTACTCTTTTGCCTAAAGGCGAAAAGCTTCCTGTGTGGGACTCTAAAGACTCGACACTACGCTGGCAGTGGGTTTAACCACAGACCGCAAGCGGCACTAGCTGTGCGTAACGGTCCCCAGGTAATGCCGACAAGAAGACCGACGAGGCGAAACCCATCTGAACTCCTACTGAGCCTGAGCGTGACATTCTCCGTACAGTCCGGTCTGTTCGTCTGATACATCGCATGGCGGGCCTAGGGGGCGGTAAACGTCAGTCCCCCAATAGCGGTACAAGTCGTGCCGGAGTGAAGCCCAATACACCCTGAGATAACACTGGAAACCTACCAGTATATCTCGTTTGCCCTGGCCAGGGACTACTCGTGTAATGGCTCTCCTAGACACAGCGCGATGTCAACCCCCAATACCGGGAGAGACGAATCCTGTCTAACCGTCACTGCCTCCAAGTGCTTCGGGACTGCACCCAACCACCACCTGTTTGCACGACTCCTTTGAGCCGTGGTAGGGTAGTGATCAAAGTACAGTGGGAACACACCCGAGGCGAAGTGACAGTGTCAAGTCAGCGGACTAAGCTGTACTCATGTCACCTGGGAACTGATAACTGACGATAGGTATAATACCAACTAGTCAGTTCCCGACGAGTCCTGTCCAGTGTACCCGTAACCTAACGAGCACCCGCATACTATCTCAAGTACGACGTACTGACGGCTGTGGGACAGACCGTCTCCCACACTGGGATGAGAAGCGCATGCGCTGGTCTACTCCGGAGTATCGATGCCCTGTCTCGATAGTCCTGCGACCAGGGACCTGAATAAGGATGTGCTTATAGATTACCCAGCCCCCACTAGTGTGACTGCCATCACAACGCTGGTAAGCAAGCAAAGATCCTAAGGGCTCCACTAATGCGTATAAGTGATATACTGAAATAAACACAAGTACACATTGAAGTAGAAACAAACCAAGTAGCATACTACTATTTTGAGCAAGATTGTATATACAAGGTGAATATCCCAAGCATCCATTAAGTAATATACAAACTAGTATGATACAGTAATGGCCTCTAGGGCATATACACTAACAATATCATGCGATTCCTAATATCTCCAATTCTAAATAATACATCAATAAGGGTAAATACGTAGCTATAGCCAGATATATGTGCAACATAAAGGTCTAGCAAGATATATGTATCTACCTATAAGTAATGATGTAGTATACCCCCTGGGTATAAGTGAAATATGTGTACAAAGTATACCTGTAGCTATGACATAAAGTGTGTATGTACCTATCACTAATGGTACGATACTCTATAGGTATACAGGTATCTAACTCGTAAGTATGTGAAGGCATATGTATAAGCATGTGGATATACAAGTATGCTAAATGTCATATGCGATAAGAAATATGAATCATCGTCTCAATGTTCCTAACCAAACAATAGCATTTCTATATGTGGGTTGTGCGTGACATGGCAATTATTGACGGTGTGTGTAGCATATAATCAGTGCTCGTGCAATATGAATCGTCAATAATATGTGCAGTGTCCTAAGGATACTAGTCCAAGAACAACACTAACTAAGCAGTAGGGTGAATGCGCAATTCTAAATATGACATAGAATATGCGACAGAATTAACATCTCTAGCCCAGACGCATAACGCCATGCGGGCGATTCCCCTGTAGATATTAAATCTACTCACCAACATTCCTGGCTAAGTGAAGCCAACCATCTGTTTTCCCCTTGTAGCAGTGTCCGAAGTCCCCGCTTGCGAACCTGCAACATTAAGACAATAAAGCAAGTGTATACTAATAATAACCCTAAAAAACATACAAACTACATTAGACCGACGCAACAACACAAAACATACTCTCAAGTGTTCGTATTGTGGCTAACGCACGTAGCGACACGACGAAAACAACTTAAGAGAAAACCACCCAAAGTGCACGATCCGTGTCGTATAACGTATCGCGCGAACACAAAACACTACAACCTACCTAAGTGATCCCAGATTTTGCATACCGAGAAAACTAAACAAACAAACAGAACCAAATATACCAAAACCACTGCAGACACCTACCCAGGAAAACCCAAACCCCAACTCCAAACCCTAGCTGATGTCGCTGGAATCCCGTTCATACGTCGGCGGCCGAGTCGGAGCCCCATGGGTTCGTGCTCCAGGTGAGGTCCTATGGTCACAGGTACTACAAATCTACATTGTTTGGTTTTCTCGTACACTTTCCGGTCCACAGAAGATCCCAAAAATCACCAACCGACACTAAAAAATACGATATTACACACAAATACTAACCATACCTTATCTAAACTGAAATAAAAAGGCTACACGTCAATTCTACAACATAAAGAACAAATAGAGATCATACCTATCCTCAAGAACACGAAGATCCAAACTATCCAACCTCCTATGCAACCAAGAGGAAAAAAACAAGAAAAGATGTGATTTTGTGAACTTTTTTGTGAATTTGATGAATTTTGATGAAGGGAAATGAAGTGTTCAGTTTAGTTGAGGGAGAGATGAAGAATAAAAGAGTTAGAGAAAAAAAGAAAGGGAGGAAATGATGAAGAGAGAGGGAGGTGAGTGTAGGGTGTGAGATGAGAGTGAGTGTATCATAGCATTTAATCACCACTTAATGCATTCATACTAGTCACCAAGCCACCTCTTCATCCAAACAAAAATCTCCCCTCTTCTCACAAAATATCAAGGATTAAAGCAAAGAGATTTTGATAAACAAAGATTAGGTTAAACATGGTTGCTAAGACTAATTTAGCACAAACAAATCCTCACATTTACGTGCACACGTGCGTGCATGCTTATAACAGATAACAATAAATTATTAATTAAATGTTATAAAATACGAGGAACCCGAATTGGTAAACTTTTTACAGTAAACCCGCATTAACGTCTAAATGAACACTAACCGAAATCTAAGGCGTTACAATCTCCCTCCTTATAAAAATTCATCCCTGAATTTAAAATTCTCACTAAGCGTACCTTCAAAGAGAAGATTACAAATTCTCAAATCTCGTTCGCAGCCTCCGAGGTGATTACCTCACCATACGGCTACGTCCCAGAAAACCCTTCACGGATGGCAAGACCCTTGGCAGAAATTTCTCCACCTGCCGAGCCATTTACACCAGTGGCTGCCGGTGAACGAAAAGATCGCGTCAAAGCTAAATGGTCTGTTGCTGAATCATGTGAGAAAGTCATGAAGGTAATTGCAAAGTATCAACACAAAGAAAACGGGGTGAACACTCAATAATCTGGGCGGAAATGCTAAGTTAAAGGCAACGAAACTACCTCGCTTGAGGATCTCAAAAGGACCTACATTCCTGGGATAAGCTTCCCAAAACTCAACACGACATTCATCGGAAAGTCCGTAGGAATACATGATCTCCCACTGCGAACCCAAGTCTGCGACCACCATGGTCGGCATAAGACCTCTGTCTGCACTGGGCTGTCATCATCCTGACCTAAACCTAATGGATCATTCCCGAAGTCTCTAGACTAGCTGGGGTCCAAAAATCCTTCTACGCAGAGTCAGAAAAACAGACTGGTGATCGACACAACCTAACAACGAACTTAAAGGCTGCCAATTGGAGTGCCTCCTGATAACTGCTATCGAAGGAGAATCCTAACAATGGCAAGTGACGATCCCCAACTGCCGACAACAATTAATACGTACGCACAAGTATATCATCCATTGCCGGTATAGCCCACTCTCACAAAACCATAATCCTGCGGATGGAAAGATGGAGCTAAAGCTCAACCAGTACCCAAGACTTCCTGAAGCTCCTGCCCAAGACGGCAAGCGAACAGGGTGCCTTCATTGAATACGACTCATGAAGGAACTCCGTGTAACGCACAACCTTAACAAAGAACAACTGAGTAAACTGAGCAAAACCGGACAACAAACACCCGAATGGAGTCACACCCTGACTAAACCTGGGTAGACACCATAACGAAATTCGTGGAGATCTTCTCCCATTCCCACTTCGGAAATGGTTAAAGGTTGCAACTCTCCAGCTGGTCTCAGATGCTCAACCAAAACTCACAACAAGACAAACACCTTGAAACGAAATCCAAAACAACACTCTTCATCCCGTTCCACCCGTAACTATCTCACAAGTCATGCCAAATGTTGGTGGAACTTGAACGAACACCGAAGCTGACTGATGTGCCTGTTCTAGGATTTCGCGTCTCTGCCCATCAGCAATAGGTACACAAACGCGTCCCTAAACGTAGCACACCTTGGTCACAAGTCAAGGACTCCGAATCAACACCCAACCGAGTATGCTCAGAACCTCTGATGAACGAGCATCGGCGGGCTGTGCCTCGCGAAAGCGATTTAGGAAAAGTGGTCGGGCGTGGACATGAGCAAGCTGTCTCTCCGGAAGAGGCGAACCTAAGCTGTACTCCACGATCGAACAAGAACTATAAATTTGCAGAAGACTATCTCAACAATCAAAACCCGCTGCAGGCAGATGTACATTAAGCTCTGGTGGTCCGTGAAAATCTGACACGACTCTCTGAACAAGTAGTGTCCCCAATTCTCCAACGCACGACTACAGCGGCCATCTCCAGATCATGAGTGGGATATCCTGCTCGTACTTCCTCCAACTGTCGGGAAGCAAAAGCGATAACTCTATAATGTCACCTCAGTACACAATCGAGCCCCACACGTGAAATCTTACAGTTAAACAACAAAGTCGCCCGAACCAGAAGCAAAGAAAGAACTGATGCAGTTGTTAACCGAGTATTCAACTGCTAAAAAACTCCGCACGCATGCCTCAGTCCAAAGAAACGAAACCTCCTTTCTGGTCAGTTCAGTCAACGGTGCAGCACTACACTAGCAATCCTGCATGAAACGGCGGTGAAAACCTGCTAAGCCCAAAAATCAACGGACCTCCGTCTGTACACAAGTATGGGCCATAGCTGTACGGTCTCGATCTCCCACGGAACCATACAAAACCGTCTCCCATAACTACAAGACCTAGGAGTCAACACAATCAAGCCAGAAGGAACACTCCGAGAATCTAGCAAACAGCTGTGACACTCCCAATGTCTGCAAAAAAAATCCTCAAGTGCTACTCCTGTTCCTCAAGACACATTAGAATAGACCAGAATGTCGCCAATAACACAACAATAACTGGTCGAGGAACGGCCTGAAGAATTCTGGTTCATCATATCTACAAATGCTGCTAGGGCATTGGTGAGTCCAACGACACCACCAAAACACACAAAGCCGTAGCACGCACAAGGCAGACTTCGGAATGCCATCACTCCGAACCCGCAGCGATGATGACCTGATCCCCAAAAAAACTTAGAAAATGTCTCACACTCTGGAGCTGATCGAAGAAACCGCCATTGCGAGGTAAAGGATACCTATCCGCACCGTAAGCCGGTTCAATTAACGATCCATCAAAACACAACCTCAAACTGCCATCATTCTCCTTGACGAACAGAAATAGGAGCTCCTCAAGGCGAAACACTCAGACGCACAAGCCCCCAACAAACAACTCTTCAGCCGATCCTTAATTTCCTTAAGCTTCACCGGCTCATCTGGAACAACGTCGGAAAACTCTCGTACGATAGGAATCCGGCCCAACAAATCCATTGTGGCTCAGGTATCTCGAATGAACGCCATGAATCCATGACATCCTCACCTCAAAAGTCGACTAGCGAAAAAGGCTGAATTCAAGCTGTGAGAGGCGGCACCACTGTCCTCCTGCACAACAAGAACTGACTCGCCGGGAAAACAAAACCTGACTGTTTTCTCGCGGTAGTCCACAGACGCCTAGCACGTAGCTAACCAATCCGTGCTAAGGAGAACGTCAAATCTAACATCTCTAGAAGGATCAAGTGATGTATGAATCTCCTAACTGATTGGCACACGACTGAAATACGTGTTGCGCAACAAAAGAATCGCTGACAGAAATTAACCCAACAAACGGCTGGTCTAGCTAACACGAGTCTCATCCCAACTACAACACCAAGTATGTAAAACAACAAGTACATCAAAGAACATGTGAATTAAGAATACCTGAAAATCCTTCATTGGACGCCCTCGCGTCCCGATAAGTAGAAGCAAACTCTCGTGTCTGCTCTTTACCCGCTACAGGCTGAACTCCACCTCAGCTAGACTGACCCCTATGAGCGAACCCTCCGCGTCCCTGACGTCTCTGAATACAACCTGACGAGGTGTTAGGGAACAGCTCCTGATGAGGTGATGACTGTTCTCACATCGAAGACATCCACGTGATGACTGCTGACCCTCCTGGGGATGAGAGCTGAACGACTGTCCTCACCCTAAGCCTCTCCTACTCCCACGACGGTCACAAAATCTGTCTCGACGACTAGGCCTCTGTCTCTGGGCTGATACACCGGTACGAGTCCTCCACGGTTCCGGAACTCCCAAAGTCTCTGGAATACGTGTCTCGTCAACTGGGGCTGCATCCACTGGTGCTATGTAGGTGACGGAATGCTGTGTGCTGATCGCAAGGAAAAACTGGGTAACAGGGGTGACAACCTCCTGTCAATGCGCTCGAATGGCCTCAACCAAAGAACTCATCGTCTGGCGCAAGTCCTGCATCTCTGCCACAAGCCTAACGATACTATCAGTCGAAGGAGAAACCGTCTGCACCGGTCCAACGAGCATGCCATCCTGGTAAGTCCTCGCTCTCCCGGAGTCAATACTGACCTTGGCCCTCGCTGCACCTCTTTGAGTCCCCATAGTCATCGGCGGCAAAGGCTATAAATAGAATATAAGATTTGATAAGAACATGGAAATCGAATCACAAGAATATGTATCATCAAGGAAGGAATTTCAAACAATTTGTACTTAGGTCACTTTAGGCGGAGTACGGTATTGTGAGTATGCTGCAGACATACACACACTACGTTACTCTGCTTAATCTACCTACTCCATCATACCAAGGTCATCCTACACTCCGAAAGTTAAAACCTAGCGCTTTGATACCAATTTTGTCACGACCCGAAATTGGCACATGACGGTCCTAATACTACGCAACGTCTACAGGCGTAACGCAGTAAAAGAAAGCCAAAACCCAGAAATCTAAACCATCAAAACATAAGAAAGATAAGAAACATTGTATAAAAGTCTTTGAAATCACAACCCAAATTCTTTAAAAGTCCAACTTTTCCTTCTTTAAAATTTTGGCAGCACCTCCTTTGTAAAAACTAGTCCCAAAAATGGGTGCAACATAAATATAAATAAAGCATCCCTAAACGGGAGCAAATACACGCCCAAAGGCGGAAAAAAACCACCACAACAAATATACGACGCCGTAGCGAAGAAATAGAAGACGATATAAAGGAAACTGTATAAAAGACAACAAGTCACAACATAATATACAATATCGCCCTCACCAAGTCTCTAAGTCAATATGAAAATAGTAGATGGAGAGTATAGGGATACAACGAATATACAATACAACGAATAACCACAAAACCCACCTAAGCAAACTGCACACTGTGAGCTGATGCGGTATCCGTAGCAAAAGATGATATAATGGATGAAAACAACCCTGCCTCTGACTATCCTGAGGAAACCTGCAAATATTGTGGCAGAACGGGGGTGAGTTGCCAACACGTGAATAGTAAATAACATATGCAGGTAATCGCGAGTGTGCACGTACAACGCGAATCTAGCACATGTAAGCTAAAAGCAGTAAAAAGTCATATGAATGCGATAATCATGAAAGGTACACTAGCAGGTACAACTAATACATGAAGCAATAATATGACAATCTGTATGCAACAATCATGCAATAATGATATGAAATGTATATATTCAACAATCATGAAAGGTACACTAACAGGTACTACTAATACATGAAGAAGTGCATATAAATAAGTATGTAAATGTAACAGTCATGAAAGCTACACAAACAGGTACTACTAATACATGAAGCAGTGCATAAACAATAAATGTGGAATATGGAATGAAATATGTCGTTCCCACGGAATCCTGATATCGTGGTAGGATCGCAGTCCAACAAGACAATCCAAATCCCAATCTCCTCAAATCAGTCCCCAAATTGGCTCTCATATCATATAAATCTCACAAATCCTGAATGTACAATATCGAATAAATCTCGTATATCCCGAATGTACAAAATTAGCAATCTAATATGTATCCTGTATCCAATATCAAAGGAATCTCATACATCTTTTATGTACAATACCAAGTGAATATCATATGTCCTAAATACAATGTCAATGAGTCTCTTACATCCTAGGTATATTTGCTTGAATAAATATGATGATGTATACAAATTGATATCAATACACATATATTAGCGTCCCATTCCACTAATATTGGTGTAAAGGCATATATAACAGCGTCCCATTCCCCTGTTATATATACAAAGGAGTAAAAAGAAATATCATGAATCCAATGTGTCAAGCATCGACACAGAAATGCTGATCTATCAGGTGTTGTCACCTTGACTGCCACCCTGATAGGTACGTATCATACGCTATACGAAAGCATGAGTGCCTAGCTCTGACCCTTGCCTCTCGACGTATCTATACGTACATGACTCCCGTCGGTATCCCCATGATAACCGTCGAGTCATTGGTAATGTCACCGGATGGTATGGTTCCCCCACTAGCTCATCGTCTAACACCATGACCTCATTCTTGCCCCGGGGTACCTCCGGGCCCCACCATGTACCCACACACGGACCCCTCCTTTCCTCGCGTGGGGTAATATATCAGACCCGATAAATCTCATGGTGGCTGCTGAAATATCATATCAAAAGAGACCGGTTTTTTCAAATAATGCATAATTTCATGAAACTACCACGGTCCCCAAATCCAGAAAACATCATGAAAAATCCATATATCTATGCGAAAATCCATGAATAAAATATATGCAACACAAAACTGTAATGTGAGCATACATAGGAAAATCTACTATTTAACTTCAACCAGTTAATATAAATATCATGTGGTTCCTAATATCTCCAATTCTAAATAATATATCTGTAGGGTTCCTAGGCACACTCAAGAGGTTCTACAAGGCATCAACCATGCCAAAATCAAAATTTTATGTGCCGAGAAACTCTATGCAAGATCGTTAACTAGAGATTAGGCGAAAAAGCATAGCAGGTAAACAACTTTACTCCGAAGTGAATGGAAATACAACCTTTGTAGATCCGGTCCTCCACTTCTTTAGCTCCGTGATGACGTCCTTCCGCTGCGATCATCGGGATCCCGGACTCTAGCGATGGTTTCGTCGGAGAAATGATCGGGCTAGGTCGTTGACTTCGATGCCGAAGATGATCTACGTCGAGGCGACTCAAACTCAAGCTCCATCTTCACTAGGTCATGAAACTTGTGAAGAAAACACCCCATACAACATGGCAAGTGGTAGAGGATGAAGAAATAGGAAGTGGGTTCACTTCGGATTTGGATTTCTCACTTGATTTCAACACTTGAAATTTTCTAGCAATGGTTTTCTTCTTCATGAAGAAGAAGAAGAAGAAAGAAAAGAATGAATTATTAATAATAGAAAATCAAGTGATGCTTATCATTTAGCAACCATGGGTAAGTAAACTCATGTAGAGAATAAACTAGGGTTTAGGTAATGGTTAGGTTTAAGAACAAAACAAAAATGGTTTTGACTTTTCAAAGATGCTAGAAAACAACATTAAGCTTCTAGCAAAGAAAAGAAAGAAACCATTTTGTTTTTACAAAATAAATAAGGAAAAGAAAACCCTAACCATTAACTAAACAAAGGTCCAAGTCACACACCCACCCATGTTTGCATGTATCATCAAACATGATACAAACTAGTGCACAAACATATATCATATATACAATGTGCACAATCTAGTGAGAAAAATAATCTTAAGTGAACCAATACTAGTTAATGTAAAGTAATATATCAAATATATAATTATACATTAAATCATTAAATCAACACTTGATTTAATGATCCGGTCATACTGCATATAACCGACTAATATCAAGTGTATCAATATATCGAATCAACATTTGATTCGGTAACCCGGCTATATCTCATATAACCGTCCGATGATAAGAATCGCGAGAATAGATTTCAGTATCACATAATGGTTTTATTCTCGGTCCCGCGCATATCTCATATGCGCTCCTATTTCGTTTTGCTTGAGCCAGGAAACCTCTGTGTAGGACTCTAAAGACTCGTCAATACGCCAGCAGTAGGTGATGATCATATCAAACACCCACAAGCCGCAAGCGGTCTGCTAAACATAACGGCCACCCGGGTATTGAGCGATCAGAAGATCAACGTGCAAGCCCGCTCACATTCCTGTGAATCCAGCCAGTAACACTTACCGTACAGTCCGGTCTCGTCGTCTGATATGTCGCAAATCTCGTCTAGGGGTGGTAAACGTCAGACCCCAGTCGCTCGAAAATGTTAGTTATATGTATGCCCTAGAGGCCATTACTGTACATAGGATGTATATTGTAGTGGATGCTGGGACGTATATAGGGAGGACTTTCTTGCTCGACATGATAGTATGCTATCTGGTTGATTTTACCTTAACGTGTATACTGATTGTCTCTCTGTTACATGTTGGTAAAGCCCTTAGGATCTGTACTTGACTACCTGGACTATGATGCAGATCATACTAGTGGGGACATGGTAGTCCATAAGTACATCCTTCAAAGTCCCTAGTCGTGTGTGTATCGAGACGGGGCATCGATATACCAGAGTAGACTAGCGTATACCTTCTCGACCCATACAGATGGGCGATGGATGATCCCATATCCATTGGTGTTTGACATCGGAGATGATATACGGGTGCTCAGTAGAGACTGGGTACACTGGACGGACTCGCCGAGAACTCCCAGATGGTATTATACCTCACGTCAGATGGCAGTTCTCTGGTGACACTGGTACAGAGTAGTCTGTTGACCCGAGATCGTCATAGAGTCTTGTGTGGTTCCCACTGTGCTTTGATTTCCATCTTACCACGTCCAAGAGGGCGTACAAAACGGTGGTTTTTGGGTACAGTCCCGAGTCACATGGAGGCAATAAGCGATAGGAGGGGATTCGTCTCTCCCGGTATAGGGAGTTGATGTTGCGCTGTGTTCGATTGGCTATAACAGGAAATCCCTGGCCAGGGTTGCTGAGATTTACTGGTAAGTGTTACCAGTAGTTTCTCGAACAGTTATAGACCTCATATCGACACGACTTATCGAGCTATTGGGGTCTGACGTTTACCACCCCTAGGCGAGATATGCGACAGATCAGACGATCAGACCGGACTGTACGGTAGTGTTACTGGTTGGATTCACTGGAGTGTGAGTGGGCTTGCTCGTCGATCTTCAGATCGCTCAATACCTGGGTGGCCGTTACGTTTAGCAGACCGCTTGCGGCTTGTGGGTGTTTGATATGATCATCGCCTGCTGCCGGTGTATTGACGAGTCTTTAGAGTCCTACACAGAGGTTTCCTGGCTCAAGCGAAACGAAATAGGAGCGCATATGAGATATGTGCGGGACCGAGAATAATGCGTGTATATGATACCGTATTCTATTCTCGCGATGAATGTGTCGAATGGTTGTATGCGATATAACCTAGTTATCGAATCGAGGATTGATTCGATAAGCCGATACATTGGATACTAGTCGGTTATATGCGATATGACCGGATCGTTAAATCAATTGTTGATTTAATGATTTAATGTATAATTATATATTTGATATATTACTTTGCATTAGCTAGTATTGGTTCACTTTATATGGATTTTCTCACTTGGATTGTGCACATTGTATATGTGATATACATTTGTACATTTGATTGTAACATGTTTGATGATACATGATTGTGTAAAGAGTTAAATCTTAGTTAAGTAAATGGTTAGGGTTTTTACATATTTATTCTTTCATTTATCTTTTAATTTGGATTAAAAGAAATGAGGAAAGAAAAACAAAAGGGTTGCTTTAAACATGAAGCTTGTTGAAGCTTCATGAAGGTTTGACCAAAGTGACTCTTTTGTCTTCATCTCCTAAACCCTAACCATTCATTTAACCTAAGTTAATTCTCTACACTTTACCATGGTTAATATTATGATAAGAATTCATTTTCTTTTCATTTTAATTATCTTATCATAATACTAGCTTCTTTTTCTTCATCTTCTTCACTTGAAGAAACCTTCACTTCATCAATGGTGGATTGATGAAATGAGTGAGAAATCCAATTCTAAAGTCTACCCACTTCCTATTTCTTCATCCTCTACCTTTTGCCAAGTAGTAGAGTGTGTTCTCTTCACAAGTTTTTGGACTTGGTGAAGTTGGAGCTTGATCTAACGATGCCTCGACGTAGATCATCTTCGGTATGGACATCGATGACCTAGCCCGTCCATTCTCCGATGAAGCCGACTCTAGAGCCCGGGACTTGTTATGGACAGCGAGGAGACTTCATTGCGGAGCTAGGGAGGTGGAGAACCGGATCTACAAAGGTTGTATTTCCGTATCTCTTAGTTAAGTGTTAACTAGTTTATCTTTTCGCCTAGAAATCTAGCCAACGATCCGTATTAGGGTTTCTCGACACCGTTAAAATTTGAAATTAGCATGGTTGATGCATTGTGAGACCTCATTAGGGTGCCTAGGAACCCTACAGTGGTATCAGAGCCTAGCTAGAGCCTTAGGCGAAGTCCAGACGGATTTTGAAGTCCGAACGAACCCGAAACCCGATAACAAAAATGCTCTCTGTCCTTTTTTCAAAAACTGGGATTTTTCCAAATTAAAAATATGCAGAAAACCCAGCAGGGAAATCTAAGAATTACGGCGCAAAATTGGGGTCATGAACAGTGCAAACTGCGGCGGAACCGCGGCAGATGCCTGCCTTAGGCGGCGGTTCCGCGGCAGATTGATGACGTCAGCCCTAACTGTTTGCACAGTAATTCATTGTTTCAGGTGCTGAGTTCTCTAGGTATTTTTAAAATTTATTCAAGAGTTGAATTTTCTGGAGTTGTTTTGGGGATTCGTATGTTTGATCGGATTATCAAATTTTGTCTGTGTGGCTTTCCGGATAAATTTTAGAATATGTTAAAAAGTTCGGCCGGATATAAATACCCAATTTTTCCTTTGTCGGGAAATTTCCAAGTGTTGGATTTTTCCGAAGTTTAACGACGTTCTAAGTAGTGCAAGTAACGCGATGGACCCTCTAGAAGACAACAAACCTTAACTCGATTATGTGACCGTCTTGAACTGCCCTTTGAACCTTCGGGTTTGGGGCAGTACGGCGTGCCACATGTGAGGCGTTGGCTTGACCCTTCTACGGCTGGACCGTTGGTACTGAGGCACGAACTGAATGTTGTTAAACTTATTTCATGTGTTGATCTGTATCGGGAAAACTTGGGTGTTCGATTGTTCGATCGAAAAGTTTAGCATTTTCTATTTATCCGGAATGTGATACAATAATTGGAATTCACAAATTGTTATGAGATAACGGAATGAATATATAAACGTAGCAGTTTAGTCTCACTTGATCGGTTGCCACGGAATTTTGATGTAATCAAAAGTCCGTAGCAATCACGTAGCGTACGCGGATACTCGCCGGGTAAACTTAATAGACAGCCTCACTCCATAGCCCCGACTAAGTGACTGTAGGAGAACCCCGTCGCCGAAAGCATCCGTTCGGGTGCTCGCGGTAGCGGTGTTCCGCCTTGGTGCACTTCGTCGACGGTATCAGGGGTGCTGCCGCCTACTAAAGTTTGCGACGAGCATTCGATCAGTTTTTCGGGAATCTTGTTGAATTACCCCACTTGGTATTGAAAAGTGTTTTCGATTTTGAGACTAAAATGCGGGGTTTATAATTGTTAGGCATGCGATGTCTAAAGAATTCATTTGGTCAGGCATGTGATGTCTGAAGTAGTTGCGGATTCCAACTGTTGTAGTTTTACACTTTCTTTTCTGTGACCGTAAGTGTAATATGTGATATCGCCGGTTTCGTTGCTATATGTCAACGACAATTGGGATGGACATATTTACTTACGTTGATGACATGTGATATTATGTGTTGCTGGATATGTTATATTGGATCGTCGTGTTTGAATAGCCGGGGGTTTTTATGTGAGATGAGTGTTTTTCATTTTTATTCATGTAAAAATCTGTATGTAATATTCTTTTATTGGGGCACTTCCAGGTTGCGGAAGATATCACCGTTTGTATATTATTTACTTTTCCGCACTAGGATAGACCCAAGGAGGGGAGCACAAGTAACCGGGTTCTGGGGTCCAGTGGGAGACCAACTCGAGGAGTCGAGTCCGGGTCTCCTAACTCCAGAATTGGTAGGGTTGCTTGCCGCTCTCGTAGCGGTCTAGGGGTGTGGGTTTGGCTATTCATCACGACCGTGGAATCCGTGTTTTATACTGGCTCGTATTGAAAACACGGACGTCCTAGTACATCCAATATTTCATATGTTTCTTCTGCTGCGATATCTGTGATGTGATCATGTGATGATCTGTGATAGATACAGTATATAGTATATATGATATATTATATAGACGTTACTTATGTTTTACACCCGCGCTAGCCCTGCCCCGCTCTGCCGTTAGTTACCTAACCTAACGGTGCACGAGGGGACATCGAGGCGAATGCGGATGGCATAAGTGTACGTCGTATTTATCTGTGATGTTTAGGTACTTAATTGATGGGACTTCATTAATGTGATTAATGAAATAAAAGAAACCTAAGATGTTATAGAATCGAATTTCAAAATAAAACAGGTAGCTACAGTTCTTGCTTTGCACAGCGGTATATGTGATATATCCTGCACCTTATTCGATGAGGAAAGGACCGAGATCCCTTCACCGGGAGTGACTCCTTTAGCAATAACTGGCAGATGCTACACACTCGGTTTGTCTTTTGATTGCTTTTAAGGTTTTTGCTTTGCACAGTGATATATACGATATATCCCGCACCTCATTCGACGAGGAAAGGACCGACGATCCCTTCACCGGGAGTGACTCCTTTAGCAAAACTAGAAAAGCCTCAAAAACACTCCATTTCAAAATTCATTCGATCCTACAACGATATCAAGTTCATTACGCAATAGGTTTTCAGAAAAACCTGTCGTAGCCCTCCGTCATTTCAGATAAGTTGTATATAGTATTCGTGCTGCATTTGTTGGCTTTCGTCAAGGTGCAGTGTGCGGTAGCTATATGCTGCTTATCTACCAGCATACGATGCGATTGGATTAGGGTAGTCGTGCGACTTTGTTGGCTTTCGTCAAGGGTCGTGTGGGTAGGTTTAATTCAATCAAGAAATGTACGGGTTGAACTTGACTAGCGGGCTATGGTTTGTTGGCTTTCGTCAAGGTCATAGCACGTTAGGGGCAAAATATTATCGGGAATTTCAAGTGTTGAAATTTGGAATGAGATTGCATACCTTCTATGAGATAGTTGGATCCCGATACCCGCTGCGAGTAAGAGTTACTCCTGGGAGAGTTTTATACATTACAATTAGCCGATCAAGTAGGTGTCTAGAAAGGTGTTAACGAGGTTAAGCCTCTGGGAAAACGAGGTTTACATTAATTAGGTTCGTGCGAAAGCACGGGGGACCTCCCTCAAAGTACCGACACTGGCCTGGCTGAAAGATTGGCGAACTTGTAGTGTGTAATTAATCCCGGCTAGTCTTTCCTATTAGGGTTTGAAGGAAGATTTGATAAAAAGCAGTGGGAGCCATCCTGATTAGATAAAATAATAACCAATCTATTCTTGCAAGAGCGCACGTTGAGTGTTTTCTTCTCTCTCTCTCCTGGTAGCGACCATGTCACGCCTTAATCAAGATAATAAAACGGATATATTGACCGAACCCGCTTGTTATACTGAGCTGGGGAACTTTGGTCCCGCTCCAACTTATAATTGTTATAAGACAAAGCAGGAAATTGGGGAATGCCAGAATTCCCGTGCCGCCCAAACGAAGATAGTGCATGCTGATGCATCATCTTCGGGTGTGTTCATTATATAGAACTGTTTCTCAGTGTCCTTTACGTCCTGGGTATGTGATACCAGATCAGGATCCCAGATATGTAATATGTTACATGGGCTAGAGATAGGTAAAGAACTGAGAACGGGTGATAAGTTTCATGAGGCAGAAAACGGGGCAAGTGTTGCAGCCAAGTCTGTCGGTCACTGCCACCCTGTATTACCAATACATTGATTCTGAACGAATGTTATTAGATACCGAACCTGATATACCAAATCATATCACTCTCTTTGGTAGAAAAGAAAGGATATAATTTTGTATTGATGGATAATGTTTTGAACATTTCCTATATCAAAAGTTGATCGGTTCAGGCACGTTATCTAAAAGCATTGACGTTCTAAATCAAACCACAGTTCTTAGTATATGGAACACACTCAAGAGGAAGAGTTCAGAAATAAACGAATCCTTCTTGAGGTATTGTAGACTAGGTCAGATCAATGTGACCCGACTAGCTAGAGTTACATAAAGATGCATATTTAAATTAGTTTGAATTTACATCTTTTGAAACTCGCCAGTCATGTCACAAAGATAAAATGACCATAGCTCCATTTACTGGAAACAGAGAAAGAGTTAGTGAACTCTTGGGACTCATACATGATGATGTATGTAAGGTCTCCTGTCTACACATGCCAGGACTGGTTCTTTCTACTTCATTACATTCTCTGATAATCTTTCGAGATTCAGACATATGTTCTTGTTGAAACACAAGTCCGAACCTTTTGAGATATTCACAGAATATAAGTTAGAAGTAGAGAACCAAAATGAGGGTATAAGTATTATGTCCTATGATGAGATCAAGGAGGAGAATACTTGAGCACGGAATTCCTGGATTATTCCAAAGGAGAATGAGATTCTCTCTCAGCATTACTCCTCCGTATACACCATAGCACGATGGTATATCGGGGCGGAGCAATCACACCGTATATGATATGGTGTGCTCTATGATGAGTACTACTGAGTTACCTATTTCCTTTTGGGAGTTATGCACTTGAGAAGCTGCATACCTATTGAATAGGGTTCCAATCAAATCAGTCGCCTACCGTTTCATATGTGATATGGAAAGGGAAGAACCCATCTCTTAAGCTAGTTAGGATTTGGGTTGTCCGGGCTATGTCTAAAAGCATAATCCGGACAAGCTCGAGGCAAGGTAAGTTATGTAAAACTGGAAAGGTTCCAGCTATACAAACTACAGCTGATGATTTGATAGAACCAAAGGATTCAGTAGATTCCAACGAACCTCAGCCTCTCCGCCGATCTAGTAGGGTTCCTCACCCACCTGAGAGATACTTCTGTTTCTCTATGACAGTTGGAGCGAGGATTGCATCATGAGATGATGACCCAACTAGCTTCGAGCAGGCCATCGAGAGTAAGACTCTGTAAGAATGGCTGGATGTTTAGCGATCTGAGATGGAATCCTTATACACCAACAAAGTATGGACTTTGGTTGCTATATCTGAAGGGTTAAATCTCCATCAGGAGCAAGTATATCTTGAGAAGATTACTTGGTGTACATGGAAAAGTTGAGACTTTCAAAGCTAGACTTGTTAAGGGTTTTCGTCATCGACCAGGCGTGGATAATGTTGAAACCTTTCCCAGTGGTTATGCTTAAGTCCATTCAGATCCTACTTGCCACGGCTACATACCATGACTACGATATCTGGTAGTTGGGTGTCATGACTGCTTTTCTAAATGATGTTTTAGAAGAGGGAGTCTATAAGTACACAGCCAGAGGGCCTCGTAGACAGTGGGAGCAGCGGAAATGTGTACAAGATGCTTTATAGGATAAAGCAAGTATCGCGGAGATGGAACATCTGTTTTGATGGATTAGTCAAAGAGTTTAACATCATCAAAATGGTAGATGAACCTTGTATAAACAAAAAGGTAGTAGGGAGTATGGTGATGCTCCTCGTAGAGTACGTGGATGACATACTCTTGATGGGAAAGGAGTTTCCTATGCTACGCTCGGTCAATCTCCGCTTATCACCATAATTCTCCATATAGGATCAAAGTGATACCTCCTAAATCCTGGATTTTGGATCTATGAGATAGATCTAAATGGATGTTAGGATACTCACTAGCTGTAGTGAGATGGTATCAATCGACCCTGGGGAGAATCACTGGAATGGTTCCAGGGTGATAAAGACGACTGAATGTCCGTCACAGGCATTGTCTTTACCCTCAGTAAAAGGACAGTATGTTGGAAGAGTTCCAAGCTAGATACCGTGACATACTAGACGATAAAGGCACGATACATCGCTACTTAAGATGCTACCAAAGAGGCTGTTTGGGTGTATATTGGTTCATAAGATGAACTACATTCCTACCATTGTGTGACAATGGAGTTGTGGCTTATGCCAAGGAACGTCCGTCCCATCAGTGATCCAGACATATTCTAAGGCAGTATCACTTGATCATGGAGATGGTTGATCTCCAGGGTGATCGAGGTTTGGAGAGTAGACTCAGAGGACAACACAGCGGATCCACTCACAAAGGGCTGTTCCCAGAGAGAGACTTTTATGGGATGGTTGAGTATGAGATACTACAACCACTGCTATCAGATGGCCCTAGTGCAAGTGGGAGATTGTTAGTTATATGTATGCCCTAGAGGCCATTACTGTACATAGGATGTATATTGTAATGGATGCTGGGACGTATATAGGGAGGACTTTCTTGCTCGACATGATAGTATGCTATCTGGTTGAACTTTACCTTAACGTGTATACTGATTGTCTCTCTGTTACATGTTGATAAAGCCCTTAGGATCTGTACTTGACTACCTGGACTATGATGCGGATCATACTAGTGGGGACATGGCAGTCCATAAGTACATCCTTCAAAGTCCCTAGTCGTGGGTGTATCGAGATGGGGCATCGATATACCAGAGTAGACTAGCGTATACCTTCTCGACCCATACAGATGGGCGATGGATGATCCCATATCCATTGGTGTTTGACATCGGAGATGATATACGGGTGCTCAGTAGAGACTGGGTACACTGGACGGACTCGCCGAGAACTCCCAGATGGTATTATACCTCACGTCAGATGGCAGTTCTCTGGTGACACTGGTACAGAGTAGTCTGTTGACCCGAGATCGTCATAGAGTCTTGTGTGGTTCCCACTGTGCTTTGATTTCCATCTTACCACGTCCAAGAGGGCGTGCAAAACGGTGGTTTTTGGGTACAGTCCCGAGTCACATGGAGGCAATGAGCGATAGGAGGGGATTCGTCTCTCCCGGTATACGGAGTTGATGTAGCGCTGTGTTCGATTGGCTATAACAGGAAATCCCTGGCCAGGGTTGCTGAGATTTACTGGTAAGTGTTACCAGTAGCTTCTCGAACAGTTATAGACCTCATATCGACACGACTTATCGAGCTATTGGGGTCTGACGTTTACCACCCCTAGGCGAGATATGCGACAGATCAGACGATCAGACCGGACTGTACGGTAGTGTTACTGGTTGGATTCACTGGAGTGTGAGCGGGCTTGCTCGTCGATCTTCAGATCGCTCAATACCCGGGTGGCCGTTACGTTTAGCAGACCGCTTGCGGCTTGTGGGTGTTTGATATGTCATCGCCTGCTGCCGGCGTATTGACGAGTCTTTAGAGTCCTACACAGAGGTTTCCTGGCTCAAGCGAAACGAAATAGGACCGCATATGAGATATGTGCGGGACCGAGAATAATGCATGTATGTGATACCGTATTCTATTCTCGCGATGAATGTGTCGAATGGTTGTATGCGATATAACCTAGTTATCGAATCGAGGATTGATTCGATAAGCCGATACATTGGATACTAGTCGGTTATATGCGATATGACCGGATCGTTAAATCAATTGTTGATTTAATGATTTAATGTATAATTATATATTTGATATATTACTTTGCATTAACTAGTATTGGTTCACTTTATATGGATTTTCTCACTTGGATTGTGCACATTGTATATGTGATATACATTTGTACATTTGATTGTATCATGTTTGATGATACATGATTGTGTAAAGAGTTAAATCTTAGTTAAGTAAATGGTTAGGGTTTTTACATATTTATTCTTTCATTTATCTTTTAATTTGGATTAAAAGAAATGAGGAAAGAAAAACAAAAGAGTTGCTTTCAACATGAAGCTTGTTGAAGCTTCATGAAGGTTTGACCAAAGTGACTCTTTTGTCTTCATCTCCTAAACCCTAACGATTCATTTAACCTAAGTTAATTCTCTACACTTTACCATGGTTAATATTATGATAAGAATTCATTTTCTTTTCATTTTAATTATCTTATCATAATACTAGCTTCTTCTTCTTCATCTTCTTCACTTGAAGAAACCTTCACTTCATCAATGGTGGATTGATGAAATGAGTGAGAAATCCAATTCTAAAGTCTACCCACTTCCTATTTCTTCATCCTCTACCTCTTGCCAAGTAGTAGAGTGTGTTCTCTTCACAATTTTTTGGACTTGGAGAAGTTGGAGCTTGATCTAACGATACCTCGACGTAGATCATCTTCGGCATGGACATCGATGACCTAGCCCGTCCATTCTTCGATGAAGCCGACGCTAGAGCCCGGGACTTGTTATGGACAGCGAGGAGACTTCATTGCGGAGCTATGGAGGTGGAGAACCGGATCTATAAAGGTTGTATTTCCGTATCTCTTAGTTAAGTGTTAACTAGTTTATCTTTTCGCCTAGAAATCTAGCCAACGATCCGTATTAGGGTTTCTCGGCACCGTTAAAATTTGAAATTGGCATGGTTGATGCCTTGTGAGACCTCATTAGGGTGCCTAGGAACCCTACAGAAAATTCGTGTTGATATGAGGTCTATAACAGTTCGATAAACTACTGGTAACACTTACCAGTAAATCTCAGCAACCCTGGCCAGGGATTTTCGGTTATAGCCAATCGAACACAGCGCAACATCAACTCCCTATATCGGGAGAGACGAATCCCCTCCAATCGCTCATTGCCTCCATGTGATTCGGTACTGTACCCAAAAACCACCGTTTTGCACGCCCTCTTGGACGTGGTAAGGTGGAAATCAAAGCATAGTAGGAATCACACAAGACTCTATGACGATCTCGGGTCTACAGACTAACCTGTACCAGTGTCACCAGAGAACTGCCATCTGACGTAAGGTATAATACCATCTGGGAGTTCTCGGCGAGTCCGTCCAGTGTACCCAGTCTCCACTGAGCACCCGTATATCATCTCTGATATAAAACACCAATGGATATAGGATCATCCATCGCCCATCTATATGGGTCGAGAAGGTATACGCTAGTCTACTCTGGTATATCGATGCCCCGTCACGATACACCCACAAATAGGGACCTTGAAGGATGTTCTTATGGACTACCATGACCCCACTAGTATGATCCGCATCATAGTCCAGGTAGTCAAGTACACATCCTAAGGGCTTTACCAATATGTAACAGAGAGACAATCAGTGTACACGTTAAGATAAAGAGCAACCAGATAGCATACTATCATGTCGAGCAAGAATGTCCTCCCTATATATGTCCCAGCATCCACTACAATATACATCCTATGTATAGTAATGGCCTCTAGGGTATACATATAACTAACAATCTCCCACTTGCACTAGGGCCATCTGTAGTAGTGGTTGTAGTATCTAATACTCAACCATCCCATATAAGTCTCTCTCTAGGAAAAAGCCTTTGTGAGTGGATCCACCGTGTTGTCCTCTGAGTCTACTCTCCTAACCTCGATCACCCTGGAGATCAACCATCTCCATGATCAGGTGATACTGCCTAAGGATTATATCTGGATTTCTGATGGGATGGGGGTTCCTTGGTATAAGCCACAACTCCATTGTCACACAATGGTAGGAACGAAGTTCATCTCATGAACTTATATATATATATATATATCCAGACTGCCTCTTTAGTAGCATCCTTGGTAACGATGTATCTTGCCTTTAATCGTCTAGTATGTCACGATATTTAGCTTGGAACTCTTCCAACATACCATCCCTTTACTGAGGCAAAGTCAATGCCTGTGACTGACATTCAGTCGTCCTTATCACTCTGGAACCCTTCCAGTGATTCTCCCCAGGATCAATTGATACCATCTCACTACATCTAGTGAGTATCATAACATCCAATTAGATCTATCTCATAGATCCAAAATCCAGGATTTAGTAGGTATCATCTTGATCCTATATGGAGAATCATTGTGATAAGCGGAGATTGACGGAGCGTAGCATCGGAAACTCCTTCCCTATCAAGAGTATGTCATCCACGTACTCTACGAGGACCATCACCATACTCCCTACTACCTTTTTGTATATACAAAGTTCATCTACCATTTTGATGAATTCAAACTCTTTGACTAACTCATCAAAACAGATGTTCCAACTCCGCGATGCCTGCTTTATCACATAAAACATCTTGCACATGTTTCCGCTGCTCCCACTGTCTACGAAGCCCTCTGACTGTGTACTTACAGACTCTCTCTTCTAAAACATCATTTAGAAAAGCAGTCATGACACCCAACCGCCAGATATCATAATCATGGTATGTAGCCGCGGCAAGTAGGATCTGGATGGACTTAAGCATAGGTACTTAGAAAAGGTTTCATCACAATCCAAAGCTGGTCAATGATGCAAACCTTTAACAAGTCTAGCTTTGAAAGTCTAAACTTTTCCATGTACACCAAGTAATCATCTCAAGATATACTTGCTGCTGATGGGGATTTAACCCTTCAAATTAAGCAACCAAAGTCCATACTTTGTTGGTGTACATCGATTCCATCTCAAATCGCTAAGCATCCAGCCATTCTTACAGAGTCCCTACTCTCGATGGCCAGCTCGAAACTAGTTGGGTCAACATCTCATGATGCAATCCTCACTCCCACTTTCATAGAGAAACCGAAGTATCTCTCGGGTGGGTGAGGAACCCTACTAGATTGGCGGAGAGGCTGAGGTTCGTTGGTAACTATTGAATCCTTTGGTTCTATCAAATCATCTGGTGTAGTTTGTATTGCTGGAACCTTTCCAGTTCTACATAACAGACCTTGCCTCGAGCTTTTCCGGATTTTGCTTTTAGACATAGCCCGGACAACCCTAAATCTTAACCAACTTAAGATATGGGCTCTTCCCTTTCCATATCTCATATGAAATGGTAGGCATTTTATTTGATCGGAACCCTATTCAATAGGTATGCAACTTCATAAGTGCATAACTCCCTAAATGGAAATAGGAAACTCAGTAGTACTCATCATAGAGCAAACCATATCACATAGGGTGCTATTGCTCCGCCCCGATATACCATCGTGCTATGGTGTACGGAGGAGTAATGCTGTGAGAGAATCTAATTCTTAGAATAGTCCAAGAATTCCATGCATAAGTATTCTCCTCCCTGATCTCATCATAGGACATAATACTTATACCTGTATTTTGGTTCTCTACTTCTAACTTATATTATGTGAATATCTCAAAAGCTTCGGGCTTGTGTTTCAACAGGACCATATGTCTGAATCTTGAGAGATTATCAGAGAATGTAATGAAGTACAAAGAACCGGTCCTGGCATGTGTAGACAGGGGACCTTACATACATCTTCATGTATCAGTCCCAAGAGTTCACGAACTCTTTCTCTGTTTCTAATAAACGGAGCTATGGTCTTCTTATCTCTATGACATGACCGGAAAGTTTCACAAGATATAAATTCAAACTGATTTAAATATGCATCTATATGTAACTTCAGCTAGTCGGGTCGCATTGATATGACCCAGTCTACAATACATCAAGAAGGATTCATTCATTTCTGAACTATTCCTTTTGTGTGTGTTCTGTATACTAAGAACTGTAGTTTGATTTAGAACATCAATGCTTTTAGATAACGTGACTGAACCGATCAACTTTTGATATAGGAAATGTTCAAAACATAATCCAACAATAAAAAATTATATCCTTTCTTTATTAAATAAAGAGATTGATATGATTTTGTATATCAGGTTCGGTATCTAATAGCATTTGTTCAGAATCAATGTATTTGGAAATACAGGGTGACAGTGACTAAAAGACTTGGCTGCAACACTTGCACCGTTTTTCTGTCTCATGAAACTTATCACCTGTTCTCAGTTATCTACCTTTCTGTAGCCCTTGTAACGGATTACATTAGAGGGATCCTGATCTGGTATTTAATACCTAGGACGTAGAGGACACTGAGAAACAGTTCTTTATAACTAACACACCCGAAGGAGATGCATCATATGCACTTTCTTCGTTTGGGCGGTATAGGAATTCTGGTATTCCCCAATTTCCTGCTCTGTCTTATAACAATTATAAGTTGGAGCGGGACCAACATTCCCCAGCTCAGTATAACAAGCGGGTTCGGTCAATATATCCGTATTATTATCTTGATTAAGGCGTGATATGGTCGCTACCTGGAGAGAGAGAGAAGAAAACACTCAGCGTATGCTCTTGCAAGATCAGATTGGTTATTATTTTATCTAATCAGGATGGCTCCTACTGTTTTTATCAAATCTTCCTTCAAACCTTAAAAGGAATGACTAGCCGGGATTAATTACACGCTACAAGTTCGCCAATCTTTCAGCCAGGCCAGTGTCGGTACTTTAAGGGAGGTTCCCCGTGCTTTCGCACGGACCTAATTAAAGTAAACCTCGTTTTCCCATAGGCGTAACCCCGTTGACACCTTTCTAGACACCTACTTGATCGGCTAATTGTAATGTGTAAAACTCTCCCAGGAGTAACAATTACTCGCAGTGGGTATCGGGATCCAACTATCTCATTGAAGGTATGCAATCTTATTGTAGGGTTCCTAGGCACACCCATGATGTTCTACAACTGATCAACCATGTCCAATTTAAATTTTTATGTTCTGAGAAACCCTAAACTGGATCGTTAACTAGAGGATAGGCGAAAGACATACAAGTAAACAACTTTACTAAAAAGTGAAAGTGACTACAACCTTTGTAGATCCGGTCCTTCACCTCTTTAGCTCCGTAATGATGTCCCTCCGCTGCTCTCATCGGATCCCGGACTCTAGCGTCGGTTTCATCGGAGAAATGGGCGGGCTAGGTCGTTGACTTCGATGCCGAAGATGATCTACGTCGAGGCAACTCAAGATCAAGCTCCATCTTCACTTGGTCATGAACCTTGTGAGGAAAACACCCTATACAACATGGTAAGTGGTAGAGGATGATGAAATAGGAAGTGGGTTCACTTTGGATTTGGATTTCTCACTCTTTTGATCATGGCACCATTGGAGGTAGCAAGGTTTCTTCTTCTTGAAGAAGAAGAAGAAGAAGAAGAAAAGAATATGATAAGAATAATAATATCAATTGATGAATAATAATAAATCAAGTGATCTTATCATAATGCAACCATGGGTTAGTGTAACTAGTGTAGAGACTAAACTAGGGTTTAGGTGAATGGTCAGGTTAAGGAAAGAAACAAAATGGTCAAAGCTTTTCAAAGCTTCATGAAGCTTCAACTAAAAACCAAAAGAAGCCACCATTTTATTTCTTGCCCAAAAATAAATAAAATAAATAAGTAATTAAGAAAAGATAACAAAACCCTAACCATTAACCTAAACAAGGTTTAAAGCATACACACACCCAAGTTTGCATGTATCATCAAAACATGATACAATCTAGTGCACAAAAATATATCACATATACTACTTGTGCACATCAAGTGAGAAAATCCATCTTAAGTGAACAAATACTAGTTAATGTAAAGTAATATATCAAATATATAATTATACATCAAATCATTAAATCAACACTTGATTTAATAATCCGGTCATATCGCATATAACCGACTAATATCAAGTGTATCAATGTATCGAATCAACACTTTATCCGGTAACCCGGCTATATCATATATAACCATCCAATGATACAAATCGCGAGAATAGAATACAGTATCACATACTGGTATTATTCTCGGTCCCGCACATATCTCATATGCGCTCCTATTTCGTTTCACTTGAGCCAGGAAACCTCTGTGTAGGACTCTAAAGACTCGTCAATACGCCGGTAGCAGGTGATGATCATATCAAACACCCACAAGCCGCAAGCGGTCTGCTAAACGTAACGGCCACCCGGGTATTGAGCGATCAGAAGATCAACGAGCAAGCCCTCTCACACTCCTGTGAATCCAACCAGCAACACATACCGCACAGTCCGGTCTGTTCGTCTGATATGCCGCATATCTCGCCTAGGGGTGGTAAACGTCAGCCCCAGTAGCTTGATAAGTCATGCCGATGTAAGGTCCATAATAATCGTGAAACTACTGATAACTCTTACCAGTATATCACTGCAACCCTGGCCAGGGATTTCCAGTTATGGCCAGTCGAGCATAGCGCAACATCAACCCCCAATACCGGGAGAGACGAATCCCCTCCTATCGCTCATTGCCTCCATGTAAATCGGGACTGTACCCAAAAACCACCTGTTTGCATGACTCTGTAGAGCCGTGGTAGGGTGGAAATCAAAGCACAGTGGGAGACACACAAGACTCTATGACGATCTCGGGTCAACAGACTAAGCTGTACCAGTGTCACCAGAGAACTGCCATCTGACGTGAGGTATAATATCATCTGGAATTCTCGGCGAGTCCGTTCAGTGTACCCAGTCTCCACTGAGCACCCGCATGACATCTCCGATGTCAAACACCAATGGATATGGGATCATCCATCGCCCATCACATGGGTCGAGAAGATATACGCTAGTCTACTCTGGAATATCGATGCCCCGTCTCGATATCCTTACGACTAGGAACATTGAAGGATGTACTCATTGACTACCCAGGCCCCACTAGTATGATCTGCATCATAGTCCTGGCAGTCGAGTACACATCCTAAGGGCTTTATCAACATGTAACAGAGAGACAGAAAGTATACATGTTAAGATAAAGAGCAACAAGATAGCGTACTATCATGTCGAGCAAGAAAGTCCTACCTATATATATCCCAGCATCCACTACAATATACATCCAATGTACAGTAATGGCCTTTAGGGCATACATATAACTAACACTTATTGCAAATTTCAACACTTGAAATTCCCGATAATATTTTACCCCTAGCGTTCTATGACCTTGACGAATGCCAAACAACCCATAGTCCACTAGTCAAGTTCAACCCGTACATTTCTTGATTGAATTAAACCCACCCGCACGACCCTTGACGAATGCCAAACAACACCGTACGAATACCCTAATCCAATCTGCATCATATGCAAAAGCAGATAAATACTAGTTAGCTACCGCACACTACGCCTTGACGAATGCTAAACTACCGCAGCACGAATACTAAGTAGTACTTATCTGAAATGACGGAGGGCTACGACGGGTTTTTATGAAAACCCTTTGCGTAATGAACTTGATATCGTTTTAGAATCGAGTGATTTTAAAATGGAGTCTTTTTAAGGCTTTTCTAGTTTTGCTAAAGGGGGCACTCTCGGTGAAGGGATCGTCGGCCCTTTTCTCGTCGAATGAGGTACGGGATATATCATATATATCACTGTGCAAAGCAAAAACTATAGAAGCAATCAAAAGACAAACAGACCGTGTAGCATCTGCCAGTTATTGCTAAAGGGGTCACTCCCGGTGAAGGGATCTCGGCCCTTTCCTCATCGAATAAGGTGCAGGATGTTCTTCAAGGAACACCGCGATGCAAAGCAAGAACTGTAGCTACCTGTTTTTGAAAATTCGATTCCACAACATCTTTTAGGTTTCTTTTTCTTTCATTAATCATATTAATGAAGTCCCATCATTTAAGTAACCTAAACAGATAAATACGACGTACACTTATGCCATTCGCATTCGCCTCGATGTCCCCTCGTGCACCGTTAGGTAAGGTAACTAACGGCAGAGCGGGGCAGGGCTAGCGCGGGTGTAAAACATAAGTAACGTCTATATAATATATCATATATACTATATACAGTATCTATCTCAACATATCAAATGACCACATCACAGATATCGCAGCAGAAGAAACATATGAAACATTGGATATATTAGGACGTCCGTGTTTTCAATACGAGCCTGTATAAAACACGGATTCCACGGTCGCGATGAATAGCCAAACCCACACCCCTAGACCCCTACTAGAGCGGCAAGCAACCCGACCAATTCAGGGTTAGGAGACCTGGACTCGACTCCTCGAGATGGTCTCCCACTGGACCCTAGAACCCAGTTACTTATGCTCCCCTCCTTGGGTCTATCCTAATGCGGAAAAGAAAATAATATATAATGGTGACATCTTCCACAACCTGGAAGTGCCCCAATAAAAGAATATCACATACAAGTTTTTACTTGAAAGAAAATGAAAAACACTCATCTCACAAAAAAAAAACCCGGCTATTCAAACACGACGATCCAATATAACATATCCAGCAACACATAACATCACATGTCATCAACGTAAGTAAACATGTGCATCCCAATTGTTGTTGACATATAGCAACGAAACCGGCGATATCACATATTACACTTATGGTCGCAGAAAAGAAAATGTAAAACTACAACAGTTGGAATCCGCAAACTCTTTAGACATCGCATGCCTAACCAAATGAATTCCTTAGACATCGCATGCCTAACAATTATAAACCCCGCATTTTAGTCTCATTATCGAAAACTCTTTTCAATATCAAGTCGGGCAATTCAACAAGATTCCCGACATCCTGATCGAATGCTCGTCGCAAACTTTAGTAGGCGGCCGCATCCCCGATACCGTCAACGAAGTGCACCAAGGCGGAACACCGCTACCGCGAGCACCCGAATGGATGCTTTCGGCGACGGGGTTCTCCTACATTCACTTGGTCGGGGCTAAGGGGTGTAGCTGTCTATTAAGTTTATCATGCGAGTATCCGCGTACGCTACGTGATTGCGATGGACTTTTGATCGCATTAAAATTCCGTGGCAACCGATCAAGTGAGACTAAATTGCTATGTTTATAACATTCATATTAGTTATCTCATAACTACTTGTGAATTCTAAATATTGTATCACATTTCAGATAAATAGAAAATGTTAAACTTTTCGATCGAACAATCAAACGACCAAGTTTTCCCGAAACAGCTCATCACATGAAATAAGTTTAAAAGCATTCACTTCATGCCACAGTACCAACGGTCCAGCCGTAGAAGGGACAAGCCAACGCCTCACATGTGGCACGCCGTACTGTCCCAAACCCTAAGGTTCAAAGGGCAGTTCAAGACGGTCGCATAATTGAGTTAAGGTTTGTTGTCTTCTAGAGGGTCCATCGCGTTACTTGCACTACTTCGAACGTTCTTAAACTACGGAAAGATCTAACACTTAGAAATTTCCCGACAGGGGAAAAAGTGGGTATTTATATCCGGTCGAACTTTTTAACAGTTTCTAAAATATCCGGAAAAATATAAACGAAGTTAAATTATCCGATCGAATTAACGAGTCCCTAATAAAACCTTAGAAAACTCAACACTTGAGTGAAATTAAAAAATTCCCAGAAAAAAATTACAAGAAAGGACCTAAGAATAAATATGTGAAGTTTGAGGGACTAAGTCACAATTTGGGACGCGGAACCGCCGCCAAAACCTTGTTTTGGCCGCGGTTCCGTGGTCAAATTTTTGAGTTAGAGGTCCGTACTTTACAGTAATTCTTAGATTTTCCTGCTTAATTTTCTGAGCATTTTTAATTCACAAAAATCCACAGTATGAAGAAATGTACAGAGAAGGGTTTTGATCGGGGTTCGATCGGATCTCTAACATCGTCTACACTTCGCCTAAGGCTCTAGCTAGGCTCTGATACCACTGTAGGGTTCCTATGCACACTCAAGAGGTTCTATAAGGCATCAACCATGCAAAAATCAAAATTTTATATGCCGAGAAACTCTATGCAAGATCGTTAACTAGAGATTAGGAGAAAAAGCATAGCAAGTAAACAACTTTACTCTTAAGTGAATGGAAATACAACCTTTGTAGATCCGGTCCTCCACTTCTTTAGCTCCGTGATGACGTCCCTCCGCTGCGATCATCGGGATCCCAGACTCTATCGATGGTTTCGTCGGAGAAATGATCGGGCTAGGTCGTTGACTTCGATGCCGAAGATGATCTACGTCGAGGTGACTCAAACTCAAGCTCCATCATCACTAGGTCATGAAAGTTGTGAAGAAAACACCCCATACAACATGGAAAGTGGTAGAGGATGAAGAAATAAGAAGTGGTTTCACTTTGGATTTGGATTTCTCACTTGATTTCAACACTTGAAATTTTCTAGCAATGGTTTTCTTCTTCATGAAGAAGAAAAAGAAGAAAGAAAAGAATGAATTATTAATAATAGAAAATCAAATGATGCTTATCATTTAGCAACCATGGATAAGTAAACTCATGTTGAGAATAAATTAGGGTTTAGCTAATGGTTAGGTTTAAGAACAAAACAAAAGTGGTTTTGACTTTTCAAAGATGCTAGAAAACAACATTAAGCTTCTAGCAAAGAAAAGAAAGAAACCATTTTGTTTTTACAAAATAAATAAGGAAAAGAAAACCCTAACCATTAACTAAACAAAGGTGTAAGTGACACACCCACCCATGTTTGCATGTATCATCAAACATGATACAAACTAGTGCACAAACATATATCACATATACAATGTGCACAATCTAGTGAGAAAAATAATCTTAAGTGAACCAATACTAGTTAATGTAAAGTAATATATCAAATATATAATTATACATTAAATCATTTAATCAACACTTGATTTAATGATCCGGTCATACTGCATATAACCGACTAATATCAAGTGTATCAATATATCGAATCAACATTTGATTCGGTAACCCGGCTATATCTCATATAACCGTCCGATGATACGAATCGCGAGAATAGATTTCAGTATCACATACTGGTATTATTCTCGGTCCCGCACATATCTCATATGAACTCCTATTTCGTTTTGCTTGAGCTAGGAAACCTCTGTGTAGGACTCTAAAGACTCGTCAATACGCCGGCAGTAGGTGATGATCATATCAAACACACACAAGCCGCAAGCGGTCTGCTAAACGTAACGGCCACCCGGGTATTGAGCGATCAGAAGATCAACGAGCAAGCCTTCTCACACTCCTGTGAATCCAACCAGTAACACTTACCGTACAGTCCGGTCTCGTCATCTAATATGACGCATATCTCACATAGGGGTGGGAAATGTCAGACCCCAGTAGCTCGATAAGTCGTGTCGATATGATGTCTATAACAGTTCGAGAAATTATTGGTAACACTTACCAGTAAATCTCAGCAATCCTGGCCCGGGATTTCCGGTTATAGCCAATCGAACACAGCGCAACATCAACTCCCTATACCGGGAGAGACGAATCCCATCTTATCGCTCTTTACCTCCGTGTGATTCGGGACTGTACCCAAAAACCACCGTTTTGCACGCCCCCTTGGACGTGGTAAGGTGGAAATCAAAGCACAGTGGGAATCACACAAGACTCTATGACGATCTCGGGTCTACAGACTAACCTGTACCGGTGTCACCAGAGAACTGCCATCTGACGTAAGGTATAATACCATCTGGGAGTTCTCGGCGAGTCCGTCCAGTGTACCCAGTCTCCACTGAGAACCCGTATATCATCTCTGATGTCAAACACCAATGGATATGGGATCATCCATCGCCCATCTGTATGGGTCTAGAAGGTATACGCTAATCTACTCAGGTATATCGATGCCCCGTCTCGATACACCCACGACTAGGGACCTTGAAGGATGTACTTATGGACTACCATGTCCCCACTAGTATGATCCGCATCATAGTCCAGGTAGTCAAGTACACATCCTAAGGGCTTTACCAACATGTAACAGAGAGACAATCAGTGTACACGTTAAGATAAAGAGCAACCAGATAGCATACTATCATATCGAGCAAGAAAGTCCTCCCTATAAATGTCCCAGCATCTACTACAATTTACATCCTATGTACAGTAATGGCCTCTAGGGCATACATATAACTAACAATATCAATAAGGGTAAATACGTAGCTATAACCAGATATATGTGCAACAAAAAGGTATAGCAAGATATATGTATCTACCTATAAGTAATGATGTAGTATACCACCTGGGTATAAGTGAAATATGTGTGCAAAGTATACCTGTAGCTATAACATAAAGTGTGTATGTACCTATCACTAATGGTACGATACTCTATAGGTATTCAGGTATCTAACACGTAAGTATGTGAAGGCATATGTGTAAGCATGTGGATATACAGGTATGCTAAATGTCATATGCGATAAGAAATATGAGTCATCGTCTCAATGTTTCTAACCAAACAATAGCATTTATATATGTGGGTTGTGCGTGACATGGAAATTATTGACGGTGTGTGTAGCATATAATCAATACTCGTACAACATGAATCGTCAATAATATCTGCAGTGTCCTAAGAATATTAGTCCAAGCACAACAATAACTAAGCAGTAGGGTGAATGCGCAATTCTAAATATAACATAGAATATGCGACAGAATTAACTTCTCCAGCCCAGACGCATAATGCCATGCGGGCGATTCCCCTATAGATGTTAAATCTACTCACCAACACTCCTAGCTAAGTGAAGCCAACCACCTGTTTTCCCTTTGTAGCAGTGTCCGAAGTCCCCGCTTGCGAACCTGCAACATTAAGACAATAAAGCAAGTGTATATTAATAATAACCCTAAAACACGTACAAACTACATTAGACCGACGCAACAATACAAAACATACTCTCATGTGTTCGTATTGTGGCTAACGCACGTAGCGACAAGACGAAAACAACTTAAGAGCAAAACCACCCAAAGTGCACGATCCATGTCGTATAACGTATCGCGCGAACACAAAACACTACAACTTACCTAAGTGATCCCAGATTTTGCATACTGAGAAAACTAAACAAACAAACAGAACCAAATATTCCAAAACCACTGCAGACACCTACCCAGAAAAACCCAAACCCCAACTCTAAACCCTAGCCGATGTCGCCGGAATCCCCATTATACGTCGCCGGCCGAGTCCGAGCCCAATGGGTTCGTGCTCCAGGTGAGGTCCTATGGTCACAGTACTACAAAACTACATTGTTTGGTTTTCTCGTACACTTTCTGGGTCACAGCAGATCCTAAAAATCACAGACTGACACTAAAAAACACGATATTACACACAAATCCTAACCATACCTTATCTAAACTAAAATAAAAAGGCTACACATCAATACCACAACATAAAGAACAAATAGAGATCATACCTATCCTCAAGAACACAAAGATCCAAGCTAACCAACCTCTTATGCAACCAACAAGCAAAAACCAAGAAAAGATGTGATTTTGTGAACTTTTTTGTGAATTTGATGAATTTTGATGAAGGGAAATTAAGTGTTCAGTTTTGTTGAGGGAGAGATGAAGAATAAAAGAGTTAGAGAAAAAAAGAAAGAGAGGAAATGATGAAGAGAGAGGGAGGTGAGTGTAGGGTGTGAGATGAGAGTGAGTGTATCATAGCATTTAATCATCACTTAATGCATTCATACTAGTCACCAAGCTACCTCTTCATCCAAACAAAAATCTCCCCTCTTCTCACAAAATATCAAGGACTAAAGAAAAGAGATTATGATAAACAAAGGATTAGGTTAAGTGTCATGGTTGCTAAGACTAATTTAGCACAAACAAATCCTCACATTTACGTGCACACGTGCGTGCATGCTTATAACAAATAACAATAAATTATTAATTAAATGTTATAAAATGCGAGGAACCCGAATTGGTAAACTTTTTACAGTAAACCCGCATTAACGTCTAAACGAACACTAACCGCAATCTAAGGCGTTACATTAGGGTTATCTGGTTTGATTCTTTTATAGTTGGGTATTGGACCCAATACACGAATCAGAAAACTGTTAATTAAGAACATGTCCTGCCATATTGCTATCTTGCTATTCCTAAATCTCATCTTTCCCTTCACTCTTGTGTTTTGACGATATGAAAACGACTTTGCATCTCGTCTTGAAATCCTTTTGGTCCTTATTGTTTCTCCCTTCCTATTCTTTCGATTCTGATACGAGGATTTGGGCGACTTGAACGGAGTTATGTGATTGTACCTAGGAACTACAACATGGTTACAATATGTTACTTTATTTAAGTAACTTGGAGTCCTAGTCTTGATTCATTTCCTTGATCTATGGTTGTTATATTACCTTGCTTCTCTCAGTTTCATTGCTTACTAGTTCATGTTTTATCGCAAGCTTGAATCCTGTTTACCATGCTTATCTTCTTCAGTATCTTGGCTTCAGATGAATTTGTTTCCGGTATCCTACCCGTTCATGATTTTCCCGCTTTAGCATTATTCGATTTAGGTGCATCTCATTGTTGTATGTCGTCCAAGTTTATTATTGCACACAAGATTGCTTGCACGACCCTGTCTAGTTGTTGGGACATACATACTGGGAGAGGGAAAATCATATCCAGTAGTAAGTGTATGTATTGTTCGGTTGTTATTTCCGGACAGGAGTTATTTGCAGATTTCTTAGTGATCGATACCGGCAATTATGATGTTGTCTTGGGAATGGATTTTCTCGGCACTTTCAACTCTCATATTGATTGTAGACCAAAGAAAGTGATTTTCCAGATTCCCGGACATCCGGAGTTTTTTTTAACTGGAGGTAGCAGTTCTGTCGGGCCAGTTGAGTTTAGGGCTAGGCCGACAAACTGTGTTCTTTCGTCGATGGAAGTTGATATGGATGAAGCACTAGCTGTAGTTCGAGAGTTCATGGACGTGTTCGAGGACATCTCGGGTTTACCGCCAAAACAAGATGTGGAGTTCGCGATTGATCTTGTTCCTAGTGCAGCGCCAATCTCAAAGGCGTACTATCCAATGTCACCAGTGGAGTTGGAAGAAGTAAAGAAGCAGGTTACCGAATTGCTAGAGAAGGGTTAGATTCGCAGCAGTAATTCACCTTAGGGAGCTCCAGTTCTTCTAGTCAAGAAGAAGGATGGCACAAGAAGGATGGGCATTGATTATCGAGAATTGAACCGGGTGACTATTAACAACAAGTACCCGATCCCTCGCATTGACGAATTATTCGAGAAACTCAGTGGCGCGAGGGTATTCTCGAAGCTAGATTTTCGATCCGGATATCATCATGTTTGGGTTAAACCATAGGATATTTGCAAGATTGCGTTCCGAACTCGATATGGACATTACGAGTATTTAGTGATGCCATTCGAAGTCACAAATGCACCGGCGATATTTATGGACTTGATGAACCGAATCTTTTCACCGTTCTTGGACCAGTTTATAGTGGTGTTCATCGATGATATTCTGGTCTACTCGAGAAGCCTAGAAGAGCATGCAGAACACTTGAAGATCGCGCTGCAGACATTGAGGCAAGAAAGATTATATGCGAAGATAAGCAAGTGTGAGTTTTGGCTTGAAGAAGTGAAGTTTTTGGGGCATGTCGTATCCGGATATGGAATCGCCGTTGATCGTGAGAAGATTGCAGCAGTTCAAGATTGGCAGATTCCGAGGAATGTAGCGGAGATCAGAGGTTTTCTAGGACTTGCAGGATACTACAGAAGATTCGTGGAGAATTTTGCTCGATTGGCTGAGTCTTTTATCAAGCTTACACGGAAGGAAGTACCATTCGTTTGGACGGATAATTGTTCCTCAGCTTTTGAGTCTCCTAGAAACAGCGTGATCTCACCCCCAATACCGGGAGAGACGAAACCTCTGCCGATCCGCTTACTGCCTCAATGTGGCTCGGGACTGTACCCAACTAAAACCTGTTTGCACGACTCCTTTGAGCCGAGGTAGGGTAGTGATCAAAGCACAGTGGGAACTCACACGAGACAAATGATGATCTCAGGTCGATGAACTAACCTGTACACATGTCACCAGGGAACTGCTATCTGACGTCAGATATAATACCAACTAGCATGTTCCCGGCGAGTCCTGTCTGGTGTACTCATAACCCAATGAGCACCTGTATACATCTTAGGTGAACCAACTTACACCAATGGCTTGTGAGACCTGCCACCGCCCCTCGTCGGGGTCTCGACTGTATACACTTGTCTACTCCGGAGTATCGATGCCCTGTCTCGAAAACCCCCACGACTAGGGACCATTTAAGATATGCTTATAGACTCCATCTCCCACGTATATGATCGCCATCATACTGCTGGCAGTCAAGCAAGAATCCTAAGGGCTCTATCAACGTCTAATAACGACCTGTAAGGTCACCTAAAGCAGTACACGATGATAAATACAAACCATTGTAGCATACTGTTCTCTATCAACATATAATAGTGAACTACAATGTCACCTAACGCATGTACACGATGATAAAGACAAACCAGATAGTATACAAACCTCTTGAGTAAGACTGTTCTACCAGTATAGGTCCTCCCTCAATCATTGCAAGCATGTGCCTGCGATCCAATAATTGACTCTGAGGGCACTATGTCCAACAATCTCCCATTGCACTCAAGGCTAATTATTGCGATGTCGCATACTCACAGCCCGTATGATACCGAACACCCAACTCATCTACTAATCAGTCTCACAAAACCCGTTCGCGAAACTATTGCGTTCGAGGAATAGCCTCAGTGAGTGGATCCGCCCTGATGTTTCTTTCAATGTCTCTCTTTATCTCAAGTTCGCGGAGAAAACCATCTCCCGAAATGCGCAATACCTGTCTTAGAATATGTCTGGATATCTGATGGGACCCAGCTTATAAATAAACTGCATATCCAAACTTCTTAGACTGTATCGTCAACAGAACTTAATCAGTATCCTGCGTCACGCCTCCCTCAGTATCCGCTTGGACCTCCTGTCTAAACAACTGCCCCTCGTCAGAGAAAAAATACAACTCTGACAGTCACTATGTCATCCAGGTCACGTTGGAAGCCTGGAGTGATAACCGTCACCTAAAAGAGGTTGCTGTTATCATATCCCTA
Source organism: Agapanthus africanus (assembly GCA_030015575.1). Lineage (NCBI taxonomy): Eukaryota > Viridiplantae > Streptophyta > Magnoliopsida > Asparagales > Amaryllidaceae > Agapanthus > Agapanthus africanus. The sequence continues at coordinate 365,743,231 of CM057337.1, read as the reverse complement.
GAACATCCACTTATGTTCTAAAACTTCTTCCGAACGTTTCTCCAGGATAGGATTAATATCAACTTACTGCATCTCGTGCAAAAACAATATCTGGTGTGGTACTTGACATCTCATGATTGACTCAATTGCCTAAGCAAGTGATCTGCCAATCATGCACATCCCTCTCCCCTTTAGTCTGTAAGACACCTTTAGAGAGGGTGACTCCATCACCTGCAGGTACACTACCGTGCTAGGAGTCGTCCATTCTAAAACACCTTTAGAATGCTGTCTGAGTACCCAGATTGGGAAACTACCCAAATCTAGATCTAAAAGCATAGATCTAGTAACTAGAATATCTGATATAAAATCGATGTCTTTTGTGGAGAAACCACTTTGTGACAACCAAAGTATAACCGGTCGTAGTATAGGAATTTCACTTCCTACACTGTGTATGTCATCCAAATACCAGGACATCACACCCTATTACATTCTTAACAGATCCATCCCCTATTCTGATAATGTCAAACCTATGACTGTCACATCCGAAATAGATGATCTATCTCCGCTATATCTGCTTTAGTCCATAAATAGACATAAGCTATTTGTCTACTATGCTTCCGCTGCTCCCACTGACTACGACAACCCTCTGGCAGAGTCATATACATGTACACTTCTAAATCTAGTTTAGAACGACGCTATACTCATCCTCCTGCCGGGTCACATAGCCTGGAACAACAGTAGTGTCAAGTCTGGGTAAACAAGAACCTCCCTGTCACCGTCCTTGAGGCTACCGGAGTACCTCTCGGGTGCCTGAGGTTACCCACCATATCTGCGGAGTGGCTAATGGAACGTCAAACCAGATCGAATCTTTAGGTTCTTCTTAAATTTTCAGTAATCGTTTGCGGTTCTGGAATCACTTCCAGTTCTACCATACTCCCACTACTGTTTTCTGAAAAAATCCATTTTTATTAAAACTGTGGCGAGTCAAGAACAATATCACTATTGATCTTCCAGATGGCAGAGAATCAACCCTCGTCATAGCCCGGGTCAACCCACAAACTGCCATTACAGAAACGTGCATTGAGTTATCCAGAGTCTGGTTTTAAGCATAAGCTGGAAAACTCCCCGTACCTTAACAATGTTAAGATATGAACCGTTCTATATCTAATATAGAAATAGAGGCACTGATTTAATTGGAACTAGATTCAAATCATGCAACTGTCTCCACTGCATGTAAACTAAATGGAAGGAGGCCGATCAGCGTTACTCAACTTAGGAGTGCATCCAATTATGAGTAACCTGAAGGAGAAGCAAGTTCTCATAATCATTACTATCAACTGAATACCATACACAAGTATCTACATCTTCGATCACCGTGAAGAATCATGACACTTGAAACACCTGGTTCTCTACTTTATTCTTATACCTGTAACTTCTCAAAACTTGGTCCTTGTATTTCTATGAAACACACGTTTAAGAACTGGAGAAGTCACAAGTAAACAGAATATAGTACGAGGACCAACCCCTCTGTCCTAATGGACACTGGAAAATATACAATACTCTGTATAAGTCTCCTGAGTTGAATAACTCAAACCCTGTGCGTCGTAGGTTGAAAACTGTACTATGGTTATGAAGAATTACACCGCTGTTTAATACTCCTTACCTAACCATAAACTGATATAGGTAAATTCCATAGACATAATTTCAAAAGTTATATCTCACTTTATAAAAATAAACGTACAGATATATCAATTTGAAATTGGTGCATAACAACGAATATTCAAAACCAAATATCTGCCGTCCGGCAAATAGCCCAGGTTGTAAGTGCACGGCGGCGCCCCGGGCGTCAATCCGACGCCGGAATGCGGAAACGAAACTTTTCTAAAAACTAAAAACTGGCACCACCGCGCACTAAAACCGGGATCGGGCCATTAACCTAACTCTAGCAAACTAGAAAAAGGGAAGGAAGCTATACCGAGCGATCCGTGTCCTTCGGTCTTCGGCCTCCACTCCGATCTCCTCGTGGAATCTCCAGTCTTCATCTCCTCGTCGGAACGGGCACCATATCGCCGGGTTCTTTTATGGGCTCCCACCTCTAGACCGAGGCAAATCGGGCACGAAGTTGGCGAGTCGACGTGCCCAAGGATGCTGTAGGCAAAGTGTAGAATCCATTTGTCTCTTGGGATTGTAAAGTTGCCATTTGGATTGAGGAGGAGAAGAAGATGTAAAAATGAACTTTGGAATTTTTGAAGCAAGCATATGAGTGTGAATCATTTTCCACCAAATGAAATTTTCCCATATCACCAAAATTCCCTCCTCTGTGAAATGTGGCCGGCATCACCCAAAAATGAAGAAGGAAAAAATATATCGGGGGGGTGATCACAAGAGAAGAACAAAATGGTGAGCATAAGCCAAATCAAGCCTCACATCATAAAACCACTCAATCTTCTCACCATTAATGCAAGAAAAGAAATGATGAAAAGGGAATCATTCCAGAACCCTACATTTATAAAAAAAACCTCTACATTTCTAATTTGCAAACTTGCAAATTAGCCCCTCCATCGGAAAAATCCGGCCGTGTCGGAACAAAGGAAAACTGGCCGAACCGGAATGCAAACTGGCAACTTCAGAAAACTGATCCCGTAATAAATTACAGGAAAACCTCTCGACTGTATATACATACCCGCATTTGTATTCCCACTGAATACAAATGCAGAGAGACAAAATTTACACTGTACAATACTAGAATCTGGCTTAAACCAAAGCCCGCTAGTATTATCCGTCCGATCATGATCCATGCAATACCGCACGTATCAGATCGAACCCTGCCATATCTCCATAAGGCCTCTACAGCGTTTCGCCCGAAACTTGAGAAAACGGTCTGTGGGGGACTCTAAAGATTCGTTAATACTTTGGTTGTGGATTTAACCACTAGCATGTCAGAGGTATTAGCCATACGTAATGGGCTACCAGGTATTGACCAAAAGGAACGTCAATGAGCGAACTCATCCTAACACCCTACTGATCCTGTCAGTGACAATATCCGTACAGTCCGGTCCGTTCGTCTATGAGCATCGTATGGCGGGCCTAGGAGGTTGGTAAACGTCAGACCCCGAAAAGCGGTACAAGTCGTGTCGGAGTGTAGCCCAGAACACCCTGAGATATTACTGGAATACCTACTAGTAAATCTCCTACCTTGGCCAAGGACTTCTTGTAATGGCTTTCCTGGACACAGCGCGACCTCACCCCCAATACCGGGAGAGACGAACCCCTGCAGATCCGCTCACTGCCTCCATGTGGCTCGGGACTGTACCCAACTAAAATCTGTTTGCACGTCTCCTTTGAGCGTGGTAGGGTAGTAATCAAAGTACAGTGGGAACTCACACGAGACAAATGACGATCTCAGGTCGATGAACTAACCTGTACACATGTCACCAGGGAACTGCTATCTGACGTCAGGTATAAGACCAACTAGCATGTTCCCGGCGAGTCCTGTTCGGTGTACTCATAACCCAATGAGCACCTGTATACATCTTAGGTGAACCAACGGACACCAGTGTCTTGTGAGACTGGCCACCGCCCCTCGTCGGGTTCTCGATTGTATACACTAGTCTACTCTAGAGAATCGATTCCCTGTCTCGAAACTCCCACGACTAGGGACCTTTCAAGGATGTGCTTATGGACCCCAGCTCCTACGTATATGATCGCCCTCATACTGCTCACAGTCAAGCAAGAATCCTAGGGGCTCTATCAACGTGTAATAGTGACCTGTAAGGTCACTTAAAGCAGTACACGATGATAAAGATAAACCAGATAGCATACTATCATCTTGAGTAAGACTGTCCTATCGGCATAGGTCCTCTCTCAATCATTGCAATCACGTGCCTGTGATCCAATAATTGACTCTGAGGGCATTATCTCCAACAATCTCCCACTTGCACTCAAGGCTAATTATTGCGATGTCGCATACTCACAGCCTGTGTGATACCGAACACCCAACTCCTCTACTAATCAGTCTCACAAAACTCGTTTGCGAAACTAATGCGTTCGAGGAATAGCCTCAGTGAGTGGATCCGCTCTAACTTTTCTTTCTATGTCTCCCTTTATCTCATGTTCGCGGAGAAAGCCGTCTACCGAAATGAGCAATAGTTGTCTTAGACTATGTTTGGATGTCTGATGGGACATAGTTCATAAATGAACTCCAAATCCAAACTTCTCAGACAGTATCGTCAACTGAACTTAATTAGTATCCTGTGCCATGCCTCCCTCAGTATCCACCTGGACCACCTGTCCAAAATACTGCCCCTCGTCAGAGGGAAAACTATAACTCTGACAGTCACTCCGGCATCCAGGTCACCTTGGAAGCCTGGAATGATAACCGTCTCCTAAAGGAGGCTGCCGTTATCAAATCCCTAGAACACGCACTTATGTTCCAAAGCTGCTTCCTAATGTTTCTCCAGGATTTGATTAATATCAACTTATTGCTTCTACTGCAAAAACAACATCTGGTGTGGTACTTGATATCTCATGATTGACACAATTGACTAAGCAAGTGATCTGCCAATCATGCACATCCCTCTCCCCTTTAGTCTGTAAGACTCCTTTAGAGAGGGTGATTCCATCACCTGCAGGTACACTACCGTGCCAGGAGTCGTCCATTCTAAAACACCTTAAGAATGCTGTCTAAGTACCCTGATTGGGAAACTACACAACTCTAGATCTAAAACTATAGATCTATTAACCAGAATGTCTGATATAATATCTGTAAGTCCATGCTACCTTTCCCGGTACTTTCGGGCATGCGGAATTTGGTGAAAAACAATTTTCTTAGAGGTGGTAACATGGACTTAAAGACCCGGATCTTTGTTAAACATCTAACTAACAACCAAACTACGAGTTGCTAACTACTCGGTTAGGGGGTTATACCTTTCCTTTTCTCGAACTCCTTCGTCTTCAAGCTTCGATGGTCGTCCGAATCGGCTTCTCCCCGTCGTCTCCTTGCGCCGAAGATAGATCCACCTGAAAGCTTCAACCTTTGGCTCCTTCTTCGAACCTTGAAGAAACTAGTTCACTCGGTTTGCTAAACCTTGTGAACTAGAGTGAGTAGAGAAGAGTTTGTATGGGATTTTATCTATGGTTCTTGGTTCTCAACTCATGAGACAAGTGAACCATAGACTCAAGAGAGGGAGAGCAAGAGGAGGAAGATGAGAGCTCAAGAACAAGAGAGAGAATGAGCATGAAAGAATGAGAGAAGACTTTTCTCATTTGGCTCTCATAATCCAAAACAATCATAACACCTCATATCAATCAAGTATTATGTGATGGTTTAAGCAACCATAGCCATATCATTTCATGCACTCATTTTGCACAAAAGAGCGAGCAAGCAAAAGTCTTTGTCATGAAATGATAGCTATAGTTATCATGATGGTCAACTAGTCAAGCCTAGTCAACCGGTCCACAAAGTCAACAAGTCAACAAAAGTCAACAAGTCAACAAAGTCAATCCCTCAACAACCATGCCACCATAATACTTAATTAAAATAATTGTTAATCACATATCATATTCTCATTAGGGTTGAGCAAAAAGTCAATAGTCAACTGTCAACGGTCAACAACCCTAATGAGAATCCTCTGCCTCTGTCTCTCCGTCAACTGTGCATACACACCCGCATCCGCGTTCCGAGGAACAGGAATACAAACTGGATAAAACCAATCCCAAAAGGTACACTAGGATCTGGCTTAAACCAAAGCCCGCTAGTGTAAACTGTCCGGACACTGTACGTGCATAAGTGCACGGATGTGACCGGACCCTGTCGCAAAACCATGCGACCTGTCGCAAAACCATGCGACCTCTACTCTTTTGCCTAAAGGCGAATAGCTTTCTGTGTGGGACTCTAAAGACTCGACACTACGCTGGCAGTGGGTTTAACCACAGACCGCAAGCGGCACTAGCTGTGCGTAACGGTCCCCAGGTAGATGCCGACAAGAAGACTGACGAGGCGAAGCCCATCTGAACTCCTACTGAGCCTGAATGTGACATTCTCCGTACAGTCCGGTCTGTTCGTCTGATACATCGCATGGCGGGCCTAGAGGGCGGTAAACGTCAGTCCCCCAATAGCGGTACAAGTCGTGTCGGAGTGAAGCCCAAAACACCCAGAGATAACACTGGAAGCTTACCAGTATATCTCGTTTGCCCTGGCCAGGAAGTACTCGTGTAATGGCTCTCCTAGACACAGCGCGATGTCAACCCCCAATACCGGGAGAGACGAATCCTGTCTAACCGTCACTGCCTCCAAGTGCTTCGGGACTGCACCCAACTACCACCTGTTTGCACGACTCCTTTGAGCCGTGGTAGGGTAGTAATCAAAGTACAGTGGGAACACACTCGAGGCGAAGTGACAGTGTCAAGTCAGCGGAGTAAGCTGTACTCATGTCACCTGGAAACTGATAACTGACGATAGGAATAATACCAACTAGTCAGTTCCCGACGAGTCCTGTCCAGTGTACTCGTAACCCAATGAGCACCCGCATACTATCTCAAGTACGACGTACCGACGGCTGTGGGACAGACCGTCTCCCATACTTGGATGAGAACCGCATGCGCTAGTCTACTCCGGAGTATCGATGCCCTGTCTCGATAGTCCTACGACCAGGGACCTGCATAAGGATGTGCTTATAGATTACCCAGCCCCACTAGTGTGACTGCCATCACAACGCTGGTAATCAAGCAAAGATCCTAAGGGCTCCACTAATGTGTATAGGCGATATACTAAAATAAACACATGTACACATTGAAGTAGAAACAAACCAAGTAGCATACTACTATTTTGAGCAAGATTGTATATACAAGGTGAATATCCCAAGCTTCCATTAAGTAATATACAAACTAGTATGATACAGTAATGGCCTCTAGGGCATATACACTAACAATCTCCCACTTGCACTAAGGCCATGTACTGGCATATCGAAGACCTATCATCTCGATCAGCCGCTCGAACTGAGTCTGGGGCAAGGCCTTGGTGAATGGATCTGCAGTGTTATCTTCTGAAGCGACTCTCCGAACCTCGATCTCCTGGCGATCCACGATCTCCCTGATCAGGTGATACCGCCTCAAGATGTGTCTGGATCTCTGATGGGACCTGGGTTCCTTCGCTAAAGCTATAGCCCCGTTGTTGTCGCAATACAGAGGTATTGGATCAACAATGGACGGAACCACCTGAAGCTCTTTCAAGAACTTCCTCATCCAGACAGCTTCTTTTGCGGCATCAGATGCAGCGATGTATTCCGCTTCCATCGTCGAGTCTGCAACGGTTTCCTGTTTGGAACTCATCCAACACACCGCCCCTCCATTGAGGGTAAAGACAAAACCCGACATGGACTTGGAATCATCCTTGTCAGTCTGGAAGCTGGAGTCAGCAAAGGCCTCGATCTGGAGGTCTTTTCCGCCATACACTAAGAACATCTCCTTAGTCCTTCTGAGGTACTTGAGAATGTTCTTTATTGCTATCCAGTGTTTCTCCCTAGAGTTTGACTAATACCGGCTTACCACACTCAGTGGATAAGCTACATCCGGTCTGGTACACAACATCGCATACATTATAGAGCCTACCGCAGAAGCGTAGGGTATAATAGACATGCGATCCCTCTCCAAATCAGTCTTGGGAGACATCTCTTTAGAAAGGGTGATCCCGTGACAAATCAGTCTTGGGAGACATCTCTTTTCAGTATGGTGTCGATGTACCTGGACTGTGAAAGTCCTAATATCCTCTTGGATCTATCACGATGGATCCGGATCCCCAGGATGTATGAGGCATCACCCAGGTCTTTCATGGAGAACCTGTGTGATAAGAACCCCTTGACAGATTGTAGCATAGGAATGTCATTTCCTATTAAGAGAATGTCATCCACGTACAAAACGAGGAATACTACAGTTCTCGCTACAAATCTACAATAGATGCATGGTTCATCTGGATTTTTTATAAAGCCAAATTCCTTGACTGTCTCATCAAAACAGATGTTCCAACTCCGCGATGCCTGCTTTAGTCCATAGATGGACTTAAGCAACTTGCACACCTTTCCGCTGCTCCCACTCTGAATGAAACCTTCTGGTTGGTCCATATAGACACACTCCTCTAAAATTCCATTTAGAAAAGCGGTCTTTACGTCCATTTGCCAGATCTCATAATCGTGGAAGGCAGCAATGGCAAGAAGGATCCGAATGGATTTCAGCATAGCCACTGGAGAAAAGGTTTCGTCATAGTCCAAGCCAGGTCTTTGACGGAAACCCTTTGCAACAAGTCTAGCTTTATAGGTCTCAACCTGTCCATCTACACCAATCTTCCTTTTGAAAATCCACTTGCATCCTACGGGTTTTACCCCGTCTTGAGCAATGTCCAACGTCCATACTTTGTTGGTGTACATGGACTCCATTTCGGTCCGCATTGCATCCATCCATTTTACTGAGTCAACGCTCTGAACAGCCTGCTGGAAGCTAGTAGGCTCATCATAATCTATGATGCAATCCTCTTTATCCCCGTCTATGAGAAAACTGTAGTATCTCTCGGGCGGATGAGACTGCCTACTACTCCTGCGGAGCGGCGTAGGAATGTCCTGTTCTTTTGAACCCTCTGGTTCCACTAAGCTTTTAGTAATAGCTCGTGGTTCTGGAATTTCTTCCAGTTCTACTGCGCTCCAATAATTTCCTTTTCTAAGAACTGGTGTTCTAGAAAGTGGGCATTACGAGAAACAAGGACTTTTTGTTCCTCTGCGTGGTAGAAAAGATACCCCCTGGTGTTCTTTGGGTATCCCACAAACTTGCACAGTACTGAGCGTGCCTCGAGTTTGTCCGCATGCTGCTTTTTGACAAAAGCTGGACATCCCCAGATCTTCAGATATTGAAGATAGGGTTTCTTCCCACTCCATAACTCATAAGGTGTGGTAGGCACAGTCTTAGTGGGAACTCGGTTCAAAAGGTATGCAGCTGATTCCAGCGCATACCCCCAGAATGATCGCGGTAACTCAGCGTTACTCATCATGGACCGCACCATATCCAATAGGTTTGGTTCCGTCTCTCCGATACACCATTATGTTGTGGAGTGTATAGAGGAGTAAGCTGAGAGAGAATTCCGTTCTCTTTTAAATAGTCCAGGAACTCGGCACTCAAGTATTCACCACCTCGATCCGATCTTAGAATCTTGATACTTTTGCCGGTTTGTTTTTCTACTTCATTGTTATATTCCTGGAATTTTCCAAAGGCTTCGGACTTATGTTTCATTAAGAAGACATAACCGTACCTTGAAAAGTCATCCGTAAAAGTAATGAAGTAAGAAAAACCGCTTCGCGCATGTGTAGACATTGGACCGCACACGTCGCTGTGTACGAGTCCCAAGAGCTCGCTCGCTCTTACTCCGTGACCAGTGAACGGAGACTTTGTCATCTTTCCATTGAGACAGGATTGACAAGTGGCATACGATTGATATTCGAACGCATTCAAATATCCTTCTGTATGTAACTTCGTCAACCTTCTCTCATTGATGTGACCCAGTCTACAATGCCACAAGAAAGTCTGATTTATTTCCGGAGACTTTCTTTTGTGTGTATTCTGGACATTGAAAATCTGTCGTTGGTTTAATACGTATATACCATTGCTTAATGTACCTGACCCAATCAGAACTTGATTAAGGTGAATGTTTACAACATTACTTACAAACGCAAATTCATAACCTTCTTTGGAAACCAAAGATACAGAAATGATATTACAAGTTGCGTTGGGTAAAAAAAAGCAATTACGCAAAACCAAAACATGTCCATCTGACATTCCCAAGTGATAGTCCCCCACGGCCTTAGCATCCATGCTAGCTCCGTTTGCAACTTTGAGGGTCATGTCACCTGCCTTCAAAACACTACGGTTTCTCAACGCCTGCAAAGAATTACAGATATGATATCCTGATCCGGTATCCAATACCCAGGAAGTAGAGTTTATTGAAAGACAGTTTTCAATAATATACACACCTGAAGCTGAAGCTGCAACCTGCTTCAATTCCTGTGTTCTGGCCTTCCATGCCCTGCAATCATTCTTCCAGTGTCCTTTCTTATGACAATAGAAGCATTCTTCCTTATCCACAAGCTTCCCCACTTTCTTTGTTGCTTTAGCTTTTCCCTTCGTATCCACTTTACTAACACCGCCTCTTGGTTTGGCGTGGGCTTTCTTCTTCTTTCCTTTGGCTTTCGCCTTGGACCTAGAAGAAGATGATCCTCCTACAAACAAAGTGGATGTTTCCCTACCTTTCTGTAGGGTGCCCTATGTGCTCCTCAGCATGTTGAGGAGTTCTGAAAGTTCAACTTCCTTTTCTTGTAAGTTGAAGTTCAGTATGAACTGGGCATAAGTGGAAGGAAGGGACTGGAGAATCAAGTCCGTATAGAGCTCATTCTCCAACGTGGTCCCAAGGTCCGCGAGCTCCTCAATGTAGCCAATCATCTTAAGCACGTGTTCCGCTACCGATGATCCGACGGCCAATCTTGCCGAAAATTACTTTTTCGACACTTCGTATCTTGCGATACGAGATTGCTCTCCATACAGTTCTTTTGTATGAAGAAATATGGATTCCAGGTCTATATTCTCGTGCCTCCTCTGATGTTCATTGTCCATAGAGGCATGCACGAGGCACTTGGCCTTCGCGCAGTCTAGTTCCCAGGTCTTATGGATTTCCTTATCCGCGGCGCTGGTTTTGGGACCTGGGACAGGGGGAGCTTTGGTGGTAAGAAGATACCCCAGCTTGTCGTAAGTGATTGCCATCTTGATATTCCTGAGCCAATCTTTATAGTTTGGCCCTGTCAGTATGTTTTTATCTAGGAGTAACTTAAGTCCAGTCATGACGATTGGTCGCTGCTATTAGGAGAGAGAAGAAACACTCAGCTTGATGCTCTTGCAAGTTTAGAATAGTTTTTAATTTGTCTAAACAGGATGGATCCCACTGTTTCTCGAATCCCTCCTCAAACCAAAAAGGAAGAATTAGTCAGGATCAATCTCACCGTACAATACTTGCTTAACCGTTCAGCCAGGCCAGTGTCGGTACTTCGAGGGAGGTTTTCCAACGCTTTCGCGAAGTTCCTTAATTAAATAACCTCTTTTCCCTGGGGGCGTAGCCCCGCTAACACCTTTCTAGAAACCTACTAGGTTTATAGCATTGATCGTTTAGTGAGAAATTTCCCGAGGTGTAGCATATACTCACAGTAGGATCGGGATCCAAATATCATCGCGTGACGAAACTGAAGGAATCCTACCAGAATCATCACACTCAAAATGGTATGCAACACTAGCAAGTTTCAGTTCTTTTGAAACTCCCGATGTGGATTTTTGCCCCATGCTCTTATGACCTTGGCGTGAAGTCAAAATGTCATAAGTCACATGTCAAGTTCTTCCCATCATTATCCAGGTTAATTTGAATCCACCCGTACCTACCTTTGATGTAGGCCAAAATGGTAGTACGGCTGTCCCAAACCAACGCATTCTATCTATGCAACAGATAAATATCCGGCAGCTACCAATCACTATGCCTTGGCATGAGGTCAAAATAAATAGCTTGAATACTACCGAATATTTAACTAAAATGATGGAGGGCTACGAATGGTTTTGGCAAAACCGTGAACGTAGTGAACTTGATATAATCGATGGAACGAGATAGCTTTTAAAAGGAGTGGCTCAAGCTCCGCATTTAAAAGTTAGTTTTGAAAAGAACCGAGTGGGTTTCCCGAAAGTGTTCCAACGATTTTAACTTGGTTTATTTTCTTGCATTAGTTCTTTTAATGCGTGATATTCTTGCATTAGTTCTTTTAATGCGTCCCATCATTTAATCCTACCATTGCAGAGAACAACCAAAATATGACGTACGCTTATGCCATTCGCATTCGCCACGGGGCCCCGTCATTACCCGTTAGGTTACTTAACTAACGACAGAGCGGGGGCTGGGCTAGCGCGGCTGTAAAATATAAGCAACGCCTAAATAATATCATATATAGATATATTGCAATGATTGCCATTTCAGATCACAGATGAACACATTGGATATGCTAGGAATCCGCAATTCGTCCGAGCCTGTAACGAAAAGCAGATTACACGGTCGCGGTGAATAGCCAACACCCCACCCAAGACCCCTACGGGTGCGGCAAACTACCCGCCAAGTACCTGAAGCGAAGCAACCTCCCTCAACCCCGTGAGTAGGCCACTCGGCACTTCGGCATACCCGGTAGTTTGTGCACCCCCTCCATGGGTCTATCCTAGGAGCAAAAACAGTAAAAAGAAATTATACAATGACGGCTACAACCCCGACCCGGTTGTGCGGCCATGCAAATAATTATTACATCAATTTACAAATTTACATGAATTGAAAGAAAAGAAAACTCTCGTTTCACAACCCCCGGCTATTCACCCGCGACAATCCAATGAATTCATATACACATTCCAATGACATACCAGATCACAGATTTGTATAACCCCCACTAATCGGCATATAGCGATTAGTAGACGTTCAATACAAATATCACATCACAGAAAAACCCGTCAGCTTAAGTCTTTTAGAAGTTCGATCAAAAATACGGATTTACAGGCCCCAAATACAAAATTTTCGTTCTGGAAAATCTGGGCAGAAAATACATATTCCAAAAATCCCAAAACAACCCCAGAAATACACTGCACCAAATTTGGACCTCGGCCGAGTCAACTCGGCCGCGGAACCGCGGCGGGAGCGTGCTCCCGCCGCGTTTCCGCGGCGCTTTGAACGGTTCGTGGGACCAAATTTTGTGGTTATTCTATAAAAAGCCTGAGCCAATTTTTAAGATGAAATTTATCAACTTTTGAACAGAATAAAAATCGGCAGAAACTTGACAATCTCGGGTTCGTTTCGTGACTTTTTCTTTGATCGATCTTCTAGTTACTTTGCTAACATGTTAGATAGAGTTTAACTAGGCTCTGATACGACTGTAAGTCCATGCTACCTCTCCCGGTACTTTCGGGCATGCGGAATTTGGTGAAAAACAATTTTCTTAGAGGTGGTAACATGGACTTAAAGACCCGGATCTTTGTTAAACATCTAACTAACAACCTAACTATGAGTTGCTAACTACTCGGTTAGGGGGTTATACTTTTCCTTTTCTCGAACTCCTTCGTCTTCAAGCTTCGATGGTCGTCCGAATCGGCTTCTCCCCGTCGTCTCCTTGCGCCGAAAATAGATCCACCTGAAAGCTTCAACCTTTGGCTCCTTCTTCGAACTTTGAAGAAACTAGTTCACTCGGTTGGCTAAACCTTGTGAACTAGAGTGAGTAGAGAAGAGTTTGTATGGGATTTTATCTATGGTTCTTGGTTCTCAACTCATGAGACAAGTGAACCATAGACTCAAGAGAGGGAGAGCAAGAGGAGGAAGATGAGAGCTCAAGAACAAGAGAGAGAATGAGCATGAAAGAATGAGAGAAGACTTTTCTCATTTGGCTCTCATAATCCAAAACAATCATAACACCTCATATCAATCAAGTATTATGTGATGGTTTAAGCAACCATAGCCATATCATTTCATGCACTCATTTTGCACAAAAGAGCAAGCAAGCAAAAGTCTTTGCCATGAAATGATAGCTATAGTTATCATGATGGTCAACTAGTCAAGCCTAGTCAACCGGTCAACAAAGTCAACAAGTCAACAAAAGTCAACAAGTCAACAAAGTCAATCCCTCAACAACCATGTCACCATAATATTTATTTAATATAATTGTTAATCACATATCATATTCTCATTAGGGTTGAGCAAAAAGTCAATAGTCAACTGTCAACGGTCAACAACCCTAATGAGAATCCTCTGCCTCTGTCTCTCCGTCAACTGTGCATACACACCCGCATCCGCGTTCCGAGGAACACGAATACAAACTGGATAAAACCAATCCCAAAAGGTACACTAGGATCAGGCTTAAACCAAAGCCCGCTAGTGTAAACTGTCCGGACACTGTACGTGCACAAGTGCACGGATGTGACCGAACCCAGTCGCAAAACCATGCGACCTGTCGCAAAACCATGCGACCTCTACTCTTTTGCCTAAAGGAGAATAGCTTTCTGTGTGGGACTCTAAAGACTCGACAGTACGCTGGCAGAGGGTTTAACCACAGACCGCAAGCGGCACTAGCTGTGCATAACGGTCCCCTGGTAGATGCCGACAAGAAGACTGACGAGGCGAAACCCATCTGAACTCCTACTGAGCCTGAATGTGACATTCTCCGTACAGTCCGGTCTGTTCGTCTGATACATCGCATGGCGGGCCTAGGGGGCAGTAAACGTCAGTCCCCCAATAGCGGTATAAGTCGTGTCGGAGTGAAGCCCAAAACACCCTGAGATAACACTGGAAGCCTACCAGTATATCTCGTTTGCCCTAACCAGGGACTACTCGTGTAATGGCTCTCCTAGACACAGCGCGATGTCAACCCCCAATACCGGGAGAGACGAATCCTGTCTAACCGTCACTACCTCCAGGTGCTTCGGGACTGCACCCAACTACCACCTGTTTGCACGACTCTTTTGAGCCGTGGTAGGGTAGTAATCAAAGTACAGTGGGAACACACTTGAGGAGAAGTGACAGTGTCAAGTCAGCGGACTAAGCTGTACTCATGTCACCTGGGAACTGATAACTGACGATAGGCATAATACCAACTAGTCAATTCCCGACGAGTCCTGTCCAGTGTACTCGTAACCCAATGAGCACCCTCATACTATCTCAAGTACGACGTACCGACGGCTGTGGGACAGACCGTCTCCCACACAGGGATGAGAAGCGCATGCGCTAGTCTATTCCGGAGTATCGATGCCCTGTCTTGATAGTCCTGCGACCAGGGACCTGCATAAGGATGTGATTATAGATTACCCAGCCCCACTAGTGTGACTGCCATCACAACGCTGGTAATCAAGCAAAGATCCTAAGGGCTCCACTAATGTGTATAGGCGATATACTAAAATAAACACATGTACACATTGAAGTAGAAACAAACCAAGTAGCATACTACTATTTTGAGCAAGATTGTATACACAAGGTGAATATCTAAAGCTTCCATTAAGTAATATACAAACTAGTATGATACAGTAATGGCCTCTAGGGCATATACACTAATAATATCCAAGCCTTATGTGGAGAAACTACTGTGTGACAACCAAGGTATAACCGACCGTAGTATAGGAATTTCACTTCCTACTCTGTGTATGTCATCCAAATACCAGAACATCACACCCTACTACCTTCTTAACAGATCCATCCCCTATTCCGATGAAGTCAAACCTATGACTGTCACATCGGAAATAGATGATCTATCTCCGCTATATCTACTTTAGTCTATAAATAGACATAAGCCATCTGTCCACCAATGCTTCCGCTGCTCCCACTGAGTACGACAACCCTATGGCAGAATCATATAGACGTACACTTCTAAAGCTAGTTTAGAACGACGCTATACTCATTCTCCTGCCGGGTCTCACAGTTTGGAACAACAGCATCGGCAAGTCTGGGTAAACAAGAACCTCCCTGTCACCGTCTTTCAGCATACCGAAGTAGCTCTCGAGTGCCTGAGGTTACCTACCATATCTACGGAGTGGCTAATGGAATGTCAAACCAAATTAAATCTATAGATTCTTATCAAATTTTCCGTAATCGTTTGCGGTTCGGGAATCACTTCCAGTTCTACCATACTCCCACTACTGTTTTCTGAAAAAAATCCATTTTTATTAAAACTGTGGCGAGTCAAGAACAATTTCACTATTGATATTCCAGATGGTAGAAAGTCAACCCTCGTCATAGCCTGGGTAAACCCACAAACGACCACTACAGAAACGTGCCTTGAGTCATCCAGAGTCTGGTTTTAAGCATAAGCTGGACAACTCCCCGTATCTTAACAATGTCAAGATATGAATTGTTCTATATCCAATACAGAAACAGAGGCACTGATTTAATTGAACCAGATTCAAATCATGCAGCTTTCTCCAGTGCATGTCAAGTAAATGGAGAGAGGCCGAACAGCGTTACTCAACTTAGGAGTGCTTCCAATTATGAGTAACTTGAAAGAGAAGAAAGTTCTCTTAATCATTACTATCAACTGAATACCATACACAAGTATCTACATCTTCGATCACTCTGAAGAATCGCGATACTTGCAACACCTGGTTCTCTACTTTATTCATATACCTATAACTTCTCAAAACTCAGACCTTGTGTTTCTACGAAACACTTGTCTAAGAACTTGAGAAGTCATAAGTAAACAGAATATAGTACGAGGACCAACCCCTCTGTCCTAATGGACACTGGAAAATATACAATCCTCTGTATAAGTCCTCTGAGTCTAATAACTCAAACTTTGTGCGTCGTAGGTTGAAAACTGTACTATGGTTATGAAGAATTACACCGCTGTTTAATACTCCTTACCTAACCATTCGCTGATATAGGTAAATGCCATAGACATAATTTCAAAAATTTATATCTCACTCTATGAAAATAGACGTACAGATATATCAATTTGAAATTGGTGCATAACAACGGATATTCAAAACCAAACATTTGCCGTCCGGCAAACAGCCCAGGCGATTTCCTCAAATATCACCAATTACAACGAATTCCTAAATAATGAGGATGATCACCTAATTCCCAATAACTATGTCTCACTCATCATCTGTAAAACCATATAGATGTGAGAATCATACCTGGTAAATACATACCCCGGAGCAAGGGCTAATTGGGAAATCGGTTTTCTTTTAACAGTAAACAAAAAAACTGAAACATTGAAATGTTTCGATGGGGTATCCGGGTATTCCTAGCAATGCCTCTTCGATCATCCAGATTCACAATTGTAACCGTATATTTCTTTGACATCTCTCCAAATCCCTTTATATGTCTTTAGTCATTACCTTCTGTACACCCTTTTTGGCCAAATGGTTTTCTTCCTTCCCTACCGTTCGGCACCAGCCTATAGTTTGGAAGAAGACTATTCAATAAGCACAATGGGTGTACTGTCCTAATCCTAGGAGCGCTCGCAATGCGAGAGAAGGTGAAGATAAAAGACAACCGAATAAACCTTATTCCTATTTCTCCTGAACCAGAATCCATCCCCGAACTGGAACAAGTTCCTTTCGAGTTCGTATATAACCATACTGTTAGTGTATATGCCCTAGAGGCCATTACTGTATCATACTAGTATGTATATTACTTGATGGAAGCTTAGGATATTCACAGTTGTATAGATAATCTTGCTCTAAATGGTAGTATGCTACTTGGTTTGTCTCTGCTTTAATGTGTACATGTGTTTCTTTTATTGTATCACCTATACGCATTAGTGGAGCCCTTAGGATCTTTTCTTGATTACCAGCGTTGTGATGGCAGTCACACTCGTGGGGGCTGGGTAATCCGCAAGCACATCCTTATACACGTCCCTAGTCGTGGGATTATCGAGACAGGGCATCGATACTCCGGAGTAGACTAGCATATGCGCTTCTCATCCTAGTGCGGGAGGCGGTCTGTCCCACAACCGTCAGTACGTCGTACTTGAGATAGTATGCGGGTGCTCGTTAGGTTACGAGTACACTGGACAGGACTCGTTGGGAACTGATTGGTTGGTATTATACCTATCGTCAGTTATCAGTTCCCAGGTGACATGAGTACAGCTTAGTCCGCTGACTTGACATTGTCACTTCGCCTCAAGTGTGTTCCCACTGTACTTTGATTACTACCCTACCACGGCTCAAAAGAGTCGTGCAAACAAGTAGTAGTTGGGTGCAGTCCCGAAGCACTTGGAGGCAGTGACGGGTAGACAGGATTCGTCTCTCCCGGTATTTAGGGTTGATATCGCGCTGTGTCTAGGAGAGCCATTACACGAGTAGTCCCTGGCCAGGGCAAGCGTGATATACTGGTAGGCTTCCAGTGTTATCTCAGGGTGTTCTGGGATTCACTCCGACACGACTTGTACCGCTATTAGGGGACTGACGTTTACCGCCCCCTAGGCCTGCCATGCGATGTATCAAACGAACAGACCGGACTGTACGGAGACTGTCACATTCAGGCTCAGTAGGAGTTCAGATGGGGTTCACCTCGTTAGTCTTCTTATCGGCATCTACCTGGGGACCGTTACGTACAGCTAGTGCCGCTTGCGGTCTGTGGTTAAACCCACTGCCAGCGTAGTGTCGAGTCTTTAGAGTCCCACACAGAAGGCTATTCGCCTTTGGGCAAAACAGAGTAGAGGTCGCATGGTTTTGCGACAGGGTTCGTTCTCATCCGCGCACTTGTGCACGTTTGGAGTCCGGACGGATATTACTAGCGGGCTCTGGTTTGAGCCAGATCCTAGTATTTGTTTTGGGATTACTTTTATCTCATAGTATTCATGTTCCTCGGAACACGAATGCGGGTGTGTATGCACAGATGATTGAGGCGGAGGAAGAGGATTTTCATTAGGGTTTCGGAACGGGTGTGTATGCACAGTTGACAGTCGTCTTTTTCCAAGCCCTAATGAATTTGTGAATTATCAATTAATAATATTAATTAAATGAAAATGTATCATGGTTGGGTTTGTTGACTTGTTGACCAAGGTTGACTTGTTGACCATGGTTGAAACATTGACTATCATCATTACACATCAAAGATGCTCTTTGATTCTAGCAAAACCATTTAATGTGAAATGATAATAGTCTTATCAAACCTTCCATCAACTTTTCATTTAGATTAATTTTATTAATTTGATAATTCACTAGATATTGTTATGGTTGTAAAAAACCAATTCATTCTATCATAACCGTTCTCTCTCCTCTCTTCTTCTTCCTCCTCCTCCAGTTCAAGGAGATCCATTCTCATATGTTGAGAAACCTCTCCTTGAGTTAAAATACTCTAAACCACTCTCTACTCACTCTAGGGTTGAAGGTCTAGCAAGCCAAAGAACTTAGTTCTCTCAAAGTTCGAGAAAGGAGCCCAAGGTTGAACCCTCAGGTGGATCCATCTTTGACGAAAGAAGGCGACAGGGAAAGCACCATCCAACCTCCACAAAGAGTTCAAGAAGGAGTTCAAGTGAGGTATAACATCTTTTCCGAGTAGCTAACTCTCTTTAGCTTGGTAGCTAGTTTTGTTTAGAAAAGATCCCGACTTTTGTTAGTCTATGTTGCCTAATGCGCTAAAAATTTGATTTTTATACCGTTTCCGCCTCCCCGCAAGAACCGGGGTTAGCAATGTGGACTTACAGTGGTATCAGAGCCAAACTAAACATAAACTAGCTAGTTAGTAAAGTGTATAGAAGTTCGATCGGTAAAAATCGCAAAACTAAAAACACAAAACCTTAACATTCTGTTGAAATTTTTTCTGCTCAAAAAATAAGAAATCATACTTCAAAAATCGGCTCAGGGTTCTGTGAAGAAGCCCACCAAAAACGGTCGAGTGATCCCTTCAAAGCGCGGCGGTTCCGCGGCAAAAGTATACCCATTGCCGCGGAATCGCGGCCGTTTTGACTTGGATCATGACCGAGTTTGGTGCAGTGTTCTTAGGTTGTGGTTTTGGGATTTTTAAGATGGTTTATTTCAGCCCAGATTTTCCAGAAAAGAAATTTGTATTTGGGGGCCTATAAATCCGTATTTTTGATCGAACTTCACTATACTTTGACTAATCGGTTATATCTGTGATGTTTATATGTATTGAACGTCGGCTAATCGCTATATGTCGATTAGTGGGGGTTATACATATCTATGATCTGTGTTTGATGATGGTATGTGTATATGAATGCGTTGGATTGTCGCGGGTGAATAGCCGGGGTGGATGTGAGATGAGTGTTTCTTTTTCTTTCATTCATGTAGTATGTAAATTGATGTAATATTATTTGTTTGGCCGCACAACCGGGTCGGGATTGTAGCAGTCATTGTATAATTATTTTTACTGTTTTTGCTCCTAGGATAGACCCATGGAGGGGGTGCACAAACTACCGGGTATCTCGAAGTACCGAGTGGCCTACTCACGGTGTTGAGGGAGGTTGCTTCGCTTCAGGTACTTGGCGGATAGTTTGCCGCAACCGTATGGGTCTTGGGTGGGGTATTGGCTATTCACCGCGACCGTGTAATCCGCTTTTCGTTGCAGGCTCAAACGGATTGCGGATTCCTAGTATATCCAATGTATTCATCTTTGATCTGTAATGTCTATCATTGCTATATATTTATATATAATAACTATTTAGCCGTTGCTTATGTTTTACAGCCGCGCTAGCCCAGCCCCCGCTCTGTCGTTAGTTAAGTAACCTAACGGGTGATGACGGGGCCCCGTGGCGAATTCGAATGGCATAAGCGTACGTCATATTTTGGTTGTTTTCTGCAATGGTAGGATTAAATGATGGGACGCATTAAAAGAACTAATGCAAGAAAAATAAACTATGTAAAAGTCGTTGGAACACTTTAAAAACCACTCGGTTCTTTTCAAAAACCAACTTTTAAATGCGGAGATTGAGCCACTCCTTTTAAAAGCTTTCTCGTTCCATCGATTATATCAAGTTCACTACGTTCACGGTTTAGCCAAAACCATTTGTAGCCTTCCATCATTTCAGTTAAATATTCGGTAGTATTCAAGCTATGTATTTTGACCTCACGCCAAGGCATAGTGATTGGTAGCTGCCGGATATTTATCTGTTGCATAGATAGAATGCGTTGATTTGAGACAGTCGTACTGCCATTTTGTCCTACGTCAAGGGTAGGTACGGGTGGGTTCAAATTAACCTGGATAATGATGGGTAGAACTTGACATCTGACTTATGACATTTTGACCTCACGCCAAGGTCATAAGAGCATGGGG
Organism: Agapanthus africanus; assembly: GCA_030015575.1. Taxonomy (NCBI): domain Eukaryota; kingdom Viridiplantae; phylum Streptophyta; class Magnoliopsida; order Asparagales; family Amaryllidaceae; genus Agapanthus; species Agapanthus africanus. The sequence goes on along the minus strand of CM057337.1, from coordinate 365,722,431 downwards.
CAAAAATCACATCGGGAGTTTCATAAGTACTGAAACTTGCTAGCGTTGCATACTATTTGGAGTGTGATGATTCTGGTAGGATTCCTTCAGTTTTGTCACGTGATGATATTTGGATCCCGATCCTACTGTGAGTATATGCTACTCCTCGGGAAATTTCTCACTAAACGATCAATGCTATAAACCTAGTAGGTGCCTAGAAAGGTGTTAGCGGGGCTACGCCCCCAGGGAAAAGAGGTTCTTAAATTAAGGAACTTCGCGAAAGCGTTGGAAAACCTCCCTCGAAGTACCGACACTGGCCTGGCTGAACGGTTAAGCAAGTATTGTGCGGTGGGATTGATCCTGACTGATTCTTCCTTTATGGTTTGAGGAGGGATTCGAGAGACAGTGGGAGCCATCCTGTTTAGACAAATTAAAAACCACACTAAACTTGCAAGAGTATCATGCTACAGTGTTTCTTCTCTCTCTCCTAATTGCAGCGACCAAACATCATGACTGGACTTAAGTTACTACTAGATAAAAACATACTGACAGGGCCAAACTACAAAGATTGGCTCAGGAATGTCAAAATGGCAATCACTTATGACAAGTTGGGGTATCTTCTTACCACCAAAGCTCCCCCTGTCCTAGGTCCCAAAACCAGCGTCGCGAATAGGGAAATCCGTAAAACCTGGGAAATCGACTGCGCGAAGGCCAAGTGCCTCGTGCTTGCCTCTATGGATAACGAACATCAGAGGAAGCATGAGAATATGGACCTCGAATCCATATTTCTCCATACAAAAGAACTATATGGAGAGAAATCTCGTATCGCAAGATACGAAGTGTCGAAGAAGTTGTTTTCGGCAAGATTGGCCGTCGGATCATCGGTAGCGGAACACGTGCTTAAGATGATTGGCTACATAGAGGAGCTCGCGGACCTTGGGACCACGTTGGAGAATGAGCTCTATACGGACTTGATTCTTCAGTCCCTTCCTTCCACTTACGCCCAGTTCATCCTGAATTTCAACTTGCAAGAAAAGGAAGTTGAACTTTCAGAGCTCCTCAACATGCTGAGGAGTGCAGAGGGCACCCTACAGAAAGGTAGGGAAACATCCACTTTGTTTGTAGGAGGATCTTCCTCTTCTAGGTCCAAGGCAAAAGCCAAGGGAAAGAAGAAGAAAACCCCCGCCAAACCAAGGGGCGGTGTTAGTAAGAAGGATACGAAAGGAAAGGCAAAAGCAACAAAGGTAGTAGGGAAGCTTGTGGATAAGGAAGAATGCTTTTACTGTCACAAGAGTGGACACTGGAAAAAGGATTGCAGGGCTTGGAAAGCCAGGACACAGGATCTGAAGCTGGTTGCGGCTTCAGCTTCAGGTGTGTATGTTATTGAAAACTGTCTATCAATAAACTCTACTTCCTGGGTATTGGATACCGGATCAGGATCTCATATCTGTAATTCTTTGCAGGCGTTGAGAAAGCGTAGGTTTTTGAAAGCAGGTGACATGACCCTCAGTGTTGCAAACGGAGCTAGCATGGATGCTGAGGCCGTGGGGGACTATCACCTGGGTTTGTCAGATGGACATTTTTTGGTTTTGCGTGGTTGTTATTTTGTACCAAATGCAACTTGTAATATCATTTCTGTATCTTTATTATCTAAAGAAGGTTATGAATTTGCATTTGTAAGTAATGTTGTGAACATTCACCTTAATCAAGTTCTGATTGGGTCAGGTACATTAAGCAACGGTATATACGTATTAAACCAACCACAGATTTTCAACGTCCAGAATACACATAAAAGAAAGTCTCCAGATATCAATCAGGCTTTCTTATGGCATTGTAGACTAGGTCACATCAATGAGAGAAGGTTGACTAAGTTACATACAGAAAGATATTTGGATCCGTTCGAATATCAATCTTTTGCAACTTGTCAATCCTGTCTCAAAGGAAAGATGACAAAGACTCCGTTCACTGGACACGGAGTAAGAGCGAGCGAGCTCTTGGGACTCGTACACAGCGACGTGTGCGGTCCAATGTCTACGCATGCATGAAGCGGTTATTCTTACTTCATTACTTTTACGGATGATTTTTCAAGGTTCGGACATGTCTTCTTAATGAAGCATAAATCTGAAGCCTTTGAAAAGTTCCAGGAATACAAGAATGAAGTTGAAAAACAAACAGGCAAAAGTATCAAGGCACTGAGATCTGATCAAGGTGGTGAATACTTGAGTGCCGAGTTCCTGAATTACTTAAAAGAGAATGGAATTCTCTCTCAGCTTACTCCTCTATACACTCCGCAACATAACGGTGTATCGGAAAGACTGAACCGAACCCTATTGGATATGGTACGGTCCATGATGAGTAACGCTGAGTTACCGCGATCATTCTGGGGATATGCGCTAGAATCAGCCGCATACCTTTTGAACCGGGTTCCAACTAAGACTGTGCCCACCACACCATATGAGTTATGGAGTGGGAAGAAACCCTATCTTCAATACCTGAAGATCTGGGGATGTCCAGCTTTTGTAAAAATGCAGCATGCTGACAAACTCGAGGCACGCTCAGTACTGTGTAAGTTTGTGGGATACCCAAAGAACACCAGGGGGTATCTTTTGTTTCTCGGAATGCCCACTTCCTCGAACACCGGTTCTTGGAAAAGGAGACAGGTGGGAGCGCAGTAGAACTAGAAGAAATTCCAGAACCACAAGCTATTACTGAAAGCTTAGTAGAACCAGAGGGTTCGAAAGATCAGGACATTCCTACGCCGCTCCGCAGGAGTAGTAGGCAGTCTCATCCGCCCGAGAGATACTACGGTTTTCTCATAGACGGGGATAGAGAGGACTGCATCATTGATAGTGATGAGCCTACTAGCTTCCAGCAAGCCATTCAGAGCGTTGACTCGGTAAAATGGCTAGATGCAATGCGGACCGAAATGGAGTCCATGTACACCAACAAGGTATGGACGTTGGACATTGCTCCAGATGGGGTAAAATCCGTAGGATGCAAGTGGATCTTCTAAAGGAAGATTGGTGTAGATGGACAGGTTGAGACCTAAAAGGCTAGACTTGTTGCAAAGGGTTTTCGTCAAAGACCTGGTTTGGACTATGATGAAACCATTTCTCCAGTGGCTATGCTGAAATCCATTCGGATCCTTCTTGCCATTGCTGCTTTCCACGATTATGAGATTTGGCAGATGGACGTAAAGACCGCTTTTCTAAATGGAAATTTAGAGGAGTGTGTTTATATGGACCAGCCAGAGGGTTTCATTCAGAGTGGGAGCAGCGGAAAGGTATGCAAGTTGCTTAAGTCCATCTATGGACTAAAGCAGGCGTCGCGGAGTTAGAACATCTGTTTTGATGAGACATTCAAAGAATTTGGCTTTATCAAAAATCCAGATGAACCATGCATCTATTGTAGATTTGTAGCAAGAACTGTCGTATTTCTCGTTTTATACGTAGATGACATTCTGTTGATAGGAAATGACATTCCTATGCTACAATCTGTCAAAGGGTTCTTGTCACACAGGTTCTCTATGAAAGACCTGGGTGATGCCTCCTACATTCTGGAGATCCTGATCTATCGTGATAGATCCAAGAGGATATTAGGACTTTCGCAGTCCAGGTACATCGACGCCATACTGAAAAGATTCAGTATGGAAGATTCCAAGCGTGGTAATCTACCGGCTTGTCACGGGATCACCCTCTCCAAAGAGATGTCTCCCAAGACTGATTTGGAAAGAGATCGCATGTCTATTATACCCGACGCTTCTGCGGTAGGCTCTATAATGTATGCGATGTTGTGTACCAGACCAGATGTGGCTTATGCACAGAGTGTAGTAAGCAGGTATCTGTCAAACCCTGGGGAGAAACACTGGATAGCGGTAAAGAACATTCTCAAGTACCTGAGAAGGACTAAGGAGATGTTCTTGGTGTATGGCGAAAAAGACCTCCAGATCGAGGCCTTTGCTGACTCCAGCTTCCAGAGTGACAAGGATGATTCCAAGTCCATGTCGGGCTTTGTCTTTACCCTCAATGGAGGGGCGGTATGTTGGAAGAGTTCCAAACAGGAAACCGTTGCAGACTCGACTATGGAAGCTGAATACATCGCTGCATCTGATGCCGCAAAAGAGGCCGTCTGGATGAGGAAGTTCTTGAAAGAACTTCAGGTGGTTCTGTCCGTTATTGATCCAATACCTCTGTATTGCGACAACAACGGGGCTATAGCTTTAGCGAAAGAACCCAGGTCCCATCAGAAATCCAGACACATCTTGAGGCGGTATCACCTGATCAGGGAGATCGTGGATCGCAAGGAGATCGAGGTTCGGAGGGTTGCTTCAGAAGATAACACTGCAGATCCATTCATAAAGGCCTTACCCCAAACTCAGTTCGAGCGGTTGATCGAGATGATAGGTCTTCGATACGCCAGTACATGGCCTTAGTGCAAGTGGGAGATTGTTAGTGTATAAGCCCTAGAGGCCATTACTGTATCATACTAGTATGTATATTACTTGATGGAAGCTTGGGATATTCACAGTTGTATAGACAATCTTGCTCGAAATGGTAGTATGCTACTTGGTTTGTCTCTGCTTTAATGTGTACATGTGTTTCTTTTATTGTATCACCTATACGCATTAGTGGAGCCCTTAGGATCTTTGCTTGATTACCAGCGTTGTGATGGCAGTCACACTCGTGGGGGCTGGGTAATCCGCAAGCACATCCTTATACATGTCCCTAGTCGTGGGATTAACGAGAGAGGGCATCGATACTCCGGAGTAGACTAGCGTATGAGCTTCTCATCCCAGTACGGGAGGCGGTCTATCCCACAACCGTCAGTACGTCGTACTTGAGATAGTATGCGGGTGCTCGTTAGGTTACGAGTACACTGGACAGGACTCGTTGGGAACTGATTGGTTGGTATTATACCTATCGTCAGTTATCAGTTCCCAGGTGACATGAGTACAGCTTAGTTCGCTGACTTGACACTGTCACTTCGCCTCAAGTGTGTTCCCACTGTACTTTGATTACTACCCTACCACGGCTCAAAGGAGTCGTGCAAACAGGTAGTAGTTGGGTGCAGTCCCGAAGAACTTGGAGGCAGTGACGGGTAGACAGGATTCGTCTCTCCCGGTATTTAGGGTTGACATCGCGCTGTATCTAGGAGAGCCATTACACGAGTAGTCCCTGGCCAGGGCAAGCGAGATATACTGGTAGGTTTCCAGTGTTATCTCAGGGTGTTCTGGGCTTCACTCCGACACGACTTGTACCGCTATTAGGGGACTGACGTTTACCGCCCCCTAGGCCCGCCATGCGATGTATCGGACGAACAGACCGGACTGTACGGAGACTGTCACATTCAGGCTCAGTAGGAGTTCAGATGGGGTTCACCTCGTCAGTCTTCTTATCGGCATCTACCTGGGGACCGTTACGTACAGCTAGTGCCGCTTACGGTCTGTGGTTAAACCCACTGCCAGCGTAGTGTCGAGTCTTTAGAGTCCCACACAGAGGGCTATTCGCCTTTGGGCAAAACAGAGTAGAGGTCGCATGGTTTTGCGACAGGGTTCGTTCTCATCCGCGCACTTGTGCACGTTTGTGTTAGTTATATGTATGCCCTAGAGGCCATTACTGTACATAGGATGTATATTGTAGTGGATGCTGGGACATATATAGGGATGACTTTCTTGCTCGACATGATAGTATGCTATCTGGTTACCCTTTACCTTAACGTGTATGCTGATTGTCTCTCTGTTACATGTTGGTAAAGCCCTTAGGATCTGTACTTGACTACCTGGACTATGATGCGGATCATACTAGTGGGGACATGGTAGTCCATAAGTACATCCTTCAAAGTCCCTAGTCGAGGGTGTATCGAGACGGGGCATCGATATACCAGAGTAGACTAGCGTGTACCTTCTCGACCCATACAGATGGGCGATGGATGATCCCATATCCATCGGTGTTTGACATCAGAGATGATATACGGGTGCTCAGTAGAGACTGGGTACACTGGACGGACTCGCCGAGAACTCCCAGATGGTATTATACATCACGTCAGATGGCAGTTCTCTGGTGACACTGGTACAGAGTAGTCTGTTGACCCGAGATCGTCATAGAGTCTTGTGTGGTTCCCACTGTGCTTTGATTTCCATCTTACCACGTCCAAGAGGGCGTGCAAAACGGTGGTTTTTGGGTACAGTCCCGAGTCACATGGAGACAATGAGCGATAGGAGGGGATTCGTCTCTCCCGGTATAGGGAGTTGATGTTGCGCTGTGTTCGATTGGCTATAACAGGAAATCCCTGGCCAGGGTTGCTGAGATTTACTGGTAAGTGTTACCAGTAGTTTCTCGAACAGTTATAGACCTCATATCGACACGACTTATCGAGCTATTGGGGTCTGACGTTTACCACCCCTAGGCAAGATATGCGACATATCAGACGATCAGACCGGACTGTACGGTAGTGTTACTGGTCGGATTCACTGGAGTGTGAGCGGGCTTGCTCGTCGATCTTCAGATCGCTCAATACCCGGGTGGCCGTTACGTTTAGCAGACTGCTTGCGGCTTGTGGATGTTTGATATGATCATCGCCTGCTGCCGGCGTATTGACGAGTCTTTAGAGTCCTACACAGAGGTTTCCTGGCTCAAGCGAAACGAAATAGGAGAGCATATGAGATATGTGCGGGACCGAGAATAATACGAGTATGTGATACTGTATTCGATTCTCGCGATGTGACATTGATCGGTTATATGCGATATAGCCGGGTTATCGGATCAAGTGTTGATTCGATAAGATGTTACTAATGATACCAGTCGGTTATGTGCGCATGACCGGATCATTGAATCAAGTGTTGATTTAATGATTTAATGCATATTTATATATTTGATATATTGCTTTGCATCAACTAGTATCGGTTTACTTAAGATGGATTTTCTCGCTCGAGTGTGCGCATTGTATATGCGATATGTTTATGTGCACATGTTTGTATCATGTTTGATGATGCATACCACTTTGGTTAAGTGTAAAGTTTGAACCATGGTTGTGTTTGTGTTTAGGGTTTTATTTTCTTAATTATTCATTTATTCTTTTTGATAAATGGATAAAAGGAAAGCAAATGAGAAAATGGTGGCTTCTTTTGTTTTGTTCATGAATCTTCATGAAGCTTTGACTTAGTTAACCATTTTGTCTCATGCTTAACCCTAACCACTCCACTAACCCTAGTTCACTCTCTACAACTAACCATGGTCATGTTATGATAAGAATGAGTTTCTTTTCTAATTAAACTAATTCTTTTCATAACAATTTCCTTCTTCTTCTTCCTTGCTTCAAGTGAAGAAAAGCTTACCTCATCAATGGTGATTGATGTTTTTGAGTGAGAAATCCAATTCTAAAGTTAACCCACTTCCTATTTCTTCATCCTCTACCTCTTGCCAAGTAGTAGAGTGTGTTTACTTCACAAGTTTCTTGACTTGGTGAAGTCGGAGCTTGATTTAGCGATGCCTCGACGTAGATCATCTTCGGCATGGACATCGACGACCTAGCTTGCCCATTCTCCGACGAAGCCGACTCTAGAGCCCGGATTTGATTTGGACAGCGGAGACGACCTCGTTGCGGAGCCGTGGAGGTGGAGGAACGGATCTACAAAGGTTGTATTTCCGTTTAACTTTTAGTTAAGTGTTAACTATTTCATTGTTCACCTAGAAATCTAGCAAACGATCCGTAGTTTAGGGTTTGTAGGCACCGTAAAATTTTAATATGGCATGTTCGATACCTTGTGAGACCTCCTTGGAGTGCCTAGGAACCCTACAGTGGTATCAGAGCCTAGCTAGAGCCTTAGGCGAAGTCCAGACGACATTTGAAGTCCGATCGAACCAAAACACGACCCCAAAATATGCTCTCTGGACGATTTCAGAAAACGTGGTTTTTTCCATATTAAAAATATATAGAGAACTCAGTGAAATAATATAAGAATTACTGTTTAAATTTGAGGGGTTATTTTATTATTCAAGGCGCGGATCCGCGGCCTTCCTGTTGTCTCAGGCCGCGGATGAGCGGCCGTACGACCTCCAATTTTAAAAATTTTTATACAGTAATTCTTAGTTTTATGTACTGGATTTTCTGGGAATTTTTAATATTTTTTATAGAGCTGAATTTTCTGAGTTGTTTTGGGGATTCGATGTTTCGATCGGGGTATCAAATTTTGTCTGTGTGGCTTTCCGGATAAATTTTAGAATATGTTAAAAAGTTCGACCGGATATAAATACCCAACTTTTCCCCTGTCGGGAAATTTCCAAGTGTTGGATTTTTCCGTAGTTTAACGACGTTCTAAGTAGTGCAAGTAACGCGATGGTCCCTCTACAAGACAACAAACCTTAACTCGATTATGTGGCCGTCTTGAACTGCCCTTTGAACCTTCGGGTTTGGGGCAGTACGGCGTGCCACATGTGAGGCGTTGGCTTGACCCTTCTACGGCTGGACCGTTGGTACTGAGGCACGAACTGAATGTTTTTAGACTTGTTTCATGTGTTGATCTATATCGGGAAAACTTGGGTGTTCGATCGGAAAGTTTAACATTTTCTATTTATCCGGAATGTGATACAATAATTGGAATTCACAAGAAGTTATGAGATTACTGAATGAATGTTATAAACATAGCAGTTTAGTCTCACTTGATCGGTTGCCACGGAATTTTGATGTGATCAAAAGTCCGTCGCAATCACGTAGCGTACGCGGATACTCGCCGGGTAAACTTAATAGACAGCCTCACTCCAAAGCCCCGACCAAGTGACTGTAGGAGAACCCCGTCGCCGAAAGCATCCGTTCGGGTGCTCCCGGTAACGGTGTTCCGCCTTGGTGCACTTCGTCGACGGTATCGGGGGTGCGACCGTCTACTGAAGTTTGCGACGAGCATTCGATCAGGATGTCGGGAATCTTGTTGAATTGCCCGACTTGGTATTGAAAAGAGTTTTCGATTTTGAGACTAAAATGCGGGGTTTATAATTGTTAGGCATGCGATGTCTAAGTAATTCATTTGGTCAGGCATGCGATGTCTGAGGTGGTTGCGGATTCCAACTGTTGTAGTTTTACACTTTCTTTTCTGTGACCGTAAGTGTAATATGTGATATCGCCGGTTTCGTTGCTATAGGTCAAAGACAATTAGGATGGACATATTTACTTACGTTGATGACATGTGATGTTATGTGTTGCTGGATATGTTATATTGGATCGTCGTGTTTGAATAGCCGGGGTTTTTTTTGTGAGATGAGTGTTTTTCATTTTCATTCATGTAAAAACTTGTATGTAATATTCTTTTATTGGGACGCTTCCAGGTTGCGGAAGTTGTCACCGTTTGTATATTATTTACTTTTCCGCACTAGGATAGACCCAAGGAGGAGGGCACAAGTAACCGGGTTCTGGAGTCCAGTGGGAGACCAACTCGAGGAGTCGAGTCCGGGTCTCCTAACTCCAAAATTGGTAGGGTTGCTTGCCGCTCTCGTAGGGGTCTAGGGGTGTGGGTTTGGCTATTCATCACGACCGTGGAATCCGTGTTTTGTACTGGCTCGTATTGAAAACACGGACGTCCTAGTATATCCAATATTTCATATGTTTCTTCTGCTGCGATATCTGTGATGTGATCATGTGATGTTCTGTGATAGATACAGTATATAGTATATATGATATATTATATAGACGTTACTTATGTCTTACACCCGCGCTAGCCCTGCCCCGCTCTGCCGTTAGTTACCTAACCTAACGGTGCAGAGGGGACATCGAGGCGAATGCGGATGGCATAAGTGTACGTCGTATTTATCTGTAATGTTTAGGTACTTAAATGATGGGACTTCATTAATATGATTAATGAAATAAAAGAAACCTAAGATGTTGTAGAATCGAATTTTAAAATAAAACAGGTAGCTACAGTTCTTGCTTTGCACAGCGGTATATGTGATATATCCTGCACCTTATTCGATGAGGAAAGGACCGAGATCCCTTCACCGGGAGTGACTCCTTTAGCAATAACTGGCAGATGCTACACACTCGGTTTGTATTTTGATTGCTTTTAAGTGTTTTTGCTTTGCACAGTGATATATATGATATATCCCGCACCTCATTCGACGAGGAAAGGACCGACGATCCCTTCACCGGGAGTGACTCCTTTAGCAAAACTAGAAAAGCCTCAAAAGCACTCCATTTCAAAATCATTCGATCCTACAACGATATCAAGTTCATTACGCAATAGGTTTTCAGAAAAACCTGTCGTAGCCCTCCGTCATTTCAGATACGTACTAGTTAGTATTCGTGCTGCGGTTGTTTGGCCTCCGTCAAGGCGTAGTGTACGGTAGCTAACTAGTGCTTATCTGCTAGCATATGATGCGATTGGATTAGGGTATTCGTACGGCGTTGTTTGGCCTCCGTCAAGGGTCGTGCGGGTGGGTTTAATTCAATCAGGAAATGACGGGTTGAACTTGACTAGCGGACTATGGGTTGTTTGGCCTCCGTCAAGGTCATAGCGAGCTAGGGGCAAAATATTATCGGGAATTTCAAGTGTTGAAATTTGCAATGAGATTGCATACCTTCTATGAGATAGTTGGATCCCGACACCCGCTGCGAGTAAGAGTTACTCCTGGGAGAGTTTTATACATTACAATTAGCCGATCAAGTAGGTGTCTAGAAAGGTGTCAACGGGGTTACGCCTCTGGGAAAACGAGGTTTACATTAATTAGGTTCGTGCGAAAGCACGGGGGACCTCCCTCAAAGTACCGACACTGGCCTGGCTGAAAGATTGGCGAACTTGTAGTGTGTAATTAATCCCGGCTAGTCTTTCCTTTTAGGGTTTGAAGGAAGATTTGATAAAAAGAAGTGGGAGCCATCCTGATTAGATAAAATAATAACCAATCTATTCTTGACAGAGCGCACGCTGAGTGTTTTCTTCTCTCTCTCTCCAGGTAGCGACCATATCACGCCTTAATCAAGATAATAATACGGATTATTGACCGAACCCGCTTGTTATACTGAGCTGGGGAACGTTGGTCCCGCTCCAACTTATAATTGTTATAAGACAGAGCAGGAAATTGGGGAATACCAGATTTCCCGTGCCGCCCAAACGAAGAGCGTGCATGCTGATGCATCATCTTCGGGTGTGTTCATTATACAGAACTGTTTCTCAGTATCCTCTGCGTCCTGGGTATTTGATACCAGATGAGGATCCCAGATATGTAATCTGTTACATAGGGCTACAGATAGGTAGAGAACTGAGAACGGGTGATAAGTTTCATGAGGCAGAAAACGGGGCAAATGTTGCAGCCAAGTCTGTTGGTCACTGTCACCCTGTATTACCAATACATTTATTCTGAACGAATGTTATTAGATACCGAACCTGATATACAAAATCATATCAGTCTCTTTATTAGTAAAGAAAGGATATAATTTTGTATTGTTGGATAATGTTTTGAACATTTCCTATATCAAAAGTTGATCGGTTCAGGCACGTTATCTAAAAGCACTCATGTTCTAAATCAAACTACAGTTCTTAGTATATGAAACACACACAAGAGGAAGAGTTCAGAAATGAACGAATCCTTCTTGAGGCATTGTAGACTAGGTCATATCAATGTGACCCGACTGGCTAGAGTTACATATAGATGCATATTTAAATCAGTTTGAATTTACATCTTGTGAAACTCGCCAGTAATGTCACAAAGATAAGATAACCATAGCTCCGTTTACTGGAAACAGAGAAAGAGTTAGTGAACTCTTGGGATGATACATGTTGATCTATGTAGGTCCCCTGTCTACACATGCCAGGACCGGTTCTTTATACTTCATTATATTCTCTGATGATCTTTCGAGATTCAGACCTATGTTCCTGTTGAAACACAAGTCCGAACCTTTTGAGATATTCACAGAATATAAGCGAGAAGTAGAGAACCAAAATACGGGTATAAGTATTATGTCCTTTGCTGATATCAAGGAGGAGAATACTTGAGCACGGAATTCCTGGACTATTCTAAAGGAGAATGAGATTCTCTCTCAGCATTACTCCTCCGTATAAACCATAGCACGATGGTATATCGGGGCGGAGCAATCGCACCCTATTTGATATGGTGTGCTCTATGATGAGTAATACTGAGTTACCCGTTTCCTTTTTGGGAGTTATGCGCTTGAGAAGCTGCATACCTATTGAATAGGTTCCAATCAAATCAGTTTCCTACCGCTTCATATGTGATATGGTAAGGGAAGAGCCCATGTCTTAAGCCAGTTAAGATTTGGGGTTGTCCGGCCTATGTCCGAAAAGCAAAATCCGGACAAACTCGAGGCAAGGTCTGTTATGTAGAACTGGAAAGGTTCCAGCTATACAAACTACAGCTGATGATTTGATAGAACCAAAGGATTCAGTAAATTCCAATGAACCTCAGCCTCTCCGCCGATCTAGTAGGGTTCCTCACCCACCTGAGAGATACTTCGGTTTCTCTATGACAGTGGGAGCGAGGATTGCATCATGAGATGATGACCCAACTAGTTTCGAGCTGGCCATCGAGAGTAAGAATCTGTAAGAATGGCTGGATGCTTAGTGATCTGAGATGGAATCCTTATACACCAGCAAAGTATGGACTTTAGCTGCAATATCTGAAGGGTTAAATCCCCATCAGGAGCAAGTATATCTTGAGAAGATTACTTGGTGTAGATGGAAAAGATGAGATTTTCAAAGCTAGACTTGTTAAAGCTTTTCGTCATCGACCAGGCGTGGATCATGATGAAACCTTTTCAAGTGACTATGCTTAAGTCCATCCAGATCCTACTTGCCACGGCTACATACCATGACTACGATATCTGGCGGTTGGGTGTCTTGACTGCTTTTCTAGATGATGATTTGGAAGAGAGCGTCTATAAGTACACAGCCAGAGGGCTTCGTAGACAGTGGGAGCAGCGAAAACGTGTGCAAGTTGTTTTATAGGATAAAGCAGGCATCGCGGAGTTGGAACATCTGTTTTGATGGATTAGTCAAAGAGTTTGACATCATCAAAATGGTAGATGAACCTTGTATAAACAAAAAGGGTAGTAGGGAGTATGGTGACGATCCTCGTAGAGTACGTGGATGACATACTCTTGATAAGAAAGGAGTTTCTTATGCTACGCTCGATCAATCTCCGCTTATCACAATGATTCTCCATATAGGATCAAAGTGATACCTACTAACTCCTGGATTTTGGATCTATGAGATAGATCTAAATGGATGTTAGGATTCTCACTAGATGTAGTGAGACGGTATCAACCGATCCTGGGGAGAATCACTGGAAGGGTTCCAGGGTGATAAGGACGACTGAATGTCAGTCGCAGGCATTGTCTTTACCCTCGGTAAAGGGACGGTATGTTGGAAGAGTTCCAAGCTAGATATCGTGACATACTAGACGATAAAGGCTGGATACATCGCTACTTAAGATGCTACCCTAGAAGCTGTTTGGGTGTATATTGGTTCATGAGATGAACTATGTTCCTACCATTGTGAGACAATGGAGTTGTGGCTTATGCCAAGGAACGCCGGTCCCATCAGTGATCCAGACATATTCTAAGGCAGTATCACTTGATCATGGAGATGGTTGATCTCCAGGGTGATCGAGGTTTGGAGAGTAGACTCAGAGGACAACACAGCGGATCCACTCACAAAGGCCTGTTCCCAGAGAGAGACTTTTATGGGATGGTTGAGTATGAGATACTGCAACCACTGCTACAGATGGCCCTAGTGCAAGTGGGAGATTGTTAGTTATATGTATGCCCTAGAGGCCATTACTGTACATAGGATGTATATTGTAGTGGATGCTGGGATATATATAGGGAGGACTTTCTTGCTCGACATGATAGTATGCTATCTGGTTACCCTTTACCTTAACGTGTATGCTGATTGTCTCTCTGTTACATGTTGGTAAAGCCCTTAGGATCTGTACTTGACTACCTGGACTATGATGCGGATCATACTAGTGGGGACATGGTAGTCCTTAAGTACATCCTTCAAAGTCCCTAGTCGAGGGTGTATCGAGACGGGGCATCGATATACCAGAGTAGACTAGCGTGTACCTTCTCGACCCATACAGATGGGCGATGGATGATCCCATATCCATCGGTGTTTGACATCAGAGATGATATACGGGTGCTCAGTAGAGACAAGGTACACTGGACGGACTCGCCGAGAACTCCCAGATGGTATTATACCTCACGTCAGATGGCAGTTCTCTGGTGACACTGGTACAGAGTAGTCTGTTGACCCGAGATCGTCATAGAGTCTTGTGTGGTTCCCACTGTGCTTTGATTTCCATCTTACCACATCCAAGAGGGCGTGCAAAACGGTGGTTTTTGGGTACAGTCCCGAGTCACATGGAGACAATGAGCGATAGGAGGGGATTCGTCTCTCCCGGTATAGGGAGTTGATGTTGCGCTGTGTTCGATTGGCTATAACAGGAAATCCCTGGCCAGGGTTGCTGAGATTTACTGGTAAGTGTTACCAGTAGTTTCTCGAACAGTTATAGACCTCATATCGACACGACTTATCGAGCTATTGGGGTCTGACGTTTACCACCCCTAGGCAAGATATGCGACATATCAGACGATCAGACCGGACTGTACGGTAGTGTTACTGGTTGGATTCACTGGAGTGTGAGCGGGCTTGCTCGTCGATCTTCAGATCGCTCAATACCCGGGTGGCCGTTACGTTTAGCAGACCGCTTGCGGCTTGTGGGTGTTTGATATGATCATCGCCTGCTGCCTGCGTATTGACGAGTCTTTAGAGTCCTACACAGAGGTTTCTTGGCTCAAGCGAAACGAAATAGGAGCGCATATGAGATATGTGCGGGACCGAGAATAATACGAGTATGTGATACTGTATTCGATTCTCGCGATGTGACATTGATCGGTTATATGCGATATAGCCGGGTTATCGGATCAAGTGTTGATTCGATAAGATGTTACTAATGATACCAGTCGGTTATGTGCGCATGACCGGATCATTGAATCAAGTGTTGATTTAATGATTTAATGCATATTTATATATTTGATATATTGCTTTGCATCAACTAGTATCGGTTTACTTAAGATGGATTTTCTCGCTCGAGTGTGCGCATTGTATATGCGATATGTTTATGTGCACATGTTTGTATCATGTTTGATGATGCATACCACTTTGGTTAAGTGTAAAGTTTGAACCATGGTTGTGTTTGTGTTTAGGGTTTTATTTTCTTAATTATTCATTTATTCTTTTTGATAAATGGATAAAAGGAAAGCAAATGAGAAAATGGTGGCTTCTTTTGTTTTGTTCATGAATCTTCATGAAGCTTTGACTTAGTTAACCATTTTGTCTCATGCTTAACCCTAACCACTCCACTAACCCTAGTTCACTCTCTACAACTAACCATGGTCATGTTATGATAAGAATGAGTTTCTTTTCTAATTAAACTAATTCTTTTCATAACAATTTCCTTCTTCTTCTTCCTTGCTTCAAGTGAAGAAAAGCTTACCTCATCAATGGTGATTGATGTTTTTGAGTGAGAAATCCAATTCTAAAGTTAACCCACTTCCTATTTCTTCATCCTCTACCTCTTGCCAAGTAGTAGAGTGTGTTTACTTCACAAGTTTCTTGACTTGGTGAAGTCGGAGCTTGATTTAGCGATGCCTCGACGTAGATCATCTTCGGCATGGACATCGACGACCTAGTTTGCCCATTCTCCGACGAAGCCGACTCTAGAGCCCGGATTTGATTTGGACAGCGGAGATGACCTCGTTGCGGAGCCGTGGAGGTGGAGGACCGGATCTACAAAGGTTATATTTTCGTTAAACTTTTAGTTAAGTGTTAACTATTTCATTGTTCGCCTAGAAATCTAGCAAACGATCCGTAGTTTAGGGTTTGTAGGCACCGTAAAATTTTAATATGGCATGTTCGATACCTTGTGAGACCTCCTTGGAGTGCCTAGGAACCCTACAGTTTGGAGTCCGGACGGATATTACTAGCGGGCTCTGGTTTGAGCCAGATCCTAGTATATGTTTTGGGGTTACTTTTATCTCATAGTATTCATGTTCCTCGGAACACGAATGCGGGTGTGTATGCACAGATGATTGAGGCGGAGGAAGAGGATTTTCATTAGGGTTTCGGAACGGGTGTGTATGCACAGTTGACAGTCGTCTTTTTCCAAGCCCTAATGAATTTGTGAATTATCAATTAATAATATTAATTAAATGAAAATGTGTCATGGTTGGGTTTGTTGACTTGTTGACCAAGGTTGACTTGTTGACCATGGTTGAAATATTGACTATCATCATTACACATCAAAGATGCTCTTTGATTCTAGCAAAACCATTTAATGTGAAATGATAATAGTCTTATCAAACCTTCCATCAACTTTTCATTTAGATTAATTTTATTAATTTGATAATTCACTAGATATTGTTATGGTTGTAAAAAACCAATTCATTCTATCATAACCATTCTCTCTCCTCTCTTCTTCTTCCTCCTCCTCTAGTTCAAGGAGATCCATTCTCATGTGTTGAGAATCCTCTCCTTGAGATAAAATACTCTAAACCACTCTCTACTCACTCTAGGGTTGAAGGTCTAGCAAGCCAAAGACCTTAGTTCTCTCAAAGTTCGAGAAAGGAGCCCATGGTTGAACCCTCAGGTGGATCCATCTTTGACGAAAGAAGGCGACAAGGAAAGCACCATCCAACCTCCACAAAGAGTTCAAGAAGAAGGAGTTCAAGTGAGGTATAACATCTTTTCCGAGTAGCTAACTCTCTTTAGCTTGGTAGCTAGTTTTGTTTAGAAAAGATCCCGACTTTTGTTAGTCCATGTTGCCTAGTGCGCTAAAAATTTGATTTTTATACCGTTTCCGCCTCCTCGCAAGAACCGGGGTTGGCAACGTGGACTTACACATACGATGGAATATCTAATAAACTGTGGAACTTTGTAGTGATACGGAGTGTTCTGGAGAAATATAAAGGTGATGTTGGAGTGGTAATGAAATACTTGGTTTGGTCGTGAATAGCAGTCGCAATTTACTTTGCCCTCCTTCTAATCCCTTTATTTGTCTTTACATAATACCTTCTGTACACCATCGTTAGGCTAATTGGTTTTCTTCATTCCCTACCGGTCGGCACCTGCCTATAGTTTGGAAGAAGACTATCAAATTTGCGTAATAGGTGTACTATCCCCTAATCTAAGGGGCACTCGCAACCTGAGAGAAGGTAAATGGAAAAGACAACTGAATAGTCCTATTCGTTTTCTCCAGAACCGGAAACCATCCTCAAATAAATTCCTTCGAGTTCGTATATAATCATACGATGGTTTTATCCAATGGAAGTGGACGTTCGTAGTAATACGGGGTGTCCTGGAGAAAAGGGTAAAAGTAGGAGTGGCAATGAGGTATGCAACTCTGACAATCCAAAAGCCAGTCTTATAAGAAGGTTCGGTTAATCTTGGTCACTGAGTCATAGTTAAGGGTCGGGTCATGGTCGCTGCCAAAGAGAGAGAGAAAAGAAACACTCAGCGTGCACTCTAACCTAGATCAGAATGGTTGTCACTTTATCTAATCAGGAAACCTCCCAATGTACCGTCAAATTCTCCTCCAAACCTGAAAGAAGAATTAGTCGGGATCACCCGAGGAGTAAACTAACTCATCAGTGGAAATCGGGATCCAACTATCATCGCATGATAACCTGACGGAATCCGCTCACGTTATGACACTCCAGAACGTATGCGCATATCTGGCAAGTTTCAGTTTCTTTAGAAACTCCCGATGTGATTTTTGCCCCATGCTCTTATGACCTTGACGAAGACCAACATATCATAAATCACATGTCAAGTTCTACCCGTCATTGTCCAGGTTAATTTGAACCCACCCGTACATACCCTTGACGAAGGCCAAAATAGTAGTACGACTGTCCCAAACCAACGCATCTATCTATGCTGCAGAAAAGTAACAAATAGCTACCATACAATATGCCTTGACGATGGCCAAAATACATAGCATGAATACTAAGTGCTACCTTTCTGAAATGACGGAGGGCTACGAATGGTTTCTGGCGAAAAACCTTTAACGTAATGAACTTGATATCGTTGAAGGAACCGGAAAGCTTTTATAAAAATATAGTGACGAAAACCTTTGCTAAAGAGGTCACTCCCGGTGAAGGGATCTCGGCTCTTTCCCCGTAGATTGAGGTGCAGGATATTCCAACTGAATACCACGATGCAAAGCAAAAGTAAACGACTATAGTGAAGTTATTGCCCTGACGCAAACTTCTGTCCAAAGGGTCTCTCCCGGTGAAGGGATCTCGGCCCTTGCCTCGTCGACTGAGGTGCTGGATATTCATAACCGAATACCACTGTGCAAAACAAAAGAGAACGCCCTTGCAACAATAGCTTTTTGAAAAATGTTCCAACAACATCAGAATAGGTTTGTTTAGTTTGCAGTGATCCGAATCAATGCAGTCCCATCAATTGATCACACCACAAAGAACGAAAATAATGATGTACGTATATGCAATCCGCATTCGCCATTGGGTCCCGTCATCACCCGTTAGGTTACTTAACTAACGACAGAGCGGGGACTGGACTAGCGCGAATGCAAAACATATACAGCATCTACTAGTATATATATCAATATATAATATTCGCTCAAGGCGTGATAAAATGCAACATCACAGAAATGTAATAAGCATCACAGAACAATACAGATATCTGGGATCCCCGGGTTTCATAGAGCCTCTAGTGAAACCCGACGTTCCCCTGGTCGTGTGGATAGCCTGTGCAATGAAATCCTAGACCCCTACGGGCGTGGCAAGTTACCCGCCAAAACCTGAAGCGAGGCAGCCCCCTTCAGCAACGTGAATGGACCACCCAGCACTTTATGGAATCCGGTAACTTGGGCACCCCTCCTTGGGTCAACCTGTACCCCCTACGAGTGCGGCGAATAGCCCGCCAATTCTAGAGTGAAGCCCCCTCCATCTCAATGCCATGAGATGTGGGCTCGTTGCCCTATAGAACCCGGCTATCCGTGCACCCCTCCGCAGGGTAATCCTAGTACAGAAAGTAAAATATACATACAACGGGTACATCGACCTCAGCCCGGTCGTGCCCTAAAAGATTAATATACAAACAGGCAGTGATGGCAGTCCACATGTCGGACGCTCGCCCCGCAATATCAAATGTACATATAAAACCAAAACTGTACTACCATTGCATCCAGGCTATCCACCATGACAGATCCGCAACATCACAGCACAACACAGAACATCAACGTGAATGTCACGTTCGCAAATCCGTCTAAAAGGGCTATAGCAGTTAGACAGGATTTACCGATCAAATGACATTCACGGTCGCAGATATAAGGTAAATACTGTGAACTAACATGTTTAAAATTTTCGATCGATCAAATTTAACGAAGTAGGTCCCCAAGTACAACTACAGCACTCAAAAATATCTGGGCCCAAAAAGAACATACCAAACACCCTATTTCCATGTCAGAAGCCCACTGTGAAAATTTGGTACAGTTTTGCCACAAAACGGTGGCGGATCCGCGGCCAAAACGTGGTTTTGGCCGCTGATCTGCCGCTCTACAGTAACATCTGCCTACCAAATTTTCACAGAATTCATAAAAAACCCTGCACGTAATTTTCCAATGTACCAAATAATTTTTAGAGCACAGAAAAATTCGACAGAAAGTACGACATGGAAACGCGGTTTTTGGAAAATCCGTTCGATCGAACTTGTAAACATGTTAGAGCAAGCTAGACTAGCTTAATGGCGTGGCTCTGATACCAATGTAAGTGCACGGCGGCGCCCCGGCCGTCAATCCGACGCCGGAATGCAGAAACGAAACTTTTCTAAACAGGTGATTTCCTCAAATATCACAAATTACAACGAATTCCGATATAATGAGGATGATCACCTAATTCCCAAAAACTTACTCCCACTCATCATCTGTAAACCATACAGATGTGAGAATCAAACCTGGTAAATACATACCCTGGAGCAAGTGTCTAATTGGGAAATCAGTTTTCTATTAACAATGCACAGTGAAACTGAAACATGAAAATGTTTCGAAGGGGTATTCGGGTATTCTTAGTAATGCCTCTTCCATTATCGGATTCACAACTGTAACCGTATATTTCTTTGCCATCTCTCCAAATCCCTTTAAATTTCTTTAGTCATTACCTTCTGTACACCCACTTAGGCTAAATGGTTTTCTTCCTTCCCTACATTCGGCACCAGCCTATGGTTTGGAAGAAGACTATCCAATAAGCATAATGGGTGTACTCTCCTAATCCTAGGAGTACTCGTGACATGAGAGAAGGTGAAGATAAAAGACAACTGAATAAATCTTATTCCTATTTCTCCTGAACCAGAATCCATCCCCGAACTGGAACAAGTTCCTTACGAGTTCGTATATAACCATACGATGGAGTATCCAAATAACTGTGGATCTTCGTAGTGATATGGAGTGTTCTGGAGAAATACAAAGGTGATGTAGGAGTGGCGATGAAATACTTGGTTTGGTCGTGAATAGCAGTCGCAATTTACTTTGGCCTCTTTCTAATCCCTTTATTTGTCTCTACTTAATACCTTATGTACACCACACTTAGGCTAATCGGCTTTCTTCATTCCCTACGTTCGGCACCTGCCTATGGTTTGGAAGAAGACTATCCAATTAGCGTAATAGGTGTACCGTCCTAATCCAAGGAACACTCGCAACCTGAGAGAAGGTAAAAGGAAAAGACAACTGAATAGTCCTATTCGTTTTCTCCAGAACTGGAATCCATCCTCGAATCTGGAACAAGTTCCTTCGAGTTCGTATATAACCATACGATGGTTTTATCCAATGGAAGTGGATGTTCGTAGTAGTACGGGGTGTTCTGGAGAGAAGGGTAAAAGTAGGAGTGGAAATGAGGTATGCAATTCTGACAATCCAAAAACCAGTGTTATAAGAAGATTCGGTCAACTTGGTCACTGAATCATAGTCTAGGGTCGGGCCATGGTCGCAGCCAAAAAGAGAGAGAAAAGAAACACTCAGCATGCACTCTAACCTAGATCAGAATGGTTATCACTTTATCTAATCAGGAAACCTCCCACTGTAACCTCAAATTCTCGTCCAAACCTGAAAGAAGAATTAGTCGGGATCACCCGAGGAGTAAACCAACTCATCAGTGGGAATCGGGATCCAACTATCATCGCATGATAACGTGATGGAATCCACTCACGTTATCACACTCCAGATGGTATGCGCATGCCTGGCAAGTTTCAGTTTCTTCAGAAACTCCCGATGTATGTTTTTACCCCTAGACCCAAGTGACCATGACAATGCCAACATATCAAAGAGTCCTAGTCAAGTTCAACCCGTCATTATCTTGATTGCGTTAAACCCACCCGTACGAGTCCTTGACAATGCCAACATAACCGTATGACTGTCCTGACCAATCCACATATCCATACTACAGAAAAGCATTACAGAGCTACCGAACACTACGCCTCGGCAATGCACGACATACGTAGCACGAAAACTAAGCAATACTAATCTGAAATGACGGAGGGCTACGGTAGGTTTTTGGCAAAAAACCTTTAACGTAATGAACTTGATATCGTTGAAGGAAACGGATAGCTTTTTATAAAAATATAGTGATGAAAACCTTTGCTAAAGAGGTCACTCCCGGTGAAGGGATCACGGCTCTTTCCCCGTAGAATGAGGTGCAGGATATTCCAGCTGAATACCGCGATGCAAAGCAAAAAGGCAATCGGCTATAGTGAAGTTATTACCCTGACGCAAACTTCTGTCCAAGGGGTCACTCCCGGTGAAGGGATCTCGGCCCTTGCCTCGTCGACTGAGGTACTGCATATTCATAACCGAATACCACTGTGCAAAACAAAAGAGAACGTCCTTGCAATAACAGCTTTTTAAAAAAAAGTTCCAACAACATCAAACAGGTTTTTTTAGCTTGCATTGATCCGAATCAATGCAGTCCCATCAATTAATCACACCACAAAAGAACAAAAATATGATGTACATGTATGCCATCAGCATTCGCCACTAGGTCCCGTCATCATCTGTTAGGTTACTTAACTAACGACAGAGTGGGGACTGGACTAGCACGGGTGTAAAACATATACAACATCTACTAGTATATATATCAATATATAATATTCGCTCATGGCGTGATAAATGCAACATCACAGAAATGTAATAAGCATCACAGAACAATACAGATAATCTGGGATCCCCAGGTTTCATAGAGCCGCTACTGAAACCCGATGTTTCCCTAGTCGTGTGGATAGCCTGTGCAATGAAATCCTAAACCCCTACGGGCGCGGCAAGTTACCCACCAAAACCTGAAGCGAGGTAGCCCCCTTCAACAAAGTGAATGGACCACCCAGCACTTCACGGAATCCGGTAACTTGGGCACCCCTCCTTGGGTCAACTTGTACCCCCTACGAGTGCGGCGAATAGCCCACCAATTCGAGAGTAAAGCCCCCTCCGTCTCAAAGCCATGAAATGCGGGCTCGTTGCCCTCTAGAACCCGGCTATCCGTGCACCCCACTGCGGGGTAATCCTAGTACAGAAAGTAAAATATATACAACGGGTACATGGACCTCAGCCCGGTCGTGCCCCAAAAGAATAATATACAAACAGGCAGTGATGGCAGCCCACATGTCGGACGCTCGCCACGCAATATCAAATGTACAAGTACAACCAAACTGTACTACCATTGCAACCAGGCTATCCACTACGACAAATCCGCAACATCACAGCACAACACAGAACATCAACATGAATGTCATGTTCGCAAATTCGTCTAAAAGAGCTATTGCAATTAGACAGGATTTACCGATCGAATGACATTCATGGTCACAGATATAATGTAAGTACTATAAACTAACATATTTAAATTTTCGATCGACAAAATTTCCTGAAGTCGGCCCTAAGCACAATTCCCAGTACTCAAACAAATCTGGGCCAAAACAAGAATTACCAGAAACCCCGATTCCAACACAGAGACAACTGTAGAAATTTTGGTGCCCTAATGCTACAGTTGTGCGGCGGAACCGCGGCCAAAACAAGGGTCATGCCGCGGTTCCGCGGCGCTATAGTGGGTTCACCGCACCAAATTTTCTCAGTTCTCTTAGAAAAGCCTGCCTGTATTTCTGCAATACTCAAAATAATTTTTCGACGGCAAAAATATTTCGACAGAAATTGCACAAATTGGAATCGCGGTTTTGAAAATTTCGTTCGATCGAAATTCTAAACACGTTAGAGCAAGAGAGAAAAGGTTAATGGCGTGGCTCTGATACCATGTTAGGTTACGGCAGCGCCCCGGCCATCAATCCGAAGCCAAAATGCGGAAACAAAACTTTTCAAAAACTTGGTGCTACCTTAACCTTTACCCGGATCGAACCATTAACGCTAAACTAGCAACAAGAGAAAGGGTTGGAAAGCTATACCGATCGATCTGTGTCCTTCGGTCTTTGGCCACCATCCCAAACTCCTCGCGGCATCTCCGAGCTCGATCTCCTCGTCGGAAAGGGCACCACATCTTCAAGTCTTTTTACGGGCTCCCGCTTCATCCGAAGCAACTCGGGCACGAAGTTTGCTAGCCGACGTGCCCAAGGTGAAGTAGAGTATGTGTGTGACAACTTTGTCTCTTGCATCCATTGTATGGATGGAGGTTAGAAATGATGCCATTAATGGAGGTTGTGAGTTAGAGGAGGAAGAAGAAGAAGGATCCATTTCTTTCTTTTGTTGTATGATAAAATGAGAGCAAGAATGAATCATACAAGAGCAAACCCAAAGGGATATGGCTGCCCTTCTCTCTCTTCCTCTCATTTCATCTCACAAATCAATCACATAATGTGAAATTAGCACATAAAAAGAGACCATGAGTCACTAATGAAGTCTATGTCACATTAAATGCTCTTCATGATGATTTCTAGGTCATAATTTCTATATGGAAACATTAATCCAAATGTATGCAACAATAAAAAGATACGGCAACATCTAAAGTAAACTCGTGACGGATCACAAGGATACCCCTCACCTGTATATACATACATGCGTCCGCATTCCGACTGAATGCGAATACGATGAGACTAAAGTAATCCAACAAATCTAATACTAGGATCCGGCTTAAACCAAAGCCCACTAGTATGATCTGTCCGATCATGATCCGTGCACCACCGCACGTATATGATCGAACCCTGCCATATATCATACGGCCTCTACAACGTTTCGCCCGAAACTTGAAAACTGTCGGTGGGGGACTGATTTGTGTGAAAAAGTGTTTGTAGAATAACCGCAATCAATAACGGTGTCGCTTGTAGCTAGCCGAGATGAGTACGGGTCGTCCGCAGGGAAACGTGGAATATTTTATTCTTACTTTAGGCGTGTTGAGAAAGAAAGGAGGAAGAAATAAGAATGGTTGTAGGTTCTAGATATACGTTAAACACGGATGCAAAATATAGATCTAGATTAATTATGGATGTAAGTTCAATATTAAAATGGGGCTTGTAGGGTTCATTAGGATTTAGTAGTTATGGATGGTTAATTAAAGATTACTCTTTTTATCCTTTAATAGATTTAAAACTAGAACGACAGAGATGCATGTAGAATAGGGTTTCTGGAGGGAAAAGGGTTCCTACTCTTAACCCTAATCTCGACATGGAACTCCGTTCATATCTAGCCTTTGCCAAAACAATCATTAATCTAATCTATAATCGCGGTCGAGACTAACAATAAATTGGTAGCGCGGCCGATTAGGATGTTAATGATTCTTTTAGTAAAGTTTATAAAGTTTATAGGACGTAAAAAGAGTTTAAGGATCATCATCATCCATTAATCTACCCTAATCCTATGAACCCTAACAAGCGTAGAATTACTCGCGCATGTTGGGAAAAGAAGATGAAAAGACAGAGAGGGAAAACATAATGTAAAATGCAAAACAATTAAATAAAACAACTACCTTTATTAATCAACTTGAACAATCTACACTTTATTCCTTAGAAAATGATTACAAAAACTTGGTTTGCTTCTCGAACTCTTCCGAAGGAGGTAGATGAACAGTTGATGATCAGCCTGGAAGCGTGAGCTATCTTGGACTTCGTGATCTCTTCGGCTTGATGGCTTCTAACTTTAGCCCTTGGTCCTTTATATAGCCCTCAAAGAAGAAAAACTAGTTACCATACATGTTGACTTCCTAATACGGTGACTTTCCATGCCTGGATCCTGAGTCCCTGTCAGTATTGATTTAATGATTTTGGCAGATTTTTGATCCTGACATCTTGAACACCTTGATCTCTTGACCTGAGCTAAATCTTGCACAATATCTCTATGAATAATGTTAGTTTGTTTATTAAATTAGAGAGAGTATCTTAATCACTATATATGGTAATAAATCTTTAAGAAACTTGATTAAGAATATTTAATATGCTATGCACTTTATATGGTAAAAAATCTTTAAGAAACATGATTAAGAATATTTTATATGCTATTCATCTTTTAATTACTAAAATATTATGCATATATTTTGAAATATTATTCTAACCATTTGTATGATATTATATCTTTTAAGAATTGTGATTAGAATATTTGATATGATATGCATATTTTCAATTACCAAAATATTATATAAATATAAAATGCCTATATTTTCCTTCATAATATTAATTATAATATATAAACATATGGCAAATAGTATTTTGCAGATAAATCCAAATATGTTTAATATTTATAATAAACACCTTTTATTATTTAAGAAATGTAAGGAAAATACTTATACCAAAATGCAATATTTTCAACTGAACAAATACCCCAAAACTTAACTTTGATCGTCCCGAGCAAACTAGTTATTCAAGAGAAAGAGAAAAAGAAAAAGAAAAACCTAAATAGCACACTTTCGTAGGCAAACACGATTGCACTGAGCACGCGCAACAAGCCGTTAAACCTCTAGGTGTCCCTAGTAGGAGGAGTGTTGTCTCCTGAGGGTTTTCAGCGGATTACACCCACAAAATCGTATAATAAAAAAGAGATGGTGAAAGTTACATATAAAGATAAGAACTATAAAAGAAAGAAATTGAAAATGAGAGTTTTCAACTACACCAGTTTTTCGGTTGTCATGAGCCCTATCTTAGTAGTCCTGAAAAAATGTTAGAAATCACTTCATCCTTCAATAAAACATTGTCTTTATTCTTCATTCGTATCTTTCTTTCAAACATCAATCATATAACCCTACGTGTATGTAATAGACATCCCTACACTTGGAGAATTCAATTCAAGCTATATACTCTTGTCCATTTACCTCAGTACTTTTTAACTTGATGAATATTTATGGACTTGCTCACACATTTTCATGCGACTGTTAATACTTCTTGAAGTACTAACCGATCGATTACTCATGTGCTTGCTGATTAGGTGATAATATTTTCCTCGTCTTGCACCACCTAAGGCTTAGTAGTGACTCCCGGACCAGTTGGCCTTAGGGCACTAGGTGAAGAGGCACCCTCGCTATATTTTTTTATTGCTGCCTTGGCGATAACAAAACCAGTGTTCATTTTTCTTTTCACCATTTTTATATTTTCTTCATTTTTTTCATTTCCTTCATACTTTGGCTTTTAGACAAGAGCATTTCAAGGTATCCTCTACTATCCCGAGTTTCAAGACGTGTGTAAGTGTGTATAGTAGGGTATCAACATTCAAATGTTTTGCTTCCAGAATAGGAACTTTTTTTCAGACTTATTTTTATCCTAAGATTAGTGACTTCTTTCATCTTACTAACCCTTGGGACAACGGCTCATAACTACTTATTACTAGTTCGTTTAAGAAAACTTCTAATTTTCTATATTTTCTTCAAATTTTCCAATCTTTTGGATGTAATTTTTCACTTTCTACTCTTTTGTTATAAAAGATTTTTTTTTTAATTTTTTTGAAAATGTTGTGCTTATGCAAAATATGATGTAAATTGATGTGTAAATAAGCACAAACCTCCCCCAAACCTGTTTACAGCAGTGTCCTCACTGATGTCATCCGTTAAGCTCAAAAACCTATAGACTTGGGAGGAAATTATTAATAGGGGCAAGAATATATGAAAGTGAAAATCCCCCCCCAAACTTATTTTTGACTCACAATGTTGTAAAAATCATTTTCTTTCAAGAGCCAAAATATAACCCCCCCCAAAAAAAATTGAGTTAAACAATTTTAATCTTTTAAAATCACATGAGGGGGTCAAGGTTATTGGTCAATGCTAAGTTTTGCAAAGACCAAAAGTCAACACCAACCATTCAAAAATTTTATCGAAGAAGCACCAAGGTTGGTGGAAGAACATGTCACCTTTCGACGTAAAGAAGTGGGGAGGTGATAAGAGGTGTAATGGAAAATGATTGCGTCTCAATTTGGAGAGACGACACAGTGATAGTAATGATGGATTACTTGCATTATCATGATTGTCCAGAAGAAGGGGTGGAGATTCAATTTCTTTATCTTGGAGTTGATTCATCTCAACACCCGTGTCTTTTAAAAATGCGAGTTCATCAGCGAAAATTTCCTCAAAGCTTTAATCGATACCCCGAAGAATAATGTCATCAGAAAAATGGGGTGATCATCAGACTCTATAAAAAGTTCCTCATCAGCGTTAGATGTTGACCCGGACAACTCGGTGGAAGAGTCCTTGTATGTATAATACATGGTTGGGTTAAACAGCAACATATGAAAAGAGTCAGTATCATGAGGTTGATCAAATTCGCTGCTGTCGACATCCATTAATTCGACAGAACACATATGAGCATAGGGTTCGGAGGGTTCACTTCCCAACTTATAAATGTTAAGCTCAATTGACTTCTTTCCAAAGGATAGGGTCATAGAGCCGTTTCTAAAATTGATTACTGCGTTGGAAGTGGCCAAAAAGGGTCGACCGGGTATCACCGGGATTTGATTGCGTGGGTTTGCCACAGGTTGTGTATCTATAACGATAAAGTCCACTGGGAATATGAATTCCCCGACTTTGATTAACACATCCTCTAGCTCATCCCAAGGTTGGGTGATAGATCGATCGGCCATCTGAAGAGTGCAATGCCCAGGTTTTAACTCTCCGATCCCTAATTGCTCATAAACAGTATACGGAAGCAAGTTAACACTAGCACCTAAATCGAGTAGAGCACGATTGATATTTTTACCCCCAATAGAAATTGAAATTGTAGGACTTCCAGGGTACTTTCGTTTCTTGGGTAGTTGTTGTGTAAAAGCAGTGCTCACATTACTCGCAAGGAAAACTTTTTTAGGTACTTGAACTTTTCTCTTCCTAGTGCACAAGTCCTTTAGGATTTTCGCATATGACGGAACTTGTTGAATAGCATCTAGGAGAGGAATGTATATGTTAACTTGCTTAAACATTTCCACAATCTTCTCCATTTGCGGGTTAGGTCTGTTGGCCCTTAATCTGTTTGGAAATGGAGCTCGATCAATAAGTTTTGGGTCCAACGTTTGTGGAGAAGACTGTGGGGACGGATTCGATCCTAAAATTGGAGTGGGAATCGACTTAGATAAATTTGGCGAAATGTTTGAGTCTTGGGGAAAACGGAGAATAGGCTCGGATGAAGGTGGGAGACTAGACGAATTAGGGGAAGAAGAAGAAGAAGATGGGGTATCAATGGTGTCACTAACATCAAATTGCTCACCCACTCGGTTATTCAGCACTCTCCCTGATCTCATCATAGTAATGGAGTTCACATTATGATTTTTTGAATGTCCAGGATTCGGTAGGGGTTGAGATGGAAGTTTCCCTTTCTCTCTCGCACTCATTGCGGCATTTAACTGTGCGAGTTGGTTTTCTATTAATTTAATACTCTCACCATGGGAGGTGGAGTCTTTCTTTATGGTATCAATAGAAGACTTCATCTCAGCCGACAATTGCATGGAATGTTTCATGAACAAATCCAAAGTTTGTGCAAGTGAAGAGTTATCAGTACCGGCCACTTGTGGTGTAGAAGTGTTGGCCGGATTTTGGAAATTTTGTGACTGAAAGGGAGGCTGATTCTGTGGTTGTGGTTGCTGTGGAGGAGGCCTTTGATAATTGCTTTGTTGGTTTTGATTCCAAGCAAAGTTAGGATGATTCCTCCATCCTTGATTGTACGTGGAAGAATAAGGGTCGTTTCTAGGTCGCTGCTTAAAAGCAGCATTAGTTTGAAACGATGCATTCATAGGACATTCTTCCGTTAAGTGTGAAGGATCCGAATAGCAACCGCAGATGGTCTAAGGAAGCGTGACCTGATTTAGGGAGAATGATGAGAGTTTGTTCTTAATAGAATCGAGTTTTTTCTGCATCGCTGCCATTTCGGCTTTTACTGCGATGGAAACATCGAGCTGGTGAATACTTCCCCTAGATGAAGGTGGTCTTACGCTTTCCCACTGCAAAGTGTTTTCAGCGAGATCTTCCAGATACTTCCAAGCTTCACCATCATCTTTAGACATGAAATTGCATTGACACATTGTTTCAAGCATCTGCTTTGTCGCTGGATTAACGCCCTCATATATAATTCGACATAAATCCCATCTTTGTATTCCATGATGAGGACATTGGACAAGCAGATTCTTGAAACGTTCAAAGCACTTCCAAAATGGTTCAATAGGAAGCTGGGTGAACTGGTTGATCTTGCTCCTAATATGGGCAGTCTTATGGTTTGGGTAAAACTTCTTAAGAAATGCTATGACAGATTCATCCCAATTAGTGATAGAGTGTGAGGCAGTATTATAAAGCCATTTTTCTGCCAAGTCGCACAGTGTGAATGGGAGAAGACGCAAGCGCATAACATCGACTGTCAATTGTGAAGTACCCATCATTACGCATACATTTTTGAATTTAGTGATGAAAACGTACGCGTCTTCCGACTCAAGCCCGTGAAATTTGGGCAGGAGATTGATGTAGTGGGGTTTAATTTCGAAATAATCCCCGTTAGGTGGTGGAAGAGATAGACAAGTGGGAAGAGGACCACGGATAAGATAATATCTCTCTTGGAGAGAGATGCGCGGTGGATTCTGCGCACCTACGGGCGGTGGCAGCGTGGTGTTATATTCTGATGGAGTGCCGTTCATCTCGGTCGTGGTGTGTGGTGGGGGAAAAGAAGATGAAGAAGCACCGACCTCGGAGTCGATAGCAGGAACGCGGACAAGACGGGCACTAGGATCCCGTGTCCAGCCGAGCATGCACTAAGCGGGTTTAGTGCAAGTGGCAGCGTGTGTGTGATTTAAAATTGGTTTGTTTTCAAAAAATGGGACTCAAGACAAATCACTCTGAAATGCACAAGCAACCCTAGAACTAAGGTCACCTAGGTCCAGTCTCTAGACCGCTCCTAGACTTCCAAAGGACAAGCCACAGGATCAATCCTCTACCGCCTCTGTACTACCCTTGTAGCCAGGTAAGTGCCAGGTAAGTGGGAAAGAACCACAGTAGTGGGCCTAATTAAAAACCACTAGCTTTTGACACACTTTCCTAGGCACTACAAAAGTAATGCGGATAAGCGATAGATTACCCACGACCTTCCTCTGTTCTTATTGAGCACGACAGTCCTTAGAGTCTGGTCTAGATATTTTTTAAATTAATGAAGGGTTGATCTAGATGCTCGGTTTGTGATTTGTGTGGCTTAGGAAGGGTGATGAAATCCCCACCTAATCTTGATTTGGTCTTTGCCCCTTAAAGTCCGTATTAAAATATGCAAAACAAAACCAATCACAAAACTTTTGCAAAAAGATTTTGGAGCGGTGCTATTTTGCAAAGAATCCTGCAGAAAATAGATTTATTGGATTTTAGAGGAGAGAGAAAGAGTTGGGAAAGATACCAGAGAAGTTTGGAACCCTAAATCTCCTGTTTCCTCAATTCTGTGATTCCATATCACGCACAAATCGTTAAATATGCAATTTGAAGTTTTGTGTTAATAATGATATGAATCGTCTAAGAATTCAACACAAATAATAAGAATAAAAAATTACGCACGTATCCCCGGCAACGGCGCCATTTGATTTGTGTGAAAAAGTGTTTGTAGAATAACCGCAATCAATAACGGTATCGCTTGTAGCTAGCCGAGATGAGTACGGGTCGTCCGCAAGGAAACGTGGAATATTTTATTCTTACTTTAGGCGTGTTGAGAAAGAAAGGAGGAAGAAATAAGAATGGTTGTATGTTCTAGATCTACGTTAAACACGGATGCAAAATTTAGATCTAGATTAATTATGGATGTAAGTTCGATATTAAAAGGGGGCTTGTAGGGTTCATTAGGATTTAGTAGTTATGGATGGTTAATTAAAGATTACTCTTTTTATCCTTTAATAGATTTAAAACTAGAACGACAGAGATGCATCTAGATTTGGGTTTCTGGAGGGAAAAGGGGTCCCACTCTTAACCCCTATCTCGACATGGATCTCCGTTCATATCTAGCCTTTGCCAAAACAATCATTAATCTAATCTCTAATCGTGGTCGAGACTAACAATAAATTGGTAGCGCGCCCGATTAGGATGTTAATGATTCTTTTAGTAAAGTTTATAAACTTTATAGGACGTAAAAAGAGTTTAAGGATCTTCATCATCCATTAATCTACCCTAATCCTATGAACCCTAACAAGCGGAGAATTACTCGCGCATGTTGCGAAAAGAAGATGAAAAGACAGAGAGGGAAAACAAAATGTAAAATGCAAAAGAATTAAATAAAACAACTACCTTTATTAATCAACTTGAACAATCTACACTTTATTCCTTAGAAAATGATTAGAAAAACTTGGTTTGCTTCTCGAACTCTTCCGAAGGAGGTAGATGAACAGTTGATGATCAGCCTGGATGCATGAGCCGTCTAGGACTTCGTGATCTCTTCGGGTTGATGCCTTCTAACTTTAGCCCTTGGTCCTTTATATAGCCCTCAAAAAAGAAAAACTAGTTACCATACATGGTGACTTCCTAATATGGTGACTTTCCATGCCTAGATTCTGAGTCCCTGTCAGTATTGATTTAATGATTTTGGTTGATTTTTTATCCTGACATCTTGAACACCTTGATCTCTTGACCTGAGCTAAATCTTGCACAATATCACTATGAATAATGTTAGTTTATTTATTAAATTAGAGAGAGTATCTTAATCACTATATATGGTAATAAATCTTTAAGAAACTTGATTAAGAATATTTAATATGCTATGCACTTTATATGGTAAATTTTTTTTAAGAAACATGATTAAGAATATTTTATATGCTATGCATCTTTTAATTACTAAAATATTATGCATATATTTTGAAATATTATTCTAACCATTTGTATGATATTATATCTTTTAAGAATTGTGATTAGAATATTTGATATGATATGCATATTTTCAATTACCAAAATATTATATAAATATAAAATGCCTATATTTTCCTTCATAATATTAATTATAATATATAAACATATGGCAAATAGTATTTTGCAGATAAATCCAAATATGTTTAATATTTATAATAAACACCTTTTATTATTTAAGAAATATAAGGAAAATACTTATAACAAAATGCATTATTTTCAACTGAACAAATACCCCCAAACTTAACTTTGATCGTCCCGAGCAAACTAGTTATTCAAGAGAAAAAGAAAAAGAAAAAGAAAAACCTAAATAGCACACTTTCGTAGGCATACACGATTGCACTGAGCACGTGCAACAAGCCGTTAAACCTCTAGGTGTCCTTAGTAGGAGTAGTGTTGTCTCCTGAGGGTTTTCAGCGGATTACACCCACAAAATCCTATAATAAAAAAGAGATGGTGAAAGTTACATATAAAGATAAGAACTATAAAAGAAAGAAATTGAAAATGAGAGTTTTCAACTACACCAGTTTTTCGGTTGTCATGAGCCCTATCTTAGTAGTCCTGAAAAAATGTTAGAAATCACTTCATCCTTCAATAAAACATCGTCTTTATTCTTCATTCGTATCTTTCTTCCAAACATCGATCATATAACCCTACGTGTGTGTAATAGACATCCCTACACTCGGAGAATTCAATTCAAGCTATCATACTCTTGTCCATTTACCTCAGTACTTTTTAACTTGATGAATATTTATGGATTTGCTCACACATTTTCATTCGACCGTTAATACTTCTTGAAGTACTAACCGACCGATTACTCATGTGCTTGCTGATTAGGTGATAATATTTTCCTCGTCTTGCACCACCTAAGACTTAGCAGTGACTCTCAGACCAGTTGGACTTAGGGCACTAGGTGAAGAGGCACCCTCGCTATATTTTTTTATTGCTGCCTTGGCGATAACAAAACCAGTGTTAATTATTCTTTTCACCATTTTTATATTTTCTTCATTTTTTTCATTTCCTTCATACTTTGGCTTTTAGACAAGAGCATTTCAAGGTATCCTCTACTATCCCGAGTTTCAAGACGTGTGTAAGTGTGTATAGTAGGGTATCAACATTCAAATGTTTGGCTTCCAGAATAGGAACTATTTTTCAGACTTATTTTTATCCAAAGATTAGTGACTTCTTTCATCTTACTAACCCTTGGGACAACGGCTCATAACTACTTATTACTAGTTCGTTTAAGAAAATTTCTAATTTTCTAGGTTTTCTTAAATTTTTCCAATCTTTTGGATGTAATTTTTCACTTTCTACTCTTTTGTTATAAAAGATTTTTTGAAAATGTTGTGTTTATGCAAAATATGATGTAAATTGATGTGTAAATAAGCACAAAGCTCCCCCAAACCTGTTAACAGCAGTGTCCTCACTGATGTCATCCGTTAAGCTCAAAAACCTGTTGACTTGGGAGGAAATTATTAATGGTGGCAAGAATATATGAAAGTGAAAATCCTTCCCCAAACTTATTTTTGGCTCACAATGTTGTAAAAATCATTTTCTTTCAAGAGCCAAAATATACCCCCCCCCAAAAAAAAAACATGAGTTAAACAATTTTAATCTTTTAAAATCATATGAGGGGGTCAAGGTTATTGGTCAATGCCAAGCTTTGCAAAGACCAAAAGTCAACACCAACCATTCAAAAATTTTATCGAAGAAAGCACCAAGGTTGGTGGAAGAACATGTCACCTTTCGACGTGAAGAAGTGGGGAGGTGATAAGAGGTGTATTGGAAAATGATTGCGTCTCAATTTGAAGAGACGACACAGTGATAGTAATGATGGATTACTCGCATTATCATGATTGTCCAGAAGAAGGGGTGGAGGTTCAATTTCTTTATCTTAGAGTTGATTCATCTCAACACCCGTGTATTTTAAAAATGCGAGTTCCTCAGCGAAAATTTCCTCAAAGCTTTCATCGATACCCCGAAGAATAATGTCATCAGAAAAAATGGGGTGATCATCAGACTCTATAAAAAGTTCCTCATCAGCGTTAGATGTTGACCCGGACAACTCGGTGGAAGAGTCCGTGTATGTATAATCCATGGATGCCGACCCTCTTGGGAATACGAGCTAAAAGACTGACCTCGTCCCAAGCCTCCACTACTCCCGCGACGTGCACGAAATCTGTCTCGATGACTAAGCCTTTGTCTTGGGGCTGACACACCTGTATTAGCCCTCCACGGTCCTCGAACTCCCAAAGTCTCGGAAAGATGCTCCTCGTCGAATAGGGCTCCGTCCACTGGTGCTGTACGTAACACTATGTTGTATGCTGATCACAAGGAACAACTGGGTAACAGGGGTGACAACCTTCTGTCTCTGCACTCTGCTGGCCTCAACCAAAGTCCTCATCGTCAGGCGCAAGTCCTGCATCTCAGCCACAAGCATATCGATACAATCTGTCGAAGGCGGATCCATCTGCAAAAGTGCAACGAGCGTGCCATCCTGGTCAGTCCTCATCCCACCCGAGTCAACTCTGACCTCGGCCCTCGCTGCATCACTCTGAGTCCCCATAGTCATCGGCGACAAAGGCTACAAATGGAAATAAGATTCGATAAGAACACGGAAATCGGATCATAAGGATATGCATCATCAGAGAAGGAATTTCAAGCAATTAGTACTTAGGTTACTTTAGGTGGAGTACCGCATTGTGAGTATGCCACGGACATACACACACTACGTTACTCTGCTTAATCTACCTACTACATCATACCAAGGTCATCCTACACTCCGAAAGGTAAAACCTAGCGCTCTGATACCAAATTTGTCACGAACCGAAATTGGAACGTGACGGCCCTTAAACTACGCAACGTCTACAGGCATAACGCAATTTAATTAAGCCGAAAACCCAGCAATCTAAAACATCAAAAGTAGTAAGAAATAAGAACAATTTTTAAACCTTTGAAATCTCAACCCAAATTCTTTAAAAGTCCAACTTTATTTCCTTTAAAATTTTGGCAGCACCTCATTTCTAAAAACCAGCCCCAATAATGGGTACAACAAATATATAAGTAAAGCATCCCCAAACGGGTGAAAATACACGCCCAAAGGCGGATAACCACAACAGATATACGACGCCGTAGCGAAGAAACAAAAGACGATATAAATAAAACTGCATAAAAGACATCCAAGTCACCAAAATAATATACAATATCTTCCTCACATCATGTCTCTAAGTCATACATGATAATGGTAGATGGAGACTACAGGATACAACGAATATACACTGAACATAACGGATAACCACAAAACCCACCTAAAGAAAAACTGCACACAGTGAGCCGAAGCAGTATCCGCAGCAAAATATGATATGATAGATGAATAGCCTGCCTCGACTACTCTGGGAACAACCTGCAAAACACTGTGGCACAATGGGATTGAGTTGCCAATTCATGAATAGTAAATAACATATGCAAGTAATCGCAAGTATGCAGGTACAGCGCGAATCTAACATATGCAAGCTAATAGCAATAAATGGTCATATGTATGCAATAGTCATGAAAGGTACATTAGCAGGTACAACTAATACATGAAGCAATAATATGACAATCTGTATGCAACAATCATGTAAGGTACTCTATCAAGTACTACTAATACATGAACAATAAATGGAAATATGTATGCAACAGTCATGTAAGGTACTCTATCAGGTACAACTAATATATGAAGCAATGATATGACAATGTATATATGCAACAGTCATGAAAGGTACTCTATCAGGTACTACTAATACATGAAGCAGTGCATAAAAAATAAATGCAGAGTATGGGATAAAACATGTCATTTCCACGGAATCCTGACCTCGTGGTAGGACCAAAGTCCATCAAGACAATCCAAATCCCAATTTCCTCAAATCAGCCCCTAAATTGGCTCTCATATCATGTAAGTCTCATATATCCTGAATGTACAATGTCAAGTAAATCTCATATATCCTGAGTGTACAATATCAAGTAAATCTCATGTATCCTGAGTGTACAAATAAAGTAAATCTCATGTTTCCTGTATCCAATCAAGTGAATCTCGTATATCCTGAATCCAATATCAAGTGAATCTTATATATCCTAAGTATATTTGCATGAATAATTTTGATGATGTATATAAATTGATATGTATACATATATATTAGTGTCTCATTCCACTAATATATATATATATATGCATATATAACAGCGTCCCATTCCAGTATTATATATACTTAGGAGTGAAATATCATGAAACCAAGTGTCAAGCATCGACACAAAATACTAATCTATCAGGTGCTGTCACTACGACTGGCCCCCTGATAGGGACGTATCATACGCTATTCCGGAAACTCGAGTGCCTAGCTCTGACACTCGCCTTTCGACGTATCCATACGAACATGACTCCGGTCGGTATCCCCGCGATAACCGCCGAGTAATAGGTACTGTCACCGGTAGATAATTGCCTACCTTCCAGGCTCAATCGGTATGGACCGTCGATCTTCTTGCTAAGGGGAACCGTACCGGGCCCCACCATGTACCCTCACACGGCCACGACGCTCCTCGCATGGGGTATATATATCAGAACCGGTAAATCTCATGGTGGCTGCTGAAATATCATGTCAAGAGAAACAGGGTTTTTCAAATAATGCAAATTTCATGAAACAACCACGGTCCTCAAATCCAGAAAACATCATGAAAAATCCATATCTCAATACGAAAATCTATGAATATAATATATGCAACATAAAACTGAAATGTGAGCATATAAAGGAAAAGTCGCTATTTAACTGCAACAAGTTAATATATATATATATATATATATATATATATATATATATGAGAATAATGGAGGAAAGTGGCCATAGGAGGGAATTCCGTCCTATGGCGTCGAAAAAATACCCACTCCTTAGTTTTTCCGACGATCGGCACCCACCATCTTCATCGTCATCATCTAAGATGTGGGTACACCAAATTTCATGTGATTCTAAAACTTTTTCGCCGTTGATTTAGCAATGTAAAAAGTTCTATTGTCGGTAAACCGTTAATTTTGAACCCACTAAATCAACGGTGAAAAAGTTGTATAATCACATGAAATTTGGTGTACCCACATCTTAGATGATGACGATGAAGTTGATCGGTGCCGATCGTCGGAAAAAATTAAGGAGGGGGTATTTTTTCGACGCCATAGGAGGGAATTCCCTCCTATGGCCTCTTTCCTCCATTATTCTCTCTCTCTCTCTCTCTCTATATATATATATATATATATATATATATCATGCGGTTCCTAATTTTCTCCAAGTACAATATAACATCAAATATAGGTGAACAAGTAGCTATAACGAAATATATATGTAAACATGTAGGTATAGCAAGGTATAGGTATCTACCTATCAGTGATGATGTAATATACTCTCCAAGTATAAGTGAAGTATGTACGCAAGGTATACATGTAGCTATGTCATTATGTGTGTATGTACCAATCACTAATGGTACAATACCATATAGGTATACAGGTAACTAGCATGTAAGCATGTCGAGGCATATGTGTAAGCATGTAGGTATATAGGTATGCTATATGTCATATGCAACAAGGAATATGAATCAATGTCTTAATGTCCCTAACCAAACAATATCATATATGTATGTGTGTTGTGTGTATCATGGCAATTATTGACGTTGTGTCTGGCATACAATTAGTGCTCATGCAACATGAGCCATCAATAATAGTGCAGTGTCCTAACGGTACAAGTCCAAGTACAACAAATAACTAAGCAATAAGGTGTATGCGCAACTATATATATGAAATATAATATGCGACAATATCATAACATCTCTAGCCCAGACGCATAACGCCATGCGGGCGATTCCCCTGTAGATGTTAAATCTACTCACCAACGCTCCTGGCTAAGTAATGTCTATTACCTGTTTCCCCTTCTTCGCAGCGCCCGAAGTCCCCGCCTGCGAACCTAAAACAGTACACAACAAAACAAGAATATATTAGGAATAGACCCAAAACACGTATGAACTACGCTGACCAACGCGACAACACAAAACATACTCTCAAGTGTTCGTATTATGGCTAACGTGCATAGCTATACTACGAAACCAACTCAGAGCAACAGAACACAGAACACGAACCGTGTTGAATAACGTAACGCGTGAAACGAAACCCAATAAAACAAGCAAGTGATCCATGATTTTGCTATACTAACAATCTGTAAAAGTTGCAAGTACCATGAGACCACAAACAACCCCAGAGACCCCTACACCAAAAGCCTAACTCCCTAGTTTGGCCGCAATTTGCGGCCAGAAGCAATTTGTTTGCGGCAAAAACATGAGGAAATGGGCTCGTATTTCGAGGGTAGGTTCTAGGTCACTACACTAGGTCACTGTGATGGGAACTTTTCCAACAAATACCTGGTTTGATAGCAGATCATCCGAGACCCCCAAACTACACTAAAAATGCGATATTTACCCGAAACGAAACTATACGCGATCTAAACTGAAACTAATAAGCTACGCTACACAATAAACACTTAACTAACAGAAGGAGAACATTACCTAACCAAAAGAACTCAAAGATCCTAGCTTCCCAAGCTCCAAGGCATCCAAGAGGCAAAAGATGTGATTTTTATGAGTTTTTGTGAAGATTTGAGATGGATTTATGATGGATTAGTGAAGTGTTCAGTTTAGAAAAGAGAGAGATGAAGAAAATGAAAAGAGATAGAGAAAATGAGAGAGTGTGAGAGGATAATGAGAGAGGGAGGTGAGTGTAGGGTGAGAGTGTGGTGAGTGTACCCTTTGCATTAAATCACCATTAATGCATTCACACAACACCATGCCACCTCTTCTCTCAAAAAAAACCCTAGGTAAATATCTCACCCAAAATATCTAGGATTATGGTTAAGGTAAAGCAAGGGATTAGATTAAAGCAAAGAATTAGGTTAAGAGTTAAGTCGTCATTGTCAGTAACCTAGATTACACAAACACACCCTCACATAAAAATGCACATGTGTGTGCATGCAATAACAAATAATAATAAATTATTAATTAAATGTTATAAAATGTGAGGAACCCAAATTGGTAAACTTTTTACCCAAACCCGCAATAACGTCTAAACCAACACTAACCGAAATCTAAGTCGTTATAGTATGGTCGCAAGTGTCGTTCACCCGTCTTTTGGGACGATGCTGGAGAACGAAGATTGTTGGAACCAGATTTGATCGTGCAAACATTAGAGAAGGTTAATACTCTCCGGAATCACATGAAGCCAGCATAGGATCAGCAAAAGAGTTGGGCCGATACATCAAGAAGACCTTTATAGTTCGTTGTTGCTGATCTTGTATTCTTGAAAATATCACCGACTAGAGGAGTGATTCATTTTGGGAGTCGAGGAAAGCTTAGTCCTCGATTCATGGGGCCTTTCGAGATTATTGAGCGTGTTGGAGAAGTGGCTTATCGATTGGCTTTACCACCATCTTTGGCGAATGTTCATGACGTGTTTTATGTAGCTCAACTCCGTAAGTATGTTCGAGATGAAACACACATTCTAGATCCTTCAGAGCTGACTATAAGGGAGGACTCAACCTATGAGATTGACCGATGACGATTGTGGATTGAAGAGAAAAAGTCCACAAAAACAAGGTTATCCCTCTCCAACTTGTTTCATGGGGTAATCGCTCGCACGGAGAATCGACTTGGGAACGAGAAGACGAGATTCGACAGAAGTTTCCACGCCTCTTCTCGTAGATTCAAGTTTGTTAATCTTTTCTTATTCCGGGAATTTCGAGGACGAAATTCTTTTTTGTAGTTGGGTATAATGTAACACCCTAGTTCATTTATACAGGTTATACCATGATTGATTTGGTTATTTTATTTAGTGTATAGCTATTTCTTTATTTATTGCTCATATGGGTGCAAATAGTGTAATTGGTATCTATATTTGCATCCGACCCGACCCGCATGCTGGAAATCCGTCTTGATTCCTGTTTATGATTTATCCCTGCTAGTGCGGAGGATCCGTGCACTTTAAAGTTCTATGTCCTGTATACCAGCATTATATCTGGCTTCTGCAATTTTTAAATAATACAAATTATAACCTGATAATATATTTTAAAAACATCTAGCATGGCCTGCATAATACCCCTAACCCTGTGGTAGCATCCGTACATCGTGTTCTCGTCCCGTTCAGTGAAACGGACTAGTTTGGATAGCTACGTGCACGGTATGTGTATTCGTTCTTGGGGGTATGCATTTTCGTTATCCGGATATCCTATTTTGGTTTTGGTTACTACGTATATTATTTGTATTTTCAAACTGTAATTTTAGACCCGACCCGGACGTGTTTTGGACTATTTTTGTTTTAACCGAAAACTCAAATTTTCTTAATATTTTATTCTCTATTCTTTAACTGTTTTCATATACGCTTTTTTAACAAATTAAAAAAATACAAGGTTGTTAAAGATTTTAAGCCAAAATCTTCTACGTTTAACCTCAACAGCACACACTCTCTCTCTCCTTTCTCATTATTAAAAATATTTTCCTAACCACTCAAACAGATCTCTCTCTCTCTCTTTTTTGTATATATTCATTATTTCCCCCACGAATCTCGTGACCGCCCTTCCCACTACACTCACCTTCCTTCTTTCTCCTTTCGTCCCCGTCGCAGCCCAGAACCCTCGAGAACCCTAACCCCTAACCTTTGCCCTCGCCGAACTCCGATCATCCCTATAGACCTCACCTCGTCCACGCCTCAACATGCTCACCCCTCCTCTTCTTCCTCCTCCCCAACTCTTCGTTCCCGACATGAACCCATGCAACCCATCAGCCCCGACCTCGCCTGAACCCTCTCGCTAGAGCTCCGACCCCGACGACCTCTTACCCTCATCACCATCTCCATCTCCTTCTTCTCCTCTCTCCTACACTCTCAAACCCAGCAAGAAC
Organism: Agapanthus africanus; assembly: GCA_030015575.1. Classification (NCBI taxonomy): domain Eukaryota; kingdom Viridiplantae; phylum Streptophyta; class Magnoliopsida; order Asparagales; family Amaryllidaceae; genus Agapanthus; species Agapanthus africanus. The sequence goes on along the minus strand of CM057337.1, from coordinate 365,681,175 downwards.
CCTACACAGAAACTGCCCCCAAGAAACCAAGAACCTTGATCCATTGCCTCATCGGAAAAACACCATCTCCGGTGACCCACGACCTCGTCATCACCCCTCGCACCCTTCTCTGACCCCAGAGCCAAACACCAGAACACCACACCCCAGCCCTTCCTTTTCTTCTTCTTCTTCTTCTTCTTTTCTTCTCTAGCTTTCTTGGATACGCGTTTCTCGGAGATCGCCGGAGCCGTACCGTCGCCGACAATCCAGGCGACCCAGTGAGCATCCCCAGCCAACGTGGTCGTGTTCTTGCTTTACCTGGTCCTGTTCTGTGAGCTCGTGTGTACAATGCGACGTTTACCCGAAGTCGGACGCAGCGTACACACCCAATCGTGAGATCCGTTCAGGAAAGTTTATCTTTCTACATGCTATGATATATATTTTGCATCTATATGAATAAAAATATCACATGCTTATTGTATTGTACAACCATATTATTGTTTTACTGTTTTCGGATAGCTGTACACATCCATATCATTAAGTACATATCTGGTTGCATGCAAGTTAGCTTGATACATGCTATATTATTATACTTGCATCTATGTTATTAAAAATATTGCATATTTATTGTATTGTGCATCCATGTTACAGTTTTACCGTTTTTCCGATATCCGTTCGCATCCGTATCATTTATTATATATCTAGTTGCATGCCAGATCATATCATTTCATGTTACTATTATATTAAAACCCCATGCTTGATAATGTGCATCCTACGTAGTCATGGAGTTGTAGATGTAACCCCTGATAGATATTTGTGCATCCATGTTTTTCTGTGCATCCGTATTTTTATCATGCACCCGTACTTGCTACAGTTTTATTATGAGCATCCGTTTGATGCATCTGCACTACCTATCATGACCTGATACACCACTGCTTGACTTGATACCTGATCTTGTTACTAATGCGGACAACCCTGACTTGTTGTCCCGATGGACATATCCTGTTGTCTATTTAGACAAATCTGTACCAGCTTGATCCTGTGCTGGCATTAGCTCTAGATTATCAATACCTGACTTGAACACATAACCTTGGGGGTATGGGGAAATCAAAAGTGTAACGGAAGTGTAGCTTAAAAGGGTATTACTTGATCTGTGGTCCCGGGGGATAACGGGATAGAATCATTCGTGATTCTTACTTGATCCGTGGTCCCTGGGGATAACGGGACAGAGTCATTCGTGACTCCCACTACCTGATCCGTGGTCCCAGGGGATAACGGGACATATTCTTTTGAGTTACAAGGAGGAGTACACTAATTGATTTAAAACAAACTTTAGAATAGATAACCCAGTAGCACAGTTTAGATTGATCACTGCACGTCACATATACTGATACACTTCACTGTTATATATCTGTGTTTACTTATTAAATTCATGTTACTATTTATAATTCATGTCTGCATATCTTGTTACATCCTGGTTGCTTATTATTATTGATATTATGACGCACTGACGTCTGGGTTTTGCATGGCCCAGATCCTTTATCTCTTTCGTAGGCCGACCAAGAGTACTTCAGCCGACAGGCCGAGCAGTGAGGATCCTGTTAGTATCTAGTTTAGTTTAGTTTTATTTTCGTACTTTCATTTCCTGATGTGAGCCGTATTTAGGACATATTTTCCAGATGTTATTGTTTATTGGATTTATTGCTTCAGCATATTATTTCTTGACTCGTTTATTCTAGCATATGGACATGTACTAGATAGTTTATTTTATTTTTACTGTTCTTGAAATCTTATAGACAGCTGTAATGTGATTGTGGAGGGATGTTTGCTAGCCACAGGTAGCATGGTTGGCCCTGTCACATGCCGATCCTAGCTGTCACGACCCGAAAGAGCACGTGACTGGCCCTTGTACTATATGAAGTTTATAGGACTCCATCTGATCCAAGTAAGCCAAAAGCCCAGAAATATAAAACCATTTTAATAGTAAATAAAGAAAACTGGTTTTTAATAAGTGAAGAAACATGTGTTGAAATCAAAGTTTTCTTTTTAAATAACTAAGCCGAATATGCATTTTTAAAATGTGTAATCTTTTCTGAAAATTTCGGCAGAGTATCCTTTGTAAATACTGGCCCCGAACGGGGTACAACAACAATAATATATACATGCAGTGATAAAAGGCATCCTCAAGCGGGAGCTAGCTCTTCGTCAATTGACGGTCACAACCATACAAGCAATATAATATACAACGCCGAATGGCGAGGATCAAAACTCAAAAGAAACTCACAATAACATGAAAACCGTAATACTGCTACACGCGACTCTAAGGTCGAAATAATACATCACCAGTGTCTAAGTCTGAAACAATATACAAGTTTTTGGTTGATGGAATTCTAGATACAAAGGAATAATACAAGTAAAATGGTGGTTCTTGATGCTAAAGAACCCACCTACCAAATGCAATTCACCCGCAAGAAAGCAGTGTGCCAGAAATGCCGCTATGGAACCTGTACGGCAAAATCTGCAAGAAGATGTGGCACAACGGGGGTGAGTAGCCAACTCATGAATAGAAAATATCTACAAGCAGAAATCGAATGCATGACATAATCCGAGGTCAATACAATCAGATATATAAACCTCAAAGAATAATCCTGAAGCATGATAAGGTGGCAATATAACATCTAATCGTGTATGTAGTGCCATGTACCCGTGCAAGTGCCTCAGGTAATAACATGTCATAAATATAGGGTATGTCTGCATGAAGTAAATATGATGAAGAATCAAAATGGATATCAATACACATATATTAGCGTCCCATTCCACTAATATAGGTGTAAGGGTATATATAACAGTGCCCTCATACCTTGTTATATATACAAATGAAGTGTGATCAATGTAATAAAAGTCTGTATGTGATCAATGTCTGTATAAACGTGGATCCCGTCCACCCAATGACAATAAGCCTCATGCATGTAAATATGAGGATATAATCAAAATCATGGAAAACATCATGAAACCTGTGCCTAGCATCGACACGTAAATCCTCGTCCATATGGGGCTCCGTCTGCAGTATCGGCCCTCGGCCCCAGCAGCACGGGTAAGCCCATGTCCATCTCTCAACTCCGGTCGGTATCCCCCGGATATCCTCCGAGCTCAAATACAATCACCGGTAGGTACTCGCCCACCTCCAGGCTCAATCGGCAAAATCCATCGATCATCTTGCCGAGGGGAACCATACCGGGCCCCAACATGTACCCTCATACGACACACACTCCACGTATGGGGTATATAATCAGAACCGATAAATCTCATGGTGGCTGCGCAAATATCATATCAAGGAAACCGGGTTTTTCAAATAAGTGCATACTCTCCTTTGAAATTATCCACGGTTCCCGAAGAAATATCATGAAAATGAATATCTCAATGCGTATAATCAGAAAGCATGATGTATGTGACATAGAATAATAGGATGCACATACAAGATCATATCCTGATGCAATAATACTACTGTGTAGTGACATGGCAATTATCGATGATGAAGTGTGTGAGCCGGCAAGCAAGTGTACGTGGAACATATGCATCATCGATAATGGTGTTGGTGTCCTAACAGCTTGATTGCAATATAGAAATAAACACATCCAATGCGATGCGGAATCGAATAATCAATGCAACAGTGAAGAATCTACACCAATATGTACATGTCAAGCAGTGGTGCCATTTGAAATAAGACGAATCGGGGTTTTGGTGAAATAAGGGTTACGGTGTTTTTAAGATTAAATATGTCTTTTGAAAATACCCGTAGAATCCCTTTACTTGTCCTTAAGATATTCCCGATTCGTTAGTTTTGAAATAGGTATGACTCGGTTCTAGTCTAACATCTACTAAGCCAAGTCCATCAGGAGGGGTATGGAAACCACCTAAATCTGAGTCAATATATACATATATAATATAATACTCGGTGATCCCGCGTCAATAGTATCGCGTATGATACAGTAAATCATCTGACATCCTCGAGTCATGAGTGCGGATCTATCAACAATATAAAGCTCGTACAGTAAATCGTCGTACGGCATCCCAATAGCTGGGTACGGGTGAATATCACAATCAGCTCATCAATTATTTGGTATCCTCATCATCATATCACATAATCTGGGGTACTGATATAAGTCTAGTACAACTAATACCATCAATATGACTGCGTGTGTAAATACATATCCAAAGGCCCGCTAGAGATCACATGTCGTATCCCAAATATGAATCATATCAAATCACCGATCTCGCGGCACAATGCCCAATATCATCGACTCACCTCCAATGTCGTCCAATATCATCAAACACAGTGCAAGTATAATGAATATGCAAGGGTGTACGTGTAGGTGTAAGTCTATTCTAGGGTTCGCGACTACGAACTACACTAGTTGCTTCTAATCCTAACTATCCATAATACACCTAACACAATATCCACGACACACTATAACTATTATATATAATATATATTCATTATATCAACTACGGACTGCGGGGGTGCTATACGCCATCCACCCGACTTCCCCCCGTAGATATAATCTACTCACATTGTGTCTTCATTTGTGGACGTCGCCACGCGCTTTCTTGTCGTTGCGAAGTCTTCATGGGGTACCTACACATCAAAGTATCATATATGCGCATTAAAACCAAATCAAAGCTAAAACAACATATGAAAACCAAAACGATACGATAAGGGGCCTATAGGTTAGAACCTATGGGTACGCCTCCAAAACCAACAATCAATCCTCGAAATCGTCGTATAAACGCCAAATAGTCGAGGTAAACACAATACTTAAATTCAGAATTAAAAATACGGAATACGGAATCACGAATCCAAAACAGCAACTAAGGAAATAGGCTCCAGATTTCACCCTAGATCAAATTAGACAAATCTACACATGCCAGGGGTCTAATCTACTGATAAGGGGGCACCAAAACAAAAACGAGTCAATTCCTCTCTGGTCTGGCCGCAAGTTGCGGCCAGAAAGGATATATTTGCGGCCGGGGTTGGGAGTTAAGCGCTAGGGTTCTGGTGGTAGCTACCTGGGTGCCTGTACATGTCACTGTCCATTCAATATAATTTTCAGAGTCTCGGGGTAAAAGCAGATTGAATATAACCTTCATAGATTTCACAAATTTTCCGATATCGGTTTCTAAATCCGTATTCTGGGTCTTAAGCTTTAGGTTTGGGTCTCCATACTAGCACTAAGGTGTTTATATAAGCTCTACTGAGCTCAATTTCACATCATAACTCAAAATTCCCCCAAACCCTAACTAGATTTTCCTTAAGTCCACAAAATCAAACAATATCGGTTCTATCATAACATTGGGGTAAAAGTAATGCTAAAACTAAGCTAAGGGTTCAGTAAATACCTCATTTGGCAACTCAAGAATTTTCTTGAGTTTCACCTAGTGGCCAAAATCCTTGCTTTCTTGGTCCAATGTGTAGATCTTGAGCTTGTGCACACTTTTTATGAAATGGGGGTAGGGTTTAGGTATTGTTTTTGAGATGTAATGAAGGCTTGAAGGTAAGAGGAAGAAGAGGGGCAGCTTGAGCTGCAGGAGCTGAAGAGGGAGAGGGAGAGATGAGGGAGAAATGAGAGGGAGAGGGAAAGAGGTCCGAGGTCAACTCCCCGCATACCTAATACATGCCTATGCCTCCTTTTCTTTATTCCTTTACCATTTTCTTTTCTTTTCTTTCTCTTTTCTAAAACCCTTCTCACTTGAATAGTGAACCCAAAAGAAACATGGTGGAAAAATGCACAAGTGTAAGAAAAATGATATGTGCATATTTTGCACAAAAATTGCTAAAAAACCGATTAACGATTTTTAATCGCGATTACCACTAAATTAGCATATAACTAATTATAAAAACTTAAAAATGACATAATTCCATAAAATACCCAATTTTAGAATTTTCCATAATTTTTCCAAATTTTTCTGTATTTAATTATAACAAAATATTAAAATATTCAATAAAATAATATTAAATTATAAAAATTCGCAAAAATAAATTTTTTTTTTTGAAATGTTACAATCTTCCACTCTTAAATAAATTCGGTCCCCGAATTTAAATTTAAACCCCCAAATATTAAAACATTTCAGTAAAAATCCAAATTGTCGGGCTCCGAAATCATCAATACATAAATCACATCATAGCGCAATACATGCGCTTAAGTAATGACCAGATAACTCAAAATTGAAACTCCGTCAAGCATTCTGCAATCATCGGAGTCATGGTAAAGACACAAATGTCAAATCCAAAACAAAACCAGTATGATGTATGTCAAAATTATACATGTATATATGAAAGCTATATATATAAATAACTAGGTAAATGCAAGCAAAAGTATGCGGGTACTGTCCTCTGACTAGTCCCGCTCAGTATGAGAACACATGGCAAATATCATAAAAAAAAGTACAGCTCCATAAAAATCAATCCCAAGACGTATATAAGAATACCCCGTGCGTCTGGTGCGCACGGAGAAAAAAATCCATATATGTGCCATACATGTGCACAAAACAACATCTAGGTGCAACTGGTGTGCACGAAACATCTGTCATAGGCAACCTGTGTGCATGATAGCCAAGTCAGGTGCATCTGACATGCACAAAGAATCCCGATTTAGCGCATCTGGTGTGCACCGAAATCGTATCTCAAAACATGCGCCCAACATGCACGAAAATCCAAAATCGACGGTATACAATGCGGCCCAATCCAAATCGGGTGTACCGCGGTGGAAATCTCACAACCGTGTGCTTCAGCGTGCACAAATCAAATCAAAACACTAAAGTGCATAAAAACTATGCTGGAAGCGTAAATCAAATCATCGGCATAAAATAGGCATGAAATCACAATCAATACCTCAAGCGTAAAAACTCAGTAAGTGCAACCATGGTGCTCAAAATCAAATATCATGGAATTCAGTCATCAAGACTAAGTCATGCAAACAGAGCGCCCAAAATACCGAAATCCAAGATGACGGATACGTGATAATCGAATCACAAAGTCACAAATCATAAATATAGTCGTCGGTAGTCCCTCCTTCAAAGTCGTGAAGGTGTCGGTGCATCCAATGCTAGCAGCGCAAGATCTCTACTTGCCTCTTGCTCAAGGTCTGGCGTCCTCTGTCTTTGAGTCCTTATCTTCTCTGCGGATTACCTATCTCGCAACCAATCGGCTCATCTGCCCTGTCAGGTGTGCTAACGGGGACGATTCCGTTCTGGTACTTCTCTGGTCATCTCTCGGTCAATCATCACGACTACTCGTAAAGCAGCATTTCACTGGCGTCGGCCTCTGGCTCTTTGAATGCACATCACATCTGATCCTGGGTGCAAATATCATTGCAGCCGTGTCCTAGAAGGAATCCTGCTCAAGGTCTCTTGCGATCTTGCCTATGGCGGTCTGTACAAAGGCTGGTACTCTTGCATAATCTCTTCTCGCTCGATGGACATCTGCGTCCTCAGCACAGCATCTCCTCGGAAGCTGGTCGCGTCCCAACGCCTCTGTAGACATATCCGACCTTTAATCTTAACGGGGAGTAGTAACAGCTCGTCTGCATCACGCACGAACTCCTTGTCCCGCTTGTCTGTACCATCGTCCATTTCGACGTCACGTCTCTATCTGCGCACTGCAACTGTTCTCAGCTACGGTCAATCCGAAGTATCTCTCAAATCACTTTTCTGCTGAATTGCCCGGAAGTCATCGTCCTTTACTGAAGCAAATTCTTGTTCCGGAACGGCTGCATACTCATCGCGCCTTTTTCTGGAAGATATATCCATAAACAATGCCTCTGCGTGCGTATCGCATCTCTGATGTCAGCGGAGGGGAACGTCATTTCGTCGAAATCTCTAGCGAACTCTTTACTTCACTCTGCTTCAATGTCGACTGATTCGGACTCGTCTCATCGTGGCTGCATGGACTGTGCTCCAACGGCTATACTCGTATCTGGAGCCTCCCAAGCAATGCATCCCATTACATGATATCCAAATGATGTCGAATCATTCGATCGACTCGTCAGAACCTCATAATCCCCCAAGAGATCAACATCTTGAGTACAGTTTAATAGTATCGAGTACATGCCACAGCGTCGGTGGTCCAGCCGTAGAAGGGCAAACCCAAGCCTCACTAACGGCGCCGCGGAACTACCGCAAACACTAAGGTTCAAAGGCTTTCACACGGTCATTAAGTCGAGTTAGGGTTTCATTCTTCTAGAGGGTCCATAGAATCTCCTGCATGTCTTTCCGTATACTTTTAAATTGGAAATGGGCTCCTGACATTCGATCGTCTCTATCGACTCTCAACAAACCTGCATGAAGTCGCCTCTAGGTGGAATCAATCTATCTGATGACCTCGCATCGGGGTAAGCGAACGAACCACCTGTCCTAGTCATTCATCCTCGGGTGAGCAGCGACTCACTATCATCACTCTAAGTATATACTCATGCTGCAGTAGTTCCAATCATCTGGGCGAAATCTCGTCGTTTGCAGCAACAACTGGCTCATTCGTCTGTACGCTGAATAGCGCTTCAATCATCCGGAATAAGCGATATATCAATGGTCATCACATCTGGCTGGCCTCTAGCAATAGCTTGATCTTCTGGTACAAAACGGCACGTCCGAGAAATCTCATAAAGCCGATCTGTCAAACGCTCATGGCGCGAAAACACAATAGAATGACGCCTCTATATGCAATCGTATGTCTCTGGAATCACGTCCTGGTAGCCCTCGTCTGCGACGAGCTCATGCTGATGCAACTCTAGCCGTAGCTCTCTCCCTCTCTGCCCGTGAGATCGTGGCAGCAAAATCATAACCAGAATCGATGAGGATAGATCATAGGAATGAATATAATACTGTGCAAGGAAATGTACATCCTGAGGCTCCTTAAGCGGAGTAGCGTATCGTTAGTATGCCGCGGAACATACCCACGGTACGTCACTCTACTTTAGTCACCTATTCCATCAACCAAGGGTCATCCTACGCGACGAAAGTTCGGGTCTAATACCCCCTCGACTAAGTCTAAGTTCAGAAAGGTCAACCCTAAGTTCCGTGTATATATAGACGCCCTAGGCTCCACATAGTCAAACTTAGACTCGAACCAAGGTTAACCTAGCGCTCTGATACCAACTTTGTCACGACCCGAAAGAGCACGTGACTGGACCTTGAACCATATGAAGTCTATAGGACTCCATCTGATCCAAGTAAGCCAAAAGCCCAGAAATCTAAAACCATTTTAATAGTAAATAAAGAAAACTGGTTTTTAATAAGTGAAGAAACATGTTTTGAAATCAAAGTTTGCTTTTTAAATAACTAAGCCGAATATGCATTTTTAAAATGTGTAATCTTTTCTGAAAATTTCGGCAGAGTATCCTTTGTAAATACTCACCCCGAACGGGGTACAACAATAATAATATATATATGCAGTGATAAAAGGCAACCCCAAGCAGGAGCTAGCTCTTCGTTAATTGACGGTCACAACCACACAAGCAATATAATATACAACGCCGAATGGCGAGGATCAAAACTCAAAAGAAACTCACAATAACATGAAAACCGTAATACTGCTACACGCGACTCTAAGGTCGAAATAATACATCACTAGTGCCTAAGTCTGAAACAATATACAAGTTTTTTGTTGATTGAATTCTAGATACAAAGGAATAATACAAGTAAAATGGTGGTTCTTGATGCTAAAGAACCCACTTACCAAATGCAATTCACCCGCAAGGAAGCAGTGTGCCAGAAATGCCGCTATGGAACCTGTACGGCCAAACCTGCAAGAAACTGTGGCACAACGGGGGTGAGTTGCCAACTCGTGAATAGAAAATATCTACAAGCAGAAATTGAATGCATGACATAATCCTAGCTCAATATAATCAGATATATAAAGCTCAAAGAATAAGCCTGAAGCATGATAAGGTGGCAATGTAACATCTAATCGTGTATGTAGTGCCAAGTACCCATGCCAGTGCCTCAGGTAATAACATGTCATAAATATAGGGTATGTCTGCATGAAGTAAATATAATGAAGTATCAAAATGGATATCAATACACATATATTAGCGTCTCATTCCACTAATATTGGTGTAAGGGTATATATAACAGCGCCCTCATACCCTGTTATATATACAAATGAAGTGTGATCAATATAATAAAAGTCTGTATGTGATCAATGTCTATATAAACGTGGATCCCGTCCACCCGTCACCCAATGACAATAAGCCTCATGAATGTAAATATGAGGATATAATCAAAATCATGGAAAACATCATGAAACCTGTGCCTAGCATCGGCACGTAAATCCTCGTCCGTATGGGGCTCCGTCTGCGGTATCGGCCCTCGGCCCCGGCAGCACGGGTCAGCCCATGTCTATCTCTCAACTCCGGTCGGTATCCCTTGGATATCCTCCGAGCTCAAATACAATCACCGGTAGGTACTCGCCCACCTCCAGGCTCAATCGGCAAAATCCATCGATCATCTTGCCGAGGGGAACCATACCGGGCCCCACCATGTACCTTCATACGGCACACACTCCTCGTATGGGGTATATAATCAGAACCGATAAATCTCATGGTGGCTGTGCAAATATCATATCAAGGAAACTGGGTTTTTCAAATAAGTACATACTCTCCTTTGAAATTATCCACGGTTCCCAAATCCAGAAATATCATGAAAACGAATATCTCAATGCGTATAATCAGAAAGCATGATGTATGTGACATAGAATAATAGGATGCACATACAAGGTCATATCCTGATGCAATAATACTACTGTGTAGTGACATGGCAATTATCGATGATGATGTGTGTGAGCCGGCAAGCAAGTGTACGTGGAACATATACATCATCGATAATGGTGCTGGTGTCCTAACAGCATGATTGCAATATAGAAATAAACACATGCAATGCGATGCAGAATCGAATAATCAATGCAACAGTGAAGAATCTACACCAATATGTACATGTCATGCAGTGGTGCCATTTGAAATAAGACGAATCGGGGTTTTGGTAAAATAAGGGTTACGGTGTTTTTAAGAATAAATACGTCTTTTGAAAATACCAGTAGAATCCCTTTACTTGTCCTTAAGATATTCCCGATTCGTTAGTTTTGAAATAGGTATGACTCGGGTCTACTCTAACATCTACTAAGCCAAGTCCATCAGGAGGGGTATGGAAACCACCTAAATCTGAGTCGATATATACATATATAATATAATAGTCGGTGATCCTGCCTCAATAGTATCGCGTACGATACTATATATCATCTGACATCCTCGAGTCATGAGTGCGGATCTATCATCAATATAAAGCTCGTACGGTAAATGGTCGTACGGCATCCCAATAGCTGGGTACGGATCAATATCACAATCAGTTCATCAATTATTTGGTATCCTCATCATCATATCATATAATCTGGGGTACTGATCTATGTCTAGTACAACTGATACCATCAATATGACTGCGTGTGTAAACACACGTCCAAAGGCCCGCTAGAGATCACATGTCGTATCCCAAATACGAACCATATCAAATCACCGATCTCGCGGCACAATGCCCAATATCATTGACTCACCTCCAATGTCGTCCAATATCATCAAACACAGTGCAAATATAATGAATATGCAAGGGTGTACGTGTATGTGTAAATCTATTCTAGGGTTCGCGACTACGAACTACACTAGTTGCTTCTAATCCTAACTATCCATAATACACCTAACACAATATCCACGACACACTATAACTATTCTATATAATATACATACATTATATCAACTACGGACTGCGGGGGCGCTATACGCCATCCACCCGACTTCCCCCAGTAGATATAATCTACTCACATTGCGTCTTCATTTGTGGACGTCGCCACGCGCTTGCTTGTCGTCCCGAAGTCTTCATGGGGTACCTACACATCAATGTATCGTATATGCGCTTTAAAACGAAATCAAAGCTAAAACGACATACGAAAACCAAAACGATACGCTAAGGGGCCTATAGGTTAGAACCTATGGGTACGCCTCCAAAACGAACAATCAATTCTCGATATCGTCGTATAAACGCCAAATAGTCGAGGTAAACACAATACGTAAATTCAGAATTAAAAATACGGAATACGGAATCACGAATCCAAAACAACTACTAAGGAAATAGGCTCCAGATTTCACCCTAGATCAAATTAGACAAATCTGCACATGCCAGGGGTCTAATCTACTAATAAAGGGGCACCAAAACAAAAATGAGTCAATTCCACTCTGGTCTGGACGGAATTTGCGGCCAGAAAGGATATATTTGCGGCCGGGGTTAGGAGTTAGGGGCTAGGGTTCTGGTGGTAGCTTCTTGGGTGCCTACACATGTCATTGTCCATTCAATATAATTTTCAGAGTCTCGGGGTAAAAGCAGATTCAATATAACCTTCACAGATTTCACAAATTTTTTGATATTGGTTTCTAAATCCGTATTCCGGGTCTTAAGATTCAGGTTTGGGTCTCCATACTAGAACTAAGGTGTTTATATAACCTCTACTGAGCTCAATTTCACATCATAACTCAAAATTCCCCCAAACCCTTACTAGGTTTTCCTTAAGTCCACAAAATCAAATAATATCGGTTCTATCACAACATGGGGGTAAAAGTAATGCTAAAACTAAGTTAAGGGTTCAGTAAATATCTCATTTGGCAACTCAAGAATTTTCTTGAGTTGCCCCTAGTGGCCAAAATCCTTGCTTTCTTGGTCCAATGTGTAGATCTTGAGCTTTTGCACACTTTTTTTTAAATGGGGGTAGCGTTTTGGTATTGTTTTTGAGATGTAATGAAGGCTTGAAGGTGGGAGGAAGAAGAGGGGCAGCTTCAGCTGCTGGAGCTGAAGAGGGAGAGGGAGAGATGAGGGAGAAATGAGAGGGAGAGGGAAGGAGGTCCAAGGTCAACTCCCCCCATACCTAATACATGCCCATGCCTCCTTTTCTTTATTCCTTTACCATTTTCTTTTCTTTTCTTTCTCTTTTCTAAAACCCATCTCACTTGAATAGTGAACCCAAAAGAAACATGGTGGAAAAAATGCACAGGTGTAAGAAAAATGATATGTGCATATTTTGCAAAAAAATTGCTAAAAAACCGATTAGCCATTTTTAATCGCGATTAGCACTAAATTAGCATATAACTAATCAAAAAAACATACAAATGACATAATTCTATAAAATACCCTATTTTAGAATTTTCCAAAATTTTTCCAAATTTTTCTGTATTTAATTATACCAAAATATTAAAATATTCAATAAAATAATATTAAATTATAAAAATTCCAAAAAATAATATTTTAATTTTTTTTTTGAAATGTTACACTAGCGCACTCTGGGAAGCGGGGCGTGACACTACGCAGCCCCCACTAGTGTGACTGCCATCACAATGCTGGTAGTTAAGCAAAGATCCTAAGAGCTCTATCAATATGTATAAGCGATATGCTAAAAACACATGCACATATTGACGTAAAAACAAACCAGGTAACATACTACCATTTCGAGCAAGAATGTTACTATATCCGTGTATATCCCAAGCTTTCATTAAGTAATATACAAACCAGTATGATACAATAATGGCCTCTAGGGCATATATCATTAACAATCTCCCACTTGCACTAAGGCCATGTATTGGGATATCGCAGACCTATCATCTCGATTAACCTCTCGAACTGTATCTGAGATGGCCTTTGTGAGTGTATCTGCAGTGTTGTTCTCCGTATCTACTCTCCTCACCTCGATCTTCCGGCGATCAACGATCTTCCTGATCAGTTTGTACCGCCTCAAGACATTTCTGGATCTCTGATGGGACCTAGGTACCTTCGCTAAAGCTATAGCGTTGTTGTTGTCACAATACAGAGGTATTGGATCAACAATGGATGGAACCACTTGAAGTTATGTTAAGAACTTCCTCATCCAGAGTGCTTTTTCGCGGCGTCACAAGCAGCGATATACTCTATTTCCATTGTCGAGTCAGCAACGGTGTCCTTCTTTGAGCTCTTCCAACAGACCTTCCCTCCATTAAGGGTAAAGACATAACCCGACATGGACTTGGAGTCATCCTTATCACCCTAGAAGCTGGAGTCAGCAAAAGCCTCGATCTGGAGGTCTTTTCCTCCATACACCAAGAACATCTTCTTAGTCCTTCTCAGGTACTTGAGAATGTTCTTTACTGCTATCCAGTGCTTCTCTACTGGGTTTAACTGATAACGGCTTACAACGCTCAGTGCGTAAGCTACATCTAGTCTGGTACACAACATCGCTTACATTATAGAGCCTACCGCAGAAGCGTAGGGTATAATAGATATTCGAGCCCTTTCCAAATCAGTCTTGGGAGACATCACATTGGAAAGGGTGATTCCGTGACAAGCCGGTAGATTACCACGCTTCAAATCTTCCATACTAAATCTTTTCAGTATGGTGTTGATGTACCTTGACTGTGAAAGTCCCACCATCTGTTTAGATCTATCATGATAGATCTGGATCCCCATAATGTAGGAGGCATCACACAGGTCTTTCATGGAGAACCTTTGTGACAAGAATCCTTTGACTGATTGTAGCATAGGAATGTCATTTCCTATCAAGAGAATGCCATGCACATACAAGACGAGGAAAAGCACAGTTCTCACTACAATCTTACAATAGATGCATTGTTCATCTGGATTTTTGATAAAGTCGAATTCTTTGACCGTCTCATCAAAACAGATGTTCCAACTCCGCGATTCCTTTTTCCGTCCATAAATGGACTTAAGCAACATGCACATTTTCCCGCTGCTCCCACTCTGAATGAAACTTTCTGGCTGATCCATATAGACGCATGTTCATATCAGAATTTTGCATTATTATATCGCCCATTCTTAATCACATTACATATAAATAGGTGCTTTAGATCCATGTTTTCTAAATAGTTGGAGGCTACAGGTTCTCAGATCGTTAAAGTGAAATTCATGAAAAGACGCTACAAATGGGAGACTACGACCAACAATAGATGAATCCGTATGATTCCACCTACCAGTTCAAGGAACAAATGAAGATCAGTAGACAGTTCAATGCACAAAGCATAAGGGTAGCACAAGATTCAAGACTTCAAGGCGAAACTCACGGTAAAAGTCCACATAATTCTGCACTGTTGGAAATCTGGAAGTAAATAGAAGTGATTCTGAGGAACCAAGTGAAGAAAACAGAAGGAAAAAGCAATATGAAGCAACCCTGAAGAACAGAGCCAGAGATCCCACCAATTGGCCGCGGAACCGCGGCCAAACATGCCTTCCTGCCACGGTGTCGTGGCCATATAGTGCACGTGTCGATGCATGTGTCGGTGGTTGTCGGTGCTTTGACCCGGATTTCTTAGGGTAGTCTTGTAAATTCGTGTATGGATCAGATTTTGTTAGTTATATGTATGCCCTAGAGGCCATTACTGTACATACGATGTATATTGTAGTGGATGCTTGGACATATATAGGTAAGACTTTCTTGCTCGACATGATAGTATGCTATCTGGTTGCTCTTTATCTTAAAATTTACTCTGATTGTCTCTAGGTTACATGTTGATAAAGCCCTTAGGATGAGTACTTGACTACCAGGACTATGATGCAGATCATACTAGTAGGGACAGTGTAGTCGCTAAGTACATCCTTCAAATGTTCCTAGTCGTAGGTGTATCGAGACAGGGCATCGATATACAAGAGTAGACTAGCGTATGCGCTTCTTGACCCATATGATGGGCGATGGATGATCCTATATCCATTGGTGTTTGACATCAGAGAAGGTATACGGGTGCTCAGTGGAAACTGGGTACACTGGACAGACTCGCCGAGAACTTCTAAATGGTATTATACCTCACGTCAGATGACAGTTCTCTGGTGACATTGGTACAGGTTAGTATGTAGACCCGAGATCGTCATAGATTCTTGTGTGATTCCCACTGTGCTTTGATTTCCATCATACCACGTCCAAGAGGGCGTGCAAAATGGTGGCTTTTGGGTACAGTCCCGAATCATATGGAGGCAATGAGCGATAGGAGGGGTTTCGTCTATCCTGGTATAGGGAGTTTATGTTGCGCTGTGTTCGATTGGCTATAACTGGAAATCCCTGGCCAGGGTTGCTGAGATTTACTGGTAAGTGTTATTAGTAGTTTCTCGAACTATTATGAAGCTCATATCGACATGACTTATCAAGCTACTGGGGTCTGACGTTTACCACCCCTAGGCGAGATATGCGACATATCAGACGAAGAGACCGGACTGTACGGGAGTGTTACTGATTGGATTCGCAGGAGAATGTACAGGCTTGCTTGTTGATCTTCTAATCGCTCATTACCTGGGTGGCTGTTACGTTTAGCTGTCCGCTTGCAGCTTGTGGGTGTTTGATATGATCATCACCTACTGCCGGCGTATTGACGATTCTTTAGAGTCATACACAGAGGTTTCCTGGCTCAGGCAAAACGGAGTAGGAGCGCATATGTGATATGTGCGAGACCGAGAATAATACGTGTATGCGATACCGTATTAGATTCTCGCGATATGTGATATCGGCCGGGTATATGTGATATAGCCGGGTCATCGAATCAAGTGTTGATTCGATGAACTGATACAGATTATATTAGTCGGTTATTTGTGAAATAGTCGGATTATCGGATCAAGTGTTGATTCGATAATTTAATATATAATTATACATGTGATATATTACATTACATTAACTAATATAAGCTTGCTTTATTGATTCATTTTCTCACCGGATAATATATTGATAGATATGCGATATATATTAATTGTATTATTTTTTTTTGTTACAAAAATATTTTATATATGTGATATATAATATTGTAACAAGTTGTGATTACAAATACAACATGATTTGTGGAGATTAAACAAGTTAGTGT
The DNA here is from genome assembly GCA_030015575.1 of Agapanthus africanus. Classification (NCBI taxonomy): domain Eukaryota; kingdom Viridiplantae; phylum Streptophyta; class Magnoliopsida; order Asparagales; family Amaryllidaceae; genus Agapanthus; species Agapanthus africanus. Next base: position 365,664,283 of record CM057337.1, on the reverse strand, counting down.
TTGATTTGGGTTAGCATTTGGGTTAGCTTTTTCATGAAGCTTCTAGAAGCTTTGTTTTGTTTTAAGCTTAGATATTTTGTTATGATATTTTGTGAAGATATTATTTAACCCAACCCAAACCCTTAACTCCAGTTCATTCTCTACATGAGTTAAGACTTGATATTATTAACTCAAGGTTGTTTTGTAACCAAAGAAATTATTCATTATTCATCACAAAAGGTTTCATCTTCTTCTTCCTCTTGAAAAAGCATTCTAGCTTTTTGACTTGTGATGATAATGAGTGAGAAATTGAAAACAAAAGAGAGCTAAATTCCTATTTCATCATCCTCATCTATTCTAGCCACTTAGATTAGGGTGTTTGCTTCTCTAATAATTAATTAGTGAAGCAAGAGCTTGGGTTTGAGTTTCTTCAAGGTAGATCATCTTAGTTTTTGAAGATCGGAAGCAAGCTTGCATCTTTCTCTTCAAGGAGCCTCTCTAGAGTCTGGGTACATGATGATCGCGGCGAAGGGACCTCAACACGGAGCTTATGAAGCGAAGGAACGGACTACAAAGGTTCTAATCCCAAGCTCTTAGAAGTAAAATTGTTTACTTGCTCATTGGTTCGCCTAATCTCTAGTCTAAGATCTTGGTTAGGGTTGTTCGGCACTTGAAAAATTTGATTTTGGCATGGTTGATACCTTGTAGAACCTTGTTCTAGTGCCTTGTAACCCTACAATGGTATCAGAGCTAAGCTAGAGCTTTAGGCGTTGTCTAGACGAAGTTAAAAGTCCGATCGAACCCCGAAACATCAATTAAGACCCCCTCTATGGAAATTTTCTAAAAAGTTGGTTTTTTCCGTATTAAAAATACTCAAAAAATCATACAGGGAATTCTAAGAATTACTGTGAAGTATGAAGACATAACTCTCTCAAGGAACCGCAGAACCGCGGCCAAACCATGCGTTTGGTGGCGGTTCCGCGGCCAACTTAAGGAGTTAGGGGCTAATACTTCAGGGCTTTATTCTTGGGTACTTTTCATGCTTCTGGGAATTTTTAATTTTACTCAAGTGTTGAGTTTTCTGGAGATCTTATGTATTCGTTGATTCGATCGGAAAGTTTAACTTCGTTTAAGTTTATCCGGGTAATTTAGAACGTGTTAAAAAGTTCGAACGGATATCAATAACTCACTTTTTCCCCTGTCGAAAAACTTTCAAGTGTGGGATTTTTCCACGAGTTTGAAACTTTCCGAAAGTCATGCAAGCGTATCTTTGGACCCTCTAGAAGAATGTAACCTTAACTCAATTATGTGACCGTCAAAACTGCCACTGAACCCTAGCGTTTGTGGTAGTTTAGCATTGCCACATGTGAGGCGTTGGTTTGACCCTTCTACGGCTGGTTCACTGGGGCTGTGACATGTTCTGGGATTTTGAACTCCGCTCAAGTGTTGAGCTATTTGGGAAATCTTAGGTGTTTGATTATTCGATCGGAAAGTTTAACATTGTCTATTTATCTGGAATGTGATATAATATTTGGAATCCACAAGTAGTTATGAGATTAACTAATTTGAATGTTATAAATCTAGCAGTTTAGTCTCAGTTGATCGGTTGCCACGGGATTTTGATGCGATCAAAAGTCCATCGCAATCACGTAGCGTACGCGGATACTCGCCGGGTAAACTTAATAGACAGCCACGCCCCATAGCCCCGACCAAGTAACTGAAGGAGAACCCCATCGCCAAAAGCATCCGTTCGGGTGCTCGCGGCAGCGGTGTTCAGCCCTAGTGCACTTCGTCGATGGCATCGGGGGTACGGCCGTCTACTAAAGTTTTCGACGAGCATTCAATCAGGTTGTCGGGAATCTTGTTGAATTGCCCGACTAGATATTGCAAAGTGTTTTCGATATTGAGACTAAAATGCGGGGTTTATAATTGTTAGGCATGAGATGTCTAAGGAATTCATTTAGTTAGGCATGCGATGTCTAAGGAGGTTGCGGATTCCAACTGTTATAGTTTTACACTTTCTTTTCTGCGACCGTAAGTGTAATATGTGGTGTATCGCCGGTTTCGTTGCTATACATCAACAGTTAGTGTATATGCCCTAGAGGCCATTACTGTATCATACTAGTTTGTATATTACTTAATGGAAGCTTGGGATATTCACCTTGTATATACAATCTTGCTCAAAATAGTAGTATGCTAATTGGTTTGTTTCTACTTCAATGTGTACTTGTGTTTATTTTAGTATATCACCTATACATATTAGTGGAGCCCTTAGGATCTTTGCTTGATTACCAGCGTTGTGATGGCAGTCACACTAGTGGGGCTAGGTAATCTATAAGCATATCCTTATACAGGTCCCTAGTCGCAGGACTATCGAGACAGGGCATCGATACTCTGGAGTAGACTAGCGCATGCGCTTCTCGTCCCAGTGTGGGAGATGGTCTGTCCAACAGCCGTTAGTACGTCGTACTGGAGATAGTATGCGGGTGCTCGTTAGGTTACGAGTACACTGGACAGGACTCGTCGGGAACCGACCGGTTGGTATTATACCTATCGTCAGTTATCAGTTCCCAGGTGACATGAGTACAGCTTAGTCCGCTGACTTGACACTGTCACTTCACCTCGAGTGTGTTCCCACTGTACTTTGATTACTACCCTACCACGGCTCAAAGGAGTCGTGCAAACAGGTAGTAGTTAGGTGCAGTCCCGAAGCACTTGGAGGTAGTGACGGTTAGACAGGATTCTGTTAGTTATATGTATGCCCTAGAGGCCATTACTATACATAGGATGTATATTGTAGTGGATGCTTGGACATATATAGGGAAGACTTTCTTGCTCGACATGATAGTATGCTATCTGGTTACTCTTTACCTTAATGTGCACACTAATTGTCTCTCTGTTACATGTTGGTAAAGCCCTTAGGATGTGTACTTGACTACCTGGACTATGATGCGGATCATACTAGTGGGGACCTGGTAGTCTATAAGTACATCCTTCAAGGTCCCTAGTCGTGGGTATGTCGAGACGGGGCATCGATATACCAGAGTAGACTGGCGTATACCCTCTCGACCCATACAGATGGGCAATGGATGATCCCATATCCATTGGTGTTTGACATCAGAGATGATATACGGGTGCTCAGTGGAGACTGGGTACACTGGACGGACTCACCGAGAACTCCCAGATGGTATTATACCTTACGTCAGATGGCAGTTCTCTGGTGACACTGGTACAGAGTAGTCTGTTGACCCGAGATCGTCATAGAGTCTTGTATGGTTCCCACTGTGCTTTGATTTCCACCTTACCACGTCCAAGAGGGCGTGCAAAACGGTGGCTTTTGGGTACAGTCCCGAGTCACATGGAGGCAATGAGCGATAGGAGGGGATTCGCCTCTCCCGGTATAGGGGGTTGATGTTGCGCTGTGTTCGATTGGCTATAACCGGAAATCCCTGGCCAGGGTTGCTGAGATATACTGGTAAGTGTTACCAGTAGTTTCTCGAACTGTTATAGACCTCATATCGACACGACTTATCGAGCTATTGGGGTCTGACGTTTACCACCCCTAGGCGAGATATGCGACATATCAGACGATCAGACCGGACTGTACGGTAAGTGTTACTGGTTGGATTCACAGGAGTGTGAGCGGGCTTGCTCGTCGATCTTCTGATCGCTCAATACCCGGGTGGTCGTTACGTTTAGCATACCGCTTGCGGCTTGTGGGTGTTTGATATGATCATCACCTGCTGCCGGCGTATTGACGAGTCTTTAGAGTCCTACACAGAGGTTTCCTGGCTCAAGCGAAACGAAATAGGAGCGCATATGAGATATGTGCGGGACCGAGAATGATACCAGTATGTGATACTGTATTCGATTCTCGCGATTTGTGACATTGATCGGTTATATGCGATATAGCCGGGTTATCGGATCAAGTGTTGATTCGATAAGTTGTTACTGTAGATACTAGTCGGTTATATGCGATATGACCGGGTCATTAAATAAAGTGTTGATTTAATGATTTAGTGCATAATTATATATTTGATATATTACTTTGCATTAACTAGTATCGGTTCACCTTAAGATGGATTTTCTCACTCGGATGTGCACATTGTATATGTGATATATTTTGTGCACTTGATTGTATCATGTTTGATGATACATGTTAACTTGGTCAAGTGTAAAGATTAAACCATGGTTAGTTAATGGTTAGGGTTTTCATTTATTCTTTCATTTATCTTTTAATTTGGATTAAAAGAAATGAAAAGAGAAAAGAAAAACAAAAGGGTTTCTTTCATGAAGCTTGATGAAGCTTTGACCAAAGAAACCCTTTTGTCTTCATCTCATTAACCCTAACCATTCATTAAACTATAGTTAGCTCTCTACACTTTACCATGGTTACAATTATGATAAGTATTCATTTTCCTTTCTATTTTTAATTAACTTATCATATTCATTATCTTCTTCTTCTTCTTCACTTCATGAAGAAAAAGCTTGACTTCATCAATGGTGATTGATGAAAAAGAGTGAGAAATCCAATTCTAAAGTGAACCCACTTCCTATTTCTTCATCTTCTACCTCTTGCCAAGTAGTAGAGTGTGTTTTCTTCACAAGTTTCATGACTTGGTGAAGTTGGAGCTTGATCTAGCGATGCCTCGACGTAGATCATCTTCGGCATCGTCGTCGATGACCTAGCCCGCTTTTTCTCCGATGAAGCCGACGATAGAGCCCGGGATTCCATTTGGACAGCGGAGGGACTTCATTGCGGAGCTATGGAGGTGGAGCACCGGATCTACAAAGAATGTATTTCCGTTCTTTTAGTTAAGTAGTTAACTAGTTTCATTTTTCGCCTAGACTTCTAGTTAACGATTCGTATTAGGGTTTCTCGGCACCCGTAAAATTTTAAATTGGCATGGTTGATGCCTTGTGAGACCTCTTGAGAGTGCCTAGGAACCCTACAGTGGTATCAGAGCCTAGCTAGAGCCTTAGGCGATGCGTAGATGAAGTTTGAAACCCGATCGATTCGAAACCCTAACTTAAACTTGCTCTCTGTACATTTTTCAAATTTGTGGATTTTTGCAAATTAAAAATATGCAGAAAAATCAGCAGGGAAATCTAAGAATTACGGAGCAAAATTTAGCTCCTAATTCCATAAAAGTGCGGCGGAACCGCGGCATTAGCGTGCTAATGCGGCTGTTCCGCGGCCCTTTTGTCTCTTCTCCCATCAAATTTTGCACAGTAATTCCTATTTGGCAGTGCTGGTTTTCTTGGGAATTTTTAATCTGAAATCCAGAGTTGAGTATTTTGGGTTGTATTGGGAGTTCATACATTCGATCGGATTGTCAAACTCTGTCTATGTGTTTTTCCGGATAATTTTTGAATATGTTAAAAAGTTCGATCGGATATATATACCCACCTTTTCCCCTGTCGGGAAATTTCCAAGTGTTGGATTTTTCCGAGGTTTAAAGACGTTCTAAGTAGTGCAAGTAACGCGATGGTCCCTCTAGAAGACAACAAACCTTAACTCGATTATGTGACCGTCTTGAACTGCCCTTTGAACCTTCGGGTTTGGGGCAGTACGGCGTGCCACATGTGAGGCGTTGGCTTGACCTTTCTACGGCTGGACCGTTGGTACTAAGGCACGAACTGAATGTTTTTAGACTTGTTTCATGTGTTGATGAGCTGTATCGGGAAAACTTGGGTGTTTGAATGTTCGATCGGAAAGTTTAACATTTTCTATTTATCCGGAATGTGATACAATACTTGGAATCCACAAGTAGTTATGAGATAACTGAATGAAAGTTATAAATCTAGCGTTTTAGTCTCACTTGATCGGTTGCCACGGAATTTTGATGTGATCAAAAGTCCGTCGCAATCACGTAGCGTACGCGGATACTCGCCGGGTAAACTTAATAGACAGATTCACTCCATAGCCTCGACCAAGTGACTGTAGGAGAACCCCGTCGCCGAAAGCATCTGTTCGGGTGCTCGCGGTAGCGGTGTTCCGTCTTGGTGCACTTCGTCGACGGTATCGGGGGTGCAGCCGTCTACTGAAGTTTGCGACGAGCATTCGATCAGGATGTCGGGAATCTTGTTGAATTGCCCGACTTGATATTGAAAAGAGTTTTCTATAATGAGACTAAAATGCGGGGTTTATAATTGTTAGGCATGCGATGTCTAAGGAATTCATTTGATTAGGCATGCGATGTCTATGCAGGTTGCGGATTCCAACTGTTGTAATTTTACACTTTCTTTTCTGTGACCGTAAGTGTAATATGTGATATCGCCGGTTTCGTTGCTATATGTCAAAGACAATTGGGATGCGCATATTTACTTACGTTGATGACATGTGATGTTTTGTGTTGCTGGATATGTTATATTGGATCGTCGTGTTTGAATAGCCGGGGGTTTTTTATGTGAGATGAGTGTTTTTCATTTTCATTCATGTATAAACTTGTATGTAATATTCTTTTATTGGGGCACTTCCAGGTTGCGGAAGATGTCACCCTTTGTATATTATTTACTTTTCCGCACTAGGATAGACCCAAGGAGGAGAGCACAAGTAACCAGGTTCTGGGGTCCAGTGGGAGACCATCTCGAGGAGTCGAGTCCGGGTCTCCTAACCCTAGAATTGGTTGGGTTGCTTGCCGCTCTCGTAGGGGTCTAGGGGTGTGGGTTTGGCTATTCATCACGACCGTGGAATCCGTGTTTTATACTGGCTCGTATTGAAAACACGGACGTCCTAGTATATCCAATATTTCATATGTTTCTTCTGCTGCGATATCTGTGATGTGATCATGTGATATGTTCTGTGATGGATACTTTATATAGTATATATGATATATTATATAGGCGTTACTTATGTTTTACACCCGCGCTAGCCCTGCCCTGCTCTGCCGTTAGTTACCTAACCTAACGGTGCACGAGGGGACATCGAGGCGAATGCGGATGGCATAAGTGTACGTCGTATTTATCTGTGATGTTTAGATACTTAAATGATGGGACTTCATTAATGTGATTAATGAAATAAAAGAAACCTAAGATGTTGTAGAATCAAATTTCAAAATAAAACTGGTAGCTACAGTTCTTGCTTTGCACAGCGGTATATGTGATATATCCTGCACCTTATTCGATGAGGAAAGGACCGAGATCCCTTCACCGGGAGTGACTCCTTTAGCAATAACTGGCAGATGCTACACACTCGGTTTGTCTTTTGATTGCTTTTAAGAGTTTTTGCTTTGCACAGTGATATATATGATATATCCCGCACCTCATTCGACGAGGAAAGGACCGACGATCCCTTCACCGGGAGTGACTCCTTTAGCAAAACTAGAAAAGCATCAAAAACACTCCATTTCAAAATCATTTGATTCTACAACGATATCAAGTTCATTACGCAATAGGTTTTCAGAAAAACCTGTCGTAGCCCTCCGTCATTTCAGATAAGTAGTAGTTAGTATTCGTGCTGCGTTTGTTGGCCTTTGTCAAGGCGCAGTGTGCGGTAGCTAACTGGTGCTTATCTGTTTATGCATATGATGCAGATTGGATTAGGGTAGTCGTGCGACCTTGTTGGCCTTTGTCAAGGGTCGTGCGGGTGGGTTTAATTCAATCAGGAAATGATGGGTTGAACTTGACTAGCATCCTATGGTTTGTTGGCCTTTGTCAAGGTCATAGGAGGTTAGGGGCAAAAACATTATCGGGAATTTCAAGTGTTGAAATTTGCAATGAGATTGCATACCTTCTATGAGATAGTTGGATCCCGATACCCGCTGCGAGTAATTGTTACTCCTGGGAGAGTTTTACACATTACAATTAGCCGATCAAGTAGGTGTCTAGAATGGTGTCAACGGGGTTATGCCTCTGGAAAAACGAGGTTTACATTAATTAGGTTCGTGCGAAAGCACGGGGGACCTCCCTCAAAGTACCGACACTGGCCTGGCTGAAAGATTGGCAAACTTGTAGTGTATAATTAATCCCGGCTAGTCTTTCCTTTTAGGGTTTGAAGGAAGATTTGATAAAAAGCAGTGGGAGCCATCCTGATTAGATAAAATAATAACCAATCTATTCTTGCAAGAGCGCACGCTGAGTGTTTTCTTCTCCCTCTCTCCAGGTAGCGACCATATCACGCCTTAATCAAGATAATAATACGGATTATTGACCAAACCCGCTTGTTATACTGAGCTGGAGAACGTTGGTCCCGCTCCAACTTATAATTGTTATAAGACAGAGCAGGAAATTGGGGAATACCAGAATTCCCTTACCGCCCAAACGAAGAGAGTGCATGCTGATGCATCATCTTCGGGTATGTTCATTATACAGAACTGTTTCTCAGTATCCTTTACGTCCTGGGTATATGATACCGGATCAGGATCCCGCATATGTAATATGTTACATGGGCTACAGATAGGTAAAGAACTGAGAACGGGTGATAAGTTTCATGAGGCAGAAAACGGGGCAAGAGTTGCAGCCAAGTCTGTTGGTCACTGTCACCCTGTATTACCAATACATTGATTCTGAACGAATGTTATTAGATACCGAACCTGATATACAAAATCATATCAGTCTCTTTATTAGTAAAGAAAGGATATAATTTTGTATTGTCGGATAATGTTTTGAACATTTCCTATATCAAAAGTTGATCGGTTCAGGCACGTTATCTAAAAGCGTTGATGTTCTAAATCAAACTACAGTTCTTTAGTATACGGAACACACACAAGAGGAAGAGTTCAGAAATGAACGAATCCTTCTTGAGGCATTGTAGACTAGGTCATATCAATGTGACCCGACTAGCTGAAGTTACATAAAGATGCATATTTAAATGAGTTTGAATTTACATCTTGTGAAACTTGCCAGTCATGTCACAGAGATAAGATGACCACAGCTCTGTTTATTGGAAACAGAGAAAGAGTTAGTGAACTCTTGGGATGATACATGTTGATGTATGTAGGTCCCCTGTCTACACATGCCAAGACTGGTTCTTTGTACTTCATTACATTCTCTGATGATCTTTCGAGATTCAGACCTATGTTCCTGTTGAAACATGAGTCCGAACCTTTTGAGATATTCACAGAATATAAGTTAGAAGTAGAGAACTAATACGGGTATAAGTATTATGTCCTTTGATGTGATCAGGGAGGAGAATACTAGAGCACGGAATTCCTGGACTATTCTAAAGGAGAATGAGATTCTCTCTCAGCATTACTCCTCCGTATACACCATAGCACGATGGTATATCGGGGCGGAGCAGATACACCCTATTTGATATGGTGTGCTCTATGATGAGTACTGCTGAGTTACCTTTTTCCTTTTGGGAGTTATGCACTTATGAAGTTGCATACCTATTGAATAGGGTTCCAATCAAATCAGTTGCCTACCATTTCATATGTGATATGGAAAGGGAAGAGCCCATGTCTTAAGCTAGTTAAGATTTGGGGTTGTCCGGGCTATGTCTAAAAGCATAATCCGGACAGGCTCGAGGCAAGGTCTGTTATGTACAACTGGAAAGGTTCCAGCTATACAAACTACAGCAGATGATTTGGCAGAACCAAAGGATTCAGTAGATTCCAACGAACCTCAGCCTCTCTGCCGATCTAGTAGGGTTCCTCACCCACCTGAGAGATACTTCTGTTTCTCTATGACAGTGGGAGCGAGGATTGCATCATGTGATGATGACCCAACTAGCTTCGAGCTGGCCATCAAGAGTAAGACTCTGTAAGAATGGCTGGATGTTTATCGATCTGAGATGGAATCCTTATACACCAACAAAGTATGGACTTTGGTTGCTATATCTGAAGGGTTAAATCTCCATCAGGAGCAAGTATATCTTGAGAAGATTACTTGGTGTAGATGGAAAAGTTGAGACTTTCAAAGCTAGACTTGTTAAACGTTTTCGTCATTGACCAGGCGTGGATAATGATGAAACCTTTTTCCAGTATCTATGCTTAAGTCCATCCAGATTCTACTTGCAACGGCTACATACCATGACTACGATATCTGGTGGTTAGGTGTCATGACAGCTTTTCTAAATGATGTTTTAGAAAAGGGAGTCTATAAGTACACAGCCAGAGGGCCTCGTAGACAGTGGGAGCAGCGGAAACGTATGCAAGATGTTTTATAAGATAAAACAGGCATCGCGGAGTAGGAACGTCTGTTTTGATGAATCAGTCAAAGAGTTTGACATCATCAAAATGGTAGATGAACCTTGTATATACAAAAAGGTAGTAGGGAGTATGGTGACGATCCTCGTAGAGTACGTGGATGACATACTCTTGATAGGGAAGGAGTTTGCTATGCTACGCTCAGTCAATCTCCGCTTATCACAATGATTCTCCATATAGGATCAAAGTGATACCTCCTAAATCCTGGATTTTGGATCTATGAGATAGATCTAAATGGATATTAGGATTCTCACTAGTTGTAGTGAGATGGTATCAATTGATCCTGGGAAGAATCACTGGAAGTGTTCCAGGGTGATAAAGACGACTGAGTGTCAGTCACAGGCATTGTCTTTACCCTCAGTAAAGGGACGGTATGTTGGAAGAGTTCCAAGCTAAATACCGTGGCATACTAGACGATAAAGGCTGGATACATCACTACTAAAGATGCTACCAAAGAGGATGTTTGGGTGTATATTGGTTCATGAGATGAACTACGTTCCAACCATTGTGAGACAATGGAGTTATGGCTTATGCCAAGGAACTCCGGTCCCATCAGTGATCCAGACATATTCTAAGGCAGTGTCACCTGATCATGGAGATGGTTGATCTCCAGGGTGATCGAGGATAGGAGAGTAGACTCAAAGGACAAACACGGCGGATCCACTCACAAAGGCCTTTTCCCAGAGAGAGATTTTTATGGGATGGATGAGTATGAGATACTACAACCACTGCTACAGATGGCCCTAGTGCAAGTAGGAGATTGTTAGTTATATGTATGCCCTAGAGGCCATTACTATACATAGGATGTATATTGTAGTGGATGCTTGGACATATAAAGGGAGGACTTTCTTGCTCGACATGATAGTATGCTATCTGGTTACTCTTTACCTTAACATGCACACTAATTGTCTCTCTGTTACATGTTGGTAAAGCCCTTAGGATGTGTACTTGACTACCTGGACTATGATGCGGATCATACTAGTGGGGACATGGTAGTCCATAAGTACATCCTTCAAGGTCCCTAGTCGTGGGTATGTCGATACGGGGCATCGATATACCAGAGTAGACTGGCGTATACCCTCTCGACCCATACAGATGGGCGATGGATGATCCCATATTCATTGGTGTTTGACATCAGAGATGATATACGGGTGCTCAGTGGAGACTGGGTACACTGGACGGACTCGCCGAGAACTCCCAGATGGTATTATACCTTACGTCAGATGGCAGTTCTCTGGTGACACTGGTACAGAGTAGTCTGTTGACCCGAGATCGTCATAGAGTCTTGTGTGGTTCCCACTGTGCTTTGATTTCCACCTTACCACGTTCAAGAGGGCGTGCAAAACGGTGGCTTTTGGGTACAGTCCCGAGTCACATGGAGGCAATGAGCGATAGGAGGGGATTCGTCTCTCCCGGTATAGGGGGTTGATGTTGCGCTGTTTTCGATTGGCTATAACCGGAAATCCCTGGCCAGGGTTGCTGAGATATACTGGTAAGTGTTACCAGTAGTTTCTCGAACTGCTATAGACCTCATATCGACACGACTTATCGAGCTATTGGGGTCTGACGTTTACCACCCCTAGGCGAGATATGCGACATATCAGATGATCAGACCGGACTGTACGGTAAGTGTTACTGGTTGGATTCACAGGAGTGTGAGCGGGCTTGCTCGTCGATCTTCTGATCGCTCAATACCCGGGTGGCCGTAACGTTTAGCAGACCGCTTACGGCTTGTGGGTGTTTGATATGATCATCACCTGCTGCCGGCGTATTGACGAGTCTTTAGAGTCCTACACAGAGGTTTCCTGGCTCAAGCGAAACGAAATAGGAGCGCATATGAGATATGTGCGGGACCGAGAATGATACCAGTATGTGATACTGTATTCGATTCTCGCGATTTGTGACACTGATCGGTTATATGCGATATAGCCGGGTTATCGGATCAAGTGTTGATTCGATAAGTTGTTACTGTAGATATTAGTCGGTTATATGCGATATGACCGGGTCATTAAATAAAGTGTTGATTTAATGATTTAGTGCATAATTATATATTTGATATATTACTTTGCATTAACTTGTATCGGTTCACCTTAAGATGGATTTTCTCACTCGGATGTGCACATTGTATATGTGATATATTTTGTGCACTTGATTGTATCATGTTTGATGATACATGTTAACTTGGTCAAGTGTAAAGATTAAACCATGGTTAGTTAATGGTTAGGGTTTTCATTTATTCTTTCATTTATCTTTTAATTTGGATTAAAAGAAATGAAAAGAGAAAAGAAAAACAAAAGGGTTTCTTTCATGAAGCTTGATGAAGCTTCATGAAGCTTTGACCAAAGAAACCCTTTGGTCTTCATCTTATTAACCCTAACCATTCATTAAACTATAGTTAGCTCTCTACACTTTACCATGGTTACAATTATGATAAGTATTCATTTTCCTTTCTATTTTTAATTAACTTATCATATTCATTATCTTCTTCTTCTTCTTCACTTCATGAAGAAAAAGCTTGACTTCATCAATGGTGATTGATGAAAAAGAGTGAGAAATCCAATTCTAAAGTGAACCCACTTCCTATTTCTTCATCCTCTACCTCTTGCCAAGTAGTAGAGTGTGTTTTCTTCACAAGTTTCATGACTTGGGGAAGTTGGAGCTTGATCTAGCGATGCCTCGACGTAGATCATCTTCGGCATCGTCTATGACCTAGCCCGCTTTTTCTCCGATGAAGCCGACAATAGAGCCCGGGATTCCATTTGGACAGCGGAGGGACTTCATTGTGGAGCTATGGAGGTGGAGCACCGGATCTACAAAGGTTGTATTTCCGTTCTTTTAGTTAAGTAGTTAACTAGTTTTATTTCTCGCCTAGACTTCTAGTTAAGGATTCGTATTAGGGTTTCTCGGCACCCGTAAAATTTTAAATTGGCATGGTTGATGCCTTGTGAGACCTCTTGAGAATGCCTAGGAACCCTACAGATTCGTCTCTCCCGGTATTGGGGGTTGACATCGCGCTGTGTCTAGGAGAGCCATTACACGAGTAGTCCCCGGCCAGGGCAAGCGAGATATACTGGTAGGCTTCCAGTGTTATCTCAGGGGGTATTGGGCTTCACTCCGACACGACTTGTACCGCTATTAGGGGACTGACGTTTACCGCCCCCCTAGGCCCGCCATGCGATGTATCAGACGAACAGACCGGACTATACGGAGATTGTCACATTCAGACTCAGTAGGAGTTCAGATGGGTTTCACATCGTCAGTCTTCTTGTCGGCATCTACCTGGGGACCGTTACGCACAGCTAGTGCCGCTTGCGGTCTGTGGTTAAACCCACTGCCAGCGTAGTGTCGAGTCTTTAGAGTCCCACACAGAAAGCTATTCGCCTTTAGGAAAAAGAGTAAAGGTCGCATGGTTTTGCGACAGGTCGCATGGTTTTGCGACAGGTCGCATGGTTTTGCGACAGGGTTCAGTCACATCCGTGCACTTGTGCACGTTTAGTGTCCGGACAGTTTACACTAGCGGGCTTTGGTTTAAGATAGATCCTAGTGTACGTAATGGGATTGGTTTTATCCAGTTTGTATTCGTGTTCCTCGGAACGCGGATGCGGGTGTGTATGCACAGTTGACGGAGAGACAGAGGCAGAGGATTCTCATTAGGGTTGTTGACCGTTGACTGTTGACTATTGACTTTTTGCTCAACCCTAATGAGAATATGATATATGATTAACAATAATATTAATTAAGTATTGTGGTGACATGGTTGTTGAGGGGTTGACTTTGTTGACTTGTTGACTTTGTTGACCGGTTGACTAGGTTGGACTAGTTGACCATCATGATGACAATGGTTATCATTTCATGGCAAAGACTTTTCACTTGCTTGTTCTCTTGTGCAATATGAGTGCATGAAATGATTTAGCCATTTTGACTTGAACCATTTTACACAATACTTGATTACTATTTTGGTGATAATGGTTTTGGATTATGAGAGCCAAGTAAGAAAAGTCTTTCTCATTCTATCATTTTCATTCTCTCTCTTTTGTTCTTGAGCTCTCATCACCTTCCTCTTGCTCTCCCTCTCTTTAGTCTATGGTTCACTTGTCTCATGTGTTGAGAACAAAGAACCATAGAGAAAATCCCAACACACTCTCCTCTACTCACTCTAGTTCACAAGGTTTAGCAAACCGAGTGAACTAGTTTCTTCAAAGACCGAAGAAGAAGCCAAAGGTAGAAGCTTTCAGGTGGATCGATCTTCGGCGCAAGGAGACGACGGAGTGAAGCCGATCCGGACAACCATCGAGGCTTGAAGACGAAGGAGTTCAAGAAAGAAAGGTATAACCCCCTAACCGAGTAGTTAACAGCTCCTAGTTAGGTTGTTAGTTAGATGTTTAACAAAGATCCGGTTTTGAGTCCATGTTACCACCTCTAGAAAATTGTTTTTCACCAAATTCCGCATGCCCGAAAGTACCGGGAGAGGTAGCACGGACTTACAGTGGTATCAGAGCCTAGTTAAACTCTATCTAATATGTTAGCAAAGTAACTAGAAGATCGATCAAAGAAAAAGTCCCGAAATGAACCCGGATTTCAAACTTGCTGTCGATTTTTAAAGTGCTGTAAAAGTAATAAATCATGCTTCAAAAATCGACTCAGGGTTTTTATAGCAAACTGCAAAAATTTCATCCACTGAACCGATCAAAGCGCCGCGGAAACGCGGCGGGAGCGTGCTCCCGCCGCGGTTCCGCGGCCGAGTTGACTCGGCAGTGGAAAATTTTGGTTGCAGTTTGTTCAGTGGGGTATTTTGGGAATTTTGGAATATGTGTTTTCAGCCCAGATTTTCCAGAACGAAAATTTTGTGTTTGGGGCCTAAAAATCCGTATTTTTGATCGAACTTCTAAAGACTTAAGCTGACGGGTTTTTCTGTGATGTGATATTTGTATTGAACGTCTGCTAATCGCTATATGTCGATTAGTGGGGGTTATATAAATCTGTGATCTGTAATGTTATTGGAATGTGTATATGAATTCATTGGATTGTCGCGGGTGAATAGCCGGGGGTTGTGAGACGAGAGTTTTCTTTTCTTTCAATTCATGTAAATTTGTAAATTGATGTAATAATTATTTGTATGGCCGCACAACCGGGTCGGGGTTGTAGCCGTCATTGTATAATTTCTTTTTACTGTTTTTGCTCCTAGGATAGACCCAAGAAGGGGGTGCACAAACTACCGGGTATGCCGAAGTGCCGAGTGGCCTACTCACTGAGTTGAGTGAGGTTGCTTCGCTTCGGGTACTTGGAGGGTAGTTTACCGCACCCGTAGGGGTCTTGGGTGGGGTATTGGCTATTCACTGCGACCGTGTAATCTGCTTTTCGTTACAGGCTCGTACGAATTGCTGGTTCCTAATATATCCAATGTGTTCATCTGTGATCTGAAATGGCTATCATTGCATATATCTATATATGATATTATTTAGGCGTTGCTTATGTTTTACAGCCGCGCTAGCCCAGCCCCCGCTCTGTCGTTAGTTAAGTAACCTAACCGGTAATGACGGGGCCCCGTAGCGAATGCGAATGGCATAAGCGTACGTCATATTTTGGTTGTTTTCTGCAATGGTAGGATTAAATGATGGGACGCATTAAAAGAACTAATGCAAGAATATCACGCATTAAAAGAACTAATGCAAGAAAATAAACCAAGTTAAAATCGTTGGAACACTTTCGGAAAACCACTCGGTTCCTTTCAAAACTAACTTTTAAATGCGGAGCTTGAGCCACTCCTTTTAAAAGCTATCTCGTTCCATCGATTATATCAAGTTCACTACGTTCACGGTTTTGCCAAAACCATTCGTAGCCCTCCGTCGTTTCACATGAATAGTCAATAGTATTCAAGCTGTGTATGTTGGCCAAAGTCAAGGCATAGTGATTGGTAGCTATTGGGTATTCATGTGTAGCATAGATAGATGCGTTGGTTTGGGACAGTCGTACTGCCATTTTGGCCAAAGTCAAGGGTAGGTACGGATGGATCCAAATTAACCTGGAGAATGACGGGTAGAACTTGACATGTGACTTATGATATTTTGGCCAAAGTCAAGGTCATAAGAGCATGGGGAAAAAATCCATATCCGGAGTTTCAAAAGAACTGAAACTTGCTAGTGTTGCATACTATTTGGAGTGTGATGATTCTGGTAGGATTCCTTTAGTTTCGCCACGCGATGATATTTGGATCCCGATCCTACTGTGAGTATATGCTACTCCTCGGGAAATTTCTCACTTAACGATCAATGCTATAAACCAAGTAGGTGTCTAGAAAGGTGTTAGCGGGGCTACGCCTCCAGGGAAAAGAGGTTATTTAATTAAGGAACTTCGCGAAAGCGTTGGAAAACCTCCCTCGAAGTACCGACACTGGCCTGGTTGAACGGTTAAGCAAGTATTGTATGGTGAGATTGATCCTGACTAATTCTTCCTTTTTTGGTTTTAGGAGGGATTCCAGAAACAGTGGGAGCCATCCTGTTTAGACAAACTAAAAACCATTCTAAACTTGCAAGAGCATCATGCTGAGTGTTTCTTCTCTCTCCTAATTGCAGCGACCAATCGACATGACTGCACTTAAGTTACTTCTAGATAAAAACATACTGACAGGGCCAAACTACAAAGATTGGCTCAGGAATGTCAAGATGGCAATCACTTACGACAAGCTGGGGTATCTTCTTACCACCAAAGCTCCCCCTGTCCCAGGTCCCAAAACCAGCGTCGCGGATAAGGAAATCCGTAAGACCTGGGAACTAGATTGCGCGAAGGCCAAGTGCCTCGTGCTTGCCTCTATGGACAACGAACATCAGAGGAGGCACGAGAATATGGACCTCGAATCCATATTTCTCCATACAAAAGAACTGTATGGAGAGCAGTCTCGTATCGGAAGATACGAAGTGTCGAAGAAGTTATTTTCGGCAAGGTTGGCCGTCGAATCATCGGTAGCGGAACACGTGCTTAAGATGATTGGCTACATAGAAGAGCTCGCGGACCTTAGGACCACGTTGGAGAATGAGCTCTATACGGACTTGATTCTCCAGTCCCTTCCTTCCACTTACGCCCAGTTTATCCTAAACTTCAACTTACAAGAAAAGGAAGTTGAACTTTCAGAACTCCTCAATATGCTGAGGAGCGCAGAGGGCACCCTACAGAAAGGTAGGGAAACATCCACTTTGTTTGTAGGAGGATCTTCCACTTCTAGGTCCAAGGCGAAAGCCAAGGGAAAGAAGAAGAAAGCCCCCGCCAAACCAAGGGGCGGTGTTAGTAAAGTGGATACGAAGGGAAAGGCAAAAGCAACAAAGAAAGTGGGAAAGCTTGTAGATAAGGAAGAATGCTTCTATTATCATAAGAAGGGACACTGGAAGAATGATTGCAGGGCTTGGAAGGCCAGAACACAGGATCTGAAGCAGGTTGCGGCTTCAGCTTCAGTTGTGTATGTTATTGAAAACTGTCTTTCAATAAACTCTACTTCCTGGGTATTGGATACCGGATCAGGATCTCATATCTGTAATTCTTTGCAGGCGTTGAGAAATCGTAGGGTTTTGAAGGCAGGTGACTTGACCCTCAAAGTTGCAAACGGAGTTAGCATGGATGCTAAGGCCGTGGGGGACTATCACCTGGGGTTGTCAGATGGACACGTTTTGGTTTTGCGTAATTGCTAATTTGTACCCAACGCAACTTGTAATATCATTTCTGTATCTTTGACTTCTAAAGAAGGTTATGAATTTGCGTTTGTAAGTAATGTTGTAAACATTCACCTTAATCAAGTTCTGATTGGGTCAGGTACATTAAGCAATGGTATATACGTATTAAACCATCCGCAGATTTTCAATGTCCAGAATACACACAAAAGAAAGTCTCCGGAAATCAATCAGACTTTCTTATGGCATTGTAGACTGGGTCACATCAATGAGAGAAGGTTGACGAAGTTACATACAGAAGGATATTTGAATCCGTTCGAATATCAATCGTATGCCACTTGTCAATCCTGTCTCAAAAGAAAGATGACAAAGACTCCGTTCACTGGACACGGAGTAAGAGCGAGCGAGCTCTTGGGACTCATACACAGCGACGTGTGCGGTCCAATGTCTACACATGCGCGAAGCGGTTATTCTTACTTTATTACTTTTACGGATGACTTTTCAAGGTACGGTTATGTCTTCTTAATGAAACATAAGTCCGAAGCCTTTGGAAAATTCCAGGAATATAAGAATGAAGTAGAAAAACAAACCGGCAAAAGTATCAAGATTCTAAGATCGGATCGAGGTGGAGAATACTTAAGTGCCGAGTTCCTGGACTATTTAAAAGAGAACGGAATTCTCTCTCAGCTTACTCCTCCATACACTCCGCAACATAACGGTGTATCGGAGAGACGGAACCGAACCCTATTGGATATGGTACGGTCCATGATGAGTAACGCTGAGTTACCGCGATCATTCTGCGGGTATGCGCTAGAATCAGCTGCATACCTTTTGAACCGAGTTCCCACTAAGACTGTGCCTACTACACCATATGAGATGTGGTGTGGGAAGAGACCCTATCTTAATCACATTAAGACATGGGGAAGTCCAGCTTTTGTCAAAAAGCAGCATGCGGACAAGCTCGAGGCACGCTCAGTACAGTGCAAGTTCGTGGGATATCCAAAGAACTCCAAGGGATATTTCTTCTATTGCGAAGAGGAACAAAAGGTTTTTGTTTCTCGTCATTCCCATTTTCTAGAACACTAGTTCTTAGAAAAGGAAATTAGTGGGAGCGCAATAGAACTGGAAGAAATTCCAGAACCACGAGCTGTTACTGAAAGCTTAGTGGAACCAGAGGGTTCAAAAGAACAGGACATTCCTACGCCACTCCGCAGGAGTAGTAGACAGTCTCATCCGCCCGAGAGATACTACGGTTTTCTCATAGACGGGGATAGAGAGGATTGCATCATAGATTATGATGAGCCTACTAGCTTCCAGCAGGCCGTTCAGAGCGTTGACTCGGTAAAATGGCTGGATGCAATGCGGACCGAAATGGAGTCCATGTACACCAACAAAGTATGGACGTTGGACATTACTCCAGATGGGGTAAAACCTGTAGGATGCAAGTGGATCTTCAAAAGGAAGATTGGTGTAGATGGACAGGTTGAGACCTATAAAGCTAGACTTGTTGCAAAGGGTTTCCGTCAAAGACCTGGCTTGGACTATGACGAAACCTTTTCTCCAGTGGCTATGCTGAAATCCATTCGGATCCTTCTTGCCATTGCTTCCTTCCACGATTATGAGATCTGGCAAATGGACGTAAAGACCGCTTTTCTAAATGGAAATTTAGAGGTGTGTGTCTATATGGACCAACCATAGGGTTTCATTCAGAGTGGGAGCAGCGGAAAGGTGTGCAAGTTGCTTAAGTCCATCTATGGACTAAAGCAGGCATCGCGGAGTTGGAACATCTGTTTTGATGAGACGGTCAAGGAATTTGGCTTTATCAAAAATCCAGATGAACCATGCATCTATAGTAGATTTGTAGCGAGAACTGTAGTATTCCTCGTTTTATACGTGGATGACATTCTCTTAATAGGAAATGACATTCCTATGCTACAATCTGTCAAGGGGTTCTTGTCACACAGGTTCTCTATGAAAGACCTGGGTGATGCCTCATACATCCTGGGGATCCGGATCCATCGTGATAGATCCAAGAGGATATTAGGACTTTCACAGTCCAGGTACATCGACACCATATTGAAAATATTCAGTATGGAAGATTCCAAGCGCGGTAACCTACCGGCTTGTCACGGGATCACCCTTTCTAAAGAGATGTCTCCCAAGACTGATTTGGAAAGGGATCGCATGTCTATTATACCCTACGCTTCTGCGGTAGGCTCTATAATGTATGCGATGTTGTGTACCAGACCGGATGTAGCTTATGCACTGAGTGTGGTAAGCCGGTATCAGTCAAACCCTGGGGAGAAACACTGGATAGCGGTAAAGAACATTCTCAAGTACCTGAGAAGGACTAAGGCGATGTTCTTGGTGTATGGCAGAAAAGACCTCCAGATCGAGGCCCTTGCTGACTCCAGCTTCCAGAGTGACAAGGATGATTCCAAGTCCATGTCGGGTTTTGTCTTTACCCTCAATGGAGGGGCGGTATGTTGGAAGAGTTCCAAACAGGAAACCGTTGCAGACTCGACGATGGAAGCGGAATACATCGCTGCATCTGATGCCGCAAAAGAAGCTGTCTGGATGAGGAAGTTCTTGAAAGAACTTCAGGTGGTTCTGTCCATTGTTGATCCAATACCTCTGTATTGCGACAACAACGGGGGTATAGCTTTAGCGAAGGAACCCAGGTCCCATCAGAGATCCAGACACATCTTGAGGCGGTATCACCTGATCAGGGAGATCGTGGATCGCCAGGAGATCGAGGTTCGGAGGGTTGCTTCAGAAGATAACACTGCAGATCCATTCACCAAGGCCTTGCCCCAGACTCAGTTTGAGTGGCTGATCGAGATGATAGGTCTTTGATACGCCAGTACATGGCCTTAGTGCAAGTGGGAGATTGTTAGTGTATATGCCCTAGAGGCCATTACTGTATCATACTAGTTTGTATATTACTTAATGGAAGCTTGGGATATTCACCTTGTATATACAATCTTGCTCAAAATAGTAGTATGCTACTTGGTTTGTTTCTACTTCAATGTGTACTTATGTTTATTTTAGTATATCACCTATACACATTAGTGGAGCCCTTAGGATCTTTGCTTGATTACCAGCGTTGTGATGGCAGTCACACTAGTGGGGCTGGGTAATCTATAAGCACATCCTTATGCAGGTCCCTAGTCGCAGGACTATCGAGACAGGGCATCGATACTCCGGAGTAGACTAGCGCATGCGCTTCTCGTCCCAGTATGGGAGACAGTCTGTCCCACAGCCGTTAGTACGTCGTACTGGAGATAGTATGCGGGTGCTCATTAGGTTACGAATACACTGGATAGGACTCGTCGGGAACTGACCGGTTTGTATTATACCTATCGTCAGTTATCAGTTCCCAGGTGACATGAGTACAGCTTAGTCCGCTGACTTGACACTGTCACTTCGCCTCGAGTGTGTTCCCACTGTACTTTGATTACTACCCTACCACGGCTCAAAGGAGTCGTGCAAACAGGTAGTAGTTAGGTGCAGTCCCGAAGCACTTGGAGGCAGTGACAGTTAGACAGGATTCGTCTCTCCCGGTATTGGTGGTTGACATCGCGCTGTGTCTAGGAGAGCCATTACACGAGTAGTCCCTGGCCAGGGCAAGCGAGATTTACTGGTAGGCTTCCAGTGTTATCACAGGGTGTATTGGGCTTCACTCCGACACGACTTGTACCGCTATTAGGGGACTGACGTTTACCGCCCCCGTAGGCCCGCCATGCGATGTATCAGACGAACAGACCGGACTATACGGAGATTGTCACATTCAGGCTCAGTAGGAGTTCAGATGGGTTTCACCTCGTCAGTCTTCTTGTCGGCATCTACCTGGGGACCGTTACGCACAGCTAGTGCCGCTTGCGGTCTGTGGTTAAACCCACTGCTAGCGCAGTGTCGAGTCTTTAGAGTCCCATACAGAAAGCTATTCGCCTTTTGGCAAAAGAGTAGAGGTCGCATGGTTTTGCGACAGGGTTGAGTCACATCCGTGTACTTGTGCACGTTTAGTGTCCGGACAGTTTACACTAGCGGGCTTTGGTTTAAGCCAGATCCTAGTGTACGTATTGGGATTGGTTTTATCCAGTTTGTATTCGTGTTTCTCGGAACGCGGATGCGGGTGTGTAAGCACAGTTGACGGAGAGACAGAGGCAGAGGATTCTCATTAGGGTTGTTGACCGTTGACTGTTGACTATTGACTTTTTGCTCAACCCTAATGAGAATATGATATATGATAAACAATAATATTAATTAAGTATTGTGGTGACATGGTTGTTGAGGGGTTGACTTTGTTGACATGTTGACTTTGTTGACCGGTTGACTAGGTTGGACTAGTTGACCATCATGATGACAATGGCTATCATTTCATGGCAAAGACTTTTCACTTGCTTGTTCTCTTGTGCAATATGAGTGCATAAAATGATTTAGCCATTTTGACTTGAACCATTTTACACAATACTTGATTACTATTTTGGTGATGATGGTTTTGGATTATGAGAGCCAAGTGAGAAAAGTCTTTCTCATTCTATCATTTTCATTCTCTCTCTTGTGTTCTTGAGCTCTCATCACCTTCCTCTTGCTCTCCCTCTCTTTTGTCTATGGTTCACTTGTCTCATGTGTTGAGAACCAAGAACCATTGAGAAAATCCCAACACACTCTCCTCTACTCACTATAGTTCACAAGGTTTAGCAAACCGAGTGAACTAGTTTCTTCAAAGACCGAAGAAGAAGCCAAAGGTAGAAGCTTTCAGGTGGATCGATCTTCGGCGCAAGGAGACGACGGGGTGAAGCCGATCCGGACAACTATCGAGGCTTGAAGACGAAGGAGTTCAAGAAAGAAAGGTATAATCCCCTAACCGAGTAGTTAACAGCTCCTAGTTAGGTTGTTAGTTAGATGTTTAACAAAGATCCGGTTTTGAGTCCATGTTACCACCTCTAGAAAATGGTTTTTTACCAAATTCCGCATGCCCGAAAGTACCGGGAGAGGTAGCATGGACTTACATCAACGACAATTGGGATACGCATATTTACTTACGTTGATGACACATGATTTTATATGTTGCTGTGATATGTTATATTGGATTGTCGTGTTTTGAATAGCCGGGGGTTTTATGTGAGATGAGAGTTTTTTCTTTTTCATTCATGTAAAATTCATTGTATGTAATATTCTTTTATTGGGGCACTTCCGGGCTGAGGATGATGTCACCATTGTATATTATTTATTTTTCCGCATTAGGATAGACCCAAGGCGGGGAGCACAAGTAACCAGGTTCTACGGTCCAGTGGGAGACCATCTTGAGGAGTCGAGACTGGGTCTCCTTACTCTAGAATTGGTAGGGCTGCTTTCCGCTCTTGTAGGGCTCTAGGGATGTGGATTTGGCTATTCATCGTGACCGTGGAATCCGTGTTTCATAAAGACTCGTATTAAAATACGGACCTCCTAGTATATCCAATATTTCATATATGTTACTCTGCCGCAATGTTCTGTGATGAAATCATATTACTGCCTGAGATGAATGTTTTTATTATATATATGAGATATATGTAATATTGCTGATTTCGTTTCAAATGTGATGCTTGTGAAGCATAATAAAATGGGACTTCATTATTGAGATTAATGAAATAAAAGAAACCTAAAGATGTTGTAGAAACTTGTTTAAAAACTGGTAGCTCTAGTTCTTGCTTTGCAAAGCGGTATTCCCTGTAGAATATCCAGCACCTTATTCGATAAGGAAAGAGCCGACATCCCTTCACCGGGAGTGACCTCTACAACGATATCAAGTTCATTACGCAAAGGGTTTTCTTAAAAACCTGTCGTAGCCTTCCGTCATTTCAGATAAGTCCTACTTAGTATTCGTGCTACGTTTGTTGACCTCCGTTAAGGCGTAGTGTGCGGTAGCTGATTAGTATTTATCTGCTGCATATGATGTGATTATTTTAGGGTAGTCGTGCGGCCATTTTGACCTCCGTAAAAAGTCGTGCGGGTGGGTTTAATTCAATCAGAAAATGATGGGTAGAACTTGACTAGCAGCCTAGGGTTTGTTGACCTCCGTCAAGGTTATAGGACGCTAGGGGTAAAATATTATCGGGAATTTCAAGTGTTGAAATTAGCAATGAGATTGCATACCTTCTATGAGATAGTTGGATCCCGATACCCACTGCGAGTAAGAGTTACTCCTGGGAGAATTATACACATTACAATTAACCGATCAAGTAGGTGTCTAGAAAGGTGTTAACAGGGTTACGCCCCTAGGAAAACGAGGTTTATATTAATAAGGTCCGTGCGAAAGAACGGGGAACCTGCCTCAAAGAATCGGCACTGTCCTGGCTGAAAGATTGGCGAACTTGTAGGGTGTAATTAATCCCGGCTAGTCTTTCCTTTTAGGTTTTGAAGGAAGATTTGACAAAAACAGTGGGAGACATCCTGATTAGATATATTAATAACCAATCTAATCTTGCAAGAGCATACGCTGAGTGTTTTCTTCTCTCTCTCTCCAGGTAGCGACCATGTCACGTCTTAATCAAGATAATAATACGGATGTATTGACCGAACCCGCTTGTTATACTGCGCTAGGGAACGTTGTTCCCGCTCCAACTTATAAATGTTATAAGACCGAGCAGGAAATAGGGGATTACCAGAATTCCCGTGCCGCCCAAGCGAAGAAAGTGCATGATGATGCATCTTCTTCAGGTGTGTTCATTACAGAGAACTGTTTCTCAGTATCATTTACGTCCTGGGTATGAGATACCGGATCAGGATCCCAAATATGTAATATGTTACATGGGCTGCAGATAGGTAGAGAACTGAGAACGGGTGATAAGTTTCAATATTTGGAAACGGTGCAATTGTTGCAAGCCAAGTCTTTTGGCAGTTATCACCCTGTATTATTAAATACATTGATTCTGAACGAATGTTATTAGATACCGAACCTGATATACAACATCAAATCAGTCTCTTTATTAGTAAAGAAGGATATAATTTTGTATTGTTGGATAATGTTTTGAACATTTCCTATATCAAGAGGTTATCGGTTCAGGCACGTTATCTAAACGCATATGCGTTCTAAATCAAACCACAGTTCTTAGTGTGTATAACACACACAAGAGGAAGAGTTCAGAAATGAACGAATCCTTCTTGAGGTATGGTAGACTAGGTCATATCAATGTGACCCGACTAGCTGAAGTTACATTTAGATGCATATTTAAATTAGTTTGAATTTACATATTGTGAAACTTGCCGGTCATGTCATAAAGATAAGATGACCACAGCTCTATTTATTGGAAATAGAGAAAGAGTTAGTGAACCCTTGGGATTGATACATGATGATGTATGAGGTCCCCTGTCTACACATGCCAGGACCGGTTCTTTGTACTTTATTATATTCACTGATGGTCTCTCAAGATTCGCACATGTGTTCCTGTTGAAACACAAGTCTGAACCTTTTGAGAAATTCAATGAATATGAGTTAGAAGTAGAGAACCAAAACGGGTATAAGTATTATGTCCTTTGATGTGATCAGGGAGGAGAATACTTTAGCATGGAATTCCTGGACTGTTCTAAAGGAGAATGAGATTCTCTCTCAGCATTACTCCTCCGTATACACCACAGCACGTCGGTGTATCAGAGCGGAGCAAACACACCCTATTTGATATGGTGCGCTCAATGTTGAGTACTACTGAGTTTCCTATTTCCTTTTGGGAGTTATGCACTTGAGAAGCTGCATAACTATTGAATAGGGTTCCAATCAAATCAGTTGCCTACCACTTCATATGTGATATGGAATGGGAAGAGCCCATATCTTAAGTATGTTAAGATTTGGGGTTGTCCAGCCTATACCTAAAAGCAAAATCCAGACAAACTCGAGGTAAGGTCAGTTCTGTGGAAGTTTGTTGGATATTCCAAGCATTAGCAAGGGAATATCTTCTACCACATCTAGGAACAAAAGATGTTTTGTTTCTCAGCATGCCACCTTCGTGAAAAGGAATTTCTTTTGAAGAAATTAGTGGTCATGAGGTCGAACTGGAAAGAGTTCTAGCTATACAAACTGCAGCTGATGATTTGGTAAACCAGAAGGATTCAATAGTTTCCAACGAACCTCAGCCTCTCCTCTGATCTAGTAGGGTTACTCACCCACCTGAGAGATACTTAGGTTTCTCTATGATAGTGGGAGCGAGGATTGCATCATGAGATGATGACCCAACTAGTTTTGAGCAGGCCATCAGGAGTGGGACTCTGTAAGAATGGTTGGAAGCTTAGCGATCTGACATGGAATCCTTATACACCAACAAAGTATGGACTTTGGTTGCTTTATCTGAGGGGTTAAATCCCCATCAGGAGCAAGTATATCTTGAGAAGATTTCTTGGTGTACATGGAAAAGTTGAGACTTTCAAAGCTATGCTTAAGCCTATCCAGATCGTACTTGCCGTTGCTACATACCATGACTACGATTTATGGCGGTTGGGTATCATGACAGCTTTTCTAAATGATGATTTAGAAGAGAGCGTCTATTGTTAGTGTATATGCCCTAGAGGCCATTACTGTATCATACTAGTTTGTATATTACTTGACGGAAGCTTGGGATATTCACAGTTGTATATACAATCTTGCTCGAAATGGTAGTATGCTACTTGGTTTGTCTCTGCTTTAATATGTGCATGTGTTTCTTTTAGCATATCGCTGATATACATATTAGTAGAGCCCTTAGGATCTTTGCTTGATTACCAGCGTTGTGATGGCGCTCACACTCGTGGGAGTTGGGTAATCTATAAGCACATCCTTATACAGGTCCCTAGTCGTTGGACTATCGAGACAGGGCATCAATACTCCGGAGTAGACTAGCGTATGCGCTTCTCATCCCAGCATGGGATACGGTCTGTCCCACAGCCGTCAGTACGTCGCACTTGAGATAGTATGCGGGTGCTCGTTAGGTTACGAGTACACTGGACAGGACTCGTCGGGAACTGTTGGTTGGTATTATACCTATCGTCAGTTATCAGTTCCCAGGTGACATGAGTACAGCTTAGTCCGCTGACTTGACACTGTCACTTCGCCTCGAGTGTGTTCCCACTGCACTTTGATTGCTACCCTACCACGGCTCAAAGGAGTCATGCAAACAGGTAGTTTTTGGGTGCAGTCCCGAAGCGCTTGGAAGCAGTGACGGTTAGACAGGATTCGTCTCTCCCGGTATTGGGGGTTGACATCGCGCTGTGTCCAGGAGAGCGATTACACGAGTAGTCCCTGGCCAAGGCAAGCGAGATATACTGGTAGGTTTCCAGTGTTATCTCAGGGTGTTCTGGGCTACACTCCGACACGACTTGTACCGCTATTAGGGGACTAACGTTCACCGCCCCCCTAGGCCCGCCATGCGATGTGTTAGACGAACAGACCGGACTGTACGGAGACTGTCACATACAGGCTCAGTAGGAGTTCAGATGGGGTTCACCTCGTCAGTCTTCTTATCGACATCTACATGGGGACCGTTACGTACAGCTAGTGCCGCTTGCGGTCTGTGGTTAAACCCACTGCCAGCGTAGTGTCGAGTCTTTAGAGTCCCACACAGAGAGCTATTCGCCTTTAGGCAAAATTAGTAGAGGTCGCATGGTTTTGCGACAGGGTTCGTTCACATCCGCGCACTTGTGCACGTTTGCTGTCCGGACAGCTTAAACTAGCGGGCTTTGGTTTAAGCCGGATCCTAGTATATGATTTGGGATTGGTTTTTCTCTTTGTATTCGTGTTCCTCGGATCACGAATACGGGTGCGTATGCACAGTTGCTTGAGACAGAGGGAGAGGACTTTGATTAGGGTTAATGACTATTGTCATTTTATTAACCCTAATGCTTATGTGTGTATTATTGTTAATTAATATTAGTTTAAATAATTATGCATGGTTATGGTTGTTGACTATTTGACCTCCTTGACTTGTTGACCTAGGTTGACACTTTGACCATCATCATTTCATTTGGAAGATGCTCTTTGATCCTTGCAAATTGCATTAAAAATGAAATGATAATGGTCATGTCTTGATTAACCATGACAATTATCTAGCTAATTATCTAATTACAATAATTCACACATATATGAGAGAATGCTTCATATTTTCTCTCATTCTATTATTCACTTTCTCTCTCTTGTTCTTCCTCTCCCTCAAGCTCTCCCCTCTCATGTGTTGAGAAACACTTGAGCTTGAGAAAAACCCTTTCTTGATAATCTCTACACTCATCTAGGGTTCAAGGATTAGCACTTCTTGCACCCTAGTTACTTCTAGCTTGGAGTTGAAGCCAAAGGTCGAGGCCTTCGGGTGGATCTTTCTTCGACTTGAGAAGACGACTAAGGTGACCACTTTCCACCACTCCAAGGAGCAAGGAGAGAAGGACATAAAGCCCAAGGTATAATCTTTCTAGCACTTAGCTAGTTTCTAGTTAGCTTTAGCTTGTTTTTGTTTAGCAAAGATCCCTCTTTGTCTAGTCCATGTTGCCTAAGCTCATAAAAATTCGATTTTTATTCCGTTTTCCGCCTCCCCGCAAGTACCGGGGTGGGCAACGTGGACTTACAGTGGTATCAGAGCCTAACTAAACATAAACTCGCTAGGTAGTAGAGTGTATCGAAGTTCGAATCGGAAAAATCGAAAAACCGAGTTTTCAAAACCCTAAGTTTCTGTTAATTTTTTTTCTGTTCAAACAAAATAAATTATACTCCAAAAATCATCTCAGGGTTTTGTGAAGAAAACCACCAAAAACGATCCAGCGATTCGACTAAAGAGCCGCGGTTCCGCGGCAATAGCAAGCTATTGCCGCGCAACCGCGGCCGTCTTAGCTCTTCACTGGGTCGAGTTTGGTGCAGTGTATTTTTGGCTTGGTTTTAGGATTTTTAAGATGGTTTATATGTGCCCAGGTTTTCCAGAATAGAAATTTGTTTTTGGGGGCCTATAAATCTGTATTTTTTTCCGAACTTCAATATACTTTGACTAAAAGGTTATATCTGTGATGTTTATATGTATTGAACGTCGGCTAATCGCTAAATGTCGATTAGTCGGGGTTATACATATCTGTGATCTGTGATTGATGATGGTATGTGTATATGAATGGGTTGGATTGTCGCGGATGAATAGCCGGGGTGGATGTGAGATGAGTGTTGCTTTTTCTTTCATTCATTATAATATGTAAATTGATGTAATAATATTATTTGTATGGCCGCACAACCGGGTCGGGGTTAGCCGTCATTGTATAATTCTTTTTACTCTTTTTGCTCCTAGGATAGACCCATGGAGGGGGTGCACAAACTACCGGGTATCTCGAAGTGCCGAGTGGCCTACTCACGGTGGTGAGGGAGGTTGCTTCGCTTCGGGTACTTGGCGGGTAGTTTGCCGCACCCATAGGGGTCTTGGGTGGGGTATTGGCTATTCACCGCGACCGTGTAATCCGCTTTTCGTTGCAGGCTCGAACGGATTGCGGATTTCTAGTATATCCAATGTATTCATCTGTGATCTGTAATGTCTATCATTGCTATATATTTATATATGATAACTATTTAGGCATTGCTTATGTTTTACAGCCGCGCTAGCCCAGCCCCCGTTCTGTCGTTAGTTAAGTAACCTAACGGGTGATGACGGGGCCCCGTGGCGAATGCGAATGGCATAAGCGTACGTCATATTTTGGTTGTTTTCTGCAATGGTTGGATTAAATGATGGGACGCATTAAAAGAACTAATGCAAGAAAATAAACCAAGTAAAAGTCGATTGGAACACTTTGAAAACCACTCGGTTCTTTTCAAAACTAAACTTTTAAACGCGGAGCTTGAACCACTCCTTTTAAAAGCTATCTCGTTCCATCGATTATATCAAATTCACTACGTTCACGGTTTCGCCAAAACCATTCGTAGCCCTCCGTCATTCCACATGAATGGTCAAAAAGTATTCAAGCTATGTATTTTGGCCAAAGTTGTAAGTCCACGTTGCCCACCCCGGTGCTTGCGGGGAGGCGGAAAACGGAATAAAAATCGAATTTTTATCAACTAAGGCAACATGGACTAGACTTGTAAGGATCTTTGCTAAACAAAAACTTGCTAAAGCTAACTATAAACTAGCTAAGTGCTAGAAAGGTTATACCTTGATCTCTAAGTCCTTCTCTCCTTGCTCCTTGGAGTGGTGGAAGGAGGTCACCTTGTTCGTCTTCTCACGCCGAAGAAAGATCCACCCGAAAGCCTCAACTTTTGGCTTCAACTCCAAGCTAGAAGTAACTAGGGTTCAAGAAGTGCTAGTCCTTTAACCCTAGATGAGAGTAAAGATGATCAAGAGAGGGTTTTTCTCAAGCTCAAGTGTTTCTCAACACATGAGAGGGAGAGAGCTTGAAGGAGAGGAAGAACAAGAGAGAGAAATGAAATGATAGAATGAGAATAATGTGAGCCATTCTCACTAATATGTGCATATTATTTTAATTAAATAATTAGCAAGATAATTATCATGGTTAATCATGATGTGACCATTATCATTTCAATTTGCAAGGATCAAAAAGCATCTTCCAAAAGAAATGATGATGGTCAAAGTGTCAACCTTGGTCAACAAGTCAAGGAAGTCAAATGGTCAACAACCATAACCATGCACAATTATTTAAACTAATTATCAATTAACTATAATACACACATAAGCATTAGGGTTAATAAAATGACAATAGCCATTAACCCTAATCAAGGTCCTCTCCCTCTGTCTCAAACAACTGTGCATACGCACCCGAATTCGTGATCCGAGGAACACGAATACAATGAGAAAAACCAATCCCAAATCATATACTAGGATCCGGCTTAAACCAAAGCCCGCTAGTATAAACTGTCCGGACAGCAAACGTGCACAAGTGCGCGGATGTGAATGAACCCTGTCGCAAAACCATGCGACCTCTACTCATTTTGCCTAAAGGCGAATAGCTGTCTGTGTGGGACTCTAAAGACTCGACACTACGCTGGCAGTGGGTTTAACCACAGACCGCAAGCGGCACTAGCTGTACGTAACGGTCCTCAGGTAGATGTCGATAAGAAGACTGACGAGGTGAACCCCATCTGAACTCCTACTGAGCCTGTATGTGACAATCTCCGTACAGTCCGGTCTGTTCGTCTGATACAACGCATGGCGGGCCTAGGGGGCGGTGAACGTCAGTCCCCTAATAGCGGTACAAGTCGTGTCGGAGTGTAGCCCAGAACACCCTGAGATAACACTGGAAACCTACCAGTATATCTCGCTTGCCCTGGCCAGGGACTACTCGTGTAATGGCTCTCCTGGACACAGCGCGATGTCAACCCCCAATACCGGGAGAGACGAATCCTGTCTAATCGTCACTGCCTCCAAGTGCTTCGGGACTGCACCCAAAAACTACCTGTTTGCACGACTCTTTTGAGCCGTGGTAGGGTAGTAATCAAAGTGCAGTGGGAACACACTCGAGGCGAAGTGACAGTGTCAAGTCAGCGGACTAAGCTGTACTCATGTCACCTGGGAACTGATAACTAACAATAGGTATACTACCAACCAACAGTTCCCGACGAGTCCTGTCCAATATACTCGTAACCCAACGAGCACCCGCATACTATCTCAAGTACGACGTACTGACGGCTGTGGGACAGACCGTCTCCCACACTGGGATGAGAAGCGCATACGCTAGTCTACTCCGGAGTATCGATGCCCTGTCTCGATAGTCCAACGACTAGGGACCTGTATAAGGATGTGCTTATAGATCACCCAGCTCCCACGAGTGTGAGCGCCATCACAACGCTGGTAATCAAGCAAAGATCCTAAGGGCTCTACTAATATGTATATCTGCAATATGCTTAAAGAAACACATGCACATATTAAAGCAGAGACAAACCAAGTAGCATACTACCATTTCGAGCAAGATTGTATATACTACTGTGAATATCCCAAGCTTCCATCAAGCAATATACAAACTAGTATGATACAGTAATGGCCTCTAGGGCATACACACTAACAATCTCCCACTTGCACTAAGGCCATGTACTGGCGTATCGAAGACCTATCATCTCGATCAGCCACTCGAACTGAGTCTGGGGTAGGGCCTTCATGAGTGGATCTGCAGTGTTATTCTCCGTATTAACTCTCTTCACCTCGATCTCCTGGCGATCTATGATCTCCCTGATCAGGTGGTACCGCCTCAAAATGTTCCTGGACTTCTGATAGGACCTGGGTTCCTTCGCTAAAGCTATAGCTCCGTTGTTGTCGCAATACAGCGGTATTGGATCAACAATGGTAGGAACCACCTGAAGCTCCGTGAGGAACTTCTTCATCCAGACAGCTTCTTTTGCGGCATCGCAAGCAGCTATGTACTCCGCTTCCATAGTTGAGTCAGCAACGGTCTCCTGCTTGGAACTCTTCCAGCAAACCGCCCCTCTATTGAGGGTAAAGACATAACCCGACATGGACTTGGAGTCATCCTTGTCACTCTGGAAGCTGGAGTCAGCAAAGGCCTCGAGCTGGAGGTCTTTTCCGCCATACACCAAGAACATCTCCTTAGTCCTTCTCAGGTAGTTGAGAATGTTCTTTACCGCTATCCAGTGTTTCTCCCCTGGGTTTGACTGATACCGGCTTACAACGCTTAATGCGTATGCTACATCTGGTCTGGTACACAACATCGCATACATTATAGAGCCTACCGCAGAAGCATAGGGTATAATAGACATGCGATCCCTCTCCAAATCAGTCTTGGGAGACATCTCTTTGGAGAGGGTGATCCCGTGACAAGCCGGTAGATTACCGCGCTTGGAATCTTCCATACTGAATCTTTTCAGTATGGTGTCGATGTACCTTGACTGTGAAAGTCCCAACATCCTCTTAGATCTATCACGATAGATCTGGATCCCCAGAATGTAGTTGGCATCGCCCAGGTCTTTCATGGAGAACCTCTGCGACAAGAATCCTTTGACTGACTGTAGCATAGGAATATCATTTCCTATTAGGAGAATGTCATCTATGTACAAGACGAGGAAAACTACAGTTCTCCCTACAATCTTACTGTAAATGCATGGTTCATCTGGATTTTTGATAAAGTCGAATTCTTTGACAGTATCATCAAAGCAGATGTTCCAACTCCGCGATGCCTGCTTAAGTCAATAGATGGACTTTAGCAACTTGCACACTCTACCGCTGCTCCCACTCTGATTGAATCCCTCCGGCTGATCCATATAGACGCACTCTTCCAAATTTTCATTTAGGAAAGCCGTCTTTACGTCCATCTGCCAGATTTCATAATCGTGGAAGGCAGCAATGGCAAGAAGGATCCGAATGGATTTTAGCATAGCCACTGGAGAAAAGGTCTCGTCATAGTCCAAGCCAGGTCTTTGACGAAAACCCTTTGCAACAAGTCTAGCTTTATAGGTCTCAACCTGCCTATCTACACCAATCTTCTTTCTGAAAATCCATTTGCAGCCTACGGGTTTTACCCCTTCTGGAGCAAAGTCCAAAGTCCAAACTTTGTTGGTGTACATGGACTCCATCTCGGCCCGCATTGCATCCAGCCATTTTACCAAGTCGCCGCTCTGGATGGCTTGCTGGAAGCTAGTAGGCTCACCATAATCCATGTGCAATCCTCTCTATCCCCGTTTATGAGAAAACCGTAGTATCTCTCGGCGGATGAGACTGCCTACTACTCCTGCGGGAGTGGCGCTGGGATGTCCGGTTCTCTTGAAACTTCTGGTTCTTCCAAGCTTTCAGTAATAGCTTGTGGTTCTGGAATTTCCTCCAGTTCTATTGCGCTCCCACTTATCTGATTTTCAAAAAATTCAGTTTCCAAGAAGTGGGCATGCTGAGAACAAAAAACCTTTTGTTCCTCTGCGGAATAGAAAAGATACCCCCTGGAGTTCTTCGGGTATCCCACAAACTTACACAGTACTGAACGTGCCTCGATCTTGTCCGCATGCTGCTTTTTTACAAAAGCTGGACATCCCCATGTCTTAAGGTACTTGAGACAGGGTTTCTTCCTACTCCACATCTGATATGGGGTGGTAGGCACAGTCTTGGTTGGAGCCTTGTTCAAGAGATATGCAGCTGTTTCTAGCGCATAACCCCAGAAGGATCGCGGCAACTCAGCCTTACTCATCATGGAACGAACCATATCCAATAGGGTTCGATTCCGCCTTTCCGATACACCGTTGTGTTGTGGTGTGTATGGAGGAGTAAGCTGAGAGAGAATTCCATTCTCTTTTAGGTAGCCCAGAAACTCGGCACTCAAGTATTCACCACCTCGATCAGATCTCAGTGTCTTGATACTTTTGCCTGTTTATTTTTCAACTTCATTCTTGTATTCTTGAAATTTCTCAAAGGCCTCGGATTTGTGCTTCATCAAGAAGACATGCCCATACCTAGAGAAATCATCGGTGAAAGTAATGAAGTATGAATAACCACTTCGTGCATGTGTAGACATTGGACCACACACATCACTGTGTATGAGTCCCAAGAGCTCGCTCGCTCTTTCTCCGTGTCCAGTGAACGGAGTCTTTGTCATCTTTCCCATGAGACAAGATTCACAAGTGGCATAAGACTGATACTCAAACGGATTCAAGTATCCCTCTTTATGTAACTTTGTTAACCGTGTCTCATTAATATGACCCAGTCTACAATGCCATAAGAAAGCCTGATTTGTTTCCGAAGACTTTCTTTTAAGTGTGTTCTGGACACTGAAGATCTGAGCTTGATTCAATACGTATATCCCGTTTTGTAATGTACCTGACCCAATCAGAACTTGATTTAGGTGGATGTTAACTACATCGCTTACAAAAGTAAAATCATATCCTTCCTTAGAAATTAAGGACACAGATATGATATTACATGTCGCACCTGGTACATAAAAACAGTTACGCAGAATCAATATCTGCCCAGTTGTCAGTCCTAGATGATATTCCCCTACGGATTCAGCATACATGCTCATTCCGTTAGCAACCCTGAGAGTCATATCAACTTTCCTGATAACCCCTACGGTTTCTCAAATCCTGTAACGAATTACAGATATGAGATCCTGATCCGGTATCCAATACCCAGGAAGTAGGGTTAACTGACATACAGTTCTCAATCACAAACACGCCCGAAGCCGAAGCCACAACATACTTCGAATTCTGGCTACTGGCTTTACAAGCCCTGCAATCCTTCTGCCCATGTTCATTCCCGTAACAATAGGAACATCCTTCTTTTACTACATCTGTTCCTGAAACTTCTGCCCTTCCCTTTCTTTCTACTTCCCTAGTTTCCTTTAGGGTAGTAGGTAGAAACTGTTGAACTGAGTCAGCATCTGACCCGTTCTTCAACGTGGTCTTCAGGTCCGAGAGCTCAAAAGAGCTGGTCTCTGTAAGGACGTTGCCCCCTACAGATGACCCGATAGCCAACCTCGCTGGAAGCAATTCGTTCGAGGTCTCATATCTTGCGATATGAGATTGCTCTCCATATAAAACTTTGTTATGGAGGAAGATAGAAGCTGAGTCCATCTTCTCGTGCTGCCTCTGGTATATACCATCAGCTGAGGCTAACATAAGGCACTTGGCTTTCGCACAGTCTTCTTCCGATGTCCTACGAATATCAATATCCGTGACAGGGGAAACTGGACCAGAGACGGCAGGGGTTGGATCAGTCAAGAGGTGTCCCAGCTTGTCCTGGGCAATGGACATCTGGACAGACGTTTGCCAGTTATAACAGTCAGATTCAGTCATCTTATTATCTAGATGTAACCTAGGTGCGGTCACTGGGTCGCTGCAATTAAGAGAGAGAGAAGAAAACACTTAGCATGATGCTCTTGCAAGTTTAGAGTGGTTTTTAATTTATCTAAACTGGATGGCTCCCACTGTCTCTCGAATCCCTCCTCAAACCACAAAGGAAGAATTAGTCGGGATCTTTCTCACCGTACAATACTTGCTTAACCGTTCAGCCAGGCCAGTGTCGGTACTTCGAGGGAGGTTTTCCAACGCTTTCGCGAAGTTCCTTAATTAAGTAACCTCTTTTCCCTGTGGGCGTAGCCCCGCTAACACCTTTCTAGACACCTACTAGGTTTATAGCATTGATCCTTAAGTGAGAGTTTTCCCGAGGAGTAGAACATACTCACAGTAGGATCGGGATCCAAATATCATCGCATGATAAAACCGAAGGAATCCTACCAGAATCATCAGACTCCAAATGATATGCAGCGCTAGCAAGTTCCAGTACTTATGAAACTCCCGATGTGGATTTTTGCCCCATGCTCTTATGACCTTGACGAAGGTCAACAAATCATAAGTCACATGTCAAGTTCTACCCGTCATTATCCAGGTTAATTTGAACCCACCCGTACATACCCTTGATGAAGGTCAACAAGGTAGTACGACTGTCCCAAACCAACGCATCTATATATGCTACATATGAACACCCAACAGCTACCAATCACTATGCCTTGACGAAGGTCAACAAACATAGCTTGAATACTATTGAATATCCATACGAAACGACGGAGGGCTGCGAATGGTTTTGGCGAAACCGTGAACGTAGTGAACTTGATATAATCGATGGAACGAGATAGCTTTTAAAAGGAGTGGCTCGAGCTCCGCGTTTAAAAGTTTAGTTTTGAAAAGAACCGAGTGGTTTTCAAAGTGTTCCAATCGACTTTTACTTGGTTTATTTTCTTGCATTAGTTCTTTTAATGCGTCCCATCATTTAATCCTACCATTGCAGAAAACAACCAAAATATGACGTACGCTTATGCCATTCGCATTCGCCACGGGGCCCTGTCATCACCCGTTAGGTTACTTAACTAACGACAGAGCGGGGGCTGGGCTAGCGCGGCTGTAAAACATAAGCAACGCCTAAATAGTTATCATATATAAATATATATAGCAAAGATCGACATTACAGATCACAGATGAATACATTGGATATACTAGGAATCCGCAATCCGTTCGAGCCTGCAACGAAAAGCGGATTACACGGTCGCGATGAATAGCCAAATACCCCACCCAAGACCCCTACGGGTGCGGCAAACTACCCGCCAAGTACCCGAAGTGAAGCAACCTCCCTCACCACCATGAGTAGGCCACTCGGCACTTCGAGATACCCGGTAGTTTGTGCACCCCCTCCATGGGTCTATCCTAAGAGCAAAAACAGTAAAAAGAATTATACAATGATGGCTACAACCCCGACCCGGTTGTGCGGCCATACAAATAATAATATTACATCAATTTACATGTTACAGTGAATGAAAGAAAAGCAACACTCATCTTACATCCACCCCGGCTATTCACCCGTGACAATCCAACCCATTCATATACACATACCAATATCAAACACAGATCATAGAGATGTATAACCCCGACTAATCGACATATAGCGATTAGCCGACGTTTAATACATACAAACATCACAGATATAACCGTCATAGTCAAAGTGTAGTGAAGTTCGGAAAAAATACAGATTTATAGGCCCCCAAAAATAAATTTCTATTCTGGAAAATCTGGGCACAGATAACATATCTCAAAAATCCTAAAACCAAGCCAGAGATACACTGCACCAAACTCGACCCAGTGAGGAGTCCAAACGGCGGCGGTTCCGCGGCAATAGCTTGCTATTGCCGTGGAAACGCGGCGGTTTAGACGACTCACTGGACCGGGTTTTGTGGTTATCTTTAAAAATCCCTGAGACGATTTTAGGTGTATAACAAATTTTGTTTTGACCAGAAAATTTTTTAACAGAAACTAGGGTTTTTGAAAACTCGGTTTTTGGATTTTTCGGTTTCGAACTTCGTTACACTACACTACCTAGCTATGTTTAGTTAGGCTCTGATACCACTGTAAGTCCACGTTGTCCACCCCGGTGCTTGCGGGGAGGCGGAAAACGGAATAAAAATCGAATTTTTATCAACTAAGGCAACATGGACTAGACTTGTAAGGATCTTTGCTAAACAAAAACTTGCTAAAGCTAACTATAAACTAGCTAAGTGCTAGAAAGGTTATACCTTGAGCTCTAAGTCCTTCTCTCCTTGCTCCTTGGAGTGGTGGAAGGAGGTCACCTTGCTCGTCTTCTCACGCCGAAGAAAGATCCACCCGAAAGCCTCAACCTTTGGCTTCAACTCCAAGCTAGAAGTAACTAGGGTTCAAGAAGTGCTAGTCCTTCAACCCTAGATGAGAGTAAAGATGATCAAGAGAGGGTTTTTCTCAAGCTCAAGTGTTTCTCAACACATGAGAGGGAGAGAGCTCGAGGGAGAGGAAGAACAAGAGAGAGAAATGAAATGATAGAATGAGAATAATGTGAGCCATTCTCACTAATATGTGCATATTATTTTAATTAAATAATTAGCTAGATAATTGTCATGGTTAATCATGATGTGACCATTATCATTTCAATTTACAAGGATCAAAAAACATCTTCCAAAAGAAATGATGATGGTCAAAGTGTCAACCTTGGTCAACAAGTCAAGGAAGTCAAATGGTCAACAACCATAACCATGCACAATTATTTAAACTAATTATCAATTAACTATAATACACACATAAGAATTAGGGTTAATAAAATGACAATAGCTATTA
This sequence comes from Agapanthus africanus, assembly GCA_030015575.1. Classification (NCBI taxonomy): domain Eukaryota; kingdom Viridiplantae; phylum Streptophyta; class Magnoliopsida; order Asparagales; family Amaryllidaceae; genus Agapanthus; species Agapanthus africanus. The sequence continues at coordinate 365,625,950 of CM057337.1, read as the reverse complement.
ACCCAAATCAAGGTCCTCTCCCTCTGTCTCAAACAACTGTGCATACGCACCCGCATTCGTGATCCGAGGAACACGAATACAATGAGAAAAACCAATCCCAAATCATATACTAGGATCCGGCTTAAACCAAAGCCCGCTAGTATAAACTGTCCGGACAGCAAACGTGCATAAGTGCGCGGATGTGAACGAACCCTGTCGCAAAACCATGCGACCGCTACTCATTTTGCCTAAAGGCGAATAGCTCTCTGTGTGGGATTCTAAAGACTCGACACTACGCTGGTAGTGAATTTAACCACAGACCGCAAGCAGCACTAGCTGTACGTAACGGTCCCCAGGTAGATGTCGATAAGAAGACTGACGAGGTGAACCCCATCTGAACTCCTACTGAGCCTGTATGTGACAATCTCCGTACAGTCCGGTCTGTTCGTCTGATACATCGCATGGCGGGCCTAGGGGGCGGTGAACGTCAGTCCCCTAATAGCGGTACAAGTCGTGTCGGAGTGTAGCCCAGAACACCCTGAGATAACACTGGAAACCTACCAGTATATCTCGCTTGCCCTGGCCAGGGACTACTCGTGTAATGGCTCTCCTGGACACAGCGCGATGTCAACCCCCAATACCGGGAGAGACGAATCCTGTCTAACCGTCACTGCCTCCAAGTGCTTCGGGACTGCACCCAAAAACTACCTATTTGCATGACTCCTTAGAGCCGTGGTAGGGTAGTAATCAAAGTGCAGTGGGAACACACTCGAGGCGAAGTGACAGTGTCAAGTCAGCGGACTAAGCTGTACTCATGTCACCTGGGAACTGATAACTGACGATAGGTATACTACCAACCAACAGTTCCCGACGAGTCCTGTCCAGTATACTCGTAACCTAACGAGCACCCGCATACTATCTCAAGTACGACGTACTGACGGCTGTGGGACAGACCGTCTCCCACACTGGGATGAGAAGCGCATACGCTAGTCTACTCCGGAGTATCGATGCCCTGTCTCGATAGTGCAACGACTAGGGACCTGTATAAGGATGTGCTTATAGATCACCCAGCTCCCACGAGTGTGAGCGCTATCACAACGCTGGTAATCAAGCAAAGATCCTAAGGGCTCTACTAATATGTATATCTGCAATATGCTTAAAGAAACACATGCACATATTAAAGCAGAGACAAACCAAGTAGCATACTACCATTTCGAGCAAGATTGTATATACAACTGTGAATATCCCAAGCTTCCATCAAGCAATATACAAACTAGTATGATACAGTAATGGCCTCTAGGGCATACACACTAACAAAAGTCAAGGCATAGTGATTGGTAGCTATTGGGTATTCATATGCAGCATAGATAGATGCGTTGGTTTGGGACAGTCGTGCTGCCATTTTGGCCAAAGTCAAAGGTAGGTATGGGTGGGTCCAAATTAACCAGGAGAATGACGGGTAGAACTTGACATGTGACTTATGATATTTTGGCCAAAGTCAAGGTCATAAGAGCATGGGGCAGAAATCCACATCGGGAGTTTCATAAGTACTGAAACTTGCTAGCGCTGCATACCATTTGGAGTGTGATAATTCTGGTAGGATTCCTTCGGTTTTATCACGCGATGATATTTGGATCCCGATCCTACTGTGAGTATATGCTACTCCTCGGGAAAACTCTCACTTAGCGATCAATGCTATAAACTTAGTAGGTGTCTAGAAAGGTGTTAGCGGGGCTACGCCCACAGGGAAAAGAGGTTACTTAATTAAAGAACTTCGCGAAAGCGTTGGAAAACCTCCCTCGAAGTACCGACACTGGCTTGGCTGAACGGTTAAGCAAGTATTGTACGGTGAGATTGATCCTGACTAATCCTTTCATTACGGTTTGAGAAGGGATTCGAGAGACAGTGGGAGCCATCCAGTTTAGACAAACTAAAAACCACTCTAAACTTGCAAGAGCATCATGCTAAAGTGTTTCTTTTCTCTCTCCTAATTGCAGCGACCATTCGACATGACCGGACTTAAGTTATTACTAGATAAAAATAAATTGACAGGGCCAAACTACAAAGATTGGCTCAGGAATGTCAAGATGGCAATCTCTTATGACAAGTTGGGGTATGTCCTTACCACCAAAGCTCCCCTGTCCCAAGTCCCAAAACCAGTGTCGTAGATAGGGAAATCTACAAGACCCGGAAAATAGATTGCGCGAAGGCCAGATGCCACGTACTAGCCTCGATGGACAACGAACATCAGAGGAGGCACGAGAATATGGACCTAGAGTCCATATTTCTTCATACAAAAGAACTGTATGGAGAGCAGTCTCGTATCGCAAGATACGAAGTGTCGAAGAAGTTGTTTTCGGCAAGGTTGGCCGTCGGATCATCGGTAGCGGAACACGTGCTTAAGATGATTGGCTACATAGAGGAGCTCGCAGACCTTGGGACCACGTTTGAGAATGAACTCTATACTGATTTGATTCTCCAGTCCCTTCCTTCCACTTACGCCCAGTTTATTCTTAACTTCAACATGCAAGGAAAGGAGGTTGAACTTTCCAAACTTCTGAACATGTTGAGGAGTGCTGAAGGCACCCTACAGAAAGGTAGGGAGACATCCACTTTGTTTGTAGGAGGATCTTCCTCTTCTAGATCCAGGGCGAAAGCCAAGGGTAAGAAGAAGAAAGCCTCCGCCAAACCAAGAGGCGGTGTCGGTAAAGTGGATATGAAGGGAAAAGGAAAAGCAACAAAGATAGCGGGAAAGCTGGTGGGGAAGGAAGAATGCTTCTATTGTCACAAAAGTGGTCACTGGAAACAGGATTGCAAGGCTTGGAAGGCCAGAACACAGGATTTGAAGCGAGTTGCAGCTTCAGCTTCAGGTGTGTATGTTATTGAAAACTGTCTATCAATAAACTCTACATCATGGGTATTGGATACCGGATCAAGATCTCATATCTGTAATTCTTTGCATGCGTTGAGAAAGCGTAGAGTTTTGAAGGCTGGTGACATGACCCTCAGAGTTGCAAACTGTGCTGGCATGAATGCTGAGGCCGTGGGGGACTATCACCTGGGATTGTCGGATGGACACTTTTTGGTTTTGCGTAGTTGTTATTATGTACCAAATGCAACCTGTAATATCATTTCTGTATCTTTATTATCTAAAGAAGGTTATGAATTTGCATTTGTAAGTAATGTAGTGAACATTCACCTTAATCAAGTTTTGATTGGGTCAGGTACATTGAACAACGGTATATACGTATTAAACCAACCACAGATTTTCAATGTCTAGAATACACACAAAAGAAAGTCTCCAGAAATCAATAAAACTTTCTTATGGCATTGTAGACTGGGTCACATCAATGAGAGAAGGTTGACTAAGTTACATACAGAAGGATATTTGGATCCGTTCGAATATCAATCGTATGCAACTTGTCAATCCTGTCTCAAGGGAAAGATGACAAAGACTCCGTTCACTGGACACGGAGTAAGAGCGAGCTCGCTCTTGGGACTCATACACAGCGACGTGTGCGGTCCAATGTCTACACATGCGCGAAGCGGTTATTCTTACTTCATTACTTTTACGGATGACTTTTCAAGGTACGGTTATGTCTTCTTAATGAAACATAAATCCGAGGCTTTTGAAAAATTCCTGGGATATAAGAATGAAGTAGAAAAACAAACAGGCAAAAGTATCAAGGCACTGAGATCTGATCGAGGTGGTGAATACTTGAGTGCCGAGTTCCTGGGTTACTTAAAAGAGAATGCAATTCTCTCTCAGCTTACTCCTCCATACACTCCGCAACATAATGGTGTATCGGAGAGACAGAACCGAACCCTATTGGATATGGTACGGTCCATGATGAGTAACGCTGAGTTGCCACGATCGTTCTGGGGATATGCGCTAGAATCAGTTGCATACCTTTTGAACCGAGTTCCAACTAAGACTGTGCCTACTACACCATATCAGATGTGGTGTGGGAAGAGACCCTATCTTAATCACATTAAGACATGGGGATGTCCAGCTTTTGTAAAAAAGCAGCATGCGGACAAGCTCGAGGCACGCTCAGTACAGTGCAAGTTTGTGGGATATCCAAAGAACTCCAAGGGATATTTCTTCTATTGCGAAGAGGAACAAAAGGTGTTTGTTTCTCGCCATGCCCACTTTCTAGAACACCAGTTCATAGAAAAAGAATTAAGTGGGAGCGCAATAGAACTGGAAGAAATTCCAGAACCACGAGCTATTACTGAAAGCTTAGTAGAACCAGAGGGTTCGAAAGATCAAGACATTCCAACGCCACTCCGCAAGAGTAGTAGGCAGTCTCATCCGCACGAGAGATACTACGGTTTTCTCATTGACGGGGATAGAGAAGATTGCATCATATATTTTGATGAGCCTACTAGCTTCCAGCAAGCCATTCAGAGCGTCGACTCGGTAAAATGGCTGGATGCAATGCGGACCGAAATGGAGTCCATGTACACCAAAAAAGTATGGATGTTGGACATTGCTCCAGATGGGGTAAAACCCGTAGGATGCAAGTGGATCTTCAAAAGGAAGATTGGTGTAGATGGACAGGTTGAGACCTATAAAGCTAGACTGGTAGCAAAGGGTTTTCGTCAGCGACCTGGTTTGGACTATGACGAAACCTTTTCTCCAGTAGCTATGCTGAAATCCATTCGGATCCTTCTTGCCATTGCTGCCTTCCACGATTATGAGATTTGGCAGATGGACGTAAAGACAGCTTTTCTAAATGGACATTGAGAGGAGTGTGTCTATATGGACCAGCCAGAGGGTTTCATTCAGAGTGGGAGCAGCGGAAAGGTGTGCAAGTTGCTTAAGTCCATTTATGGACTAAAGCAGGCATCGCGGAGTTGGAACATCTGTTTTGATGAGACGGTCAAGGAATTTGGCTTTATCAAAAATCCAGATGAACCATGCATCTATTGTAGATTTCTAGCGAGAACTGTAGTATTCCTCGTTTTATACGTGGATGACATTCTCTTAATAGGAAATGACATTCCTATGCTACAATCTGTCAAGGGGTTCTTGTCATACAGGTTCTCCATGAAAGACCTGGGTGATGCCTTATACATTCTGGGTATCCGGATCTACCGTGACAGATCCAAGAGGATATTAGGACTTTCGCAGTCCAGGTACATCGACACCATACTGAAGAGATTCAGTATGGAAGATTCAAAGCGCGGTAATCTACCGGCTTGTCACGGGATCACCCTCTCCAAAGAGATGTCTCCCAAGACTGATTTGGAGAGGGATCGCATGTCTATTATACCCTACGCTTCTGCGGTAGGCTCTATAATGTATGCCATGTTGTGTACCAGACCGGATATGGCTTATGCACTGAGTGTGGCAAGCAGGTATCAGTCAAACCCTGAGGAGAAACTTTGGATAGCAGTAAAGAACATTCTTAAGTACCTGAGAAGGACTTAGGAGATGTTCTTGGTGTATGGCGGAAAAGACCTCCAGATTGAGGCCTTTGCTGACTCCAGCTTCCAGAGTGACAAGGATGATTCCAAGTCCATGTCGGGTTTTGTCTTTACCCTCAATGGAGGGGCGGTGTGTTGGAAGAGCTCCAAACAGGAAACCGTTGCTAACTCAACTATGGAAGCAGAATACATTGCTGCATCTGATGCCGCAAAAGAAGCTGTCTGGATGAGGAAGTTCTTGAGAGAACTTCAGGTGGTTCCGTCCATTGTTGACCCAATACCTCTGTATTGCGACAACAACGGGGCTATAGCTTTAGCGAAAGAACCCAGGTCCCATCCGAAATCCAGACACATCTTGAGGCGGTATCACCTGATCAGGGAGATCGTGGATCGCCAGGAGATCGAGGTTCGGAGGGTTGCTTCAGAAGATAACACAGCAGATCTATTCACCAAGGCCTTGCCCCAGACTCAGTTCGAGCGGCTGATCGAGATGATAGGTCTTCGATACGCCAGTACATGGCCTTAGTGCAAGTGGGAGATTGTTAGTGTATATGCCCTAGAGGCCATTACTGTATCATACTAGTTTGTATATTACTTGATGGAAGCTTGGGATATTCACAGTTGTATATACAATCTTTGCTCGAAATGGTAGTATGCTACTTGGTTTGTCTCTGCTTTAATATGTGCATGTGTTTCTTTTAGCATATCGCTGATATACATATTAGTAGAGCCCTTAGGATCTTAGCTTGATTACCAACGTTGTGATGGCGCTCACACTCGTAGGAGCTGGGTGATCTATAAGCACATCCTTATACAGGTCCCTAGTCGTTGGACTATCGAGACAGGGCATCGATAGTAGACTAGCGTATGCGCTTCTCATCACAGCGTGGGAGACGGTCTGTCCCACAGCCGTCAGTACGTCGTACTTGAGATAGTATGCGGGTGCTCGTTAGGTTACGAGTACACTGGACAGGACTCGTCGGGAACTGTTGGTTGGTATTATACCTATCGTCAGTTATCAGTTTCCAGGTGACATGAGTACAGCTTAGTCCGCTGACTTGACACTGTCACTTCGCATCGAGTGTGTTGTTCCCACTGCACTTTGATTGCTACCCTACCACGGCTCAAAGGAGTCGTGCAAACAGGTAGTTTTTGGGTGCAGTCCCGAAGCGCTTGGAGGCAGTGACGGTTAGACAGGATTCGTCTCTCCCGGTATTGGGGGTTGACATCGCGCTGTGTCCAGGAGAGCCATTACACAAGTAGTCCCTGGCCAGGGCAAGCGAGATATACTGGTAGGTTTCCAGTGTTATCTCAGGGTGTTTTGGGCTACACTCCGACACGACCTGTACCGCTATTAGGGGACTGACGTTCACTGCCCCCTAGGCCCGCCATGCGATGTGTTAGACGAACAGAACGGACTGTACGGAGACTGTCACATACAGGCTCAGTAGGAGTTCAGATGGGGTTCACCTCGTCAGTCTTCTTATCGACATCTACCTGGGGACCGTTACGTACAGCTAGTGCCGCTTACGGTCTGTGGTTAAACCCACTGCCAGCATAGTGTCGAGTCTTTAGAGTCCCACACAGAGAGCTATTCGCCTTTAGGCAAAATGAGTAGAGGTCGCATGGTTTTGCGACAGGGTTCGTTCACATCCGCGCACTTGTGCACGTTTGCTGTCCGGACAGCTTATACTAGCGGGCTTTGGTTTAAGCCGGATCCTAGTATATGATTTGGGATTGGTTTTTCTCTTTGTATTCGTGTTCTTCGGATCACGAATACGGGTTCGTATGCACAGTTGCTTGAGACAGAGGGAGAGGACTTTGATTAGGGTTAATGACTATTGTCATTTTATTAACCCTAATGCTTATGTGTATATTATTGTTAATTGATATTAGTTTAAATAATTGTGCATGGTTATGGTTGTTGACCATTTGACCTCCTTGACTTGTTGACTTAGGTTGACACTTTGACCATCATCATTTCTTTTGGAAGATGCTCTTTGATCCTTGCAAATTGCATTAAAAATGAAATGATAATGGTCATGTCTTGATTAACCATGACAATTATCTAGCTAATTATCTAATTACAATAATTCACACATATATGAGAGAATGCTTCATATTTTCTCTCATTCTATTATTCACTTTCTCTCTCTTGTTCTTCCTCTCCCTCAAGCTCTCCCCTCTCATGTGTTGAGAAACACTTGAGCTTGAGAAAAACCCTTTCTTGATAATCTCTACTCTCATCTAGGGTTCAAGGATTAGCACTTCTTGCACCCTAGTTACTTCTAACATGGAGTTGAAGCCAAAGGTCGAGGCTTTCGGGTGGATCTTTCTTCAACGTGAGAAGACGACTAAGGTGACCTCTTTCCACCACTCCAAGGAGCAAGGAGAGAAGGACATAAAGCCCAAGGTATAATCTTTCTAGCACTTAGCTAGTTTCTAGTTAGCTTTAGCTTGTTTTTGTTTAGCAAAGATCCTTCTTTGTCTAGTCCATGTTGCCTAAGCTCATAAAAATTCGATTTTTATTCCGTTTTCCGCCTCCCCGCAAGTACCGGGGTGGGCAACGTGGACTTAGATCTATATGTACACAGCCATATGGCTTCGTAGACAGTGGGAGCAGCGAAAATGTGTGCAAGTTGTTTTATACGATAAATCAGGCACCGCGGAGTTCGAACGTCTGTTTTGATGATCTAGTCAAAGAGTTTGACTTCATCAAAATGGTAGATGAACCTTGTATATACAAAAAGGTAGTAGGGAGTATGGTGGTGATCCTCGTATTGTACGTGGATGACATACTCTTGATAGGAAAGGAGTTTCCTATGCTACGCTCGATCAATCTCCTCTTATCACATGGATTCTCTATATATAAATCCTAGGTTTTATATCTATGAGATAGATCTAATTGGATGTTAGGATTCTCACTAGATGTAGTGAGATGGTATCAATCGATCCTGGGGAGAATCATTGGAATGGTTCCTGGGTGGTAAGGTCGACTGAATGTCAGTCACAGGCATTGTCTTTACCCTCAGTGGAGGGACGGTATGTTGGAAGAGTTCCAAGCTAGATACCGTGACATACTAGTAGATTAAAGGCAAGAAAAATCACTACCAAGGATGCTACCAAAGAAATAGTCTGGATGTACACTAGTTCATGAGATGAACATCGTTCCTACCATTGTGTGACAATGGAGTTTTGGCTTTTGCCCAGGAACCCCTGTCCCATCAGAAATCCAGATATATTCTTAGGCAGTATCGCCTGATCATGAAGATGGTTGATCTCCAGGGAGATCGAGGTTAGGAGAGTAGACACAGAGGACAACAGCGCGGATCCACTCACAAAGGCTTGTTTCCCAGTAGAGACTTTTATGGGATGGTTGAGTATGAGATACTTCAACCACACCTGATTGTTGGGTATGCGATACCACAACAGATGGCCTTAGTGCAAGTGGGAGATTGTTAGTTATATGTATACCTTAGAGTCCATTACTATACATACGATGTATATTGTAGTGGATGCTTGGACATATATAGGTAGGACTTTCTTGCTCGACATGATAGTATGCTATCTGGTTGCTCTTTATCTTAACATGTACTCTGATTGTCTCTATGTTACATGTTGATAAAGCCCTTAGGATGAGTACTTGACTACCAGGACTATGATGCAGATCATACTAGTGAGGACAGTGTAGTCTCTAAGTACATCCTTCAAATGTTCCTAGTCGTAGGTGTATCGAGATAGGGCATCGATATACCAAAGTAGACTAGCGTATGCTCTTCTTGACCCATATGATAGGCGATGGATGATCCCAAATCCATTGGTGTTTGACATCAGAGAAGGTATACGGGTGCTCAGTGGAGACTGGGTACACTGGAAAGACTCGCCGAGAACTCTCAGATGGTGTTATACCTCACGTCAGATGGCAGTTCTCTGGTGACACTGGTACAGGTTAGTCTGTAGACCCGAGATCGTCATAGAGTCTTGTGTGATTCCCACTGTGCTTTGATTTCCATCATACCACGTCCAAGAGGGTGTGCAAAACGGTGGCTTTTGGGTACAGTCCCAAATCACATGGATGCAATGAGCGATAGGACGGGTTCCGTCTCTCCCGATATAGGGAGTTGATGTTGCGCTGTGTTCGATTGGCTATAACTAGAAATCCCTGGCCAGGGTTGCCGAGATTTACTGGTAAGTGTTATTAGTAGTTTGTCGAACTGTTATGGACCTCATATCGACACGACTTATCAAGCTACTGGTGTCTGACGTTTACCACCTCTAGTCGAGATATGCGACATATCAGACGAAGAGACCGGACTGTACGGGAGTGTAACTGATTGGATTCGCAGGAGAATGTACAGGCTTGCTTGTTGATCTTCTGATCGCTCAATACCTGGGTGGTTGTTATGTTTAGTTGACCGCTTGCAGCTTGTGGGTGTTTGATATGATCATCACCTACTGCCGGCGTATTGACGATTCTTTAAAGTCCTACACAGAGGTTTCCTGACTCAGGCAAAACGGAGTAGGAGCACATATGTGATATGTGCGGAACCTAGAATAATACATGTATGCGATACAGTATTAGATTCTCGCGATATGTAATATCGGCCGGGTATATGTGATATAGCCGGGTCATCGGACCAAGTGTTGATTCGATGAACTGATACAGATTATATTAGTCGGTTATTTGTGAAATAGCCGGATTATCGGATCAAGTGTTGATTCGATAATTTAATGTATAATTATATATGTGATATATTACATTACATTAATTAATATAAGCTCACTTTATTTATTCATTTTCTCACCGGATAATACATTGATATATATGCAATATATGTTAATTGTATTATTTTCTTTTGTTACAAAAATATATTATATATATGATATATAATATTGTAACAAGTTATGATTACAAATACAACATGATTTGTGAAGATTAAACAAGTTAGGGTTTGATTTGGGTTAGTATTTGGGTTAGCTTTTTCATGAAGCTTCTGAAAGCTTTGTTTTGTTTTAAGCTTAGATATTTTGTTACGGTATTTTGTGAAGATATTATTTAACCCAACCCAAAGACTTAACTCCAGTTCATTCTCTACATGAGTTAAGACTTGATATTATTAACTCAAGCTTGTTTTTTAACCATAGAAATTATTCATTATTCATCACAAAAGGTTTCATCTTCTTCTTCCTCTTGAAAAAGCTTCCTAGCTTTTTGACTTGTGATGATAATGAGTGAGAAATTGAAAAAAAAAGAGCTAAATTCCTACTTGATCATCCTCATCTATTCTAGCCACTTAGATTAGGGTGTTTGCTTTGGTAATACTTGATTAGTGAAGCAAGAGCTTGGGTTTGAGTTTCTTCAAGGTAGATCATCTTAGTTATTGAAGATCGGAAGCAAGCATGCATCTTTCTCTTCATGGAGCCTCTCAAGAGTCCGGGTACATGAAGATCGCGGCGAAAGGACCTCAACACGGAGCTTATGAAGCGAAGGAACGGACTACAATGGTTGTAATCCCAAACTCTTAGAAGTAAGTTGTTTACTTGCTCATTGTTTCGCCTAATCTCTAGTCTATGATCTTGGTTAAGGTTGTTCGGCACCTGAAAACTTTGATTTTGGCATGGTTGATACCTTGTAGAACCTTGATCTAGTGCCTAGTAACCCTACATATTGTAACCTAGGGTTTTTTCCTATCTATAAATAGGAAAGCCGAAAGCCTAATTAGGCATGCCTCTCTTTATTTTTATGCCTCTTTTTAATTCTTAGATTAAACTTTTAATTCCAGTTGTAATGCACTTGTTGAGAGGTCATCAAAAAAGGTATTTTTATTTTTATCTCGCATTCTTTTATTATCTGAATTTAATTCTTGCAATTTTTATCTGTTCTTTTATTATCTGCAATTTAGTTTTCTAATATAAAAATTATAAAAATGAATTTTATTGTTAATTTCCTAATGAGTGAGTAATTCCTCACTTTTTAGGGTTAGGATAGGGAAGATTTGAGAGAAGGAAATCTTTCTCACTCTTTTCCTTGCCCATATAATTTTAATTAATTAGGACTCTATTTAAATTAACCACACACCGCTCACTACGATACCCTATCCTACAAGATAGCGGTGATTCCATATTTTGACCGGTTGTGGTTGAATTAACCGGAGGTTAGGGCTAAGAGCCAAGAACGGACGGACAAGGAAAAAAAGGAAGAAACCAATTTTTTTCCTAGTCGTGCTAATCCTCCTTGTTGACTATTACCCTAACACCTATATTCTTAATTAGGGCAATGAAAGAAGTGGGAAGAATCCCTATTTCTAACTAACCTAATCTTAACCCTAGCAAGCCTTTTAAATCAATTTATTCTTGTTCTTAGATCGTAAAACAAAACCTACCAAAGATAGGACTTAACTCGTTAGAACTTAAAGAAAAGAACATATTTTCCCTGTGGATCGACTCGTACTCAACCAGCTAGCTACCAAGCGACACCGTCTTGATTGCGGTATTCTTAATTTTTAAAACGAACGTACTAAACAGCTCTCTCAATCAAATGGCGTCGTTGCCGGGGAAACGGTAGTTTATTTCTTTTTGTAATTTCGGCTTAATTAAATAAAAAATACAAAATTTGAAAAAATAAAAAAAATTCATCTTGTTATTTTTGATTTATTATGTGTGAATTGTGCAGGAAAAGAAGATGGACTGATTCAGATCTGAAGCAAGCCCAGTGAACAAATCAAGAAACAGAGGATCTGAACAAAAAGTGGAGAACCATAACAGCACACAGAAATGTTTGGACGGCCTGATCCAACTGAACCACCGCGAAACAGCGGCTAAATCAGGAGTTTGACCGCGGGACTGCGGTCAAACAGGTGACGTCGCTTGTTGTTAAAACTCTCTGTAAGTATACTTTTTCTCCTCCTACCCTCTGCACTCCACTAAAAAAATTTCTTGCAGGGTTCTTTGCGCAAGATCTTTCTCCCTCTCCAATAAATCATTTTACGCAGGATTCTTTCCGCCGAAAATAAAATGAAAAAAATTTCGCATGTGTTTTAGATTTTGTGTGTTACTGCTTTGCATATTTAAAACGAAATCTAAGGGGCTATAACACCAATTAAGACTGGGTGGGGATTTTATTACCCTTCCTAAGACCCCAGAAATCATTAAAAGCATATGCATCATCCTTAAGCTAATTAAAAAATATACAGACTCAGTCAAATAAGGACTGTCGCGCTCATTATGTCAGAGGAAGGTTGTGGGCATTCAGTCGTTTATCTAAACCTGACTTTGTGGTGCGTAGGATAGACAAGTGAGAAAGGTAACTTTAAAAGTCCCGTCTCACGGTGATTCGTGAGCGGAACCCTCCTTTCTTCACTTGTGCTTACCTGGCCACAATTGGCGGTGAAGAGGCGATTTGAGAGATATCTCACAACTTGTCGCTTTGGACCAGTTAGGAGCAGTCTAGTTGACTTAGGAGACCCTAGCTCTAGTAGGCTTGATTGTGCATGCTTAAATTATGATTGTTTGAAAGTGTGTCGTAGTTCCGTACAAATTTTTTTGCAAAACTCTTTATAAAAAAAAATTTTAAAAAAACACAAAACAAAATTTTTATAAAAACTTGCCATTTGTCGCTTGAATTCCATTGCACCCAACCTTCACCCACATTTCCCCATTGATTTTTTCTTACCCACATATTCTACGTTTTGACTACACTACAACTCATTTAGTGTATGTCCGGTTGGACTAGGGACACTAGCATGCTTAGTCCATGTCTCGTTAGTCGCTACTGACGACGCGTTCGACTCCGAAGTTGAAACTCTCTCCACTCCTTTTCCATCTTTACCTTCATCTTCACATTCATCGTCTTCTAAAGAGATATCAGGATTCAATCCTAACAACCCTTTACCTACCTCGGGACTTATTCCACCTCAACTAGGTGCGAATAACCCGAAACAATCTCCTGTTGAAGCGCCACAGCGAATCGCGCTCCAGGATTGTTTCTATCGTACCCGCTCCGCACTTCCTACTTTTCTTTCACTTCCTCCGGCTAATGGGGATAATTTCGAAATTAAGCCCCACTTCATCAATATGTTGCCCAAATTTCACTGGCTGGAATCCGAAGATGCCTATACCTTCATTAACAAATTCAAGAATGTTTGTGCAATGATGAAGACCACCCAATTGTCCGATGATGCTATAAGGCTACGAGTCATTCCCTTCACATTATATGACCTAGCTGAAAAGTGGCTATATAGTACAGCATCGCATTCTATAAACAATTGGGAAGAGTTTTTTAAAGCATTTCTTAAAAAGTTTTACCCACATCACAAGACCGCGAGAATTTGTAATGAAATTAATCAATTTTCCCAGCTTCCTTCCGAACCTTTTTGGACGTGTTTCGAACGATTCAAAGATCTTCTTGTTCAGCGCCCTCATCACGGTATTGAGAGATGGCAACTTTGCCAAACTTTATACGAAGGACTGAACCCAGCAACTAAGCAATTGCTGGAAACCATTTGTCAAGGTCACTTCCTTACCAAATCTGACGAGGAAACTTGGCAATTTCTCGACGATCTTGCTGAACAAACGCTTCAGTGGGAAAGCACTAGACATACCACTTCGTCTACTTCATTCGGTCCGTCTAGGGCAGGCATTCACCAACTTGATATGTCAATTGTAATGAAAGCCGAAATGGCCGTAATTACACGAAAACTAGAAGCAATTGAGAGAAAATTCTCATCGCCTTCTCCTGCCCCTGCTTTACCCCCTCGCACTATATGCGCTTGTTGTTCGGATTCATCTCATTTGACTGAAGAGTGTCCTTACAACCCACCTGCTCAAGGACAGGATCAAGTCAATGCTTCCTTTCAACAAAGACAAAGAAATGATCCATACTCTTCAACTTACAATCCTGGTTGGAGGAACCACCCCAATTTTTCCTGGAATCAAAATCAACAGCAATTCCAAGGCAACAACAATTTCCAAATGCCTCCTCCACAGCAACAAGCTCCTAAACAAACTCAATATCAGCAACCTTTCCAACCCTAACCTTACCAAAATCAAACGAACAATTTTGCACCTAACAACTCTTTTCCTCAAAACAATTTTGTTCCACCAAATAACGATAAGGTTTCCTCGTTAGAACGAAGTCTGGAGGCGTTTTTAAAACAATCAACTCAATCCCCAGCCAATATTCAGTCTTTGGTACAACACACTGCATCACAAGGGCAAAGTATCAAAACCATTGATGCCCATATTGCACAACTGAATGCCGCTTTAAGCAAGCGAGAGAAGGGGAATCTTCCATCTCAACCACTGCCAAATCCTGGTCACCCAGAAAATGCACATGTTGCTCTTGAACAACAAAACCATAATGTGAGTGCCTTAATGACATTGAGATCTAGAAGGATGTTGCACAATAATGTTGGCACTAATGATGACACCCCGGCCGCCACTTCTTCTTCTTCTTCATCATCTTCATCTTCTTCATCTTCAGAGTCTGTTCTCCATTCTTCACAAGGCTTTACTTCTTCTGCAGTGCCGAACGGACCCACATCTCACTCCACGAAAACACCAGCACTGGGATCCGTTCCAACTCCGCAATCTCCTCCACAAGCATTGGACTCAACGAATCTTCAAAATATTCCATTTCCAAACAGGTTGAGATCTAATAAACAAAATCCACAAATGGAGAAGATTGTGGCGTTATTTAATCATGTTAGCATTAACATTCTCCTCTTGGATGCAATCCAACAAGTCCCTTCTTACGCAAAAATCTTGAAGGACTAATGTACCAAGAAGAGGAAATCATAGGTACCTAAGAAAGTTTTCTTGGCCAGTGCAGTAAGTGATGCTCTTACCCAACCTTTACCTAAAAAACGAAAGGACCCTGATTGTCCTACAATTTCAATAACTATTGGGGATAAGAACATCAACCGCGCACTTTTAGATTTTGGTGCCAGTGTTTACCTGCATCCTTATTCAGTATATGAGCAATTAGGCATTGGAGAGCTGAAACCCACACATTGTACTCTCCAAATGGCCGACCGATCCATCACCCATCCTAGGGTAGAGTTAGAGGATGTGTTGATTAAAGTAGGGGACTTTATATTCCCCGTTGATTTTATTGTTCTTAATACGCAGCCTGTAGCTAACCCCCGGAGTCAAATTCTGGTGATACTCGGTCGACCATTCCTTGCAACTTCCAATGCGGTGATCAATTGTCAAAATGGTTCGATGAACCTATTTTTTGAAAACATGACAATTGAACTCAACATTTTTAAGTTGGGGAATCAGCCCTGCGGACCTAATGCTAATATACTTGATGTTTGCTCGATCCAAGAGATCACCCAGGAGGACTGTGAGCTCGAGAAATTTTTGTTCGATCACAGCAATTTTGACGCCACTAGTGCGTTCCTCCTTGAATCTGATACTACTTTCACGCCCGATAACGATTACGAGTGTTCCACTTTCTTGAACGATCTTGACCATTCACCACCCGAGTTTGAATCCTTTGAATTTTCGAATGAGTTAGTTGAACCATCCGACTCGGTTGCTTACACTCGTTTTGAACCTCTGTTAGAATCCTTCGAGTTTGAGACAATTTCACCGATTTTACCTTCAATTGTTTCGCCTCCAACACTCGAACTCAAGCTATTGCCGTCTCATCTCAAATACGCTTTCTTAGGCGAGAATGAGACTCTTCATGTTATCATCTCGGCTTATCTAACCCCAGAGCAAGAGAAAGCCCATTTAACTGTCTTGCAAAGCAATCGGCAAGCTTTTGGCTGGACTATGGTGGACATTAAGGGGATTAGTCCCCTAATAGTTGAATATCACATTCATATGATGGTTGATGCCAAGCCAGCAAGGGATCCACAGAGAGGACTCAACCCAGTCATGAAGGAGGCTGTTAAAAAGGAGATCGTAAAATGTCTTGATAGCGGTATCATTTACCCTATCTCTGATAGCCAGTGGGTTAGCCCCATTCACGTTGTCCCAAACAATTCGGGCATAACGGTCATAACTAATGAGGCGAATGAGTTAATACCTACTCGCACCCAAACTGGGTGGCGAGTATGCATCGATTATAGAAAACTCAACGCCGTGACACGGAAAGACCACTTTCCATTACCTTTTATTGACCAATTGCTGGAACGATTGGCTCGGCATGAATTTTATTGCTTTTTGGATGGCTACTCCGGTTATAATCAAATTCCCATCGCCGAAAAAGACCAAGACAAGACCACATTCACTTGTCCCTTCAGTACGTTTGCTTACCGTCGCATGCCTTTGGGTTATGCAATGCGCGCGCTACCTTCCAGCGGTGTATGATATGTATTTTTTCAGACATGGTGGAAAAATTCTTAGAGATCTTCATGGATGATTTCTCCATTTTTGGCGACTCCTTTAATGAGTGTTTGCTACATTTAGACGCATTCCTTACCCGGTGTAAGGATAAGAACCTTACTTTAAATTGGGAGAAGTTCCACTTCATAGTACGTGAAGGTATTGTCTTAGGACATATCATCTCGCAAAATGGAATTGAGGTAGATAAAGCGAAGATTGAAGTCATTTCTAATCTCCCTCCTCCCAAATGCGTCCGAGACATTCGAGCCTTCCTTGGCCATGCCGGTTTCTATAGGCGGTTCATCAAGGATTTTAGCACGATAACTTGACCCTTGACTCTTTTGTTGGCCAAGGACAACACATTTGATTTCGACTCGAGCTGTATGAAGGCGTTCGAGTCATTGAAAAACTCACTTACTTCTGCTCCCATCCTTTCGTCTTCTGACTGGACGCATCCATTTAAAATTATGTGCGATGCATCTGATTTTTCCATCGGTGCTGTCCTTGGACAGCACATCAATAAGATGCCGCATGTAATTTATTATGCTAGCCGAACCTTGAACGAGGCCCAATTACATTATACAACAACCGAAAAGGAATTCTTAGTTATTGTGTTTGCGTTAGAAAAGTTCCGTCCCTACTTAGTCGGCTCTCCAGTCATCGTATACACTGACCATTCAACTCTTCTACATCTTTTTGCGATGAAGGACGCTAAATCTCGGCTGATACGTTGGATCCTCTTACTAAAAGAGTTCGACCTTGTCATCAAAGACAAGAGAGGATGCGAAAACGTAGTCACCGACCATCTTTCATGCCTCCCTTCTTCGCCGACGCTTCAAGTTCCTATAAAAGACGTTTTTCCAGATGAGCATCTCTTGACTGTATCATGCGAACCTTGGTTCTCAGATATTGTGAATTATTTGGCCACTGGACTTATACCAAATGAATGGTCGAATCAGGACAGACTCTGATTCCTATCCCAGGTAAAACATTTTTACTGGGATGAACCTTATTTATTCAAATACTATCCCGACCAAATTATTCATCGGTGTGTCCCCGACAATGAATTTAAGAGCGTGCTGTCATTCTGCCACGATCAAGCGTGTGGCGGGCATTTTCGCTCAAAAAAGACAGCAGAAAAGATTTTACAGTGTGGGTTCTACTGGCCACAACTTTTTGAAGACGCACATGATTACTGCAAGACATGCTCCCGGTGCCAACACTTATGCCGGATATCTAGGAGAAATGAAATGCCGCTCCAACCAAAATTGGTTGTGGAAATTTTTGATGTTTGGGGGATAGATTTTATTGGACCGTTTTCCAATTCTTTTAGAAATGTGTATATTCTCCTCGTTGTTGATTATGTTTCTAAGTGAGTCGAGACTGTGCCCAGCTGGACTAATCACAACAAGGTTGCCGTTAGATTCCTCAAAGAAAACATTTTCTCTCGGTTTGGGCACCCCCGCGCAATCATCAGCGACAATGGAACTCATTTCTGTAATTGGACTTTCGAGTCCTTAATGCGGAAATATTCTATTAATCACAAGATATCAACGCCCTATTATCCCCAAACTTGTGGGCAAGCCGAGATTTCAAATCGGCAAATTAAACAGATATTGGAGAAAACTGTTTCCAAAAACCGTAAGGATTGGTCTTCAAAAATTACTGATGCCCTTTGGGCATTTCGAACAGCCTATAAGACCGATCTTCGCATGTCTCCGTATAGGCCTGTTTATGGAAAGGCTTGCCACCTTCTGGTTGAAATTGAGCATCGCGTATTTTGGGCAATAAAAGAGTTGAATTTAACTCTCGGAGATGCGGGCATCCATAAGAAGCTGCAATTAAATGAATTAAGCGAGCTTCGGGATGAAGCTTACGAGAACACGGTTGTCGTCAAAAACCGAACGAAGGTGTTTCACGATAAACACCTTATGCACAAGTCATTCAATCCTGGTCAACAGGTTTCACTTTACGACACCCGGCTACATTTCCATCCCGGCAAGCTCAGATCTCGATGGAAAGGGCCATTTTTGGTACTCATTGTATATCCGCACAGTGAAATCTAATTAGAAATTCCTGAGGATGGTTCACTATTTAAAGTGAACGGACATAGGCTTAAACCGTTCTACACCGCGGACCCTTCGGAGGAGCTCCTGCTGTTGCAGAAGCCGATTTACATTGACTGATCTTCCTCCATCTACCCCCAAATTTCGGTTATCCAGCCATAAACAGTGGAAACACTGTTTCAAATAAGTTTGGGGGTATGTTACACTTGTAATTATGTAAAAACAAAATAGAAATAAAAAAATGAGAATAAAAAAAAAATCCAATTTTTGGGGGTATTTTTGTAAATTTCAGTTTTAATAAATAATAAATTAAAAAATTAAAAAAATTAATATAAAAATTTTATTTACAAATAAATTCCTTTTTTTAAGAGGTCCTTTTTGTAAATAACCAAGACACCCCCTATAAATAGAACCTGACCCCTCTCCGAATTTTACCAAACCCTAAAGTATTCCTCTATGAAAACCCTAGCCGCCGCAGCAGCCAGAGCAAGGAGATCTCGCCAGAGCGCCGCGCTTCCGCTGCCGAAGGAGCTTTATGACCACTGATCCGCCGCGCCTCTGCTTCATCACCCTCTGAAATTTTCAGAGGAGGTTTGCACTCCTTTTTCCCTCTCTGTCGATTTCATATTTTGGTATCTTGCTCTCTATGATGGCACCCACGTTGCAATTTGAAAAAAACTTTTCACAAATGTTTGCACACACGGTCTACGGTAGCTATTTCGGTGATGAGATCCGAAGGCTTTGGTGGAACTTCTTACTTTTTAACCATCCAAACTCCTTCACGCTTCCAGATCTCGTCACCCGATTTTACGAGTGCATGGAGGATGGTTGTCCCTCACAAGACGATTATATTAGGCTAATTAGGGGGGATAGAGAAATAATAATCGATAGGTACTTCATCCATGAAGTCACTTTAATACCTAGATTACCTATTCGCTATCAACCCCTCAGATTCGAGGACTACCTACCCTTGTTGGGTAACGATTGTTCAAGGGAGCTACGTTAGGGCATCCAGGCTAGAACCCTCTTTGTGAATGTATTAACTGTTTGCCGTTGGGTACAAAATAATATTTTTGGTAGTTCGCACAATATGACATTTTTCACACCATCCCTTCATATCGTGCACACTTTGATGACTAGAAACCCCAGCTACGATATGTGCACAGTATTACTTCATTCGATTTGTGCGGGCAAAAGGGCTGCCAATTATCCATGCCCTATGTTGGTGACACAACTGCGTTGCCATTTCCTCCCTGTGCAGGAATTTGAGTTTTATATGCATGGAGGGATCCCTATTAGACCTCTTCTTGAGGGCGTATCCATGTCCTACACACGCTTACATGATATATAGTCGCGCACCGAGCTGGCCGAGGACGTACCCGCCAAGACACCCTGCTCCAGCTCGACCGCGAGCGAGGAAGAGCTTACCCCCGCAGTACAAGCACGTTTACTTAGGAGAACCACTAGGGGGATAGACAGATTGATAGGGATGGTGACCAACCTGGATCAGTGAGTCACAGGGTTGGAGCACGACATGACCACCCTGCTGGCAAGAGAGGAACGTTCCCGTTCACGTTCAAGGGGACGGCGAGGCCATGAGCAGTGAAGGTACTGCTTTTGATAAGTTAAGGGGTGGAGGTGGTTTGTAAATAGTTATCATTGCATTGCATATTTTAATTTTTTGTACATATTTGTTTCTTCTTTCTTTGCATATTTAATTCCGCATTGCATCTTTATAAAGAAAAAATATATAAAAATTAAAAATGAAATTAAAAAATATATAAAAAAAATAAAACAAAAAAAAATTGAAAAACTTTAAAATAATTATAAAAATTGAAAAATTCAATTTTTGCCATATTTGACTTAAATTCAACATGATGGTTGAATAGTAGGGAAAAACTAGATCCTAAACTTAGTAAATTAAAAACCCTAAAAATAACTTTTCTTAAAGTTTAACTGTAGAAAATATATGTCCTTTTAGTTTATTTAGAAATAGGTAAATTTTGAGTTCAGCTCTTGGGCTAAGTCAAAATAAGGGAAGAGTATTGAATTTTTATTTGAATTGTAAGTTTGAAAAATAATTCTGAACCTTAAATCTAAATTCTGAAAATATATACCCTACAACTTGCACAAACACGCACCTTAAAACTTGGAATAGTAGAGGATACCTTGAAATTCTCTTGTCTCAAATCCTTAGTATGAGAAAAAAATAAAATAAAAGTATAAGTGTGCATATAGAGATAAAAAAAATGAACACTGGTTTTGTAATTACTTAAGGCTGCATAAAATATATATATATATATATAGCGAGGGTGTTTCATCACCTAGTGCCTTAGGCCAACTGGTTTGGGAGTCACTGCTAACCTTTAGGTATTGCAAGACGAGGAATTACACCTAAATGCAAAAACACATTTTGTAATCGGTCGTTCAGTACCTCAAGAAATATTAATGGTCGCATGAAGGATGTGTGAGCAATTTCATCTAAAATTTACCAACTAAAAGTAGCTTGGAAGATGGACAAGAGTATGATAGCTTGAATTGAATTTCCATGTGTAGGGGTTATACATACACACATGTAGGGGTATATGATTGGGGTTTGGATGAGAGATAGGAATGAAAGATAAGGCTTATACCTTCAGTAGAGATGATAAAAATTCCTAAGTTAAGATTTCACCTTAGTAGGAGAATTCAAAAGAATCTGAAAACTTAATAAAATTGCAGAGCATATACGATCTTAAGTTAAATAAAAAGGAAGTGTGAAAAATAACGGGTTGATGATTTTTAAGTTGAAGATAATAAAATTTCTTGCTAGAATACCAAATTGAAGAATGAGAGTCAACATGCCAAATTGATCGGATTTTATGGGTAGTATCCGGTGAAAACCCTCAGGAGACAACACTCCTCCTACTAGGGACTCCTAGAGGTTTAACAGCTTGTTGCACGAGCTCAGTACAATCGTGATTCCCTGTGAAAGTGAGGTTAGGATTTTTCGAGAATAAAATTGGCTTTGCTTGGGACGAGCAAAAGATAAGTTTGGGGGTATTTGTTCATATCAGAATTTTGCATTATTATATCGCCCATTCTTAATCACATTACATATAAATAGGTGCTTTTTATCCATGTCTGCTAAATAGTTGCAGGTTACAAGTTCTCAGATCGTTACAGTGAAATTCAAGAAAAGACGTTAGAAATGTTAGACTACGACCAACAATAGATGAATCCGTATGATGCCACCTACCAGTTCAAGGAACAAATGAAGATCAGTACACAATTCAATGCACAAAGCACAAGGGTAGCATAAGATTCAAGACTTCAACGCGAAGCTCACGGTAGTAGTCCACATAATTCTGCATTGTTGGAAATCTGGAAGTAAATAGAAGTGATTCTGAGGAACCAAGTGAAGAAACCAGAAGGAAAATGCAACATGAAGCAACCCTGAAGAACCGAGCAAGAGATCCCACCAATTGGCCGCGGAGCCGCGGCCAAATATGCCTTCCTGCCGCGGTTCCGTGGCCATATAGTGCACGTGTCGGTGCATGTGTCGGTGGGTGTCGGTGCTTTGACCCAGCTTTCTTAGGGTAGTCTTGTAAATTCGTGTATGGATCATATTGTAACCTAGGGTTTTTTCCTATCTATAAATAGGAAAGCCGAAAGCTTAATTAGGCATGCCTCTCTTTAGTTTTATGCCTCTTTTTAATTCTTACATTAAAATTTAAACTCCTAGATTAAAATTTTAATTCCAGTTGTAATGCACTTGTTGAGAGGTCATCAATAAAGGTATTTTTATTTTTATCTCGCATTCTTTTATTATCTGAATTTAATTCTTGCAATTTTTATCTGTTCTTTTATTATCTGCAATTTAGTTTTCTAATATAAAAATTATAAAAATGAATTTTATAGTTAATTTCCAAATGTGTGAGTAATTCCTCACTTGTTAGGGTTAGGATAGGGAAGGTTTGAGAGAAGGAAATCTCTTTCACTCCATTCCTTGGCCATATAATTTTAATTAATCAGGACTCTATTTAAATTAACCACACAACGCTCACTACGGCACCCTATCCTACAAGATAGCGATGATTCCCTAGTTAGACCGGTTGTGATTGAATTAACCGGAGGTTAGGGCTAAGAGCCAAGAACGGACAGACAAGGACCAAAAGGAAGAAACCAAGTTTATTCCTAGTTGTGCTAATCACCGTTGTTGACTATTACCCTAACACCTATATTCTTAACTAGGGTATTGAAAGAAGTGGGAAGAATCCCAATTTCGAACTAACCTAATCCTAACCCTAGCAAGCCTTTTAAATCTATTTATTCTTGTTCTTAGATCGTAAAACATAACCTACCAAAGATTGGACTTAACTCGTTAGAACTTAAAGAAAAACACGCTTTCTCCCTGTGGATCGACTCGTACTCAACCGTCTAGCTACCAAGAGACACCGTCTTGATTGCGGCATTCTTAATTTTTAAAACGCACGTACTAAACAGCTCTCTCAATCAACGCACTCTTCCAAATTACCATTTAGAAAAGTCGTTTTTATGTCCATCTGCCAGATCTCATAATCGTGGAAGGCAGCAATGGAAAGAAGGATCTGAATGGATTTGAGCATAGCCACTGGAGTAAAGGTTTCATCATAGTCCAAACCATGTCTTTGACGAAAACCTTTTGCAACAAGTCTAGCCTTATAGGTTTCAACCTGTCCATCTACACTAATCTTCTTTCTGAAGATCCATTTGCCGCCTATAGGCTTTACCCCTTCTGGATCAATGTCCAAAGTCCATACATAGTTGGTGTACATGGACTCCATCTCGTTCCGCATTGCATCCAGCCATTTTACCGAGTCGCCGCTCTGAACGGCTTGCTGGAACCTAGTTGGCTCATCATTGTCAATGATGCAATCCTCTCTATCCCCGTCTATGAGAAAATTGTAGTATCTCTCGGGCGGATTAGACAGCTTACTAGTCCTGCGGAGTGGCGCGGGGATGTCCTGTTCTTTTGAAACATTTTATTCTACCATGCTTTCAGTAATAGTTTATGGTTCTGGAATATCTTCCAGTTCTATTGCACTCCCACTAGTTTTTTTTCTAAAATTTGATTTTCTCAAAAGTGGGCATGATGAGAAACAAAAACCTTTTGTTCCTCTGTGTAATAGAAAAGATACCCAATGGAATTCTTTGGATATCCCACAAACTTACACAGTACTGAGCATGCATCGAACTTGTCCGCATGCTGCTTTTTTTACAAAAGCTGGACATCCCCATATCTTCAGATACTGAAAATAGGGTTTCTTCCTAATCAACATCTGATATGGTGTGTTAGGCACACTCTTGGTAGGAACCTTGTTAAAAAGATATGCAGCTGATTCTAGTGCATAACCCCAGAAGGATCGCGGTAACTTAGTGTTACTCATCATAGAATGTACTATATCCAATAGGGTTCTGTTCTGTTTTCCGATACATCGTTGTGTTGAGGTGTGTATGGAGGAGTAAGCTGAGAGTGAATTCCATTCTCTTTTAGATTATCCAGGAAATCGGCACTTAACTATTCACCACCTCGATCAGATCTTAGTCTCTTGATACTTTTTCCGGTTTGTTTTTCCACTTAATTCTTATATTCTCGGAATTTCTCAAAGGCCTCAAATTTATGTTTCATCAAGAATACATGTCCATACCTAGAGAAATCGTCCGTAAAATTAATGAAATAGGAATAACCACTTCGTTCATATATAGACACTGGACCACACACATCGCTTTGTATGAGTCCCAAAAGCTTGCTCTCTCTTAGTCCGTGTCCAATGAACGGTGATTTTGTCATCTTTCCTTTGAGACATGATTAACAAGTTGCATAAGACTAATATTCGAACGGATCCAAATATCCCTCTCTATGTAATTTTGTCAACCGTGTTTCATTGATGTTACCCAGTCTACAATGCCATAAGAAAGCCTATTTAATTCTGGAGACTTTCTTTTATATATGTTCTAGACGTTGAAAACCTGAGCTTGAATTAATACGTATATACTGTTATCTAGTGTACCTGACCCAATCAAACTTTGATTAAGGTGGATGTGGATCACATCGCTTACAAATGTAAAATCATATCCTTCTTTAGAAAGTAAAGATACAGATAAGATATTACAAGCTAGACTAGGTAGACACAAAAAGTTACGTAAAATCAATATCTGCCCACTTGTCAATCCTAAGTGATAATCCCCTACGGATACAGCGTCCACGCTCATTCCGTTAGAAACCCTGAGAGTCATATCACCTGCCTTGATAACTTTACGGTTTCTCAAAGCCTGTAATGAATTACAGATATAAGATCCTGATCCGATATCTAGTACCCAAGAAGTAGAGTTAATTGACATAATGGTTTCAATCACAAACACACCCGAAGCTGAAACCGCAACGTGCTTCGGATCCTGAATTATGCCTTTCCAAGCCCTGCATTCCTTCTGCCAATGCCATTTCCTGTGACAATAGGAACATCACTCCTTCTCTACTGTTAGCCCTGAAACTTTTGCCCTTCCCTTTCCTTCTACCTTACTGACACCGCATATCGGCTTCGTGGAGGCCTTCTTCTTCTCTCCCTTGGCATTCTCCTTAGATCTAGAAGAGGAAGATTCCCCAATAAGCAGAGCGGGTGTCTCCCTAGTTTTCTTCAGGGTGTAAGTAAAAGGTAGGGACTGTAGAATCATGTTAGTACATAACTCGTTCTCCAACGTAGTCCCCAGGTCGGTGAGCTCTTTAATATAGTTGATCATTGTTAGGACGTGGTCCCCTACAGATGACCCAATAGCCAACCTAGCCTGAAGCAATATCTTCAACTTCTCATATCTTGCGATACGAGATTGCTCTCCATATAAATCTTTGTTGGGGTGGTAGATGGAAGATAAGTCCATATTTTCGTGCTGCCTCTGGGTTTTACTATCTATTGAGGCTAACACGAGGCACTTGGCATTCGCACTGTCTTTGTCCCTTGTCTTACGGATATCCATATCCGCGACGGTGGAAACTGAACCTGGGACGGCGGGGGATTGGGTAGTAAGGAGGTGGCCCAGCTTGACATAGGCAATGGACATCTGGACAAATCATTGCCAATCAATATAGTCTGGCACAGTCAATTTATTATCTAGCTGTAACCTATGTCCGGTCACCTGGTCGCTGCAATTAGGAGAGAGAGAAGAAACACTCAGCATAATGCTCTTCCAAGTTTA
This sequence comes from Agapanthus africanus, assembly GCA_030015575.1. Classification (NCBI taxonomy): domain Eukaryota; kingdom Viridiplantae; phylum Streptophyta; class Magnoliopsida; order Asparagales; family Amaryllidaceae; genus Agapanthus; species Agapanthus africanus. The sequence goes on along the minus strand of CM057337.1, from coordinate 365,599,926 downwards.
GACTGGTTTTTAGTTTATCTAAACAGGATGGCTCCCACTGTATCTCGAATCTTTCCTCAAACCATAAAAGAAGAACTAGTCAGGATTAATCTCATCCTACAATACTTGCTTAACCTTTCAGCCAGGCCGGTGTTGGTACTTTGAGGGAGATTTTCCAACGCTTTCACGAGTTCCTTAATTGCATAACCTCTTTTCTCTGGAGGCGTAGCCCCTCTAGCACCGTTCTAGACACCTACTTGGTTTATAGAATTGATTGTTTTAGTGAGAAGATATCCCGAGGAGTAGCATATACTCACAGTAGGATCGGGATCTAAATATCATTATGTGATAATCATGAAGGAATCCTACCAAAATTATCACATTCCAAATGGTATGCAACACTAGCAAGTTTCAGTTTCCTTAGAAACTCCCAATGTGGATTTTTGCCCCATGCTCTTATGACCTTGACAAATGCCAACATATCATAAGTCGCAAGTCATGTTTTACCCATCATTATCCAGGTTAATTTGAACCCACCCGTACATACCCTTGACGAAGGCCAAAATAGTAGTACGACTGTCCCAAACCAACGCTTCTATCTATGCTACAGTTGAATATTCAGCAGCTACCAATCACTATGCCTTGGCGAAGGTCAAAATACATAACTTGAATACTACTGAATAACTAACTAAAATGACGGAGGGCTACGGCTGGTTTTTGTCCGGCTGGTTTTGTCAAAACCATGAACTTGATATAATCGAAGGAACCATGATTGCTTTTAAAGGAGTGGTTTAAGATCCACATTTAAAAGTTTGCTTTTTGAAAAAATCGAGTGGTTTTAAAATTGTTCCAACGATTCAGCTTTGGTTTGTTTGCTTTGCATTAATAATGCAGTCCCATCATTTACATCCTACCATTGCAGAAAGAAACAAAAATACAACGTACGCTTATGCCTTCCACATTCGCTACAGGGCCCCTCATGCACCGTTAGGTTACTTAACTAACGACAGAGTGGGGGCTGGACTTGCGCGGGTGCAAAACATAAGCAACGTCTACTATATATCATAATATATATATATATATATATATCCATTCGTCTCATGCAATAATAGGCATTCCATATCACAGATGAACATATTGGATATACTAGGAATTCCGCGTTTCGTTTAAGCGTGTAACGAAAGACGGATTCCATTGTCGTGATGAATAGCCAAACCCCATCCTAGACCCCTACGTGTGCGGCAAACTACCCGCCAAATTTACGAAGTGAAGCAACCTCCCTCAGTAAAATGAGTAGGCCACTCGGCACATCAAGAATCTGGTAGTTTGTACACCCCACCTTGGGTCTATCCTAGGAGCAAAAAACAATAAAAGAAATAATAGAGCGGTGGATACAACCTCAACCCGGATGTGCCCCGCAAAATAATATTACATCAATTTACAATTTACATCGAATGAAAGAAAAACTCTCTTCTCACATTCCCGGCTATTCATCCACGACGATCCAATAAAATTCATATCCACAAACCATCAACAACAGCAACACAGATATATGCAACCCCTACTAATCATCGTATAGCGATTAGTAGACCTTCGCATCATATATCAAACTGAAACTACTTAAACGGCGTTAAAACTACGACTTCGAAATAATCCGTATTGCCATAACAGAAAGATAACAGTATATGAAAACTTGGAAAAATCAAACACCACCTGAAACCCAAAATCCAAGTGACTAGAACACACAAAAAAATTCAAGTCCAATTTCCAAAATTGGGCCGACCAGGCCAGGAAAATTCACTCTGTGGTCGGCCAAAGATTGTTCGATTGGGCTCGTTTTTCTAGGGTGTTCTACATACAAGTAAAAGGAGCACTCTGCAATTGTTTAATCAAAATTTAGAGCCTCCAAAAAGTTGACAGAAACTTGGATCTATGTTTCGATGTTTCAGACTTATTTCTGTTTCGTAGTTTTACATGTTGTCTAAACTGTTAGTTAAGATTTAGTTAGGCTCTGATACCACTTTAGGTCAGTCAGCGCAGCGGAAACTGGACGTGGTGCCCATAGTCCCCTCAGCAGCTACTTTTTACGTAATCCCCTCGCGATGGACTACAACCCGCCGGACCATATAACCGCATGGGGCACCCTGGGGGTAAAAGACTTTGCTTCGACACTACTGTCACCACAGTGAGAACCCCCATGTGTCGGCATCCCTGCCTAGTAGCTCTGATACCACTGTAAGTCTGTGTCACGCACCCCGCGGGTTCGCGGGGAGCCGGAATATTTAAAAAACAATTTTTCAAAGCTAGCAACACCGACTTGAACTCCGGGATCGATACTAAACCTTTACTAACAAAACTAATACGAGGTTAGCTACTCGGATAGGAAGTTATACCTCACAAATTCATGTCCTTCTGGTCTTCTTGCTGTTTTCCTCCTCGTCATAAGCTCCTCGGATCGTACACGGATCGGGCCTCCTCGTCGGTCCTCCCAAGTCAAAGACGATCCACCCGAGAGTCTATAGATCGAGCTCCTACCTCAAATCCGAGGTAACTAGGGCACCTAGTTCGCTAAACTAGATAGCTTAGATGATGTAGAGAGTGAAGATGAATTAGTTTGTCTCTAAATACCCTAGATTTCTCAACACATAAGACATTTAGGGTTAGAAGAACAAGAAGGTGAGCTTGAGGGAAAAAGAGTATTGTGTAGAGATAAGAATGAAGATGGCTATCTCTTTGTGATAACATGAAGCATACAATAATTCAACCCCAAAATATCAAGCATGCTTGAAAATTATCTACCATGCTTCAATTATCAGTTAGTGAGTCACCCGATGAGTCACCAAGTAGCCATACCTCATTTAATGAAAACATACACCTTATTTCTTCCACCTCATTAATCTTTTAATCAAAAGATTAAAACACAAATGAGGTGTCTTCTTCTAGAAAAAATCTTGAGTAAATTACAAGAATGCCCCTCATCCGTATATGCATACCCATATCTGTATTCCGAAAAATACGAATACAAAGAGACGAAAATAATCCATCATTATAATACTAAGAACTACCATCTCGAGTAAGATTGTTATACCTGTATAGGTCATCCCTCAATTATCATAATCGCTTACTGGCAATCACAATAATTGCCTTGAGAGTACTATATCCAACAATTTCTCACTTACACTTAAAGCCAATTATTGCAGTATCGCGTACTTACAGCTTATGTGCTACCGAATACCCAAATTCTCTACTAATCAGTTTTGCAAAATATTTGTGAAACTTAATGTGTTCAAGAAATAGCCTCAGTGAGTGGATCCGCTACAATATTCCAACTTCATCTCTCTATATCTCAACTTCGCGGAGATTAACAATCTCCTAAATTGAGCGATACCCCGCCTCAAGATTTTGTCCGGATACCTAATGGGACTAAGTTCATCAATGAACACCTCCATCCAACAAACTTCTTGGGATGTATTCTCTGTTGTGTTATAACCGGCATCCTGTACCATGATTACCTCAGTATCTCTATTGGAACACTATCCAATATACTGATCCTCCGAAAAGGCTAAACTTTTAACTCTGATAGCATCTCTGTCATCCACGTCACCTTTGAAGCCTGAACTGATAACCGCCTCCAAGAGGAGGCTGCTGTTATCCTATACCAAGAACATACATTTATGTTCTTTACTGCTTCCCTTTATTTCTCGAGGATTGGATTAATATATGAAGGGTTTTCTACTGCACCACTATTAGGGTTTGGTAGCATCACACATGCCATATTTAAAATTAATTGGGTGCTAGAGAAAATATCCTAAGGATCATACTAGAAAAGCTAGGGTAAAAAAACTTTAAACACATTTCACAAGTGGTAAAGTCTAGGTTTAGGTAATACAACCTTTGTAGCTCCCTACGCTAGACTCCTTGGCCACTTGAGGGTTGGAAGAAGGTTGCTTGAGATCCTCCAAGTCCACGACGATCCATCCAGAGTCCTCTTTGTCCAAGCTAAATCCTCCACTTGATCAAAAGGAGAAGTAGAATCCAACACTCTAAACTAATGGTCAAGAGTAGTGTAGAATGGTGATGTGGTTTGTTTTCTCACTTCAAAACCCTAACTTGATCACTCTTTTGTTCACTAACCAAACCTAGAGAGAAAGAGAGTGAGGAAGAAGAAGATGGCAAATGAAGAGCTCAAAGATAATGATAAAGATAAAGATAAGAACGAGAAAAGAAAATATATATATTTTCTTCTTCTCACTCTTAACTCAAGTTAATAAATATCTAGATATTTTCTTTTGGATGCATAATGGCCATGGAAATTAACCCAAGGTTAATACAAAAGTTAGTGGGTGAATAAAATAATCAAGCATGATAATAATTTCCATTAACATTTTCTTTTCCAAATAGAAATATCAACATATTTTTTAAGGTGTGAGTCTTATATTGCCACCATCTACTATATCAACAACCATGGTAAAATTGTGTATGCATGTATGAATGCATGCACATCCATATGTGCATCAAAGAGAATAAATGCATACATGCATGCATACAACAAAAGACAAGAAGGGTTTAAAGTGAAAAAGCTAATGGTCAATGATAAATCAACACTTGATTTAGCAAACCAGTCATATCACATACGACCTGACCAATAGCAAACCGCCCGATTAATATACAGTATCACAAACGCGTATTTAATCGGGTCCCCGCGCATATCTCATATGCTCACCACATCGTTTCCCCTGGATTAGGTAACTCCATTGTGGGACTCTAAGATTCGTCAATACGCCGGCAGTGGGTGATGATCATATCAAGCACTCCCAAGCCGTAAGAGGTCAGCTAAATGTAACGACCACCCGGGTATTGAGCGATCAGAAGAAAACAAGCAAACCGGTCACAAATCCCGTCGAGCCAACCGGCAACACTACCGTACAGTCCGGTCTCTTCGTCGGATATGCTGCATATCGAGTCTAGGGATGGTAACGTCGACCCTAATAACTCAATAAGTCATACCGATGAATGGTCTATAACAGATCGAGAAACTACTGATAACTCTTATCAGTAAATCTCAACAGCCCTGGCCAGGGACTTACGGATATAGCCAATCGCGCACAGCACAGAATCAACTCCCAATACCGGGAGAGACGAAACCCCTCTTATCGCTCATCGTCTTCGTGTGTCTCGGGACTGTACCCAAAAGCCACCTGTTTGCACAACTCAGTAGAGCCGTGGTAGGGTGGTAATCAAAGTACAGTAAAAGAACACACAAGATTCTTTGACGATCTCGGGTCTATAGACTAACCTGTACCAGTGTCACCTAAGAACTGCTATCCGACGATAGATATAATACCATATAAGAGTTCTCGGCGAGTCCGTCCAGTGTATCCAGTCACCACTGAGCACCCGCATACGATCTCGATGTCAAACATCAATGGATGTGGGAACATCCATCGCCCATCATATGGGTCTAGTATCATATACGCTAGTCTACTCTGGTATATCGATGCCCCATCTCGATACACCTACGACTAGGGACATTTCAGGATATGCTTATAAACTACAGATGTCCCATTAGTATGATCTCTATCATAATCACAGTAGTCAAACCAATAACCTCAGGGCTTTATCAACATGTGTGAATGAATAAAAGCATGATCAAGTCAACATGTCAGATATAGAAGAACCAGATAGGATACTATCATGTCGATCAAGAATGTACACTGAATATATATACATGTATAAATACATCCACTATCAAATAATGGCCTCCAGGGCATACATATATCCAACAATCTCCAACTTGCACTAAGGCTAGTTATTGGCGTATCTCATACCCAACATTTCCAAAAGTCGCTCATGCTGCAGCTGAGGGAGGGCCTTGGTGAACGGATCCGCTGTGTTATTCTTTGTGTCTACTCTCCTAATCTCGATCTCGCGGCGATAAACAATCTCCCGGATCAAATGAAAACGCCTCAGGATGTGTCTGGACCGCTGATGGGACCTGGTCTCCTTGTCTAATGCCATAGCCCCATTATTATCACAATACAATAGTATTGGATCAATAATGGTTGGAACTACTCCTATCTACGAGACGAACTTCCTTATCCAGACGGCGTCTTTGGCCGCATCATTCGCAGCAATGTACTCAGCCTCCATCGTAGAGTCTACAACGGTATCCTGTTTGGAACTCTTCCAACTTACCGCCTCTCCATTGAGGGTAAATACATACCCAGAGATAGATTTGTTGTCGTCCTTATCACTCTGAAAGCTCGAATTGGTAAAGGCCTCCATTTGGAGATCTCCATTACCATACACCAAGAACAATTCTTTAGTCCTTCGCAAGTACTTAAGAATGTTCTTCACTGCTATCCAGTGATTCTCCCCTAGGTTGGATTGATACCTGCTTACTACACTAAGTGCATAAGCTACATCTGGGCGTGTACATAACATCACATACATTATAGAACCAACTGCTGAAGCATAGGGTATAATGCTCATGCGAGCTCTCTCTTCATCGGTCTTTGGGCAAGAGTCTTTAGAGAGAGTGACCCCATGGGATCGTTTTTGGTGGGTGTTCTCACAAAACCCTGAGCCGATTTTAGGAGTAAAACTTTTTACTTTTAGAGCACAAAAAATTTCAACAGAAACTTAGGGTTTTTGATTTTCCGGTTTTGCGATTTTTCCGTTTCGAACTTCCATACACTTCGCTACCAAGCTAGTTTAAGTTTAGTTAGGCTCTGATACCACTGTAAGTCCACGTTGCGACCCCCGGTTCTTACCGGGAGGCGGAAACGGTATAAAAATCTAATTTTTGGCGCATGGGGCAACATGGACTAAACAAGGTCGGGATCGTGTCTAAACTAAACTAGCAAACGTGCAAAGGAGAGTTAACTACTCGGCAAAGTGGTTATACCTAACTTGAACTCCTTCTTCTTGAAACCTTGTAAAGGTTGATGGTTCTTTCCTCGTAGCCTTCTTCCGTCAAAGATGGATCCACCTGAGGGTTCAACATCGGGCTCTTTCTCGAACTTAGAGTGAACTAGGATCTCCGGCTTGCTAAACCTTGAACCCTAGAGAGAGTAGAGAGTATCTATGGGGTGTTTTCTTTTCAAGGAGAGGGATTCTCAACACATGAGAAGGATTCTCCTTGAGCTTGAGGAAGAAGAAGATGAAGTGAGGAGAGAGAATCAATATGATAGAATGAGCTATCTTTTCCTTTTGCAACCATAACAAAAGAAAAAGAATTATCTAATTAATAATAATAATTCAAATGAAATAGTCGATGGTTGTATTTGGAATGACCACTATCATCACTTCATTAAATGAATGTAAGCTAGAATCAAGGAGTATCCTTGCAAAGCAATGATGATGGTGAAACATTCAACCATGGTCAACAAGTCAACCATGGTCAACAAGTCAACAAAATCAACCATGACACAATTTCATTTAATTACTATTATCAATTGATATTTCATAAATCCATTAGGGTTTGGAAAAAGACGACTGTCAACTGTGCATACGCACCGGTTCCGAAACCCTAATGAAAGTCCTCTTTCTCCGCCTCAAACAACTGTGCATACACACCTGCATTCTCGTTCCGAGGAACAAGAATACTGAGAGATAAAAGCAACCCCAAAACATATACCAGTATCTGACTCAAACCAGAGCCAGCCAGTAATATCCGTCCGGAATCCAAACGTGCACAAGTGCGCGGATGAGAACGAACCCTGTCGCAAAACCATGCGACCTCTACTCTGTTTTGCCCAATGGCGAATAGCCCTCTGTGTGGGACTCTAAAGACTCGACACTACGCTGGCAGTGGGTTTAACCACAGACCGCAAGCGGCACTAGCTGTGCGTAACGGTCCCCAGGTAGATGCCGATAAGAAGACTAACGAGGTAAAACCCATCTGAACTCCTACTGAGTCTGAATGTGACATTCTCCGTACAGTCCGGTCTGTTCGTCTGATACATCGCATGGCGGGCCTAGGGGGCGGTAAACGTCAGTCCCCTAATAGCGGTACAAGTCGTGTCGGAGTGAAGCCTAAAACACCCTGAGATAACACTGGAAGCCTACCAGTATATCTCGCTTGCCCTGGCCAGGGACTACTCGTGTAATGGCTCTCCTAGACACAGCGCGATGTCAACCCCCAATACCGGGAGAGACGAATCCTGTCTAACCGGCACTGCCTCCAAGTGCTTCGGGACTGCACCCAACTACTACATGTTTGCACGACTCCTTTGAGCCGTGGTAGGGTAGTGATCAAAGTGTAGTGGGAACACACTCGAGGCGAAGTGCCAGTGTCAAGTCAGCGGACTAAGCTGTACTCATGTCACCTGGGAACTGATAACTGACGATAGGTATAATACTAACCTGGTCAGTTCCCGACGAGTCCTGTCCAGTGTACTCGTAACCCAACGAGCACCCGTATACTATCTCCAGTACGACGTACTGATGGCTGTGGGAAAGACCATCTCCCACACTGGGATGAGAAGCGCATACGCTAGTCTACTCCGGAGTATCGATGCCCTGTCTCGATTGTCCTGCGACTAGGGACCTGTATAAGGATGTGCTTATAGATTATCCAGCCCCCACTAGTGTGACTGCCATCACAACGCTGGTAATCAAGCAAAGATCCTAAGGGCTCCACTAATGTGTATAGGTGATATACAAAAATAAACACATGTACACATTGAAGTAGAAACAAACCAAGTAGCATACTACTATATTGAGCAAGATTGTTTATACAAGGTGAATATCCCTAGCTTCCATTAAGTAATATACAAACTAGTATGATACAGTAATGGCCTCTAGGGCATATACACTAACAATCTCCCACTTGCACTAAGGCCATGTACTGGCGTATCGAAGACCTATCATCTCGATCAGCCGCTCGAACTGAGTCTGGGGTAGGGCCTTGGTGAATGGATCTGCAGTGTTTTCTTCTGAAGCAACCCTCCGAACCTCGATCTCCTTGCGATCCACGATCTACCTGATCAGGTGATACCGCCTCAAGATGTGCCTGGATCTCTGATGGGACCTGGGTTCTTTCGCTAAAGCTATAGCCCCGTTGTTGTCGCAATACAGAGGTATTGGGTCAACAATGGACGGAACCACCTGAAGTTCTTTCAAGAACTTCCTTATCCAGACAGCTTCTTTTGCGGCATCAGATGCAGCGATGTATTCCGCTTCCATCGTCGAGTCTGCAACGGTTTCCTGTTTGGAACTCTTCCAACACACCGCCCCTCTATTGAGGGTAAAGACAAAACCCGACATGGACTTGGAATCATCCTTATCACTCTGGAAGCTGGAGTCAGCAAAAGCCTCGATCTGGAGGTCTTTTCCGCCATACACCAAGAACATCTCCTTAGTCCTTCTCAGGTACTTCAGAATGTTCTTTACTGCTATCCAGTGTTTCTCCCCAGGGTTTGACTGATACCGGCTTACTACACTCAGTGCATAAGCTACATCTGGTCTGTTACACAACATCGCATACATTATAGAGCCTACCGCAGAAGCGTAGGGTATAATAGACATGCAATCCCTCTCCAAATCAGTCTTGGGAGACCTCTCTTTAGAGAGGGTGATCCCGTGACAAGCCGGTAGGTTACCGCGCTTGGAATCTTCCATACTGAATCTCTTCGGTATAGTGTCGATGTACCTAGACTGTGAAAGTCCTAATATCCTCTTGGATCTATCACGATGGATCCGGATCCCCAGGATGTAAGAGGCATCACCCAGGTCTTTCATGGAGAACCTGTGTGACAAGAAACCCTTGACAGATTGTAGCATATGAATGTCATTTCCTATTAAGAGAATGTCATCCACGTATAAAACGAGGAATACTACAGCTCTCGCTACAAATCTACTATAGATGCATGGTTCACCTGGATTTTTGATAAAGCAAAATTCCTTGACCGTCTCATCAAAACAGATGTTCCAACTCCGCGATGCCTGCTTTAGTCCATAGATGGACTTAAGCAACTTGCACACCTTTCCGCTGCTCCCACTCTGAATGAAACCCTCTGGCTGATCCATATAGACACACTCCTCTAAATTTCCATTTAGAAAAGCGGTTTTTACGTCCATCTGCCAAATCTCATAATCGTGGAAGGCGGCAATGGCAAGAAGGATCCGAATGGATTTCAGCATAGCCACTGGAGAAAAGGTTTCGTCATAGTCCAAGCCAGGTCTTTGACGGAAACCCTTTGCTACTAGTCTAGCTTTATAGGTCTCAACCTGTCCATCTACACCAATCTTCCTTTTGAAGATCCACTTGCATCCTACGGGTTTTACCCCGTCTGGAGCAATGTCCAACGTCCATACTTTGTTGGTGTACATGGACTCCATTTCGGTCGGCATTGCATCCAGCCATTTTACCGAGTCAATGCTCTGAACGGCCTGCTGGAAGCTAGTAGGCTCATCATAATCTATGATGCAATCCTCTCTATCCCCGTCTATGAGAAAACCGTAGTATCTCTCGGGCGGAAGAGACTGCCTACTACTCCTGCGGAGCGGCGTAGGAATGTCCTGTTCATTTGAACCCTCTGGTTCCACCAAACTTTCAGTAATAGCTTGTGGTTCTGGAATTTCTTCCAGTTCTACTGTGCTCCCACTTATCTGGTTTTCCAAAAACTCAGTTTCCAAGAAGTAGGCATGACGAGAAACAAGAACTTTTTGTTCCTCTTCACAGTAGAAGAAATATCCCTTGGAGTTCTTTGGATATCCCACAAACTTGCACTGTATTGAGCGTGCCTCGAGCTTGTCCGTATGCTGCTTCTTGACAAAAGCTGGACATCCCCATGTCTTAATGTGACTGAGATGGGGCCTCTTCCCACACCACATCTCATATGGTGTAGTAGGTACAGTCTTAGTAGGAACTCGGTTCAAAAGGTATGCAGCTGATTCTAGCGCATACCCCCAGAAAGATCGCGGTAACTCTGCGTTACTCATCATGGACCGTACCATATCCAATAGGGTTCGGTTCCGTCTCTCCGATACAACGTTGTGTTGCGGAGTGTATGGAGGAGTAAGCTGAGAGAGAATCCCGTTCTCTTTTAAATAATTCAGGAACTCGGCACTTAAGTATTCTCCACCTCGATCCGATCTTAGAATCTTGATACTTTTGCCGGTTTGTTTTTCTACTTCATTCTTATATTCCTGGAATTTTTCAAAGGCTTCGGACTTATGTTTCATTAAGAAGACATAACCGTACCTTGAAAAATCATCCGTAAAAGTAATGAAGTAAGAATAACCTCTTTGCGCATGTGTAGACATTGGACCGCACACGTCGCTGTGTACGAGTCCCAAGAGCTCGCTCGCTCTTACTCCGTGTCCAGTGAACGGAGTCTTTGTCTTCTTTCCTTTGAGACAGGATTGACAAGTGGCATACGATTGATATTCGAACGGATCCAAATATCCTTCTGTATGTAACTTAGTTAACCTTCTCTCATTGATGTGACCCAGTCTACAATGCCATAAGAAAGTCTGATTGATTTCCGGAGACTTTCTTTTGTGTGTATTCTGGACATTGAAAATCTGTGGTTGGTTTAATACGTATATACCATTGCTCAGTGTACCTGACCCAATCAGAACTTGATTAAGGTGAATGTTTACAACATTACTTACAAACGCAAATTCATAACCTTCTTTAGAAACCAAAGATACAGAAATGATATTACAAGTTGCGTTGGGTACAAAAAAGCAATTACGCAAAACCAAAACATGTCCATCTGACATTCCCAGGTGATAGTCCCCCACGGCTTTAGCATCCATGCTAGCTCCGTTCGCAACTCTGAGGGTCATGTCACCTGCCTTCAAAACCCTACGGTTTCTCAACGCCTGCAAAGAATTACAGATATGAGATCCTGATCCGGTATCCAATACCCAGGAAGTAGAGTTTATCGAAAGACAGTTTTCAATAACATACACACCTGAAGCTGAAGCCGCAACCTGCTTCAGTTCCTGTGTCCTGGCTTTCTAAGCCCTGCAATCTTTCTTCCAGTGTCCACTCTTATGACAATAGAAGCATTCTTCTTTATCCACAAGTTTCCCCGCTATCTTTGTTGCCTTTGCTTTTCCCTTCGTATCCACTTTACTAACACCGCCCCTTGGTTTGGCGGGGGCTTTCCTCTTCTTTCCCTTGGCTTTTGCCTTGGACCTAGAAGAAGAAGATCCTCCTACAAACAAAGTGGATGTTTCCCTACCTTTCTGTAGGGTGCCCTCTGCACTCCTCAGCATGTTGAGGAGTTCTGAAAGTTCAACTTCTTTTTCTTGTAAGTTGAAATTCAGGATGAACTGGGCGTAAGTGGAAGGAAGGGACTGGAGAACTAAGTCCGTATAGAGCTCACTCTCCAACGTGGTCCCAAGTTCTGCGAGCTTCTCAATGTAGCCAATCATCTTAAGCACGTGGTCCGCTACCGATGATCCGATGGCCAACTTTGCTGAAAACAACTTCTTCGACACTTCGTATCTTGCGATACGAGACTGCCCTCCATACAGTTCTTTTGTATGAAGAAATATGGATTCCAAGTCCATATTCTCGTGCCTCCTCTGATGTTCGTTGTCCATAGAGGCAAGCACGAGGCACCTGGCCTTCGCGCAATCAATCTCCCAAGTCTTACGGATTTCCTTATCCGCGACGCTGGAGGTGGGACCTGGGACGGGGGGAGCTTTGGTGGTAAGAAGATACCCCAGCTTGTCGTAAGTGATTGCCATTTTGACATTCCTGAACCAATCTTTATAGTTTGGCCCTGTCAGTATGTTTTTATCTAGAAGTAACTTAAGTCCAGTCATTTCGATTTGGTCGCTGCAATTAGGAGAGAGAGAAGGAACACTCAGCACGATGCTCTTGCAAGTTTAGAATGGTTTTTAATTTGTCTAAACAGGATGGCTCCCACTGTCTCTCGAATCCCTCCTCAAACCATAAAGGAAGAATCAGTCAGGATCAATCCCACCGCACAATACTTGCTTAACCGTTCAGCCAGGCCAGTGTCGGTACTTCGAGGGAGGTTTTCCAACGCTTTCGCGAAGTTCCTTAATTTAAGAACCTCTTTTCCCTGGGGGCGTAGCCCCGCTAACACCTTTCTAGGCACCTACTAGGTTTATAGCATTGATCGTTTAGTGAGAAATTTCCCGAGGAGTAGCATATACTCACAGTAGGATCGGGATCCAAATATCATCGCGTGACGAAAATGAAGGAATCCTACCATAATCATCACACTCCAAATGGTATGCAAATCTAGCAAGTTTCAGTACTTATGAAACTCCCGATGTGGATTTTTGCCCCATGCTCTTATGACCTTGACTTTGGCCAACAAATCATAAGTCACATGTCAAGTTCTGCCCGTCGTTCTCCAGGTTAATTTGAATCCATTCGTACCTACCCTTGACTTTGGCCAACAAGGTAGTACGACTGTTCCAAATCAACGCATCTATCTATGCTGCACATGAATACCCAATAGCTACCAATCACTATGCCTTGACTTTGGCCAACAAACATAGCTTAAATACTATTGACTATTTATGTGAAACGACGGAGGGCTACGAATGGTTTTGGTAAAACCGTGAACGTAGTGAACTTGATATAATCGATGGAACGAGATAGCTTTTAGAAGGAGTGGCTCAAGCTCCGCATTTAAAAGTTAGTTTTGAAAAGAACCGAGTGGTTTTTCGAAAGTGTTCCAACGACTTTAACTTGGTTTATTATCTTGCATTAGTTCTTTTAATGCGTGATATTCTTGCATTAGTTCTTTTAATGCGTCCCATCATTTAATCCTACCATTGCAGAAAACAACCAAAATATGACGTACGCTTATGCCATTCGCATTCGCCACGGGGTCCCGTCATCACCCGTTAGGTTACTTAACTAACGACAGAGCGGGGGCTGGGCTAGCGCGGCTGTAAAACATAAGCAACGCCTAAATATAAAGCAATGATAGACATTACAGATCACAGATGAATACATTGGATATACTAGGAATCCGCAATCCGTTCGAGCCTGCAACAAAAAGCGGATTACACGGTCGCGGTGAATAGCCAAAACCCCACCCAAGACCCCTACGGGTGCGGCAAACTACCCGCCAAGTACCCGGTAGTTTGTGCACCCCTCCATGGGTCTATCCTAGGAGCAAAAACAGTAAAAAGAATTATACAATAACGGCTACAACCCCGACCCGGTTGTGCGGCCATACAAATAACATTATTACATCAATTTACATATTACAAATGAATGAAAGAAAAACAAAAGCTCATCTCACATCCACCCCGGCTATTCACCCGCGACAGTCCAACACATTCATATACACATTCCAATATCAAACACAGATCACTGATATGTATAACCCCGACTAATCGACATATAGCGATTAGCCGACGTTCAATACATTCAAACATCACAGATATAACCAATATAGCCAAAGTGTAGCGAAGTTCGAAAAAAATACGGATTTATAGGACCCCAAAAGTAAATTTCTTTTCTGGAAAATTTGGGCACAAATAACATATTTGAAAAATCCTAAAACCCTATCAGAAGAACACTGCACAAAACACGATCACATGAAGAGCCCAAACGGCGGCGGATCCGCCGCAAAGAGAATAGTTATGGCCGCGGATCCGCGGCGGTTTGAAGGATTCATGGGATCGTTTTTGGTGGGTGTTCTCACAAAACCCTGAGCCGATTTTAAGAGTAAAACTTTTTACTTTTAGAGCATAAAAAATTTCAACAGAAACTTAGGGTTTTTGATTTTCCGGTTTTGCGATTTTTCCGTTTCGAACTTCCAGACACTTCGCTACCAAGCTAGTTTAAGTTTAGTTAGGCTCTGATACCACTGTAAGTCCACGTTGCGACCCCCGGTTCTTACGGGGAGGCAGAAACGGTATAAAAATCAAATTTTTGGCGCATGGGGCAACATGGACTAAACAAGGTCGGGATCGTGTCTAAACTAAACTAGCAAACATGCAAAGGAGAGTTAACTACTCGGCAAAGTGGTTATACCTAACTTGAACTCCTTCTTCTTGAAACCTTGTAGAGGTTGATGGTTCTTTCCTCGTAGCCTTCTTCCGTCAAAGATGGATCCACCTGAGGGTTCAACCTTTGGGCTCTATCTCGAACTTAGAGTGAACTAGGATCTCCGGCTTGCTAAACCTTGAACCCTAGAGAGAGTAGAGAGTATCTATGGGGTGTTTTCTTTTCAAGGAGAGGGATTCTCAACACATGAGAAGGATTCTCCTTGAGCTTGAGGAAGAAGAAGATGAAGTGAGGAGAGAGAATCAATATGATAGAATGAGCTATCTTTTCCTTTTGCAACCATAACAAAAGAAAAAGAATTATCTAATTAATAATAATAATTCAAATGAAATAGTTGATGGTTGTATTTGGAATGACCACTATCATCACTTCATTAAATGAATGTAAGCTAGAATCAAGGAGTATCCTTGCAAAGCAATGATGATGGTCAAACATTCAACCATGGTCAACAAGTCAACCATGGTCAACAAGTCAACAAAATCAACCATGACACAATTTCAGTTAATTACTATTATTAATTGATATTTCATAAATCCATTAGGGTTTGGAAAAAGACGACTGTCAACTGTGCATACGCACCCGTTCCGAAACCCTAATGAAAGTCCTCTTCCTCCGCCTCAAACAACTGTGCATACACACCTGCATTCTCGTTCCGAGGAACAAGAATACTAAGAGATAAAAGCAACCCCAAAACATATACCAGTATCTGACTCAAACCAGAGCCAGCCAGTAATATCCGTCCGGACTCCAAACGTGCACAAGTGCGCGGATGAGAACGAACCCTGTCGCAAAACCATGCGACCTCTACTCTGTTTTGCCCAATGGCGAATAGCCCTCTGTGTGGGACTCTAAAGACTCGACACTACGCTGGCAGTGGGTTTAACCACAGACCGTAAGAGGCATTAGCTGTGCGTAACGGTCCCCAGGTAGATGCCGATAAGAAGACTGACGAGGTAAAACCCATCTGAACTCCTACTGAGTCTGAATGTGACATTCTCCGTACAGTCCGGTCTGTTCGTCTGATACATCGCATGGCGGGCCTAGGGGCCAGTAAACGTCAGTCCCCTAATAGCAGTACAAGTCGTGTCGGAGTGAAGCCCAAAACACCCTGAGATAACACTGGAAGCCTACCAGTATATCTCGCTTGCCCTGGCCAGGGACTACTCGTGTAATGGCTCTCCTAGACACAGCGCGATGTCAACCCCCAATACCGGGAGAGACGAATCCTGTCTAACCGGCACTGCCTCCAAGTGCTTCGGGACTGCACCCAACTACTACCTGTTTGCACTACTCCTTTGAGCCGTGGTAGGGTAGTGATCAAAGTGTAGTGGGAACACACTCGAGGCGAAGTGCCAGTGTCAAGTCAGCGGACTAAGCTGTACTCATGTCACCTGGGAACTGATAACCGACGATAGGTATAATACCAACCTGGTCAGTTCCCGACAAGTCCTGTCCAGTGTACTCGTAACCCAACGAGCACCCGTATACTATCTCCAGTACGACATACTGATGGTTGTGGGATAGACCATCTCCCACACTGGGATGAGAAACGCATACGCTAGTCTACTCCGGAGTATCGATGCCCTGTCTCGATAGTCCTGCGACTAGGGACCTGTATAAGGATGTGCTTATAGATTACCCAGCCCCCACTAGTGTGACTGCCATCACAACGCTGGTAATCAATCAAAGATCCTAAGGGCTCCACTAATGTGTATAGGTGATATACAAAAATAAACACATGTACACATTGAAGTAGAAACAAACCAAGTAGCATACTACTATATTGAGCAAGATTGTTTATACAAGGTGAATATCCCATGCTTCCATTAAGTAATATACAAACTAGTATGATACAGTAATGGCCTCTAGGGAATATACACTAACACCTAATGCCCAGAATGTATATGGCATCACCCAGGTCCTTCATGGAGAACCTTAGTGATAAGTAAGATTTGACCGACTGTAGCGTAGGAATATCATTTCCTATCAGAAGAATGTCATCTACGTACAATACGAGGAATGCGACAGCTCTCCCTACAGCCTTCTTATAAACACAAGGTTCATCTAGATTTTTGATGAAATCAAACTCTTTGATAACATCATAGAAACAGATGTTCTAACTCCGTGCTTTAATCCATAAATGGATTTAAGTAATCTACATGCTTTCCCGCTGCTCCCACTGTCAATGAAACCCTCTGGCTGATCCATATAAACTCATTCTTCTAAATCTTCTTTTAGAAATGCCATTTTAACGTCCATCTGCCAGATTTCATAGTCGTAGTGAGCAACAATAGCAAGTAGGATCCGAATGGATTTAAGCATGGCTACGGGAGAAAAAGTTTCGTCATAGTCCTGTAGGGTTCCTAGGCACACTAAGGAGGTCTCACAAGGCATCAACCATACCAATTTCAAATTTTACGGGTGCCGAGAAATCCTAATACGGATCGTTAACTAGATATATAGGCGAACACATGCAACTAGTTAACAATTTAACTAAAAGAACGGAAATACAACCTTTGTAGATCCGGTCCTCCACCTCCTTAGCTCCGCAATGAAGTCTCCTCGCTGTCCAAATGGAAACCCGGGCTCTAGCGTCGGCTTCATCGGAGAAATGGGCGGGCAAGGTTGTCGGCTTCGTGCCGAAAATGATCTACGTCGAGGTATCACTAGATCAAGCTCCCACTTCACCAAGTCATGAAACATGTGAAGAAAACACCCTATACTACTTGGCAAGAGGTAGAGGATGAAGAAATAGGAGGTGGGTTCACTTTAGAATTGGATTTCTCACTCAATTTCTCAAGTTGCCATTGATGGAGGCAAGCTTCTTCTTGTGAAGAAGAAGAAGAAAAAGTTGAATATATTATGATAAGTTATCTTCAAAATAGAAAATAAATGAATACTTATCATAATCCAACCATGGTCAAGTGTAGAGAATGAACTAGGGTTTAGTGGAATGGTTAGGGTTAAGCATGAGACAAATATGGTCACTTAGTCAAAGCTTCATGAAGCTTCAACTAGCATCCAAAGAAAGCCACCATTCATTTATTTTGCAAAATAAATAAACAAAATAAATAAATGATAAAGAAAAAGAAAACCCTAACCATTACACAACCATGGTTTAAACTTTACACAAACTCAAGTTAGCTTGTATCATCAAACATGACACAAACTTGTGTACAAAAGTATATCACATATACATTGTGCACTTCAAGTGAGAAAATCCCTTTAAAATGAACCAATACTAGTTAATGCAAAGTAACATATCAAATATATAATTATGCATTAAATCATTAAATCAACTCTTGATTCAATGATCCGGTCATGTCGCACACAACCGACTAGTATACAATGTATCGATTTATCGAATCAATCCTTGATTCGATAACTAGGTTATATCGTATACAACCATATCGATACATTCATCGCGAGAATGAAATACGGTATCACATACACGCATTATACTCGGTGCCACACATATCTCATATGCGCTCCTATTTCGTTTCGCTTGAGCCAGGAAACCTCTGTGTAGGACTCTAAAGACTCGTCAATACGCCGGTAGCAGATGATGATCATATCAAACATCCACAAGCCGCAAGCGGTCTGCTAAACGTAACGGCCACCCGGGAATTGAGCGATCAGAAGATCGACGAGCAAGCCCGCTCACACTCCTGTGAATCCAACCAGTAACACTTGCCGTACAGTCCGGTCTGTTCGTCTGATATGTCGCATATCTCACCTAGGGGTGGTTAACGTCAGACCCCAATAGCTCGATAAGTCGTGTCGATATGAGGCCTATAACAGTTCGAGAAACTACAGGTAACACTTACCAGTAAATCTCAGCAACCCTGGCCAGGGATTTTTGGTTATAGCCAATCGAACACAGCGCAACATCAACTCCCTATACCGGGAGAGACGAATCCCCTCCTATCGCTCATTGCCTCCATGTGATTCAGGACTGTACCCAAAAACCACCGTTTTGCACGCCCTCTTGGACGTGGTAAGGTGGAAATCAAAGCACAGTGGAAACCACACAAGACTCTATGACGATCTCGGGTCAACAGACTACTCTGTACCAGTGTCACCAGAGAACTGCCATCTGACGTAAGGTATAATACAATCTGGGAGTTCTCGGCGAGTCCGTCCAGTGTACCCAGTCTCCACTGAGCACCCGTATATCATCTCTGATGTCAAACACCAATGGATATGGGATCATCCATCGCCCATCTGTATGGGTCAAGAAGGTATACGCTAGTCTACACTGGTATATCGATGCCCCGTCTCGATACACCCACGACTAGGGACTTTGAAGGATGTACTTATGGACTACCATGTCCCCACTAGTATGATCCGCATCATAGTCCAGGTAGTCAAGTACACATCCTAAGGGTTTTACCAACATGTAACAGAGAGACAATCAGTGAACACGTTATGGTAAAGATCAACCAGATAGCATACTATCATGTCGAGCAAGAAAGTCCTCCCTATATATGTCCCAGCATCCACTACAATATACATCCTATGTATAGCAATGGCCTCTAGGGCATACATATAACTAACAATCTCCCACTTGCACTAGGGCCATCTGATAGCAGTGGTTGCAGTATCTCATACTCAACCATCCCATAAAAGTCTCTCTCTGGGAAAAGGCCTTTGTGAGTGGATCCGCCGTGTTGTCCTCTGAGTCTACTCTCCTAACCTCGATCACCCTGGAGATCAACTATCTCCATGATCAGGTGATACTGCCTTAGAATATGTCTGGATCACTGATGGGATGAACGTTCCTTGGCATAAGCCACAACTCCATTGTCACACAATGGGAGGAACTATGTTCATCTCATGAACATATATACACCCAGACAGGCTCTTTGGGTAGCATCTTAAGTAGCGATGTATTCAGCCTTAATCGTCTAGTATGTCACGGAATCTATCTTGGAACTCTTCCAACATACCGTCCCTCCACTGAGAGTAAAGACAATGCCTGTGACTGACATTCAGTCGTCCTTATCACTTTGGAACACTTCCAGTGATTCTCCTCAGGACCAATTGATACCATCTCACTACAACTAGTGAGAATCCTAACATCCAATTAGATCTATCTCATAGATCCAAAATCTAGGATTTAGGAGGTATCACTTTTGATCCTACATCGAGAATCATTATGATAAGCGGAGATTGACCGAGCGTAGCATAGGAAACTCCTTTCTTATCAAGAGTATGTTATCCACGTACTCTACGAGGATCCTCACCATACTCCCTACTACCTTTTTGTTTATACAAGGTTCATCTACCATTTTGATGATATCAAACTCTTTGACTAATACATCAAAACAGATGTTCCAACTCCGCGATACCTGCTTTATCCTATAAAGCATCATGTACACGTTTCCGCTGCTCCCACTGTCTACGAAGCCCTCTGGCTGTGTACTTATAGACGTTCTCTTCTAAAACATCATTTAGAAAAGCAGTCATGGCACCCAACCGCCAGATATCGTAGTCATGGTATGTAGCCGTAGCAAGTAGGATCTGGATGGACTTAAGTATAGCTACTTGAAAAAGTTTCATCATTATCCACACCTGGTCGATGACGAAAGGCTTTAACAAGTCTAGCTTTGAAAGTCTCAACTTTTCCATCTACACCAAGTAATCTTCTCAAGATATACTTGCTCCTGATAGGGATTTAACCCTTCAGATATAGCAACCAAAGTCCATATATTGTTGGTGTACATGGATTCCATCTCAGATCGCTAAGCATCCAGCCATTCTTACAGAGTCCCACTCCTGATGGCCAGCTCGAAACTAGTTGGGCCATCATCTCATGATGCAATCCTCGCTCCCACTGTCATAGAGTAACCGAAGTATCTCTCAGGCGGGTGAGGAACCTTACTAGATCGACGGAGAGGCTGAGGTTCGTTGGTCTCTACTGAATCCTTTAGTTCTATCAAATCATCAGCTGCAGTTTGTATGGCTGGAACATTTTCAGTTCTACATAACTGACCTTGCCTCGAGCTTATCCGGATTTTGCTTTTAGACATAGGCCGGACAACCCCAAATCTTAACTAACTTAAGATATGGGCTCTTCCCTTTCCATATCATATATGAAGTGGTAGGCAACTGATTTGATTCGAACCCTATTCAATAGGTATGCAGCTTCTCAAGCGCATAACTCCCAAAAAGGAAACAGGTTTCTCTGTATTACTCATCATAGAGCACACCTTATCACATAGGGTGTGATTGCTCCGCCCCGATATACCATCGTGCTATGGTGTATACGGAGGAGTAATGCTGAGAGAGAATCTCATTCTCCTTTAGAATGGTCCAGGAATTCCGTGCTCAAGTATTCTTCTCCTTGATCACATCAAAGGACATAATACTTATACCCATATTGGTTCTCTGCTTCTAACTTATATTCTGTGAATATCTCAAAAGGTTCGGACTTGTGTTTCAACAGGAACATATGTCTGAATCTTGAGAGATCATCATAGAATGTAATGAAGTACAAAGAACCGGTCTTGGTATGTGTAGACAGGGGACCTATATACATCAACATGTATCATCCCAAGAGTTCACTAACTCTTTCTCTGTTTTCAGTAAACGGAGCTATGGTCATCTTATCTCTGTGACATGACTGGCAAGTTTCACAAGATGTAAAATCAAACTGATTTAAATATGCATCTACATGTAACTTCAGCTAGTCGGGTCGCATTGATATGACCTAGTCTACAATGCCTCAAGTAGGATTCGTTCATTTCTGAACTCTTCCTCTTGTGTGTGTTCCGTATACTAAAGAACTGTAGTTTGATTTAGAACATCAATGCTTTTAGATAACGTGCCTGAACCGATCAACTTTTGATATAGGAAATGTTCAAAACATTATCCAACTATACAAAATTTTATCATTTCTTTACTAATAAAGAGATTGATATGATTTTGTATATCAGGTTCGGGATCTAATAACATTTGTTCAGAATCAATATATTTGGAATACAGGGTGACAGTGACCAACAGACTTGGCTGCAACACTTGCCCCGTTTTCTGCCTCATGAAACTTATCACCCGTTCTCAGTTCTCTACCTTTCTATAGCCCTATGTAACAGATTACATATCTGGGATCCTGATCTAGTATCACATACCCAGGACGTAGAGGATACAGAGAAACAGTTCTTTGTAACGAACACACCCGAAGATGATGCATCAGCATGCACTCTCTTCGTTTGGGCGGCACGGGAAATCTGGTATTCCCCAATTTCCTGCTCTGTCTTATAACAATTATAAGTTAGAGCGGGATCAACGTTCCCCAGCTCAGTATAACAAGCGGGTTCGGTCAATATTCCGTATTATTATCTTGATTAAGGCGTGATATGGTCGCTACCTGGAGAGAGAGAGAAGAAAACACTCAGCGTATGCTCTTGCAAGATCAGATTGGTTATTATTTTATCTAATCAGGATGGCTCCCACTGTTTTTATCAAATCTTCCTTCAAACCCTAAAAGGAAAGACTAGCCGGGATTAATTACAAACTACAAGTTCGCCAATCTTTCAGCCAGGCCAGTGTCGGTACTTTGAGGGAGGTCCCCCGTGCTTTCGCACGAACCAAATTAATGTAAATCTCGTTTTCCCAGAGGCGTAACCTCGTTAACACCTTTCTAGACACCTACTTGATCGGCTAATTGTAATGTATAAAACTCTCCCAGGAGTAACTCTTACTCGCAGCGGGTATCGGGATCCAACTATCTCATAGAAGATATGCAATCTCATTACAAATTTCAACACTTGAAATTCCCGATAATATTTTGCCCCAAGCGATCTATGACCTTGACTGAGTCAACAAATCATAGACCACAAGTAAAGTTCAACCCGTCATTTCTTGATTGAATTAAACCCACCCGCACGACCCTTGACTAAGTCAACAAGGCCGCACGACTACCCTAATCCAATCGCATCATATGCTTTGCAGATAAGCACTAATCAGCTACCGCACACTACGCCTTGACTGAGTCAACAAACGCAGCACGAATCCTAACTAGGACTTATCTGAAATGACGGAGGGCTACGTCGGGTTTTTAAGAAAACCTTTTGCGTAATGAACTTTATATCGTTGTAGAATCAAATGATTTTAAAATGGAGTGTTTCTGAGGCTTTTCTAGTTTTGCTAAAGGGGTCACTCCCGGTGAAGGGATCGTCGGCCCTTTCCTCGTCGAATGAGGTGCGGGATATATCATATATATCACTGTGCAAAGCAAAAACGCTAAAAAGCAATCAGAAGACAAACCGAGTGTGTAGCATCTGCCAGTTATTGCTAAAGGAGTCACTCCCTGTGAAGGGATCTGTTAGTTATATGTATGCCCTAGAGGCCATTACTGTACATTGGATGTATATTGTAGTGGATGCTGGGACATATATAGGTAGGACTTTCTTGCTCGACATGATAGTACGCTATCTGGTTGCTCTTTATCTTAACATGTATACTTTCTGTCTCTCTGATTACATGTTGATAAAGCCCTTAGGATGTGTACTCGACTTTCAGGACTATGATGCAGATCATACTAGTAGGCCCTGGGTAGTCAATGAGTACATCCTTCATTGATCCTAGTCGTGGGAATATCGAGACGGGGCATCGATATTCCAGAGTAGACTAGCGCATATCTTCTCGACCCATGCGATGGGTGATGGATGATCCCATATCCATTGGTGTTTGACATCGAAGATGGTATGCGGGTGCTCAGTGCAGACTGGGTACACTGAACGGACTCGCCGAGAACTCCCAGATGGTATTATACCTCACGTCAGATGGCAGTTCTATGGTGACACTGGTACAGCTTAGTCTGTTGACCCGAGATCGTCATAGAGTCTTGTGTGTCTCCCACTGTGCTTTGATTTCTACCCTACCACGGCTCTACTGAGTCGTGCAAACAGGTGGTTTTTGGGTACAGTCCCGATTCACATGGAGGCAATGAGCGATAGGAGGGGATTCGTCTCTCCCGGTATTGGGGGTTGATGTTGTGCTATGCTCGACTGGCCATAACAGGAAATCCCTGGCCAGGGTTGCAGTGATATACTGGTAAGTGTTATCAGTAGTTTCACGAATGTTATGGACCTCAAGTCGGCATGACTTATCGAGCTATTGGGGTCTGACGTTTACCACCCCTAGGCGAGATATGCGACATATCAGACAAACAGACCGGACTGTACGGTAAGTGTTACTGGTTGGATTCGCAGGAGTGTGAGCGGGCTTGCTCGTCGACCTTCTGATCGCTTAATACCCGGGTGGCCGTTACGTTTAGCAGACCGCTTGCGGCTTGTGGATGCTTGATATGATCATCATCTGCTGCCGGCGTATTGACGAGTCTTTAGAGTCCTACACAGAGGTTTCCTGGCTCAAGCAAAACGAAATAGGAGCGCATATGAGATATGTGCGGGACCGAGAATAATTCGAGTATGTGATACCGTATTCCATTCTCGCGATCAATGTATCGATTGGTTATATGCGATATAACCTAGTTATCGAATCAAGCATTGATTCGATAAGCCGATACATAGGATACTAGTCGGCTATACGCGATATGACCGGATCGTTAAATCAAGTGTTGA
Organism: Agapanthus africanus; assembly: GCA_030015575.1. NCBI lineage: Eukaryota > Viridiplantae > Streptophyta > Magnoliopsida > Asparagales > Amaryllidaceae > Agapanthus > Agapanthus africanus. The sequence continues at coordinate 365,575,338 of CM057337.1, read as the reverse complement.
TTTAATGATTTAATGTATAATTTTATATTTGATATATCACTTTGCATTAACTAGTATTGGTTGACTTTAAAAGGATTTTCTCACTTGAATTGTGCAAGTTGTATATGTGATATATTTCTTTGTGCACATGATTGTATCATGTTTGATGATACATTCTTGTTTGGTTTTGTGTAAAATATTAAACCATGGTTAGTTAGTGATTAGGGTTTCATCTTATTCATTTATCTTTTTATTTTATTTATTTCAAAAGAAAAAGATAAAGAGAAATCAATGGTGGCTATATTTGTTTTTAGTTGAAGATTCATGAAGTATTGACTTAGTCACCATTCTTGTCTCATGCCTAACCCTAACCACTCATCTAACCTAAGTTAAGTCTCTACACTAAACCATGGTTGAAAAAATGATAAGTATTCATTTGATTTTCCTTTTTAAAAATAACTTATCATATCTTCTTCTTCTTCTTCATCTTCTTCTTCCATGGAGAAAGCTTGCTACTCCAATGGCAAGTGATGAAAGCTAGTGAGAAATCCAAAACTAAAGTCTACCCACTTCCTATTTCTTCATCCTCTACCTCTTGCCAAGTAGTATAGGGTGTTTCCTTCACAAGTTTTCCCGACTTGGTGAAGTTGGAGCTTGTTCTAGCGATACCTCAACGTAGATCATCTTCGGCATCGAACCGACGATCAAGCCCGCCCATTCTTCGATGATGCCAATGCTAGAGTCGTGAGTTCGATTTGGACAGCGAGGGCACTTCATCACGGAGCTTAGGAGGTGGTGGACCGGATCTACAAAGGTTGTAGTCAGTTTCCCTTAGCATTTAATTTGATTACATGCTTGCTTCGCCTATATATATCTAGTTAACGATCCGTTCTAGGGTTTCTCGGCACCGTATTCTTAGAAATTTGCATGTTTGATCACTTGTGAGACCTCACTAGGGTGCCTAGGAACCCTTTCAGTGGTATTAGAGCCTAGCTAGAGCCTTAGGCGAAGTCCCGACGGAATCAGAAGTCCGATCGACCCAAAACCCCGACTAAGAATATGCTCTCTGTACATTTTCTAATTTCGAGGATTTTTCCACATTAAAAATATTCAGAAAAATCAGCAGGCTAATTTAAGAATTACTGTGAATTTCGATGGAGTAATTCCATCAAAGAGCCGCGGATCCGCGGCACGAGCATGGCTAGTGCGGCGGATCCGCCGCCAGTTTGTCGTTTTGTGCATCCACTGTTACACAGTAATTCTTAGTTATCTGTGCTCGATTTCCTGGGGATTTTAATAATTTTTTCCAGAGTTGCATTTTCTGGGTTGTATTGGGGACTCGGTGTATTCGATCGGACAGTCTAATTTTTGTCGGTGTGCTTTTCCGGGTATTCTTAGAATATGTTAAAAGGTTCGACCGGATATAAATACCCACTTTTTCCCCTGCCGGGAAATTTCCAATTGTTGGACTTTTCCGTAGTTTAACGACGTTCTAAGTAGTGCAAGTAACGCGATGGACCCTCTAGAAGACAACAAACCTTAACTCGATTATGTGACCGTCTTGAACTGCCCTTTGAACCTTCGGGTTTGGGGCAGTACGGCGTGCCACATGTGAGGCGTTGGCTTGACCTTTCTACGGCTGGACCGTTGGTACTGAGGCACGAACTGAATGTTGTTAGACTTATTTCATGTGTTGAGCTGTATCGGGAAAACTTGGGTGTTCGATTGTTCGATCGAAAAGTTTAGCATTTTCTATTTATTCGGAATGTGATACAATAATTGGAATTCACAAATAGTTATGTGATAACTGAATGAATGTTATAAACATAGCAGTTTAGTCTCACTTGATCGGTTTCCACGGAATTTTGATATGATCAAAAGTCCGTCGCAATCACGTAGCGTACGCGGATACTCGCCGGGTAAACTTAATAGACAGCCTCAATCCATAGCCCCGACCAAGTGACTGTAGGAGAACCCCGTCGCCGAAAGCATCCGTCCGGGTGCTCGCGGTAGCGGTGTTCCGCCTTGGTGCACTTCGTCGACGGCGTTAGGGGTGCGGCCGCCTACTAAAGTTTGCGACGAGCATTCGATCAGAATGTCGGGAATCTTGTTGAATTGCCCGACTTGATATTGAAAAGAGTTTTCGATAATGAGACTAAAATGCGGGGTTTATAATTGTTAGGCATGCGATGTCTAAAGAATTCATTTGATCAGGCATACGATGTCTGAGGTGGTTGCGGATTCCAACTGTTGTAGTTTTACACTTTCTTTTCTGTGACCGTAAGTGTAATATGTGATATCGCCGGTTTCGTTGCTATATGTCAACGACAATTGGGATACGCATGTTTGCTTACGTTGATGACATATGATGTTATGTGTTGCTGGATATGTTATATTGGATCGTCGTGTTTGAATAGCCGGGGTTTTTTATGTGAGATGAGTGTTTTTCATTTTCATTCATGTAAAAACTTGTATGTAATATTCTTTTATTGGGGCACTTCCAGGTTGCGGAAGTAGTCACCGTTTGTATATTATTTACTTTTCTGCACTAGGATAGACCCAAGGAGGGGAGCACAAGTAACCGGGTTCTGGGGTCCAGTGGGAGACCAACTCGAAGAGTCGAGTCCGGGTCTCCTAACCCTAGAATTGGTAGGGTTGCTTGCCGCTCTCGTAGGGGTCTAGGGGTGTGGGCTTGGCTATTCATCACGACCGTGGAATCCGTGTTTTATAGTGGCTCGTATTGAAAACACGGACGTCCTAGTATATCCAATATTTCATATGTTTTTTCTGCTGTGATTTATCTGTGATATGATCATGTGATGTTCTGTGACAGATATTATATATAGTATATATGATATATTATATAAACGTTGCTTATGTTTTACACCCGCGCTAGCCCTGCCCCGCTCTGCCGTTAGTTACCTAACCTAACGGTGCAGACGGGACATCGAGGCGAATGCGGATGGCATAAGCGTACGTTATATTTATCTGTGATGGTTAGGTGGACTTAAATGATGGGATATTCATTAATGAGATTAATGAAAGAAAATAAACCTAATTGATGTTGTGGAATCGAATTTCAAAATAAAAACAGGTAGCTACAGTTCTTGCTTTGCATCGTGGTGTTCCTTATAGAACATCCTGCACCTTATTCGATGAGGAAAGGACCGAGATCCCTTCACCGGGAGTGACTCCTTTAGCAATAACTGGCAGATGCTACAACCCTCGGTTTGTCTTTGATCGCTTCTATAGTTTCCGCTTTGCACAGTGATATATATGATATATCCCGCACCTCATTCGACGAGGAAAGGGCCGACGATCCCTTCACCGGGAGTGACCCCTTTAGCAAAACTAGAAAAGCCTCAAAAACATTCCATTTAAAAACCATTTGATTCCGTAACGAGATCAAGTTCAAAGCGTTAAAGGTTTTTCACAAAAACCATTCGCAACCCTCCGTCATTTTAGGAAGTAGAGTACTTAGTATTCGTGCTGTGTTTGTTGACCATAGTCAAGGCACAGTGTACGGTAGCTAAGTGATGTCTTCCTACACCGCAAATGATGCGATTAGTTAGGACAGTCATGTGGCTTTGTTGACCTTAGCCAAGGGTCATGTGGGTGGGTCTAATTAATCACGAAATGACGGGTAGAACTTGACTAGTACCTATGATTTGTTGACCATAGCCAAGGTCATAGGTGCTAGGGGTAAAAACCATTATCGGGTATTTCAAGTGTTGAAATTTGCAATGAGATTGCATACCTTCTATGTGATAGTTGGATCCCGATACCCACTGCGAGTAATTGTTACTCCTGGGAGAGTTTTGCACTTTGCAATTAGCCGATCAAGTAGGTGTCTAGAAAGGTGTCAACGGGGTTACGCCTCTGGGAAAATGAGGTTTACTGTAATTAGGTCCGTGCGAAAGCACGGGGAACCTCCCTCAAAGTACCGACACTGGCCTGGCTGAAAGATTGGCGAACTTGTAGAGTGTAATTAATCCCGGCTAGTCTTTCCTTTTAGGGTTTGAAGGAAGATTTGATAAAAACAGTGGTAGCCATCCTGATTAGATAAAATATATAACCAATTTGATCTTGCAAGAGCACACGCTGAGTGTTTTCTTCTCTCTCTCTCCAGGTAGCGACCATATCACGCCTTAATCAAGATAATAATATGGATGTATTGACCGAACCCGCTTGTTATACTGAGCTGGGGAACGTTGGTCCTGCTCCAACTTATAATTGTTATAAGACAGAGCAGGAAATAGGGGAATGCCAGGATTCCCATGCCGCCCAAACGAAGAAAGTGCATGAGATGCATCTCCTTCGGGTGTGTTCATTACAAAGAACTGTTTCTCAGTATCCTCTGCATCCCGGGTATATGATACCGGATCAGGATCCTAGATATGTAATATGTTACATAGGGCTACAAAAGGGTAGAAAAACTGAGAACGGGTGATAAGTTTCATGAGGCAGAAAATGGGGCAAGTGTTGCAGCCAAGTCTGTTGGTCACTGTCACCCTGTATTACCAATACATTGATTCTGAACAAATGCTATTAGATACCGAACCTGATATACAAAATCATATCAGTTTCTTTATTAGTAAAGAAATGATATAATTTTGTATAGATGGATAATGTTTTGAACATTTCCTATATCAAAAGTTGATCGGTTCAGGCACGTTATCTAAAAGCATTGACGTTCTAAATCAAACTACAGTTCCTCGTATACAGAACACACACAAGAGGAAGAGTTCAGAAATGAACGAATCATTCTTGAGGCATTATAGACTAGGTCATATCAATGCGACCCGACTGGCTGAAGTTAAATTTTAGATGCATATTTAAATCAGTTTGAATTTATATCTTGTTAAACTTGCCAGTCGTGTCACAAAGATAAGATGACCATAGCTCTGTTTATTGGAAACAGAGGAAGAGTTAGTAAGCTCTTGGGACTGATACATGATGATGTACATAAGGTCTCCTGTCTGCACATGCCAGAAATGGTTCTTTATACTTCATTATATTCTCTGATAATCTCTCAAGATTCAGTCGTATGTTCCTGCTGAAACATAAGTACGAAGCTTTTAAGGTATTCACAGAATATAAGTTAGAAGTAGAGAACCAAAATACGGGTATAAGTATTATGTCCAATGATAAGATCAGGGAGGAGAATACTTGTGCATGGCATTCCTGGACCATTCTAAAGGAGAATGAGATTCTCTCTCCGTATTACTCCTCTGAATACACCACGGCACAACGGTGCATCAGGGCAGAGCAATCGCACAATATCAGATATGGTGTGCTCTGTGATGAGTATTACTGAGTTACCTATTTCCTTTTTGGGTGTTATGCACTTATGAAGTTGCATACCTATTGAATAGGGTTCGATTCAAATCAGTGCCTACCACTCCATATGAGATATGGTGTGGGAAGATCCTATCTCTTAAGCGAGTTAAGATTTGGTTTGTCCGGCCTATGTTTAAAGCAAAATCCGGACAAGATCGAGGCAGGATCAGTTCTGTAGAACTGGAAAGGTTCCAGCTATACAAAAACTGCAGTTGATGATTTGACAGAACCAAAGGATTCTATAGTTCCCGACGAACCTCAGCCTCTCCGCCGATATAGTAGGGTTCCTCATCCGCCTGAGAGATACCTCAGTTTCTCAAAGACAGTGGGAGTAAGGATTGCATCATGAGATGATGACCCAACGAGTTTCGAGCAGGCCATCGAGAGTAGGGACTCTGTAAGAATGGCTGGATGCTTAGCGATCTGAGATGGAATCCATGTACACCAGCAAAGTATGGACTTTAACTGCTATATCTGAAGGGCTAAATCCCCATCAGGAGCAAGTATATCTTGAGAAGATTACTTGGTGTAGATGGAAAAGTTGAGACTTTCAAAGCTAGACTTGTTAAAGGTTTTCGTCATCGACCAGGCGTGGATAATGATGAAACCTTTTTTCAAGTAGCTATGCTTAAGTCTGTCCAGATCATACTTACCACGGCTACATACCATGACTACGATATCTGGCGGTTGGGTGCCATGACTGCTTTTCTAAATACTGATTTAGAAGAGAACGTCTGTAAGAACACAGCCAGAGGTCCTCGTAAACAGTGGGAGCAGCGGAAACGTGTGCAAGTTGCTTTACATAATGAAGCAGGCATCGCGGAGTTGGAACGTCTGTTTTGATGTGATAGTCAAAGTGTTTGACTTCATCAAAATGGTAGACGAACCTTGTATATACAAAAGGGTAGTAGAGAGTAAGGTGGTCATCTTCGTATTGTACGTAGACAACATACTCTTGATAGGAAAAGAGTTTCCTATACTACGATCGGTCAATCTCCTATTATCACAAGGATTCTCCAAATAGGATAAAGATGATACTTCCTAAATCCTGAGATTTGGACCTATGAGATAGATCTAAAGGGATATTAGGGTTCTCAATAGGTATAGTGAGATTGTATCAATCGATCCTGGGGAGAATCACTGGAAGTGTTCCAGGGTGATAAGGATGACTGAATGTCAGTCACAGGCACTGTCTTTACCCTCAGTAAAGGGACGGTATGTTGGAAGAGTTCCAAGCTAGATACCGTGGCAAACTAGAAGATAAAGGCAGGTAACATCGCTATTGAAGATACTACCAAAGAGGAAGTTTGGGTGTATATTGGTTCATAAGATGAACTAGGTTCCTGCCATTGTATGACAATGGAAGTATGGCTTTGGCCCTGGAACCCTGGTCCCATCAGTGACCCAGACAAATTCTGAGGAAGCATCACCTGATCATGGAGATAGTTGATCTCCGGGGTGATCGAGGTTAGGAGAGTAGACTCAGAGGACAACACGGCGGATCCACTCATGAAGGCCTTTTCCCAGAGAGAGACTCATATGGGATGGTTGAGTATTAGATACTGCGACCACTGCTATAGATGGCCCTAGTGCAAGTGGGAGATTGTTAGTTATATGTATGCCGTAGAGGCCATTACTGTACATTGGATGTATATTGTAGTGGATGCTGGGACATATATAGGTAGGACTTTCTTGCTCGACATGATAGTACGCTATCTGGTTGCTCTTTATCTTAACATGTATACTTTCTGTCTCTCTGATTACATGTTGATAAAGCCCTTAGGATGTGTACTCGACTTCCAGGACTATGATGCAGATCATACTAGTGGGGCCTGGGTAGTCAATGAGTACATCCTTCATTGTTCCTAGTCGTGGGAATATCGAGACGGGGCATCGATATTCCAGAGTAGACTAGCGCATATCTTCTCGACCCATGCGATGGGCGATGGATGATCCCATATCCATTGGTGTTTGACATCGAAGATGGTATGCGGGTGCTCAGTGCAGACTGGGTATACTGAACGGACTCGCCGAGAACTCCCAGATGGTATTATACCTCACGTCAGATGGCAGTTCTCTGGTGACACTGGTACAGCTTAGTCTGTTGACCCGAGATCGTCATAGAGTCTTGTGTGTCTCCCACTGTGCTTTGATTTCCACCCTACCACGGCTCTACTGAGTCGTGCAAACAGGTGGTTTTTGGGTACAGTCCCGATTCACATGGAGGCAATGAGCGATAGGAGGGGATTCGTCTCTCCCGGTATTGGGGGTTGATGTTGTGCTATGCTCGACTTGCCATAACAGGAAATCCCTGGCCAGGGTTGTAGTGATATACTGGTAAGTGTTATCAATAGTTTCACGAATGTTATGGACCTCAAGTCGGCATGACTTATCGAGCTATTAGGGTCTGACGTTTACCACCCCTAGGCGAGATATGCGACATATCAGACGAACAGACCGGACTGTACGGTAAGTGTTACTGGTTGGATTCGCAGGAGTGTGAGCGGGATTGCTCGTCGACCTTCTGATCGCTCAATACCCGGGTGGCCGTTACGTTTAGCAGACCGCTTGCGGCTTGTGGATGCTTGATATGATCATCATCTGCTGCCGGCGTATTGACGAGTCTTTAGAGTCCTACACAGAGGTTTCCTGGCTCAAGCAAAATGAAATAGGAGCGCATATGAGATATGTGCGAGACCGAGAATAATTCGAGTATGTGATACCGTATTCCATTCTCGCGGTCAATGTATCGATTGGTTATATGCGATATAATCTAGTTATCGAATCAAGCATTGATTCGATAAGCCGATACATAGGATACTAGTCGGTTATATGCGATATGACCGGATCGTTAAATCAAGTGTTGATTTAATGATTTAATGTATAATTTTATATTTGATATATCACTTTGCATTAACTAGTATTGGTTGACTTTAAAAGGATTTTCTCACTTGAATTGTGCAAGTTGTATATGTGATATATTTCTTTGTGCACATGATTGTATCATGTTTGATGATACATTCTTGTTTGGTTTTGTGTAAAGTATTAAACCATGGTTAGTTAGTGATTAGGGTTTCATATTATTCATTTATCTTTTTATTTTATTCATTTCAAAAGAAAAAGATAAAGAGAAATGAATGGTGGCTATATTTGTTTTTAGTTGAAGATTCATGAAGCATTGACTTAGTCACCATTCTTGTCTCATGCCTAACCCTAACCACTCATCTAACCTAAGTTAAGTCTCTACACTAAACCATGGTTGAAAAAATGATAAGTATTCATTTGATTTTCCTTTTTAAAAATAACTTATCATATCTTCTTCTTCTTCTTCATCTTCTTCTTCCATGGAGAAAGCTTGCTACTCCAATGGCAAGTGATGAAAGCTAGTGAGAAATCCAAAACTAAAGTCTACCCACTTCCTATTTCTTCATCCTCTACCTCTTGCCAAGTAGTATAGGGTGTTTCCTTCACAAGTTTTCCCGACTTGGTGAAGTTGGAGCTTGTTCTAGCGATGCCTCGACGTAGATCATCTTCGGCATCGAACCGACGATCAAGCCCGCCCATTCTTCGATGATGCCAATGCTAGAGTCATGAGTTCGATTTGGACAGCGAGGGCACTTCATCACGGAGCTTAGGAGGTGGTGGACCGGATCTACAAAGGTTGTAGTCACTTTCCCTTAGCATTTAATTTGATTACATGCTTGCTTCGCCTATATATATCTAGTTAACGATCCGTTCTAGGGTTTCTCGGCACCGTATTCTTAGAAATTTGCATGTTTGATCACTTGTGAGACCTCACTAGGGTGCCTAGGAACCCTTTCAGGATCTCGGTCCTTTCCTCATCGAATAAGGTGCAAGATATATCACATATACCGCTGTGCAAAGCTAGAACTGTAGCTACCTGTTTTATTTTGAAATTCGATTCTACAACATCTTAGGTTTCTTTTATTTCATTAATCACATTAATGAAGTCCCATCATTTATATACCTAAACATCACAGATAAATACGACGTACACTTATGCCATCCGCATTCGCCTCGATGTCCCCTCGTGCACCGTTAGGTTAGGTAACTAACGGCAGAGCGTGGCAGGGCTAGCACGGGTGTAAAACATTAGTAACGTCTATATAATATATCATATATACTATATACAGTATCCATCACAGAACATATCACATGATCACATCACAGATATCGGAGCAGAAGAAGCATATGAAATATTGGATATACTAGGACGTCCGTGTTTTCAATACGAGCCAGTATAAAACACGGATTCCACGGTCGTGATGAATAGCCAAACTCACACCCCTAGACCCCTACGAGAGCGGCAAGAAACCCTACCAATTCTAGAGTCAGGAGACCCGGACTCGACTCCTCGAGTTGGTCTCCCACTGGACCCCAGAACCCGGTTACTTGTGCTCCCCTCCTTGGGTCTATCCTAGTGCAGAAAAGTAAATAATATACAAAGGGTGACATCTTCCGCAACCTGGAAGTGCCCCAATAAAAGAATATTACATACAAGTTTTTACATGAATGAAAATGAAAAACACCCATCTCACATAAAAACCCCCGGCTATTCAAACACGACGATCCAATATAACATATCCAGCAACACATAACATCACATGTCATCAACGTAAGTAAATATGCGCATCCCAATTGTCGTTGACATATAGCAACGAAACCGGCGATATCACATATTACACTTACGGTCACAGAAAAGAAAGTGTAAAACTACAACAGTTGGAATCCGCAATCTCTTTAGACATCTCATGCCTAATCAAATGAAATACTTAGACATCACATGCCTAACAATTATAAACTCCGCATTTTAGTCTCATTATCGAAAACACTTTTCAATATCAAGTCGGGTAATTCAACAAGATTCCCGACATCCTGATCGAATGCTCGTCGCAAACTTCAGTAGACGGCCGCACCCCCGATACCGTCGACGAAGTGCACCAAGGCGGAACACCGCTACCGCGAGCACCCAAACGGATGCTTTCAGCAACGGGGTTCTCCTACAGTCACTTGGTCGGGGCTATGGGGTGTAGCTGTCTATTAAGTTTACCCAGCGAGTATCCGCGTACGCTACGTGATTGCGACGGACTTTTGATCGCATCAAAATTCCGTAGCAACCGATCAAGTGAGACTAAATTGCTATGTTTATAACATTCATTCAGTTATCTCATAACTACTTGTGAATTCCAATTATTGTATCCCATTCCAGATAAATAGAAAATGTTAAACTTTCCGATCGAACAGTCAAACACCCAAGTTTTCCTGAAACAGATCAACACATGAAATAAGTCTAACAACATTCAGTTCGTGCCTCAGTACCAACGGTTCAGCCGTAGAAGGGTCAAGCCAACGCCTCACATGTGGCACGCCGTACTGCCCCAAACCCGAAGGTTCAAAGGGCAGTTCAAGACGGTCACATAATCGAGTTAAGGTTTGTTGTCTTCTAGAGGGTCCATCGCGTTACTTGCACTACTTAGAACGTTATTAAACTACGGAAAAATCCAACACTTGGAAACTTCCCGGCAGGGGAAAAAGTGGGTATTTATATCCAGTCGAACTTTTTAACAGTTTCTAAAATATCCGGAAAAACATAAACGAAGTTAAATTATCCGATCAAATTAACGAATCCCCAATAAAACCCTAGAAAACTCAACACTTGAGTGGAATTAAAAAATTCACATAAAAATTGCCAAGAAAGGACCTAAGAATAAATATATGAAATTTGAGGGACTAAGTCCAAATTTGGGCCGCGGAAGCGCCGCCAAACCCCTGGTTTGGCCGCGGTTCCGCGGTCGAATTTTGGAATTAGGAGCCCAAACTTCACAGTAATTCTTAGTTTTTCCTGCTTATTTTTCTGCATATTTTTAATTCACAAAATTCAACAGTTTTGAAAAATGTACAGAGAGCGATTTTGCAATGGGGTTTCGGTTCGATTGGATTTCTAACTCCGTCTACGCATCGCCTAAGGCTCTAGCTAGGCTCTGATACCACTGTAGGGTTCCTAGGCACAATAAGGAGGTCTCACAAGGCATCAACCATACCAATTTCAAATTTTACGGGTGCCGAGAAACCCTAATACGGATCGTTAACTAGATATATAGGCGAACACATGCAAATAGTTAACAATTTAACTAAAAGAACGGAAATACAACCTTTGTAGATCCGGTCCCCCACCTCCTTAGCTCCGCAATGAAGTCTCCTCGCTGTCCAAATGGAAACCTGTCACGACCCGAAGTTTGGCCCGTGACCGGCACTTAACCACGTAACGTCTACAGGCGTAACGCGACTAAGTGAACCGAAAACCCAGAAATCAAACCAGTGAAAGTATAGAGTGTTAGAAGTTTTAAAGGAAGCACTAGTAAAATCATGATAAGAAACTAAGTAAACAATCTCCAAGAAAACAATATACGACGCCGTAGCGAAGATCAAGATCCACAAGTGGGAACACCACAGATAGAATAAACTGCAAGTACAGCCGGCTCACAACGAGCTCGACACCAGAATACAAAATAGTACAACATCGTCCTCACACTGTTTCTAAGTCAAATACATACATGGTAGATGGAGAATACTAGATACAACAATGTACATACTGAAAGATAAACAGATACCGCACAAAACCCACCTATCAGCAAAAGGGCTAGTACACCAACTGTGGGGGTATCTGTGCCAAAAGATGCAAAGCAGCCTGCCGTGACTACTCCGAAGGGCAACCTGCAAACACTGTGGCACAACGGGGGTGAGTTGCCAACTCATGAATAGAGATAACATATAAAGGTAATCGCGAGCATGTACGTACTACACTACTCTATCATATGCCAACAGATGATATCAATATGGGATGAGCAGTATGTGCAATAATCATGCAAGTGCTCTATAGGGTCCTGTACTACCATATGAGGTACAAATGCTCTAACAGGTAATGCATCTACAGGATGAGGTACAAAAGTAATGCTGAGCAGGGGCAATATAATATCTACACGGAATGTCAACGTGGAACATATATAATCGGCTTCTCAATGCACCCAGATCTCCCAAAACTAGCTCATGCGCCGGCACTCTCCTCGGCCCTCAATCCTGTACATCTCTGAGAATCCCGAGTGCCCAACATCGACATCCAAATATCATAATTACTCGTGTCTAGCATCGACACGCAAAACATCCTGTATCGGGCATCCGTCATTCCGGGTCAGCCCTCTCTCAAAGTATATATATCGGGAATCCGTCAGTCCGGGTCATCCCTCTCTCAATACATCGGGCATCCGTCATTCCGGGTCAGCCCTATATCAATCCATCGGGCATCCGTCAGTCCGGGTCAGCCATCTCTCAAAGTATATATCGGGAATCCGACATTCCGGGTCATCCCTCTCTCAATACATCAGGCATCCGTCATTCCGGGTCAGCCCTATATCAATCCATCGGGCATCCGTCAGTCCGGGTCAGCCCTCTCTCAGTACATGCCTCTAGCACCGAGAAAACACGGGGCGGCGCCCCAAAATATCATATCAAGGGAACCGGGTTTTTAAATGATTACTTATTTGAAAAGGCCACGGTTCCCAAATCCAGAAATCACATGAAATCTCAACCAATAATACAAGTAATTGTGATGTGATATGTGCATCAAGTATGAGTATCAAGTCATGTCACATATAGATAAGCTACAATGCAATGATCCAATGTGATATAGGTATCAAATATGAGTATCAAGTCATGTCACATATAGATAAGCTACAATGCAATAATCCAATGTGATATAGGTATCAAATATGAGTATCAAGTCATGTCACATATAGATAAGCTATAATGCAATAATCCAATGTGATGTGTGTAGTAGGTATGCAATGCACTAGCTAGTAACCATGAACATGCAATATATATATAAGGAACGCTATAAGGTCCTATCAGCCCTGACGTAGAACGCCATGCGGGCGATATCCCCGTAGATGTGAAATCTACTCACCGTAGCCTTCCACTAGGTATAGCCAACAACCTGTTTCCCCTCCTGCGCGGCGTCCGCTGTACTCGCCTGCGAACCTATAATTACACAATATATCACACGTAAGCTTGAAATCACAGAAACGCGACATTTAAGCCGAACCAGTAACTCGTGTCGCGAACCAAGCGCGCGTGTGCGCGATGCGCTAAAACGTGTGGTTACGTGTCTGAAATCACTCCGACGCGTCGCGATACGCAGAAACCCAAAACCCACACACACGTATCACGCGTGTCGCGAAAGGTTGAAAATACGGAAAAATAGGTATTCTACCCCAGATTTTGATACAGGAAAATTTTTGCAAAACTATATATACCATAACAACCCAAATAGCAGCATACACCCATACCCCAAACCCCAACCCTTGGCTCCCCTATCTGGCCACAATTTGCGGCCAGAATGCAAAAATTGGCGGCCCCAAATGGGAATTGGGCTCCCAGGTTGGGTGTGTGCACTCTATACCCCCCATACATGCTACAGTAATATCTAGATTTAAACTGAAAAGTCTCGGGTAACAGCAGATCCTACAGTGCCCAAATTCTAGTTAAAATCCACACTTTGCACTAAAAATGGAACTTTAAGGTATTTTTGTGCAACCTGAAACAAACCCTAGTTAAAGTAGCTCTAATAACACCTAAAGGAGCTAACTAAACCATGAGAACACCAATCTAACATGTGAATCACAAATATCCCTTAATATCACTAAAAACGCACAAAAATGAGATTTTTACTAGAGGATACAACAAGTCTAAGGAAAAGAGGTGCTAATATGAGTTAATACCTTCTAAGAACCTTGCAAAACCCCAAAAGTTCCAGCTTCTCCCTTAAGTGTGCAGAATTGCCTTAGAACACCTCAAAAACCTCACTTTTTCCAAGCTTTTGTGAAGAAAATGAGTTGATATGCATAGGGTTTTGTGTATGGATCAAAGGGGAATGAAAAGAGAAGAGAATATGGAGGAAAAATGAAGTTTTTGCTGCTGGAAATTCTGTGGGATCTCAGAATGAGGGAAAAAGAGAGAAGAGAGAAGAGAAAGAGGGTCAAAAGTCAAGGTTTACCTAACCACCATGCTCATTTGTTTAATGGTATTTGAATTTTCTTTTCTTTTGTTGTTTCCTTTTGAAATTATAAAAAGGGTTTAGAAAAGGATTAAATGGTGGGGGAAAAGAGTTTGCAACCATGCACAAGAATGGTTAACAAGTCACAAAATGTCAAAGTATGCTAGGTGCACACTACAAAGGAAAATTTCCAATATGCTAACACTACCAATAATAACTATAAATCCTATGAACACACAAATATAAAAACATGCATGACTACCATTATCACCAAAACAATCAAACGAAAATTTCAAAGTGTTACAATCTACCCCCCTTAAAGAAATTCGGTCCCCGAATTTAAAAATCTAACTATACGCACCTTCAAAAAGGTGGGGATACCTCTCTCATCATCTCGCTTTTGGTCTCCCAAGTGACTTCCTCGCCGCTCTGGCCACGCCAAAGTATCTTGACGGACGATGTCTCTTTCGACCTCAATTTCTTCACTTGTCGATCTAAGATTATCACTGGCTGCTCTGCGTAGGCAAGGTCGCGCTCAAGCTGGGTCGTCGGATGCTGAATCGCATGCGAAGGATCATGAAGATATCGGCGGAGCATCGAGACGTGAAATACGGGGTGCACGTCTGGAAAACTGGGCGGAAGGGCTAATCGATACGCAACTGCACCAATTCGCTCAAGGATCTCCAATGGGGCCCACATATCTAGGACTGAGCTTCCCCTTCTTCCCAAACCTCATCACACCTTTCATTGGGGAGACCCTCAAGAAAACATGATCACCTAACAGAAAACTTAAGCCTGCGCCGACGACGGTCCGCATAAGATCTCTGCCTACTCTGGCTGCTCTCATCCTATCGCGAATCAACTGGACCTTCGCTGTCGTCTCCTCCACGATCTGTGGTCCTAAGATACTGCTCTCACTGAGCTCCGTCCAACAAGTGGGCGACCTGCATCTCCTCCCATAAAGAGCCTCAAACGGTGCCATCTGAATGGTCTCCTGGTAGCTGTTGTTGTAGGAGAACTCTACTAAGGGCAAATGATGATCCCAGCTACCTCCGAAGTCTAATACGCATGCTCTGAGCATGTCCTCGAGAGTCTGAATCGTCCGCTCTGACTGTCCGTCGGTCTGCGGGTGGAATGCCGTGCTGAAACTCAAGCGAGTGCTCAAAGCCTCCTGAAGCCTTTGCCATAGCCGGCTGGTAAACTGGGTGCCTCTATCGGACACGATGCATGTCGGAACTCCGTGCAGTCGCACAATCTGATCAATGTAGACCTGGGCATACTGAGTAAATCCTAAAGTCGTCTTCACCGGTAGGAAGTGAGCCGCTTTCATCAAACGATCTACGATCACCCAGATGGAGTCATACCCTCGACTAGTCCTGGGTAGACCCACCACGAAATCCATCGAACTCTATTCCCATTTCCACTCCGGAATGGGTAACAGCTGTAGCTCTCCCGCGGGCCTCTGGTGCTCAGCCTTGACTTGCTGACAAGTCAGGCATCTCGATACAAAATCTGCAATGTCCCTCTTCATACCGTCCCACCAGTAAACATCTTTCAAATCATAGTACGTCTTGGTGGAACCGGGATGAACACTATATACCGATCGATGTGCATCCTCAAGAATCTCGCGCCGCAATCCCTTAGCATCTGGTACGCACAGTCTAGCTCCAAATCGTAGTATCCCCTGATCATCGATCACGAACTCGGAAAATTTGCCCTGTCCTATCCGTGTCCTGCTCTCTGAACAGCGGCCATCGCTGTGCTGTGCCTCTTGTATACAGTCAAGCAACTGTGGGCGTGCACGAACATGCGCAATTCGTCCTTCGATCGGCGTAAACTCGAATCTGTACCCGGCTGTCGCAAGATCTGCCAATCTGCCGACGACTGCCTCTGCACTGTGCTCAAGCAGGATAGACTACCCCCGGGCCTCCTGCTCAACGCATCTGCCACTACATTTGCCTTGCCCGGGTGATACAAGATCTCACAATCGTAGTCCTTCACCAACTCCATCCATCGGCGCTGTCTAAGGTTCAGGTCTCGCTGCTGAAATATGTACTTTAAGCTCTTGTGGTCGGTGAATATCTGGCACGACTCTCCATACAGATAATGTCGCCAGATCTTGAGTGCAAAGACCACTGCAGCCATCTCCAGATCATGAGTAGGGTAATTCTGTTCATGTTTCTTTAATTGCCGTGAAGCATACGCAATCACCCTGTCATGCTGCATCAAAACGCATCCCAGCCCCACTCGTGAACCATCGCAGTAGACCGCAAATCCGCCTGATCCTGAAGGCAAAGATAGCACTGGTGCCGTAGTCAGTAGAGCTCGTAACCGCTGGAAACTGTTCTCACATTCCTCCGTCCAATCGAAGTGAACTCCCTTCCGGGTCAACCCGGTCAACGGTGTAGCAATGCGAGAGAAGTCCTGCACAAATCGCCTGTAATAACCCGCCAGCCCTAGAAAGCTGCGGACCTCCGTCACTGACGTGGGTCTAGGCCAACTCCGAACTGCCTCTATCTTTCTCGGGTCAACACATATACCATCTCGTGTAATCACGTGCCCCAAGAAGTCTACGCTGTCTAGCCAGAAGGCACACTTGGAGAATTTGGCAAAAAGCTGGTGCTCCTTCAAGGTCTGCAGTGTGATCCGCAGGTGCTGTTCGTGCTCCTCTCTACTCCGAGAATACACCAAGATATCGTCAATAACCACCATAACGAATAGATCAAGATACGGCCGGAAAATACGGTTCATCATGTCCAAAAATGCTGCTGGCACGTTGGTGAGTCCAAACGACATCACCAAAAAAAAAACTCATAATGGCCGTAACGAGTGCTGAAAGCTGTCCTAGGAATGTTCTCCTGTCTAACCCGCCGCTGATGGTAGCCCGATCGCAGATCGATCCTCGAAAAGAATCCTGCCCCCTGAAACTGGTCGAACAAATCGTCGATGCGTGGCAAAGGATATTGATTCCGCACTGTCACCTTATTCAGCTGGCGGTAGTCAATACGCAAACGCATGCTGCCGTCCTTCTTCTTAACGAACAGGACTGGAGCACCCCAATGAGAAACACTGGGTCGAATAAGTCCTTTACCCAGCAAGTCCTGCAACTGACCCTTCCACTCTCTAAGTTCCGCCGGGGCCATCCAATAAAGCGGTACCGAAATAGGTCCCGTACCAGGAACCAAATCAATGCAGAAAGAATTATCACGCTCGGGCGGTCGTCCAAGAAGCTCGTCAGGGAACACATCAGGGAACTCGCTACCAACCGGAACCTGATCCAAAAGAACCTCTATAGCCCTAGTATCGCAAACATATGCGAGAAATCCCTGACATCCCTTCCGCAAAAACTGTCCAGCGCGAACAGAAGAATTCACACCGTGAGGGGTGGCACTACGGTCCCCCAACACAACAACAACCGACTTGCCGGGAAAACAAAATCGAACTGTCTTCTCGCGGCCGTCAACAGAAGCATAGCACGTGGCTAACCAAATCCATGTCCAAAAGAACGTCGAAGTCCAACATCTCATGAAGGATCGAAACGACCGGCAACTCTCTCTCGCCGATACGGACGGTACAGGATCGGAACACGTGCCTAACAACAAATGACTCTCCCACAGGAGTAGTCACCACAAGCGGCTGGCCAAGCAAACCGGACTCTCTACCCAAACTCGGCACAAAGTGTGTAGATACATACGGGTATGTGGAAACACATGAGCACAAGGATCCGGATCAAACAATACGTGTACAACAAAGGACAAACTAAAAGAGTACCTGAAACCACAGCATCGGATACCCGCACGTCCCGATGAGTCGAAGCAAAAACTTGTGCCTGACCTTCATTTGCGACTGACCGAACTCCTCCTCTACTAGCCTGACCCCTCTGTGCAAACCTTCCGCGTCCACGACGTCTCAGAACACGACCCTGACGTGCTGTGAAGAAACACTGCCTGATGAGGTGTTGAAGGCTTCCGCATCGTAAACACCTACGCACTGAATGCTGTCCTGCCTGGGGATGGAAGCCAAACGGCTGTCCTCATCCTAAGCCTCTGCTCTGGGCTGGTATACCGGTATGATTCCTCAACTGTTCCGGAATTCTCACGGTCTCTGGAAGACGTGTCTCGTAAACGGGAGCTGCCTCCACCGGTGCTATGTAGGGGACGGAATACTGCATGATGATCGCAAGGAACAACTGGGTAACAGGGGCGGCAACCATCTGTCGTTGCGCTCGAACGACCTCTACCAATGAGCTCATCGCCTGGCATAGGCCCTGCATCTCTACCACTAATCTAGCGATCTGAGCTGCCGTAGGGGAAACAATCTGTCCTGGTGCAACAGGAGTACTACTCGGATTAGTCCTTGTCTCAGATGAATCAACTCGAACCTCGGCCCTCACGGCCGCTCTCCGCGCCCTCGTAGTCCTTGGCGGCATATTGGCTATCAGAAACAACAGGATTCGATAAGGATAAGGAAATCGAATCGCACAAATGTATATACTCAAGGAGGAATTTAAATCAACAAGTCCTAAGGTCGCGTAGGCGGAGTACCGTGTCGTGAGTATGCCGCGGAACATACACACGCTACGCTACCCTGCCGCAGCTACCTACTCCATCATACCAGGGTCATCCTACACTCCGAAAGGTAAAACCTACGCTCTGATACCAACTTTGTCACGACCCGAAGTTTGGCCCGTGACCGGCACTTAACCACGTAACGTCTACAGGCGTAACGCGACTAAGTGAACCGAAAACCCAGAAATCAAACCAGTGAAAGTATAGAGTGTTAGAAGTTTTAAAGGAAGCACTATTAAAATCATGATAAGAAACTAAGTAAACAATCTCCAAGAAAACAATATACGACGCCGTAGCGAAGATCAAGATCCACAAGTGGGAACATCACAGATAGAATAAACTGCAAGTACAGCCGGCTCACAACGAGCTCGACACCAGAATACAAAATAGTACAACATCGTCCTCACACTGTTTCTAAGTCAAATACATACATGGTAGATGGAGAATACTAGATACAACAATGTACATACTGAAAGATAAACAGATACCGCACAAAACCCACCTATCAGCAAAAGGGCTAGTACACCAACTGTGGGGGTATCTGTGCCAAAAGATGCAAAGCAGCCTGCCGTGACTACTCCGAAGGGCAACCTGCAAACACTGTGGCACAACGGGGGTGAGTTGCCAACTCGTGAATAGAGATAACATATAAAGGTAATCGCGAGCATGTACGTACTACACTACTCTATCATATGCCAACAGATGATATCAATATGGGATGAGCAGTATGTGCAATAATCATGCAAGTGCTCTATAGGGTCCTGTACTACCATATGAGGTACAAATGCTCTAACAGGTAATGCATCTACAGGATGAGGTACAAAAGTAATGCTGAGCAGGGGCAATATAATATCTACACGGAATGTCAACGTGGAACATATATAATCGGCTTCTCAATGCACCCAGATCTCCCAAAACTAGCTCATGCACCGGCACTCTCCTCGGCCCTCAATCCTGTACATCTCTGAGAATCCCGAGTGCCCAACATCGGCACCCAAATATCATAATTACTCGTGTCTAGCATCGACACGCAAAACATCCTGTATCGGGCATCCGTCATTCCGGGTCAGCCCTCTCTCAAAGTATATATATCGGGAATCCGTCAGTCCGGGTCATCCCTCTCTCAATACATCGGGCATCCGTCATTCCGGGTCAGCCCTATATCAATCCATCGGGCATCCGTCAGTCCGGGTCAGCCCTCTCTCAAAGTATATATCGGGAATCCGTCATTCCGGGTCATCCATCTCTCAATACATCGGGCATCCGTCATTCCGGGTCAGCCCTATATCAATCCATCGGGCATCCGTCAGTCCGCGTCAGCCCTCTCTCAGTACATGCCTCTAGCACCGAGAAAACACGGGGCGGCGCCCCAAAATATCATATCAAGGGAACCGGGTTTTTAAATGATTACTTATTTGAAAAGGCCACGGTTCCCAAATCCAGAAATCACATGAAATCTCAACCAATAATACAAGTAATTGTGATGTGATATGTGCATCAAGTATGAGTATCAAGTCATGTCACATATAGATAAGCTACAATGCAACGATCCAATGTGATATAGGTATCAAATATGAGTATCAAGTCATGTCACATATAGATAAGCTACAATGCAATAATCCAATGTGATATAGGTATCAAATATGAGTATCAAGTCATGTCACATATAGATAAGCTACAATGCAATAATCCAATGTGATGTGTGTAGTAGGTATGCAATGCACCAGCTAGTAACCATGAACATGCAATATATATATAAGGAACGCTATAAGGTCCTATCAGCCCTGACGTAGAACGCCATGCGGGCGATATCCCCGTAGATGTGAAATCTACTCACCGTAGCCTTCCACTAGGTATAGCCAACAACCTGTTTCCCCTCCTGCGCGGCGTCAGCTGTACTCGCCTGCGAACCTATAATTACACAATATATCACACGTAAGCTTGAAATCACAGAAACGCGACATTTAAGCCGAACCAGTAACTCGTGTCGCGAACCAAGCGCGCGTGTGCGCGATGCGCTAAAACGTGTGGTTACGTGTCTGAAATCACTCCGACGCGTCGCGATACGCAGAAACCCAAAACCCACACACACGTATCACGCGTGTCGCGAAAGGTTGAAAATACGGAAAAATAGGTATTCTACCCCAGATTTTGATACAGGAAAAATATTGCAAAACTATATATACCATAACAACCCAAATAGCAGCATACACCCACACCCTAAACCCTAACCCTTGGCTCCCCTATCTGGCCGCAATTTGCGGCCAGAATGCAAAAATTGGCGGCCCCAAATGGGAATTGGGCTCCCAGGTTGGGTGTGTGCACTCTATACCCCCCATACATGCTACAGTAATATCTAGATTTAAACTGAAAAGTCTCGGGTAACAGCAGATCCTACAGTGCCCAAATTCTAGTTAAAATCCACACTTTGCACTAAAAATGGAACTTTAAGGTATTTTTGTGCAACCTGAAACAAACCCTAGTTAAAGTAGCTCTAATAACACCTAAAGGAGCTAACTAAACCATGAGAACACCAATCTAACATGTGAATCACAAATATCCCTTAATATCACTAAAAACGCACAAAAATGAGAATTTTACTAGAGGATACTGTTGGAGATAGTGCCCTCAGAGTCAATTATTAGGTCACAGGTACGTGATTGTAATGATTGAGGGAGGACCTATCCCGGTAGGACAGTCTTACTCGAGATGATAGTATGCTATCTGGTTTACCTTTATCATCGTGTACTGTTTTAAGTGACATGACACGTCGCTATTACACGTTGATAGAGCCCCTAGGATTCTTGCTTGACCACCAGCAGTATGAGGGCGATCATATAAGTGGGAGCTGGGGGTCTACAAGCATATCCTTAAAAGGTCCCTAGTCGTGGGAGTTTCGAGACTGGGCATCGATACTCCATTAGTAGACTAGTGTATACAGTCGAGACCCCGACGAGGGGCGGTGGCCGGTCTCACAAGCCACTGGTGTCAGTTGGATCACCTAAGATGTATACAGGTGCTCATTGGGTTATGAGTACACCGGACACGACTCGCCGGGAACATGCTAGTTGGTCATATACCAGACGTCAGATGGCAGTTCCCTGGTGACATGTGTGCAGGTTAGTTCATCGACCTGGGGATCGTCATTTGTCTCGTGTGAGTTCCCACTGTACTTTGATTACTACCCTACCACGGCTCAAAGGAGTCGTGCAAACAGGTTTTAGTTGGGTACAGTCCCGAGCCACATGGAGGCAGTGAGCGTATCTTCAGTGGTTCGTCTCTCCCGGTATTGGGGGTGAGGTCGTGCTGTGTCTAGGAGAGCCATTACACAAAGTCCTTGGCCAAGGCAAGGAGATTTACTGGTAGGTATTCCAGTAGTATCTCAGGGTGTTCTGGGCTACACTCCGACACGACTTGTACCGCTTTTGGGGGTCTGACTTTTACCAACCCCCTAGGCCCGCCATGCGATGCTCATAGACGAACGGACCGGACTGCACGGATATTGTCACTGACAGGCTCAGTAGGGTGTCAGGATGAGTTCGCTCATCGACGTCCCTTTTAGTCAATAGCTGGTGGCCCGTTACGTATTGGCTTATACCTCTGACGGGCTAGTGGTTAAATCCACAGCCATTGTATTGACGAGTCTTTAGAGTCCCCCACACTTTCAGTTACTCAGCTTTCGGGCGAAACGCTGTAGAGGCCGTATGGAGATATGGCAGGGTTCGATCAGATACGTGCGGTATTGCACAGATCGTGATCGGACAGTTTTTACTAGCCGGCTTTGGCTTAAGCCGGATCTTAGTATTTGATAGTGTAGTTTTGTCTCTTTGCATTTGTATCCGGACGGAATACAGATGCGGGTGTGTATGCACAGTTTCGGGGTTTTCCTGTAATTTATTACGGGACCAGTTTTCTGGGGTTGCCAGTTTGCATTCCGTTCCGGCCGGTTTTCCTTTGTTCTTTCCCGGCCGGACTTTTCCGATGGAGGGGGTAATTTGCAGTTTTGCAAATTACTTTTGAGGAGGGGGTTTTCTTGCATATGTAGGTTTTTGATTTGACCATCACCATTCTCTTTGCCATCACTTGCATTAATTTGACTTGATAGAGTATGGGGTTTGGTTTTGGCCGACCACTGTTGCATTGATGGAATGAAAAAGGATGTGGTATTAATTTATTAATATGCTACATTATGCATTTGAGTGTGCTGGATTGTTTTAATGGATAAATTAATATTTTATATGATTGCTTTGTGATATAAAAGGAGTGTGCTGGAGTGAAACTTTGGAGACATAAGGATTAATTAATTTGAGCTCACATCATTCTTTTCCAGTGAGAACCAAATAGCTTCTGGCCGAGCTATTTTTTTTTTGGGGGATGCTCCATTTTTCTTCAAGCCTTCATGCAAATCATTGTGCACATATTCCCCCTTCATGGCAACTCTCTTAAACCCTAAAGAGACAAGTTTCTACATTATTCTACAGCATATCTTGGGCGCGTCGGCTAGCCAACTTCGCGCCCGAGTTGCCTCGGTATTGAGGTGGGAGCCCGTAAAAGACACAGGCGATGTGGTGCCCTTCCGGCAAGGAGGCGACGACCGGAGGATCCGCGGGAGATCGGGACGACGACGAGAAGACCGGAGGACTCGGATCAGTCGGTATATCTCTATTCCCATTCTTGTAGATAGCTTAGACTAGTTAATGGTTTTCGATCCGGTTAAAGTGTGCGGTGGTGCCAGTTTGCAAAGTCCGCAAAATTTAAGTTTTTCACCGTTTCCGCATTCCGGCGTCGGATTGACGGCCGGGGCGCCGCCGTGCACTTACAGTGGTATCAGAGCCTCCCCATTAACTTAGTCTAGCTTTGTGTAATGTGTTTTTTAATTCCGATCGATCGAAATGTCCAAAAACCCGTATTTGCCCACATCAGTTTTCTGTTGGAAATTTTTGGTGTCTAAAAATTTTTCAGGTTGTAAAATATTGATGTACTAGAAAATATAAGAACTCTGTAAAATTTCGATGATGTGACCCCACAGTAAGACCGCGGAAGCGCCGCACAATCCCACTTTTAGCCGCCCTTCCGCCGCATACTGTAGACATCACTGCATCAATTTTTTCCAGAGGCTTTCTGGGTTAATTTCATGGGTTTTGGGATATTAAAATTGGGCCCAGGTTTTCTGTGAGTGCTACAGTTTTGATTGGGGGCCCACTTGTTAATTTTTGATCGATCGGATATTTTTAAACACATTTTTCACAGTATTTACATTATATCTGCGACCGTGAATGTCACTCGATCGGTAAATCCGGTCTAACTGCTATAGCCCGGTTAGACGGATTTGCGAACGTGATTTTCACGTTGATATTCTATGTATTTGCTGTGATGTTGCGGATCGGTCGTGGGGGATAGCCTGGATGCAATGCTAGTACTGTTTTTGTTGTATTATGTACATTTGATATTGCGGGGCGAGCGTCCGACATGTGGACTGCCGTCACTGCCAGTTTGTATTATTATTTTGGGGCACGACCTGGTTGCGGTCGATGTACCCGGTGTATGTATATTTTACTTTCTGTACTAGGATTGCCCCGCGGAGGGGTGCACGGATAGCCGGGTTCTAGAAGGCAAGAAGCCCGCATCTCATGGCATTGGGACGGAGGGGGCTTCGCACTAGGATTGGCGGGCTATTCGCCGCACTCGTAGGGGGTACAGGTTGACCCAGGAGGGGTGCCCAAGTTACCGGATTCCGTGAAGTGCTGGGTGGTCCATTCACGGCGCTGAAAGGGGCTGCCTCGCTTCAGGTTTTGGCGGGTGACTTGCCGCGCCCGTAGGGGTCTAGGTTTTCATTGCACAGGCTATCCACACGACCAGGGGAACGTCGGGTTTCAGTAGTGGCTCTGTGAAACCCGGGGATCCCAGATATCTGTATTGTTCTGTGATGCTGTACATTTCTGTGATGTTGCATTTTATTCACGCCTTGAGCGAAATACTATATATTGGTATATATATATTAGTAGATGTTGTATATGTTTTGCATCCGCGCTAGTCCAGTCCCCGCTCTGTCGTTAGTAAGCTAACCTAACGGGTAATGACGGGACCCAGTGCCGAATGCGGATGGCATATACGTACATCAGTATATTTTCGTTCTTTGTGGTGTGATCAATTGATGGGACTGCATTGATTCGGATCAATGCAAAGTTAAAAACAAACCTAATCTGATGTTGTTGGAACACTTTTCAAAAAGCTGTTATTGCAAGGACGTTCACTTTTGTTTTGCATCGCGGTATTCATTTAGAATATCCTGCTCCTCAGTCGACGAGGCAAGGGCCGAGATCCCTTCACCGGGAGTGACCCCTTGGACAAAAAGTTTGCGTCAGGGCAATGACTTCACTATAGCCGATTACTTTTGCTTTGCACCGTGGTATTCAGTTGGAATATCCTGCACCTCATTCTACGGGGAAAGAGCCGAGATCCCTTCACCGGGAGTGACCTCTTTAGCGGAAGTTGTCGTCACTATATTTCTAAAAAGCTATCCGTTCCTTCAACGATATCAAGTTCATTACGTTAAAGGTTTTCGCCAGAAACCATTCGTAGCCCTCCATCATTTCAGTTAAATATTCGGTAGTATTCAAGCTATGTATTTTGACCTCACGCCAAGGCATAGTGTTTGGTAGCTGCCGGGTATTTATCTGTTGCATAGATAGATGCGTTGGTTTGGGACAGTCGTACTACTATTTTGGCCTACGTCAAGGGTATGTACGGGTGGATTCAAATTAACCTGGATAATGATGGGCAGAACTTGACATGTGACTTATGATATTTTGACCTCACGCCAAGGTCATAAGAGCATGGGGCAGAAATCACATCGGGAGTTTCAAAAGTACTGAAACTTGCCAGATATGCGCATACCTTCTGGAGTGTGATACCGTGAGCGGATTCCGTCACGTTATCATGCGATGAGAGTTGGATCCCGATTCCCACTGATGAGTTAGTTTACTCCTCGGGTGACCCCGACTAATTCTTCTTTCAGGTTTGGAGGAGAATTTGAGGTACAGTGGGAGGATTCCAGATTAGATAAATTGGTGACCATTCTGATCTAGGTTAGAGTGCACGCTGAGTGTTTCTTTTCTCTCTCTCTCTCTGGCAGCGACCATTGACCCGACCCTAAGACTATGACTCAGTGACCAAATTAACCGAACCTTCTTAAACATCGGCTTTTGGATTGTCAGAGTTGCAGACCTCATTGCCACTCCTACCTTTACCCTTTTCTCCAGGACACCCCGTATTGCTACGAACGTCCACTTCCATTGGACAAAACCATCGTATGGTTAGATACGAACTCGAAAGAATTTATTCGAGGATGGTTTCCGGTTCTGGAGAAAACGGATAGGATTATTCAGTTGTCTTTTCCTTTTACCCTCTCTCAGGTTACGAGTACTCCTTGGTTTAGGGGTAGTACACCTATTACGCAAATTGGATTGTCTTCTTCCAAACCTTAGGCTGGTGCCGACCGGTAGGGAATGAAGAAAACCAATTAGCATAACGATGGTGTGCAGAAGGTATTAAGTTCAGACAAAGCAAGGGATTAGTAAGAGGGCAAAGTAAATTGCAACAGATATTCACGACCAAACCAGATATTTCGTTACCACTCCCACATCACCTTTGTATTTCTCCAGGACACTCCGTATCACTACGAAGATCCACAGTTTATTTGGATACTCCATCGTATGGTTATATACGAACTCGAATGGAACTTGTTCCAGTTCGGGGATGGATTCTGGTTCAGGAGAAATAGGAATAAAGTACATTCAGGTGTCTTTTATCTTCACCTTCTCTCGTGTTGCGAGTGTTCCTAGGATTGGGACAGTACACCCATTATGCTTATTGGCTAGTCTTCTTCCAAACCATAGGCTGGTGCCGAACGGTAGGGAAGGAAGAAAACCATTTGGCCTAAAGGGGTGTGCAGAAGGTAAAGACTAAAGACATATGAAGGGATTTGGAGAGGTGGCAAAGAACTATACGGTTACAGTCGTGAATCTGGAAGAGGCATTACTAGGAATACCAGGATACCCCAACGAAACATTTCAATGTTTCAGTTTCACTGTGTACTATTAAAAGAAAACTGATTTCCCAATTAGACACTTACTCCAGGGTATGTATTTACCAGGTATGATTCTCACATCTGTATGGTTTTACAGATGATGAGTGGGAGTAGGTTATTGGGAATTGGGTGATTATCCTCATTATATCGGGATTCGTTGTAATCGGTGATATTTGAGGAAATCACCTGGCCTGTTTGCCGGTCGGCAAATATTTGGTTTTGAATATCCGCTGTTATGCACCAATTTCAAATTGATATATCTGTACGTCTATTTTCATAGAGTGAGATATACCTTTCTGAAATTATGTCTACGACATTTACCTATATCAGTGGATGGTTAGGTAAGGAGCATTAAACCGCGGTGTAATTCTTCTTAACCATAAGTACAGTTTTCAACCTACGACACACAGTGAATGAGTTATCAGACTCAAGGGACTTGTACAGAGTATTGTATGTTGTCCAGGGTCCATCAGGACAGAGGGGTTGGTCCTCGTACTATATTCGGTTTACTTATGACTTCTCTAGTTTTTAGACAGGTGTTTCGTGGAAACACAGGGTCCGAATTTAGAGAAGTTATTGGTATTTGAATAGAGTAGAGAACCAGGTATAGCAAGTATCGGGATTCTTCAAAGAGATCGAAGATGTAGATACTTGTGTATGGTATTCAGTTGATAGTAATGATAAAGAGATCTTGCTTCTCTTTCAGGTTACTCATAATTGGAAGTATTCCTAAGTTGAGTAACGCTGATCGGCCTCCTTCCATTTAGTTGACATGCGCTGGGGACAGCTGCATGATTTGAATCTGGTTCAATTATATCAGTGCCTCTGTTTCTATATTGGATATAGAACAGTTCATATCTTAACGATGTTAAGGTACGGGGAGTTGTTCGGTTTATGCTTAAAACCAGACTCTGGATAACTCAAGGCACGTTTCTGTAATGGCTGTTTGTGGGTTGACCCAGGCTATGACGAGGGTTGACTTTCTACCATCTGGATGAACAATAGCGATATTGTTCTAGACTCGCCACAGTTTTATTAAAAATGGATTTTTTCAGAAAACAGTAGTGGGAGTATGGTAGAACTGGAAGTGATTCCAGAACCACAAACGATTACTGAAGATTTGATAAGGAACCTAAAGATTCAATCTGGATTGACATTCCATTGGCCACTCCGCAGATAAGGTGGGTAACTTCAGGCACCCGAGAGGCACTACGGTGGCCTCAAGGACGGTGACAGGGAAGTTCTTGTTTACCCACAATTGCCATTGCTGTTGTTCCAGGTTACGAGACCCAGCGGGAGGATGAGTATAGCGTCGTTCTAAACCAGTTTTAGAAGTGTACGTCTATATGACTCTGCCAGAGGGTTGTCGTAGTCAGTGGGAGCAGCGGAAGCATTGGTGGACAGGTAGCTTATGTCTATTTATAGACTAAAGCAGATGTAGCGGAGATAGATCATCTATTTCTGACGCGAAAGTCATGGGTTTGACTTCATCAGAATAGGGGATGGATCTGTTGAGAAGGTAGTAGGGTGTGATATCCTGGTATTTGGATAACCTACACAGAGTAGGAAAAGAAACTCCTACACTACGATCGGTTATACTTTGGTCGTCACACAGTTGTTTCTCCACAAAAGAAATGGATTTTATATCAGACATACTGGTTACTAGATCTATGGTCTTAGATCTAGATTTGGGTGGTTTCCCAATCAGGGTACTTGACAGCATTCTAAGAGTATTTAGGATGGACGACTCCTGGCACGGTAGTGTACCTGCAGGTAATGGAGTCACCCTCTCCAAAGGTGTCTTACAGACTAAAGGGGAGAGGGACGGGCATGATTGACAGATCACTTGCTCAGGCAATTGAGTCAATCGTGAGATGTCAAGTACCACACCAGATGTTGTTCTTGCACTAGATGCAATAAGTTGACATTAATCCAATCCTGGAGAAACAGTCGGAAGCAGTTTTAGAACATAAGTGGATGTTCTAGGGATATGATAACGACAGCCTCATTCAGGAGACAGTTATCATTCCAGGCTTCCAAGGTGACATGGACGACAAGGAGGTTGTCAGAGTTATAGTTTTCCCTCTGACGAGGGGGGCAGTATTTTGGACAGGTGATCTAAGGCAATACTGAGGGAGGCATGGCGTGTAGGATACTGATTAAGTTCAGTTGACGATACAGTCTAAGAATTTTGGATTTGGAGTTCATTTATGAGCTATGTCCCATCAGACATCCAGACACATTCTAAGACAGGTATTGCTCATTTCGGGAGATGGGTTTCTCCGCGAACTTGAGATATAGAGAGACATAGAAAGAAACATCAAAGCGGATCCACTCACTGAGGCTATTCCTCGAACGCAATAGTTCCGCAAACGAGCTTTGTGAGACTGACTAGTAGAGGAGTTGGATGTTCGGTATCACACGGGCTGTGAGTATGCGACATCGCAATAATTAGCCTTGAGTGCAAGTGGGAGATTGTTGGAGATAGTGCCCTCAGAGTCAATTATTAGGTCACAGGTACGTGATTGTAATGATTGAGGGAGGACCTATCCCGGTAGGACAGTCTTACTCGAGATGATAGTATGCTATCTGGTTTACCTTTATCATCGTGTACTGTTTTAAGTGACATGACACGTCGCTATTACACGTTGATAGAGCCCCTAGGATTCTTGCTTGACCACCAGCAGTATGAGGGCGATCATATAAGTGGGAGCTGGGGGTCTACAAGCATATCCTTAAAAGGTCCCTAGTCGTGGGAGTTTCGAGACTGGGCATCGATACTCCATTAGTAGACTAGTGTATACAGTCGAGACCCCGACGAGGGGCGGTGGCCGGTCTCACAAGCAACTGGTGTCAGTTGGATCACCTAAGATGTATACAGGTGCTCATTGGGTTATGAGTACACCGGACAGGACTCGCCGGGAACATGCTAGTTGGTCATATACCAGACGTCAGATGGCAGTTCCCTGGTGACATGTGTGCAGGTTAGTTCATCGACCTGGGGATCGTCATTTGTCTCGTGTGAGTTCCCACTGTACTTTGATTACTACCCTACCACGGCTCAAAGGAGTCGTGCAAACAGGTTTTAGTTAGGTACAGTCCCGAGCCACATGGAGGCAGTGAGCGTATCTTCAGGGGTTCGTCTCTCCCGGTATTGGGGGTGAGGTCGTGCTGTGTCTAGGAGAGCCATTACACAAAGTCCT
The DNA here is from genome assembly GCA_030015575.1 of Agapanthus africanus. Lineage (NCBI taxonomy): Eukaryota > Viridiplantae > Streptophyta > Magnoliopsida > Asparagales > Amaryllidaceae > Agapanthus > Agapanthus africanus. The sequence continues at coordinate 365,545,089 of CM057337.1, read as the reverse complement.
TGGCCAAGGCAAGGAGATTTACTGGTAGGTATTCCAGTAGTATCTCAGGGTGTTCTGGGCTACACTCCGACACGACTTGTACCGCTTTTGGGGGTCTGACTTTTACCAACCCCCTAGGCCCGCCATGCGATGCTCATAGACGAACGGACCGGACTGCACGGATATTGTCACTGACAGGCTCAGTAGGGTGTCAGGATGAGTTCGCTCATCGACGTCCCTTTTAGTCAATAGCTGGTGGCCCGTTACGTATTGGCTTATACCTCTGACGGGCGAGTGGTTAAATCCACAGCCATTGTATTGACGAGTCTTTAGAGTCCCCCACACTTTCAGTTACTCAGCTTTCGGGCGAAACGCTGTAGAGGCCGTATGGAGATATGGCAGGGTTCGATCAGATACGTGCGGTATTGCACAGATCGTGATCGGACAGTTTTTACTAGCCGGCTTTGGCTTAAGCCGGATCTTAGTATTTGATAGTGTAGTTTTGTCTCTTTGCATTTGTATCCGGACGGAATACAGATGCGGGTGTGTATGCACAGTTTCGGGGTTTTCCTGTAATTTATTACGGGACCAGTTTTCTGGGGTTGCCAGTTTGCATTCCGTTCCGGCCGGTTTTCCTTTGTTCTTTCCCGGCCGGACTTTTCCGATGGAGGGGGTAATTTGCAGTTTTGCAAATTACTTTTGAGGAGGGGGTTTTCTTGCATATGTAGGTTTTTGATTTGACCATCACCATTCTCTTTGCCATCACTTGCATTAATTTGACTTGATAGAGTATGGGGTTTGGTTTTGGCCGACCACTGTTGCATTGATGGAATGAAAAAGGATGTGGTATTAATTTATTAATATGCTACATTATGCATTTGAGTGTGCTGGATTGTTTTAATGGATAAATTAATATTTTATATGATTGCTTTGTGATATAAAAGGAGTGTGCTGGAGTGAAACTTTGGAGACATAAGGATTAATTAATTTGAGCTCACATCATTCTTTTCCAGTGAGAACCAAATAGCTTCTGGCCGAGCTATTTTTTTTTTGGGGGATGCTCCATTTTTCTTCAAGCCTTCATGCAAATCATTGTGCACATATTCCTCCTTCATGGCAACTCTCTTAAACCCTAAAGAGACAAGTTTCTACATTATTCTACAGCATATCTTGGGCGCGTCGGCTAGCCAACTTCGCGCCCGAGTTGCCTCGGTATTGAGGTGGGAGCCCGTAAAAGACACAGGCGATGTGGTGCCCTTCCGGCAAGGAGGCGACGACCGGAGGATCCGCGGGAGATCGGGACGACGACGAGAAGACCGGAGGACTCGGATCAGTCGGTATATCTCTATTCCCATTCTTGTAGATAGCTTAGACTAGTTAATGGTTTTCGATCCGGTTAAAGTGCGCGGTGGTGCCGGTTTGCAAAGTCCGCAAAATTTAAGTTTTTCACCGTTTCCGCATTCCGGCGTCGGATTGACGGCCGGGGCGCCGCCGTGCACTTACAGATACAACAAGTCTAAGGAAAAGAGGTGCTAATATGAGTTAATACCTTCTAAGAACCTTGCAAAACCCCAAAAGTTCCAGCTTCTCCCTTAAGTGTGCAGAATTGCCTTAGAACACCTCAAAAACCTCACTTTTTCCAAGCTTTTGTGAAGAAAATGAGTTGATATGCATAGGGTTTTGTGTATGGATCAAAGGGGAATGAAAAGAGAAGAGAATATGGAGGAAAAATGAAGTTTTTGCTGCTGGAAATTCTGTGGGATCTCAGAATGAGGGAAAAAGAGAGAAGAGAGAAGAGAAAGAGGGTCAAAAGTCAAGGTTTACCTAACCACCATGCTCATTTGTTTAATGGTATTTGAATTTTCTTTTCTTTTGTTGTTTCCTTTTGAAATTATAAAAAGGGTTTAGAAAAGGATTAAATGGTGGGGAAAAAGAGTTTGCAACCATGCACAAGAATGGTTAACAAGTCACAAAATGTCAAAGTATGCTAGGTGCACACTACAAAGGAAAATTTCCAATATGCTAACACTAACAATAATAACTATAAATCCTATGAACACACAAATATAAAAACATGCATGACTACCATTATCACCAAAACAATCAAACGAAAATTTCAAAGTGTTACAAAACCCGGGCTCTAGCGTCGGCTTCATCGGAGAAATGGGCGGGCAAGGTCGTCGGCTTCGTGCCGAAGATGATCTACGTCGAGGCATCACTAGATCAAGATCCCACTTCACCAAGTCATGAAACTTGTGAAGAAAACACCCTATACTACTTGGCAAGAGGTAGAGGATGAAGAAATAGGAGGTGGGTTCACTTTAGAATTGGATTTCTCACTCATTTTCTCAAGTTGCCATTGATGGAGGCAAGCTTCTTCTTGTGAAGAAGAAGAAGAAGAAGATGAATATATTATGATAAGTTATTTTCAAAATAGAAAATAAATGAATACTTATCATAATCCAACCATGGTCAAGTGTAGAGAATGAACTAGGGTTTAGTGGAATGTTTAGGGTTAAGCATGAGACAAATATGGTCACTTAGTCAAAGCTTCATGAAGCTTCAACTAGCATCCAAAGAAAGCCACCATTCATTTATTTTGCAAAATAAATAAACAAAATAAATAAATGATAAAGAAAAAGAAAACCCTAACCATTACACAACCATGGTTTAAACTTTACACAAACTCAAGTTAGCTTGTATCATCAAACATGACACAAACTTGTGTACAAAAGTATATCACATATACATTGTACACTTCAAGTGAGAAAATCTCTTTAAAATGAACCAATACTAGTTAATGCAAAGTAATATATCAAATATATAATTATGCATTAAATCATTAAATCAAGTCTTGATTCAATGATCCGGTCATGTCGCACACAACCGACTAGTATACAATGTATCGATTTATCAAATCAATTCTTGATTCGATAACTAGGTTATATCGCATACAACCATATCGATACATTCATCGCGAGAATGAAATACGGTATCATATACACGCATTATTCTCGGTGCCACACATATCTCATATGCGCTCCTATTTCATTTCGCTTGAGCCAGGAAACCTCTGTGTAGGACTCTAAAGACTCGTCAATACGCCGGTAGCAGATGATGATCATATCAAACACCCACAAGCCGCAAGCGGTCTGCTAAACGTAACGGCCGCCCGGGTATTGAGAGATCAGAAGATCGACGAGCAAGCCCGCTCACACTCCTGTGAATCCAACCAGTAACACTTGCCGTACAGTCCGGTCTGTTCGTCTGATATGTCGCATATCTCACCTAGGGGTGGTTAACGTCAGACCCCAATAGCTCGATAAGTCGTGTCGATATGAGGCCTATAACAGTTCGAGAAACTACAGGTAACACTTACCAGTAAATCTCAGCAACCCTGGCCAGGGATTTTTGGTTATAGCCAATCGAACACAGCGCAACATCAACTCCCTATACCGGGAGAGACGAATCCCCTCCTATCGCTCATTGCCTCCATGTGATTCGGGACTGTACCCAAAAACCACCGTTTTGCACGCCCTCTTGGACGTGGTAAGGTGGAAATCAAAGCACAGTGGGAACCACACAAGACTCTATGATGATCTCGGGTCAACAGACTACTCTGTACCAGTGTCACCAGAGAACTGCCATCTGACGTAAGGTATAATACCATCTGGGAGTTCTCGGCGAGTCCGTCCAGTGTACCCAGTCTCCACTGAGCACCCGTATATCATCTCTGATGTCAAACACCAATGGATATGGGATCATCCATTGCCCATCTGTATGGGTCGAGAAGGTATACGCTAGTCTACACTGGTATATCGATGCCCCGTCTCGATACACCCACGACTAGGGACTTTGAAGGATGTACTTATGGACTACCATGTCCCCACTAGTATGATCGGCATCATAGTCCAGGTAGTCAAGTACACATCCTAAGGGTTTTACCAACATGTAACAGAGAAACAATCAGTGAACACGTTAAGGTAAAGATCAACCAGATAGCATACTATCATGTCGAGCAAGAAAGTCCTCCCTATATATGTCCCAGCATCTACTACAATATACATCCTATGTATAGAAATGGCCTCTAGGGCATACATATAACTAACAAGTCCAAACCTGGTCATTGACGAAAACCCTTCACCACAAGTCTTGCCTTATAGGTCTCTACCTGCCCATCTACACCAATTTTTCTTTTAAAGATCCATTTGCACCCCACAGGTTTTACCCCACGGGGTAAAACGTCCAAAGTCCATACTTTGTTGGTGTACATAGACTCCATTTCAGATCTCATGGCATCCAGCCACTTCACAGAGTCTCCACTTGTGATAGCTTGCTGAAAGCTGGTAGGATCATCATCCTCCATGATGCAGTCTTCTTTATCACCATCAATGAGGAAACCGTAGTACCTCTCCGGTGGGCGAGAAGTCCTACCGTACCTACGGAGTGGCCGAGGTTCTTTAGTTTCTGTTGCAACAGCCGGTTCAACAAAGTCGTCATTTGTAGTTTGTGTCTCTAGAACCTCTTCTAGATCTACCACATTGCCATCATTGTCTGTAAAAAATTCATTTTCTAAAATTTTGGCATTCCGGGAAATAAATACCTTTTGTTCCTCTTTGTGGTAGAATAGATATCCATAAGAATTCTTTGGATATCCCACAAATATACACATGACTGACCGTGTCTCGAGAGTTTGTCCGGATTCTGATTTTTGACATAGGCCGAACAACCCCAAATCTTAAATTGCTTAAGAGATGGTCTCTTCCCATACCATAACTCATATGGTGTGGTAGACACGGTTTTGGTTGGGACCCTATTTAGTAGAAACGCTGCAGTCTCCAACGCATGCCCTCAAAATGAGACGGGTAACTCAGCATCACTCATCATGGAACGGACTATATCTAATATGGTCTGATTCCGTCGTTCCGACACACCGTTGTGATGTGGTGTGTAAGGAGGAGTGATTTAAGAGAGAATCCCATTCTCCTTTAGGAAGTCTGCATACTCTATACTGAGATACTCCCCACCTCAATCCGATCGACGCATTTTGATGCTCAAGCCGGTTTGTATTTCTATTTCGAGTTTATATTCAGTGAATTTCTCGAACGCTTCGGACTTGTGCTTTAATAAAAATACATGACCGAATCTTGAGAAATCATCAGTGAAAGTAATGAAGTATGAAAAACCGCCTCTAGCATGTGTAGACATTGGCCCGCATACGTCACTTTGTATGAGGCCTAAGAGCTCAGTAGCTCTTTCTCCGTGTCCGGTAAATGGAGTTTTGGTCATTTTACCCTTGATACAAAACTTCAAAGTCGCATAAGATTTATATTCAAAGGGTTTTAAATATCCATCTATATGTATCTTGTTCAGTCTTGTTTCTGTAATATGACCATGTCCACAGTGCCAAAGAAAAGCTTCATTTATTTCTTAAAATTTTCTTTTAGAAGTGTGTTGTATGCTGAAAACAGTGTGTTGATTTAGGAGGTATATCCCATTATTAAGTGTACCATACCCAACCAACATTTGATTCAGGTGAATGTTCAAAACATTGTTCTGCAATACAAAATTATATCCTTCATTGTCTAACGAAGAAACGGATATTATATTACAAAGCATACTAGGTACATAATAACATGGGTTCAAAACCAATATACATCCAGACGGCAACCCCAAGTGATACTCTCCCACTACAACTGTATGTACATTGGAACCATTTCCAACGCGGAGGGTATGGTCACCTGTCTTCAAAACCTTGCTATTTCTCAGCCCCTGCATAGAATTGCAAATATGAAAACATGAACCAGTATCTAATACCCAGGAAGCAGAGTTTATTGAAAAACAGTTTTCTGTCACAAACAGACCTGAAGCGGAAGCATCCCCATGCTTCTTCTTGAGATCCATGTACTCTATGCAGTTGCGCTTCCAGTGTCCTGTTTTGTGGCAGTGATAACATTCCCCTTTCCCCGATTCCCCAGCTTTGGACTTGCCTTTCATCTTAACCTTTTTAACTCCACCTCTAGGTTTGGTAGGTTTCTTCTTTATCTTTCCTTTGGCCTTAGCCTTCAGGCGAGAAGAAGAAGATTGCCCAACACTCAAAACGGGAGTTTCCACTGATTTCAGCGTGCTCTCTGCACTCCTTAACATATTAAGGAGTTCAGGTAGTTCCTTCTCCATGTTGTGCATGTTGAAGTTAACTATAAATTGAGCAAAGGTAGAGGGGAGAGATTGCAGAATAATATCCGTATATTGTTCATTGTCCATTGTCCATCTAAGGTCCTCAAGCTCCTCTATGACAGCTATCATCTTCAGAACATGGTCTCTTACTGGTGTGCCAGGGGCCATTCACATCTGAAACAACTTTCTGGATGCTTCGTATCATAATACGCGGGATTGCTCTACATACAACTCCTTTGTATGGAGAAATATGGCTTGTATGTCCATATTCTCGTACTGCTTCTGATGTGTGTTATCCATTGATGCAAGTGATTTGTGATCAAAGAATTAATTACCGCAATCAAGAACGGCGTCGCTTGGTAGCTAGCCGGTGAGTACGGGTCGGTCCATAGGGATTTTTTGTATTTTCTATTTGTTCTAACGAGCTAATTCCAAACGGTGTCGGATCGATTATCGCTAAAAACTAAGTTGATCTAGACTAGGATTAAAACCTTGCTAGGGTTAGGTTTAGGTTAAGTTTGGAAAGTCAATAAGTCTCACCGCTTTCTATGCCCTAATTAAGATCTATTAGGTGTTATGGTAACAATTAATAAAGTGTATTGGTACCATCGGGAATAAACTAGTTTTGTTCCTCTAGGTTCTTGTCCATACTTTCTTAATTCTTACCCTAACCTCCATGGAAAACATATACAACCGGTCTTTTATACTATGGTATCACTGCTACCTCGTGGGATAGGGTGCCGTAGGGAGCGGTGTGTGTATGTATGCATGGAGTCCTATAAAAACATATGACGGGCAAGAAAGGGATGAGAGATCTTCATCTCTCAAACCTTCCCCATACCTAACCCTAACAAGTGAGGAACTACTCACACATTAGGGTTTTTTTAAACATGTTATAAACTAATTAACTAGGGCAAATAATTAAAGTTATACTAGGGCAGAAAGAAAGTTTAGAACTAGGGCAATGAAAAGAAATCTACTTACGTTATTGATGCTCTCAAAACTTTACAAAAGATTTCTGAATTTTTGATCAATGAAAAGAGGCATACCTCAAAAAGAGGTTTAGGGCTTCTATTTATAGATCATAGAAACCCCAGGGTTACATTCGATTCACATCCGCATTTACAATTTTACCCCAAAGAAACCTAGTCAACGCACCGCCACGCCGTCAGAATTTTCCACCGACCCGGTCTCAACATAGCAGCGGAACCGCGGCCAAGTGCCATGTTTGGCCGTGGATCCGCGGCCATAAAGGGAGCTTGTTGGTTGATTTCTTCTGGGCTGCTCCTGGTTGCATTTTTCTTCTTGTTTCTTCACTTGGTTTCTCAGATTGTCTTCTAGTTTTCTTCGAGATTTCCACAGTAAATAATGTCGTGGACTTTACCGTTTGCTTCGTGTCGAAGTCTTGAACCTTGCGCTGTCTTTGTACTTTGTGAAATTGTTCAATGATCTTTGTTTATTTTCCAAACTGTAGGCTTGATCAAGATTCTTCCATTTGTTGGTCGTAGTTTCACTTTTGTTTCGTCTTTTAATCATTTTCACTTTTTTTATTCCGAGAACCTGTAACCTACAACTATGTAGCATACATGGATCAAAAGCACCCGTTTATTTGTAAAATGAATAAGAATGGGGAATATAATAATGCAAAATTATGATCTGAACAAATACCCCCAAACTTATCTTTTGCTCGTCCTCGAGCAAAACTAGTTTTATTTTTGAAAAAGACCTAACCTCACTTTCGCAGGGAAACGCGATTGCACTGAGCTCGTGCAACAAGCCGTTAAACCTCTAGGTGTCCTTAGTAGGAGGAGTGTTGTCTCCTGAGGGTTTTCAGCGGATACTACCCATAAAATCCTATTAATTCGGCTTATCGACTTTTATTCTCCAATTAGGTTTTCTAACAAGAACTCTATTATCTTTGACTCAGAAATTATCCACCCATATTTTTCACTCTTCCTTATCATTTAACTTAAGATTGTATATGTTTTGTAAATTTACTTAACTTTTAGCATCTTTTAAATTTTCTTTCTAGGGTTCCATCTCAACTCAGGAAATTTTATCTCTATTAAAGATATAAGTCCTATTTTTCATTCCTATCTTTTATCTAAACCCCAATCACATACCCCTACGTGTGTGTATATATCACCCCTACGCATGGAAATTCAAATCAAGCTATTATACTCTTGTCCATTGTCCAAAGTACTTTTAGTTGGTGAATTTTTTTAGATGAAATTGCTCACACATCCTTCATGCGACCGTTAGTACATCTTGAGGTACTAACGACCGATTACAAAATGTGTTTGCACATTAAGGCGTAATTCCTTGCCTTGTAACACCTAAGGCTTTAGTAGTGACTCCCAAACTAATTGGTCTAAGGCATTAGGTGATAAAGCACCCTCGCTAAATATTTTTTTTCTTCTATTTATGCAGCCTTAAGTAATTACAAAAACCAGTGTTCATTTTTTTATCTCTTTATTCACACTTGTATTTTTATTTTATTTTCCTTTATACTAAGAACTTTAGACAAGAGCATTTCAAGGTCTCTTCTACTATTCCAAGTTTCAAAGTTCGTGTTTGTGCAATTTGTAGGGTATATATTTTCAGAATTTAGACTTAAGCTTAGGGATTATTTTTCAGATTTATACTCTAATAAAAATATCAATACTCTTCCTTTATTTTGACTTAGCCCAATAAGTGAACTCAAAATTTGCCTATTTCTAAGTAACTACAAAGACATATATTTTCTACCATTAAATTTTAAGAAAGGTTATTTTTAGTGTTTTTAATTTACTAAGTCTAGGATCTAGTTGTTCCTAGCTAGTTCACCGTCTTGTTAAACTTAAGCCAATTATGGCCAAAATTGAATTTTACAATTTTTATAATTTTTGAAATATTTCAATTTTTTATGGGTTTTAAAATTAGTATGCAAATGCAAAAATATACACATGAATGCGAAGGAAGAAGGCTTACCGAGCACACCCCCAAACTTAAACTTGACAGTGTCCTCACTGTCAGGCTACACCAAGAGGGTCAAAAATGTCGGCACTCCCCTGTTTATTTATTTATAATTTTTTTTATTATTAAAAGAAAAACAAAATATATATACAAAAAGGCCCCCCCAAACTTAAGTGAGACAGTGTTTCCACTGTTTTAAGCGTTAAAGTTCAGAGTTCGGGAGGAGAAAAATCAAACTATACAAGGCCTTACACAGGCCAAAAGTTAGCACCAACCATTCAAAATTTTTATCATTATAATGATAGGGTTGGTGAAAGAATGGAGTGTAGAGAAAGGAGATGAGAAGCACACGAGACCGTATGGGAAGAAAGGTGGAATATGGTCTCGGTATATTAGGAGAAGAACGACGGATGAGAGAAAGAAATGTAGTACGAACTTGAGGGTGTAAATTGAGTGAATAAATTAGCACAAATTGTGATGACCGATGTGTTAAAAACGACTGTGCTAATCTATCAACCTATCGAGAAATGGGGTCAAATCTTTCAAGATTCGCAAGAAAACATGGTTACGTTGAACTCGGTAAACCATCCATTGGAAATGGAAGCGCGACGGATTCATTTGCGGTCGAAACGATGGAAAGGACGAAGGGGAGTGATTTAGGAATAGTCTTATTCTCACCTATGTAATCTGTCTCGAACTCGAAGGATTCTATCAATGGTTCGAAATGATTGTAAGCAACCGAGTCTGATGGTTCAACTAACTCATCTGAAAATTCAAAGGACTCAAACTCGGGCGGTGAGTCATCAAAATCGTCCGAAAAAATGAAACACTCGTAATCGTTATCGGCTGTGAGAACAGTGTCGGATTCAAGGAGGAACGCACTAGTGTCGTCAAAACTGCTGTGATCGAACAGAAATTTTTCAAGCTCACAGTCCTCCTGCGTGATTTCTTGCGTGGTCGGAACGATTGAAAGGATGAGGGGGTGATTTAGGAAGTATAAAAGTTAAAGGCTCAGGAGGATGAATTGGAAAATCCGACTCATCAAACAAAAATGGTTCATCCTCAATACTATCCTCAATACTCTCCTCATAATTCTCCTCAAATGTTATCCCATCCATGCAATTATCATCAAAATCAAGACGCATATGAGATTCGAGAGAAACATTCAATGACTCGGGATGATGAATTTGAGATAAAATTTCAGTCAAATCTACGGGTTCATCATCAAAAATATTCCCGGCGTCAATATCCTCAATTAAGTGAAAATCAATTTTTTCGGACACCTCATTAAAAGCATGGATATTTATCAATTCAGGTTCTAGATTGGAGGTGTAAAGTTCAAAAGGATTAGGTGTGGGTTCACTCGAAAGAGACCCTTCACAATCTGGCAAATCAAGCACTAAAAAGTCGCACAACTTATTAAATGTTTTATTTTCAACTGGTGAATTATTTGGGACACTTGTTTGAAAACTGGAGTTGTGGAATTCAATTGTTAATGGTTAGGTTTGATTTGGAAGGGCGCACAGCTCACTCTCTCCCCTCAAATTCTTAATCTGTCCAACCGCCACATCATACATTGGAATTTTTGGAGCTAGTTGGAAACTAGCTACCGGGTCACTAGGTTGCATAAGGGCGGCAATGGACGCATCCAAATTCCTCATCTGTTTGTTTGTTGCTACAATATAAGCTTCCAACGATTGTTCTAGACTAGACATGGGTTGTGAAGGGGTTTCAGTAGAAAATTCAAAGTTGTTTGGATACGTGAAACTCCCAAATGGTTGTGTAAAAGTAATGTCTAGTGAAGGTGCGGAAGTCGGGTAGGACTGGTACGAATTGAATGGTTGGACAGGAGTAGGATCAACATTTGGATAAAAAGGTGAATGGACTTGTTGATCCCAAGAACTGGAAGTGTTGAGAGGAATGAAAGATCGGTTGCGAGATTGTTCAATATGTTCAGCAATAGACATGGGTTTAGGAGTTACAAAAAGACTCGAAAAAGGAGTTTCAATGTAAGAAGGTGGTGAAGGTTGAAATGGTTGATACAAAGTGGATTGCGGAGTCGAACTGTTTCTCCTAGATGCTTATATTCGATCTTGCAAAGAAATTTTGGGCATGGAGGGGTCGTCCGTAATTCGACCAAAACAATTCGCGTAAGAAGCAAAGTTTGGTTGAGGGTACCAAAGTTCGGCAAGAGTTTTTGGAGGTGGGGTACACATGATGTAAGAAGGAGAAGAAAAAGAATGTGGGTGCAAGTGGGGTGCATTGGATTTCTTAGCGACAAGTGGCAAGTTTTTATAAAAAAAAAATTTCGTTTTGTGTTTTTTAATAACGAGCTTTTCAAAAGGATTTTCAATAAAAGGCTTAGACACACGTTCAATCAATCACAAATGCACAATCAAGCCTAGATCTAGGGTCACCTAGGTCAGCTAGACAGCTCTTACTGTTCCAAAGGGTAAGATGTGAGGAACTCAAAACGCCTCTTCAACGCCAATTGTGGCCAGGTAAGCATAAGTAAAGAGATGAGGGATCCGCTCACGAATCACCGTGAGACGGGACTTTTAAAATTACCTCTCCCACCTATCTAGCCAAGGCACCACAAAGTCAAGTTAGGATCAACGGTCGATGCGTACAACTATTCCTTTGTTCTATTGAGCGCAAAGTCCTTAGGGCTGAGTCTATTCTTTTTTAATTAACTTGATGGTCAATGCAGTATGCTTTATGTGATATTTGGGGTCCTGGGAAGGGTAATGAAATGCCCACCCAATCTGGATTGGCGTTCAAGCCCCTTAAAATCAATTTAAATATGCAAAGTGGAAAACACAATCACTTGCAAACAATTTTTTTAGCGTGGCGCAAGGAATCCTGCACAAGATCAAGTTATTGGAGAAGGGGAGAAATTTTTGGTGCAAAGAATCCTGCAGAGGAGATATTAGGGGGTTACAGAGAAGAAGAAGGAGCTTACAGAGGAGATTCCATGCGCTGACTGTTGGTTATAGTGCCCTCAAAGTCAATTATTGGATCGCAGGTACATGATTGCAATGATTAAGGAAGACCTATACCGGTAGCACAGTCTTACTCGAGATGATAGTATGCTATCTGGTTTTCCTTTATCAGTCGTGTAATGGTTCAGGTGACTGATCACTATTACACGTTGATAGAGTCCCTAGGATCTTGCTTGACTACCAACAGTATGATGGCGATCATATACGTGAGAGTTGGGTAGTCTATAAGCACATCCTTAAAAGTGGTCATTAGTCGTGGGAGTTTCGAGACAGGGCATCGATACTCCGGAGTAGACTAGTGTATACAGTCGAGACCCTGACGAGGGGCGGTGGCCGGTCTCACAAGCCATTGGTGTCAGTTGGATCACCTAAGATGTATACAGGTGCTCATTGGGTTATGAGTACACCGGACAGGACTCGCCGGGAACCTGCTAGTTGGTATTATACCTATCGTCAGATAGCAGTTCCGTGGTGACATGTGTACAGATTAGTTCATCGACCTGAGGTCATCATTTGTCTCGTGTGAGTTCCCACTGTGCTTTGACTTCTACCCTACCACGGCTCAAAGGAGTCGTGCAAATAGGTATTTTTTGGGTACAGTCCCGAGCCATATGGAGGCAGGTGAGCGGATCGACAGGGGATTCGTCTCCCCCGGTATTGGGGGTGAGATCGTGCTGTGTCTAAGAAAGCCATTACACCAAGTCCTTGGCCAAGGCAGGTGAGAATTACTGGTAAGTATTCCAGTAGTTTCTCAGGGTGTTCAGAGCTTGTCTCCGACACGACTTATACCGCTTGTGGGGTCTGACGTTACCAGCCCCTAGGCCCGATATGCGATACTCATAGAAGAACGGACCGGACTGTATGTATATTGTCACTGTTATGCTCAGTAGGGTTTCAGGATGAGTTCGCTCATCGACTACCCTTGAGGTCAGTACATGGGCAGCTGTTACGCACTGCTAGTGCCGCTGACGTGCTTGTGGTTAAACCCACTGCCAGGGTACTGACGAGTCATTAGAGTCCCCCACAGATAGTTTCCCAAGTTTCGGGCGAAACGTTGTAGAGGCCGTATGGTTTTATGGCAGGGTTCGGAAAATGCACGTGCGTTTACGCACGTGTCATATTTCGGGCAGATAATACCGGTGGGCTTTGGTTTAAGCCGGATTCATGTATTATACTTAGTAGATAAAATATTTTTGTCTCAGTTGCATTTGTATTCGGTCGTAATACAAATGCGGGTATGTTTATACTGTTACGGGGTTATCCTGAAATTTGTTTCGGGATCGCTTTTGGAAGTTGCCAGTTTTCTATCACCCGTCTTAAACATTCGGTTTAATGCGGATTTATCTTTTCTTCTTTTGGGTGAGTCATGATGTGAGTCATGAGTATGGAAGGTTCTAGAAGAGGTGACTAGGTTAATGAATCATGGTTTGCATTAAATGATTAGTGAGACATTTTAGTGACTCATTGTTTCATTTAATGTTATGCTAGGTGTTAATATTACTCATTCTTTTCATTTAGTGCTAATGGTTACCCCCCCCCTTATACACTCACCCTTCCTCTCTTTTAGTGGTCGGCCCCCTCTTGAAAAAAAATGTTTGTTGATTGAAAAAAGAATATAGATTTGGCTCATGGAAATTAGTATGCTCATTTCTCATTTACCCGATTCAAAAGGCAACTTCATTAACCGTTCATCCATGGCTTTGGATGAAGCGAGACAAAGTGTTCTACTCATTCTCTATATCAATCTTGATCATCTCTTTTAGCAGACTTGATGACCGAGTTACCTCGGTTCAGAGGCGGGAGGCCGTTTAAAGATCCGTAGATGTGGTGCCACCTCGACGAGGAGCCAGGAGATCGGAGCAGCCGCAACGGAGCGTGGGATGATGGTTGAAGAACGAAGGACTCGGATCGTTCGGTATAACCTTTCTACCCACTTTGTAGTTTGTTAGTTTAGCGCTAATGGCAGATCCGGGTTATAGCATGCGATAGCGCCAGTTAAAAAAGTTTTAGTTCCGCATTTGGCGTCAGATTGACGGCCGGGGCGCTGTTAGTTATATGTATGCCCTAGAGTCCATTACTATACATAGGATGTATATTATAGTGGATGCTGGGACATATATAGGGAGGACTTTCTTGCTCGACATGATAGTATGCTGTCTGGTTGCACTTTACCTTAATGTGTACACTGATTGTCTCTCTGCTACATGTTGGTAAAGCCCTTAGGATGTGTACTTGACTACCTGGACTATGATGCAGATCATACTAGTGGGGACATGGTAGTCCATAAGTACATCCTTCAAGGTCCCTAGTCGTGGGTGTATCGAGACGGGGCATCGATATACTAGAGTAGACTAGCGTATACCTTCTCGACCCATACAGATAGGCGATGGATGATCCTATATCCATTGGTGTTTGACGTCAGAGATGATATACGGGTGCTCAGTAGAGACTGGGTACACTGGACGGAATCGCCGAGAACTCCCAGATGGTATTATACCTCACGTCAGATGGCAGTTCTCTGGTGACACTGGTACAGGTTAGTCTGTAGACCTGAGATCGTCATAGAGTCTTGTGTGATTCCCACTGTGTTTTGATTTCCAGCTTACCACGTCCAAGAGGGCGTGCAAAACGGTGGTTTTTGGGTACAGTCCCGAATCACATGGAGGCAATGAGCGATAGGGAGGGGATTCGTCTCTCCCGGTATAGGGAGTTGATGTTGCGCTGTGTTCGATTGGCTATAACCGGAAATCCCTGCCCAGGGTTGCTGAGATTTACTGGTAAGTGTTACCAGTAGTTTCTCGAACTGTTATAGACCTCATATCGACACGACTTATCGAGCTACTGGGGTCTGACGTTTACCACCCCTAGGCGAGATATGCGACATATCAGGCGATCAGACCGGACTGTACGGTAAGTGTTACTGGTTTGATTCACAGGAGTGTGAGCGGGCTTGCTCGTTGATCTTCTGATCGCTCAATCCCCGGGTGGCCGTTACGTTTAGCAGACCGCTTGCGGCTTGTGGGTGTTTGATATGATCATCACCTGCTGCCGGCGTATTGACGAGTCTTTAGAGTCCTACACAGAGGTTTCCTGGCTCAAGCGAAATGAAATAGGAGCGCATATGAGATATGTACGGGACCGAGAATAATACCAGTATGTGATACTGTATTCGATTCTTGCGATTTGTGACATTGATCAGTCATATGCGATATAACCGGGTTATCGGATCAAGTGTTGATTCGATAAGTTGTTACTATTGATATTAGTCGGTTATATGCAGTATGACCGGATCATTAAATCAAGTGTTGATTTAATGATTTAATGTATAATTATATATTTGATATATTACTTTACATTAAGTAGTATTGGTTCACTTAAGATTATTTTCTCACTTGAATGTGCACATTGTATATATGATATAGTTTTGTGCACTAGTTTGTGTCATGTTTGATGATACATGCAAACTTGGGTGTGTATGCAATAAACCATGGTTTAGTTAATGGTTAGGGTTTAGGGTTTTATTTTCTTTATTCTTTTTATTTATTTTGATTAAACAAAATGGTGGCTTTTTTTGTTGTTTACTTGAAGCTTCATGAAGCTTTGAAAGTCATGACCATTTTGTCTTTTGCCTTAATCTAACCATTAAACCTAAACCCTAGTTTATTCTCTACATGAGTTAGCCTCACCCATGGTTGCAAAATGATAAGCATCACTTGAATTTTCTAATTACATAATTCATTCTTTTCTATTCTTCTTCATCTTCTTCATGAGTTGAAGAAAGCTAGCTAGAAAATTCTAAGTGATGAATCCAAGTGAGAAATCAAAATCCAAAGTTAACCCACATCCTATTTCTTCATCCTCTACCACTTGCCATGTTGTATAGGGTGTTTTCTTCACAAGTTTCATGAGCTAGTGAAGATGGAGCTTGAGTTAGAGTTGCCTCGACGTAGATCATCCTCAGCATCGAAGTCAACGACCTAGCCCGCTCATTTCTCCGATGAAACCATCGCTAGAGTCCGGGATGGTGATCGCAGTGAAGGGACGTCATCACGGAGCTAAAGAAGTGGAGGACTGGATCTACAAAGGTTGTATTTCCATTCACTTTAGAGTAAAGTTGTTTACTTGCATTCGTTTTCGCCTAATCTTTAGTTAACGATCTAGTTCATGGTTTCTCGGCACCGGAATTTTTTGAATTTGGCATGGTCGATGCCTTGTGGAACCTCATTTGTGTGCCTAGTAACCCTACAGTGGTATCAGAGCCTAGCTAGAGCTTTAGGCGTGTAGGGTTCCTATGCACACCCATGAGGTCTCACAACAGATCAAACATGTCCAATTCAAAATTTATGTGTGCCGAAGAACCCTAAACTAGATCGTTACTAGAGGTATAGGCGATAACAAGCAACTAGTTAACAACTTAACTAAGAGTGAACGGAAAATACAACCTTTGTAAATCCGGTAGTCCACCTCCATAGCTCCATGACGATGTCTCTTCGCTGCGATCATCGGATCCCGGATTTCGGCGATGGTTTCGTCGGAGAAATGATCGGGCTAGGTCGTTGACTTCGATGCCGAAGATGATCTACGTCGAGGCAACTCAAACTCGAGCTCCGCCTTCGCCAAGTCAAGAAACTTGTGAAGACAACACACTCTACTACATGGCAAGTAGTAGAGGATGAAGAAATAGGAAGTGGGTAGACTTTAGATTTGGATTTCTCACTCATTTGATCATTTCACCATTGGAGGTAGCAAGGTTTCTTCTTCTTGATGAAGATGAAGAAGAAGAAGAAGAATATCATGAGAATGATGATTGAATAATAAAATCAAAAATTGATCTTATCATAATGCAACCTTGGGTTAGATTTAACTCTTGTAGAGAGCAAACCTTAGTTTATCTAATGGTTAGGTTTAAATATAAAACAAAATGGTTACTAATTCAAAGCTTCATGAAGCTTCCACAAAAAGACAAAATTAGCAACCATTTCATTTTAGCCAAAAGAAATAAAGAAAATGAATAAAATGAATAAGTGAATAATTTAAAACCATAACCATTAACCTAAACATGGTTCAAATCAAACATACACCCAAGTTTGCATGTATCATCAAACATGATACAAACTAGTGCACAAAACTATATCATATATACAATGTGCACATCAAGTGAGAAAAATCCATCTTAAGTGAACCAATACTAGTTAATGTAAAGTAATATATCAAATATATAATTATACATTAAATCATTAAATCGACACTTGATTTAATGATCCGGTCATATCGCATATAACCGACTAATATCAATAGTAACAAATTATCGAATCAACACTTGATCCGATAACCCGGCTATATCGCATATAACCGATCAATGTTACAAATCGCAAGAATAGAATCCATTATCTTATACTGGTATTATTCTCGGTCCCGCACATATCTCATATGCGCTCCTATTTCGTTTTGCTTGAGCCAGGAAACCTCTGTGTAGGACTCTAAAGACTCGTCAATACGCCGGCAGCAAGTAATGATCATATCAAACACCCACAAGCCGCAAGCGGTCTGCTAAACGTAACGGCCACCCAGGTATTGAGCGATCAGAAGATCAACGAGCAAGCCCGCTCACACTCCTGTGAATCCATCCAGTAACACTTACCGTACAGTCCGGTCAGTTCGTCTGATATGTCGCATATCTCGCCTAAGGGTGGTAAACGTCAGTCCCCAACAGCTCGATAAGTCATGCCGACGTGAGGTCCATAACAATCGTGAAACTACTGATAATTCTTACCAGTATATCACTGCAACCATGGCCAGGGATTTCCTGTTCTGGCCAGTCGAGCATAGCACAACATCAACCCCCAATACCGGGAGAGACGAATCCCCTCCTATCGCTCATTGCCTCCATGTGAATCGGGACTGTACCCAAAAACCACCTGTTTGCACGACTCAGTAGAGCCGTGGTAGGGTGGAAATCAAAGCACAGTGGGAGACACACAAGACTCTATGACGATCTCGGGTCAACAGACTAAGCTGTACCAGTGTCACCAGAGAACTGCCATTTGACGTGAGGTATAATACCATCTGGGAGTTCTCGGCGAGTCCGTTCAGTGTACCCAGTCTCCACTGAGCACCCGTATACCATCTCTGAAGTCAAACACCAATGGATATGGGATCATCCATCGCCCATCACATGGGTCGAGAAGATATACGCTAGTCTACTCTAGAATATCGATGCCCCGTCTCGATATTCCCACGACTAGGAACAATGAAGGATGTACTCATTGACTACCCAGGCCCCACTAGTATGATCTGCATCATAGTCCTGGAAGTCGAGTACTCATCCTAAGGGCTTTATCACCATGTAACAGAGAGACAGAAAGTATACACGTTAAGACAAAGAGTAACCAGATAGCGTACTATCATGTCGAGCAAGAAAGTCCTACCTATATATGTCCCAGCATCCACTACAATATACATCCAATGTACAGTAATGGCCTCTACGGCATACATATAACTAACAATCTCCCACTTGCACTAGGGCCATCTGTAGCAGTGGTTGCAGTATCACATACTCAACCATCCCATAAATTCTCTCTTTGGGAAAAGGCCTTCGTGAGTGGATCCGCCGTGTTCTCCTCTGAGTCTACTCTCCTAACCTCGATCACTCTGGAGATCAACTATCTCCATGATCAGGTGATGCTGCCTCAGAATATGTCTTGGTCACTGATGGGACCAGGGTTCCAGGGCCAAAGCCACAGTTCCATTGTCACACAATGGTAGGAACCTAGTTCATCCTATGAACCAATATACACCCAAACTGCCTCTTTGGCAGTATCTTTAATAGCGATGTTACCAGCCTTTATCGTCTAGTTTGTCACGGTATCTAGCTTGGATATCTTCCAACATACCGTCCCTTTACTAAGGGTAAAGACAATGCCTGTGACTGATATTCAGTCGTCTTTATCACTCTGGAACCCTTCCAATGATTCTCCCCAGGATCAATTGATACCATCTCACTACAACTAGTGAGTATCCTGACATCTAATTAGATCTATCTCATAGATCCAAAGCTTAGGATTTAGTAGGTATCACTTTGATCCTATATGGAAAATCATTGTGATAAGCGGAGATTGATCGAGCGTAGAATAGGAAACTCCTTCCCTAACAAGAGTATGTCATCCACGTACTCTACGAGGATCGTCACCATACTCCCTACTACCTTTTTGTTTATACAAGGTTCATCTACCATTTTTGATGATGTCAACTTCTTTGACTAATCCATCAAAACAGATGTTCCAACTCCGCGATGCCTGCTTTATCCTATAAAGCATCTTGCACACGTTTCCGCTGCTTCCACTGTCTACGAGGCCCTCTGGCTGTGTTCTTATAGACGTTCTCTTGTAAATCAATATTTAGAAAAGTAGTCATGGCACCCAACCACCAGATATCGTAGTCGTGGTATGTAGCCGTGGCAAGTAGGATCTGGATGGATTTAAACATAGTCCCTGGAAAAGGTTTCATCATTATCCGTGCCTGGTTGATGACGAAAACTTTTAACAAGTCTAGCTTTGAAAGTCTCAACTTTTCCATGTACACCAAGCAATCTTCTCAAGATATACTTGCTCCTGATGGAGATTTAACCCTTCAGTTATAGCAACCAAAGTCCATACTTTGTTGGTGTATAAGGATTCCATCTCAGATCACTAAGCATCCAGCCATTCTTACAGAGTCCCTACTCTCGATGGCCTGCTCGAATCTAGTTGGGTCATCATCTCATGATGCAATCCTTGCTCCCAGTGTCATCGAGAAACCGAGGTATCTCTCAGGCGGATGAGGAACCCTGCTAGATCGGCGGAGAGGCTGAGGTTCGTCGGGGACTATAGAATCCTTTGGTTCTGTCAAATCTTCAGCTGTAGTTTCATATAGCTGGAACCTTTCCAGTTCTACAGAACTGACCTTGCCTTGATCTTGTCCGGATTTTGCTTTTGACATAGGCCGGACAATCCCAAATCTTAACTTACTTAAGAGATAGGATCTTCCCACACCATATCTCATATGGAGTGGTAGGCACTGATTTGATTCGAACCTAATTCAATAGGTATGCAGCTTGTCAAGCGCATAACTCCCAAAAAGGAAATAGGTAACTCAGTAGTACTCATCATAGAGCACACGATATCTAATATTATGTGATTGCTCCGCCCCGATACACCGTTGTGCTGTGGTGTATTCAGAGGAGTAATACTGAGAGAGAATCTCATTTTCCTTTAGAATAATCCAAGGATTCCATGCACAAGTATTCTCCTCCCTGATCTCATCATAGGACATAATTCTTATACCCGTATTTTGGTTCTCTACTTCCTAGTTATATTCTGTGAATACCTCAAAAGGTTCGGACTTATATTTCAACAGGAATATATGACTGAATCTTGAGAGATTATCAGAGAATATAATGAAGTATAAAGAACCAGTCCTGGCATGTGTAGACAGGAGACCTTACATACATCACTATGTATCAGTCCCAAGAGTTTACCAACTCTTTCTCTGTTTCCAGTAAACAGAGCTGGTGTCATTATATCTTTGTGACATGACTGGCAAGTTTCACAAGATGTAAATTCAAACTGATTTAAATATGCATCTAAATGTAACTTCAGCTAGTCGGGTCGCATTGATATGACCTAGTCTACAATACCTCAAGAAGAATTCGTTCATTTCTGAACTCTTCCTCTTGTGTGTGTTCTGCATACTAGCAACTGTAGTTTGATTTAGAACGTCAATGCTTTTAGATAACGTGCCTGAACCGATCAACTTTTGATATAGGAAATGTTCAAAACATTATCCAACAATACAAAATTTTATCATTTCTTTACTAATAAAGAGACTGATATGATTTTGTATATCAGGTTCGGTATCTAATAGCATTTGTTCAGAATCAATGTATTGGTAATACAGGGTGACAGTGACCAACAGACTTGGCTACAACACTTGCCCCGTTTTCTGTCTCATGAAACTTATCACCCGTTCTCAGTTTTCCTACCTTTTTGTAGCCCTATGTAACATATTACATATCTGTGATCCTGATCCGGTATCAGATACCCAGGATGCAGTGTATACTGAGAAACAGTTCTGCATAATGAACACACCCGAAGGAGATGCATCATATGTACTTTCTTCGTTTGGGCGGCATAGGAATTCTGGTATTCCCCTATTTCCTGCTCTGTCTTATAACAATTATAAGTTGGAGCGGGACCAACGTTCCCCAGCTCAGTATAACAAGCGGGTTCGGTCAATACATCCGTATTATTATCTTGATTAAGGCGTGATATGGTCGCTACCAGGAGAGAGAGAGAAGAAAACACTCTGCGTGCGCTCTTGCAAGATTAGATTGGTTATGTATTTTATCTAATCAGGTTGGCTCCCACTGTTTTTATCAAATCTTCCTTCAAACCCTAAAAGGAAAGACTAGCCGGGTTTAATTACACTCTACAAGTTCGCCAATTTTTCAGCCAGGCCAGTGTCGGTACTTTGAGGGAGGTTCCCCGTGCTTTCGCACGGACCTAATTACAGTAAACCTCGTTTTCCCAGAGGCGTAACCCCGTTGACACCTTTCTAGACACCTACTTGATCGGCTAATTGTAAAGTGCAAAACTCTCCCAGGAGTAACAATTACTCGCAGTGGGTATCGGGATCCAACTATCACATAGAAGGTATGCAATCTCATTGCAAATTTCAACACTTGAAACTCCCGATAATGGTTTTTACCCCTAGCACCTATGACCTTGGCTAAGGTCAACAAATCATAGGTACTAGTCAAGTTCTACCCTTCATTTCGTGATTAATTAGACCCACCCACATGACCCTTGGCTAAGGTCAACAAAGCCACATGACTGTCCTAACTAATCGCATCATATGTTGTGTAGGAAGACATCACTTAGCTACCGCACACTACGCCTCGGCTATGGTCGACAAACGTAGCACGAATACTAAGTACTCTACTTCCTAAAATGACGGAGGGTTGCGAATGGTTTTTATGAAAACCTTTAACGCTTTGAACTTGATCTCGTTGCGGAATCAAATGGTTTTTAAATGGAATGTTTTCGAGGCTTTTCTAGTTTTGCTAAAGGGGTCACTCCGGGTGAAGGGATCGTCGGCCTTTTCCTCGTCGAATGAGGTGCGGGATATATCATATATATCACTGTGCAAAGCGGAAACTATAGAAGCGATCAAAGACAAATCGAGGGTTGTAGCATCTGCCGGTTATTGCTAAAGGAGTCACTCCCGGTGAAGGGATCTCGGTCCTTTCCTCATCGAATAAGGTGCAGGATGTTCTATAATGAACATCGCGATGCAAAGCAAGAACTGTAGCTACCTGTTTTTTTTTTGAAATTCGATTCCACAACATCAATTAGGTTTATTTTCTTTCATTAATCTCATTAATGAATATCCCATCATTTAAGTCCACATAATCATCACAGATAAATATAACGTACGCTTATGCCATCCGCATTCGCCTCGATGTCCCGTCTGCACCGTTAGGTTAGGTAACTAACGGCAGAGCGAGGCAGGGCTAGCGCGGGTGTAAAACATAAGCAACGTCTATATAATATATCATATATACTATATAAAATATCTGTCTGAACAGAGCACAGAACATCGTATGATCACATCACAGATAACTCACAGCAGAAGAAACATATGAAATATTGGATATACTAGGACGTCCGTGTTTTCAATACGAGCCAGTATAAAACACGGATTCCACGGTCGAGATGAATAGCCTGTCCCATACCCCAAGACCCCTACGAGAGCGGCAAGAAACCCTACCAATTCTAGGGTTAGGAGACCCGGACTCGACTCCTCGAGATGGTCTCCCACTGGACCCCAGAACCCGGTTACTTGTGCCCCCCACTTTGGGTCTATCCTAGTGCAGAAAAGTAAATAATATACAAATGGTGACAACATCCGCAACCTGGAAGTGCCCCAATAAAAGAATATTACATACAAGTTTTTACATGAATGAAAATGAAAAACACTCATCTCACATAAAAACCCCCCGGCTATTCAAACACGACGATCCAATATAACATATCCAGCAACACATAACATCACATGTCATCAACGTAAGTAAATATGCGCATCCCAATTGTCGTTGACATATAGCAACGAAACCGGCGATATCACATATTACATTTACGGTCACAGAAAAGAAAGTGTAAAACTACAATAGTTGGAATTCGCAATCACCTCAGACATCGCATGCCTGACCAAATGAATTCCTTAGACATCGCATGCCTAACAATTATAAACTCTGCATTTTAGTCTCATTATCGAAAACTCTTTTCAATATCAAGTCGGGCAATTCAACAGGATTCCCGACATTCTGATCGAATGCTCGTCGCAAACTTTAGTAGGCGGCTGCACCCCCGACGCCGTCGACCAAGTGCACCAAGGCGGAACACCGCTACCGCGAGCACCCGAACGGATGCTTTCGGCGACGGGGTTCTCCTACAGTCACTTAGTCGGGGCTATGGGGTGAGGCTGTCTATTAAGTTTACCCGGCGAGTATCCGCGTACGCTACGTGATTGCGATGGACTTTTGATCACATCAAAATTCCGTGGCAACCGATCATGTGAGACTAAACTGCTATGTTTATAACATTCATTCAGTTATCTCATAACTTATTATGAATTCCAATTATTGTATCACATTCCGGATAAATGGAAAATGTTAAACTTTCCGATCGAACAATCGAACACCCAAGCTTTCCCGAAACAGCTCAACACATGAAATAAGACTAACAACATTCAGTTCGTGCCTCAGTACCAACGGTCCAGCCGTAGAAGGGTCAAGCCAACGCCTCACATGTGGCACGCCGTACTGCCCCAAACCCGAAGGTTCAAAGGGCAGTTCAAGACGGTCACATAATCGAGTTCAGGTTTGTTGTCTTCTAGAGGGTCCGTCGCGTTACTTGCACTACTTAGAACGTCGTTAAACTACGGAAAAATCCAACAATTGGAAATTTCCCGGCAGGGGAAAAAGTGGGTATTTAAATCCGATCGAACTTTTTAACATATTCTAAAAAATACCCGGAAACACACACAGACAAAATTAGACAGTCCGATCGAATCTCCGAATCCCCAATACAACCCAGAAAATAAGACTCTGGAATAAATATTAAAATATTCCCAGGAAAACCAGCACTGCTTACTAAGAATTACGGTGCAAACTTCGATGCAGAAAACGACAAACTAGCCGCGGAACCGCCGCATGAGCATGCTCATGCCGCGGATCCGCGGCGACTTTAAGGAATCAGGCCATCGAATTTTACAGTAAGTCTTAGATCTTCCTGCTAATTTTTCTGCATATTTTTAATATGGAAAAAACCAAGTTTTTCAAAAAAGTCCAGAGAGCATGTTAAAATCGGGGTTTCGGGTCGATCGGACTTCTAACTACGTCTACGCATCGCCTAAGGCTCTAGCTAGTCTCTGATACCACTGTAGGGTTCCTATGCACACCCATGAGGTCTCACAACAGATCAAACATGTCCAATTCAAAATTTATGTGTGCCGAAGAACCCTAAACTAGATCGTTACTAGAGGTATAGGTGAAAACAAGCAACTAGTTAACAACTTAACTAAGAGTGAACGGAAAATACAACCTTTGTAGATCCGGTAGTCCACCTCCATTGCTCCGTGACGATGTCTCTTCGTTGCGATCATCGGATCCCGGACTCCGGCGATGGTTTCGTCGGAGAAATGATCGGGCTAGGTCGTTGACTTCGATGCCGAAGATGATCTACGTCGAGGCAACTCAAACTCGAGCTCCGCCTTCGCCAAGTCAAGAAACTTGTGAAGACAACACACTCTACTACATGGCAAGTAGTAGAGGATGAAGAAATAGGAAGTGGGTAGACTTTATATATGGATTTCTCACTCATTTGATCATTTCACCATTGGAGATAGCAAGGTTTCTTCTTCTTGATGAAGATGAAGAAGAAGAAGAAGAATATCATGAGAATGATGATTGAATAATAAAATCAAAAATTGATCTTATCATAATGCAACCTTGGGTTAGATTTAACTCTTGTAGAGAGCAAACCTTAGTTTAGCTAATGGTTAGGTTTAAATATAAAACAAAATGCTTACTAATTCAAAGCTTCATGAAGCTTCCACAAAAAGACAAAATTAGCAACCATTTCATTTTAGCCAAAAGAAATAAAGAAAATAAATAAAATGAATAAGTGAATAATTTAAAACCATAACCATTAACCTAAACATGGTTCAAATCAAACATACACCCAAGTTTGCATGTATCATCAAACATGATACAAACTAGTGCACAAAACTATATCATATATACAATGTGCACATCAAGTGAGAAAAATCCATCTTAAGTGAACCAATACTAGTTAATATAAAGTAATATATCAAATATATAATTATACATTAAATCATTAAATCGACACTTGATTTAATGATCCGGTCATATCGCATATAACCGACTAATATCAATAGTAACAAATTATCGAATCAACACTTGATCCGATAACCCGGCTATATCGCATATAACCGATCAATGTTACAAATCGCAAGAATAGAATCCAGTATCTTATACTGGTATTATTCTCGGTCCCGCACATATCTCATATGTGCTCCTATTTCGTTTTGCTTGAGCCAGGAAACCTCTGTGTAGGACTCTAAAGACTCGTCAATACGCCGGCAGCAGGTAATGATCATATCAAACACCCACAAGCCGCAAGCGGTCTGCTAAACGTAACGGCCACCTGGGTATTGAGCGATCAGAAGATCAACGAGCAAGCCCGCTCACACTCCTGTGAATCCATCCAGTAACACTTACCGTACAGTCCGGTCAGTTCGTCTGATATGTCGCATATCTCGCCTAAGGGTGGTAAACGTCAGCCCCCAACAGCTCGATAAGTCATGCCGACGTGAGGTCCATAACAATCGTGAAACTACTGATAATTCTTACCAGTATATCACTGCAACCATGGCCAGGGATTTCCTGTTCTGGCCAGTCGAGCATAGCACAACATCAACCCCCAATACCGGGAGAGACGAATCCCCTCCTATCGCTCATTGCCTCCATGTGAATCGGGACTGTACCCAAAAACCACCTGTTTGCACGACTCAGTAGAGCCGTGGTAGGGTGGAAATCAAAGCACAGTGGGAGACATACAAGACTCTATGACGATCTCGGGTCAACAGACTAAGCTGTACCAGTGTCACCAGAGAACTGCCATCTGACGTGAGGTATAATACCATCTGGGAGTTCTCGACGAGTCCGTTCAGTGTACCCAGTCTCCACTGAGCACCCGTATACCATCTCTGAAGTCAAACACCAATGGATATGGGATCATCCATCGCCCATCACATGGGTCGAGAAGATATACGCTAGTCTACTCTAGAATATCGATGCCCCGTCTCGATATTCCCACGACTAGGAACAATGAAGGATGTACTCATTGACTACCCAGGCCCCACTAGTATGATCTGCATCATAGTCCTGGAAGTCGAGTACTCATCCTAAGGGCTTTATCAACATGTAACAGAGAGACAGAAAGTATACACGTTAAGACAAAGAGTAACCAGATAGCGTACTATCATGTCGAGCAAGAAAGTCCTACCTATATATGTCCCAGCATCCACTACAATATACATCCAATGTACAGTAATGGCCTCTAGGGCATACATATAACTAACAAGGCGAAGTGTAGACGAAGTTAGAAGTCCAATCGAACCCGTAAACCCCGACAAAACCCTTCTCTGTACATTTTTCAAAACAGTGGATTTTTGTGAATTAAAAATGCTCAGCAAAACAAGAAGGAAAAAATAAGAATTACTGTGAAGTACGGTCCACTAAGTCAATAATTTGACCGCGGAACCGCGGCTAAACCAAGGGTTTGGCGGTGGTTCCGCGGCCAAAATTTGGACTTAGTCCCTGAAATTTCATATATTTATTCTTAGGTCCTTTCTTGGCAATTTTTTATGGGAATTTTTTAATTCCACTCAAGTGTTAAGTTTCTAGGGTTTTATTAGGGACTCGTTAATTTGATCGGATAATCTAACTTCGTTTATGTTTTTCCTGATATTTTAGAAACTGTTAAAAAGTTCGACCGGATATAAATACCCACTTTTTCCCCTGCCTGGAAATTTCCAAGTGTTGGATTTTTCTGTAGTTTAAGAATGTTCTAAGTAGTGCAAGTAACGCGATGGACCCTCTAGAAGACAACAAACCTTAACTCGATTATGTGACCGTCTTGAACTGCCCTTTGAACCTTAGGGTTTGGGGCAGTACGGCGTGCCACATGTGAGGCGTTGGCTTGACCCTTCTACGGCTGGACCGTTGGTACTGAGGCATGAAGTGAATGTTTTTGAACTTATTTCATGTGTTGAGATATTTCGGGAAAACTTGGGTGTTTGATTGTTCGATCGGAAAATTTAACATTTTCTATCTTATCTGAAATGTGTTACAATATTTGGAATCCACAAGCAGTTATGAGATAACTGATTTGGATGTTATAAATCAAGCACTTTAGTCTCACTTGATCGGTTGCCACGAAATTTTGATGTGATCAAAAGTCCGTCGCAATCACGTAGCGTACGTGGATACTCGCCGGGTAAACTTAATAGGAAGCTACACCCCATAGCCCTGACCAAGTGACTGTAGGAGAACTCCGTCGCCGAAAGCATCCGTTCGGGTGCTCGCGGCAGCGGTGTTCCGCCTTGGTGCACTTCATCGACGGTATCGGGGGTGCGGCCGTCTACTAAAGTTTGCGACGAGCATTTGGTCAGGATGCCGGGAATCTTGTTGAATTGCCCGACTAGATATTGAAAAGAGTTTTCGATAAATGAGACTAAAACGCGGGGTTTATAATTATTAGGCATGTGATTTCTAAGGAATTCATTTGTTTAGGCATGTGATGTCTAAAGAGTTTGCAGATTCCAACTGTTGTAGTTTTACACTTTCTTTTCTGCGACCGTAAGTGTAATATGTGATATCGCCGGTTTCGTTGCTATATATCAACGACAATTGGGATACGCATGTTTATTTACGTTGATGACATGTGATGTTATGTGTTGCTGGATATGTTATATTGGATCGCCGTGTTTGAATAGCCGGGTTTTTTTATGTGAGATGAGTGTTTTTCATTTTCATTCATGTAAAAACTTGTATGTAATATTCTTTTATTGGGGCACTTCCAGGTTGCGGAAGATGTCACCGTTGATGTATATTATTTACTTTTCCGCATTAGGATAGACCCAAGGAGGGGAGCACAAGTAACCGGGTTCTAGGGTCCAGTGGGAGACCATCTCGAGGAGTCGAGTCCGGGTCTCCTAACCCTAGAATTGGTAGGGTTGCTTGCCGCTCTCGTAGGGGTCTAGGGGTATGGGATTGGCTATTCATCACGACCGTGGAATCCGTGTTTTATACTGGCTCATATTAAAACACGGACGTCCTAGTATATCCAACATTTCATGTGATATTTTCTGCTGCGTTATCTGTGGTGTGATCATGTGATATGTTCAGATAGATATTGCATATAGTATATATGATATATTATATAGACGTTGCTTATGTTTTACACCCGCGCTAGCCCTGCCTCGCTCTGGTGTTAGTTACCTAACCTAACGGTGCAGACGGGACATCGAGGCGAATGCGGATGGCATAAGCGTACGTTATATTTATCTGTGATGTTTAGGTGGACTTAAATGATGGGACTTCATTAATGTGATTAATGAAATAAAAGAAACCTAAAGATGTCGTGGAATCGAATTTTCAAAAAACAGGTAGCTACAGTTCTTGCTTTGCATCGTAGTGTTCCATGTAGAACATCCTGCACCTTATTCGATGAGGAAAGGGCCGAGATCCCTTCACCGGGAGTGACCCCTTTAGCAATAACTGGCAGATGCTACACACTCGGTTTGTCTTTTGATTGCTTCTATAGTTTCTGTTTTGCACAGTGATATATATGATATATCCCGCACCTCATTCGACGAGGAAAGGGCCGATGATCCCTTCACCGGGAGTGACCCCTTTAGCAAAACTAGAAAAGCCTCAAAACACTCCATTTTAAAATCATTTGATTCGACAACGATATCAAGTTCATTACGCAATAGGTTTTCAGAAAAAACTGTCGCAGCCCTCCGTCATTTCAGATAAGTACTATTTAGTATTCGTGCTGCGGTAGTTTGGCTTGTGTCAAGGCGTAGTGTACGGTAGCTAACTAGTGCTTATCTGCTTGCATACGATGCGATTGGATTAGGGTATTCGCACGGCGTTGTTTGGCATGCGTCAAGGGTCGTGCAGGTGGGTTTAATTCAATCAAGAAATGTACGGGTTGAATTTGACTAGCGGACTATGGGTTGTTTGGCATGCGTCAAGGTCATAGCACGCTAGGGGCAAAATATTATCGGGAATTTCAAGTGTTGAAATTTGCAATGAGATTGCATACCTTCTATGAGATAGTTGGATCCCGATACCCGCTGCGAGTAAGAGTTACTTCTGTGAGAGTTTTACACATTACAATTAGCCGATCAAGTAGGTGTCTAGAAAGGTGTTAACGAGGTTATGCCTCTGGAAAAACGAGGTTTACATTAATTAGGTTCGTGCGAAAGCACGGGGGACCTCCCTCAAAGTACCGACACTGGCCTGGCTGAAAGATTGGCGAACTTGTAGTGTGTAATTAATCCCGGCTAGTCTTTCCTTTTAGGGTTTGAAGGAAGATTTGATAAAAACAGTGGGAGCCATCCTGATTAGATAAAATAATAACCAATCTATTCTTGATAGAGCGCACGCTGAGTGTTTTCTTCTCTCTCTCTCTCCAGGTAGCGACCATATCACGCCTTAATCAAGATAATAATACGGAATATTGACCGAACCCGCTTGTTATACTGTGCTGGGGAACGTTGGTCCCGCTCCAACTTATAATTGTTATAAGACAGAGCAGGAAATAGGGGAATACCAGGATTCCCATGCCGTCCAAACGAAGAAAGTGCATGAGATGCATCTCCTTCGGATGTGTTCATTACAAAGAACTGTTTCTCAGTATCCTCTACGTCCTGGGTATTAGATACCGGATCAGGATCCCGCATATGTAATTTGTTACATGGGCTACAGATAGGTAAAGAACTGAGAACGGGTGATAAGTTTCATGAGACAGAAAACGGGGCAAGTGTTGCAGCCAAGTCTGTTGGTCACTGTCACCCTGTATTACCAATACATTGATTCTGAACGAATGTTATTAGATACCGAACCTGATATAAAAAATCATATCAGTCTCTTTATTAGTAAAGAAAGGATATAGTTTTGTATTGTTGGATAATGTTTTGAACATTTCCTTTATCAAAAGTTGATCGTTTCAGGCACGTTATCTAAAAGTATTGACGTTCTAAATCGAACTACAGTTCCTAGAATATAGAACACACAAGAGGAAGATTTCAGAAATGAACGGATCCTTCTTGAGGTTTTATAAACTAGGTCATATCAATGTGACCCGACTAGCTTAAGTTACATAGTAGATGCATATTTAAATCAGTTTGAATTTAAATCTTATGAAACTTGCGAGTCATGTCATAAAGATATAATGACCTCAGCTCTGTTTATTGGAAACAGAGAAAGAGTTACTAAACTCTTAGGACTGATACATGATGATGTATGTAAGGTCCCCTATCTACACATGCCAGGACCGGTTCTTTGTACTTCATTACATTCTCTGATAATCTCTCAAGATTCAGACATATGTTCCTGTTGAAACACAAGTACAAAACTTTTGAGATATTCACAGAATATAAGTTAGAAGTAGAGAACCAAAATAAGGGTATAAGTATTATGTCCTTTGATGTGATCAGGGAGGAGAATACTTAAGCACGAAAATCGTGGACTATTCTAAAGGAGAATGAGATTCTCTCTCAGTATTACTCCTCCGAATACACCATAGCACGATGGTATATCGGGGTGGAGCAATAGCACCCTATATGATATGGTGTGCTCTATGATGAGTACTACTGAGTTTCCTATTTTCTTCTGAGAGTTATGCACTTGAGAAGCTGCATACCTATTGAATTAGGTTCGAATCAAATCAGTGCCTACCACTCCATATAAGATATGGTATGGGAAGAGTCTATCTCTTAAGTAAGTTAAGATTTGGGGTTGTCCGGCCTATATCTAAAAGCAAAATCTGGACAAGCTCGAGGCAAGGTCAGTAATGTAGAACTGGAATGGTTCCAGCTATACAAACTACAGCTGATGATTCAATTGTCACCGACGAACCTCAGCCTCTCCGCCGATCTAGTAAGGTTCCTCACCCACCTGAGAGATACTTCGGTTTCTCTATGACAGTGGGAGCGAGGATGGCATCATGAGATGATGACTCAACTAGTTTCGAGCTGTCCATCAGGAGTGGGACTCTGTAAGAATGGCTGGATGCTTAGCGACCTGAGATGGAATCCTTATACACCAACAAAGTATGGACTTTGGTTGCTATATCTGAAGGGTTATATCCCCATCAGGAGAAAGTATATCTTGAGAAGATTACTTGGTGTACATGGAAAAGTTGAGACTTTCAAAGCTATACTTGTTAAAGGTTTACATCATTGACCAGGTATGGATTATGTTGAAACCTTTTCTATGGATCTATTCTTAAGTCCATCCTGATCCTACTTGCCATGGCTATATACCATGACTACAATATCTGGTGGTTGGGTGTCATGACTGCTTTTCTAAATGATGTTTTGGAAGAGAGCGTCTATAAGTACACTGCCAGAGGGCCTCGTAGACAATGGGAGCAGCGGAAACGTGTGCAAGATGTTTTATGTGATAAACCAGGCATCGCGGAGTTGGAACATCTGTTTTGATGAGTTAGTCAAAGAGTTTGACATCATCAAAATGGTAGATGAACCTTGTATATACAAAAAGGTAGTAGGGAGTATGGTGGTGATCCTCGTAGAGTACGTGGATGACATACTCTTGATAGGGAAGTAGTTTCCTATGCTACGTTCGATCAATCTCCGCCTATCACAAGGATTCTCCATATTGGATCAAAATGATACCTCCTAATCCCTGAGTTTTCATCTATGAGATAGATGTAATTGGATGTTAGGATTCTCACTAGTAGTGGTAAGAAGGTATCAATCGATCCAGGGAAGAATCACGGGAAATGTTTCAGAGTGATAAGGACGACTGAATGTCAGTCACAGGCATTGTCTTTACCCTCAGTAGAGGGACAGTATGTTGGAAGAGTTCCAAGCTAGATACCGTGGCATACCAGACGATTAAAGGCAAGATACATCGTTACCAAAGATGCTACCAAAGAGGAAATCTGGGTGTATATTAGTTCATGAGATGAACTTAGTTCCTCCCATTGTGTGATAATGGAGTTGTGGCTTATGCCAAGGAACGTCCATCCCATCAGTGATCCAGACATATTCTAAGGCTGTGTCACCTGATCATGGAGATGGTTGATCTCCAGGGTGATCGAGGTAAGGAGAGTAGACTCAGAGGACAACACGGCGGATCCACTCACAAAGGCCTTTTCCCAGAGAGAGACTTCTATGGGATGGTTGAGTATGAGATACTACAACCAATGCTATCAGATGGCCCTAGTGCAAGTGGGAGATTGTTAGTTATATGTATGCCCTAGAGGCCATTACTATACATAGGATGTATATTGTAGTGGATGCTGGGATATATATAGGGAGGACTTTCTTGCTCGACATGGTAGTATGCTATATGGTTGCACTTTACCTTAATGTGTACACTGATTGTCTCGCTGCTACATGTTGGTAAAGCCCTTAGGATGTGTACTTGACTACCTGGACTATGATGCAGATCATACTAGTGGAGACATGGTAGTACATAAGTCCATCCTTCAAGGTCCCTAGTCGTGGGTGTATCGAGACGGGGCATCGATATACCAGAGTAGACTAGCGTATACCTTCTCGACCCATACAGATGGGCGATGGATGATTCTATATCCATTGATGTTTGACGTCAGAGATGATATACGGGTGCTCATTGGAGACTGGGTACACTGGACGGACTCGCCGAGAACTCCCAGATGGTATTATACCTCACGTCAGATGGCAGTTCTCTGGTGACACTGGTACAGGTTAGTCTGTAGACCCGAGATCGTCATAGAGTCTTGTGTGATTCCCACTGTGCTTTGATTTCCACCTTACCACGTCCAAGAGAGCATGCAAAACGGTTGTTTTTTGGGTACAGTCCCGAATCACATGGAGGCAATGAGCGAAAGGGAGGGGATTCGTCTCTCCCGGTATTGGGAGTTGATGTTGCGCTGTGTTCGATTGGCTATAACCAGAAATCCCTGGCCAGGGTTGCTGAGATTTACTGGTAAGTGTTACCAGTAGTTTCTCAAACTGTTATAGACCTCATATCGACACGACTTATCGAGCTACTGGGGTCTGACGTTTACCACCCCTCGGCGAGATATGCGACATATCAGGCGATCAGACCGGACGGTATGGTAAGTGTTACTGGTTGGATTCACAGGAGTGTGAGCGGGCTTGCTCGTTGATCTTCTGATCGCTCAATACCCGGGTGGCCATTACGTTTAGCAGACCGCTTACGGCTTGTGGATGTTTGATATGATCATCACCTGCTGCCGGCGTATTGACGAGTCTTTAGAGTCCTACACAGAGGTTTCCTGGCTCAAGCGAAACGAAATAGGAGCGCATATGAGATATGTGCGGGACCGAGAATAATACCAGTATGTGATACTGTATTCGATTCTCGCGATTTGTGACATTGATCGGTTATATGCGATATAGCCGGGTTATCGGATCAAGTGTTGATTCGATAAGTTGTTACTATTGATATTAGTCGGTTATATGCAGTATGACCGAATCATTAAATCAAGTGTTGATTTAATGATTTAATGTATATTTATATATTTGATATATTACTTTACATTAACTAGTATTGGTTCACTTAAGATTATTTTCTCACTTGAATGTGCACATTGTATATATGATATAGTTTTGTGCACTAGTTTGTGTCATGTTTGATGATACATGCAAACTTGGGTGTGTATGCAATAAACCATGGTTTAGTTAATTGTTAGGGTTTAGGGTTTTATTTTCTATATTCTTTTTATTTATTTTGATTAAACAAAATGGTGGCTTTTTTTGTTGTTTACTTGAAGCTTCATGAAGCTTTGAAAGTCATGACCATTTTGTCATTTGCATTAACCTAACCATTAAACCTAAACCCTAGTTTATTCTCTACATGAGTTATCCTCACCCATGGTTGCAAAATGATAAGCATCACTTGAATTTTCTAATTACATAATTCATTCTTTTCTATTCTTCTTCATCTTCTTCATGAGTTGAAGAATGCTAGCTAGAAAATTCTAAGTGATGAATCCAAGTGAGAAATCAAAATCCAAAGTGAACCCACTTCCTATTTCTTCATCCTCTACCACTTGCCATGTTATATAGGGTGTTTTCTTCACAAGTTTCATGAGCTAGTGAAGATGGAGCTTGAGTTAGAGTTGCCTCGACGTAGATCATCTTCGGCATCGAAGTCAACGGCCTAGCCCGCTCATTTCTCCGACGAAACCATCGCTAGAGTCCGGGATCCTGGTGATCGAAGCTAAGGGGCGTCATCACGGAGCTAAAGAAGTAGAGGACTGGATCTACAAAGGTTGTATTTCCATTCGCTTTAGAGTAAAGTTGTTTACTTGCATTCGTTTTCGCCTAATCTCTAGTTAACGATCTAGTTCAGGGTTTCTCGGCACCGGAATTTTTTGAATTTGGCATGGTCGATGCCTTGTGGAACCTCATTAGTGTGCCTAGTAACCCTACAGGCGCTACCGTAGACTTACATGGTATCAGAGCCACGCCATTAAGCTTTACTAATTTGTTCCAACGTGTTTAAAATATCGATCGAACAGAATTTCGAAAACTGCAATTTTCAGTGTAAAGTTTCTGTCGATATTTAAAACTGGTCTAAAAATTATTTTGAGCATCTCAGAAAATCGAGCTGGCTTTTTTAAGAATTCTGGTGAATTTTGGTTGACTGAAGTTACAGTACGGCCACGGAACCGCTGCACAAACCAGGATTTGGCCGCGGTTCCGTGGCCATTTAGTGGCTACAGTGCACCAAAATTCTACAGTGTGTTCTTCATAGGAAATTATGGTTTATGGAATATTTCTTTTGGTCCCAGATTTTGTTACTGTACAGCAGATGTACGTGGGGCCCACTTCGGGAAGTTTTGTCGATCGAAATTTTAAACTTGTTAGTTTACAGTACTTACATTATATCTCCGACCGTGAATGTCATTCGAGCGGTAAATTGCGTCTAATTGCTATAGTACTTTTAGATGGATTTGCGAACGTGACATTCGCGTTGATGTTCAGTTTTGTGCTGTGATGTTGCGGATTTGTTGTGGTGGATAGCAGTGTGCAATGGTAGTGCAGTTTGGATTTATTTGTACATTTGATATTGCGGGGCGAGCGACCAACATGTGGACTGTCGTCACTGCCTGTTTGTATAATATTCTTTTGGGGCACGACCGGGCTGAGGTCGATGTACCCGTTGTACATATTTTTCATTTCTGTACTAGGTTTACCCCGCGACGGAGTGCACGGATAGCCGGGTTCTAGAGAGCAACGGGTCCGCATCTCATGGCTTTGAGAGGCAGAGGGGCCTCACTCTAGAATTGGCAGACTATTCGCCGCACTCGTAGGGGGTACAGGTTGACCCAAGGAGGGGTGCTCAAGTTACCGGATTCCGTGAAGTGCAGGATGGTCCATTCACTTTGCTGTAGGGGGACTGCCTCGCTTCAGGTTTTAGCGTGTAACTTGCCGCACCCGTAGGGGTCTAGGTTTCATTGCACAGGCTATCCACACGACCAGGGGAACGTCGGGTTTCAGCAGCTGCTCTGTGAAACCCGGGGGTCCCAGATTATCTGTATTGTTCTGTGATGCTTATTACTTTTCTGTAATGTTGCATATTATCACGCCTAGAGCGATTATTGTATATTGGTATATATACTAGTAGATGTTGTATATGTTTTGCACCCGCGCTAGTCCAGTCCCCGCTCTGTCGTTAGTTAAGTAACCTAACTGGTGATGACGGGACCCAGTGACGAATGCGGATGGAATATACGTACCATTTATTTTCGTTCTTTTCTGGTGTGATTAATTGACGGGACTGCGTTGATTCCGATCAATGTAAAGGAAAACAAACCTGTTTGGATGTTGTTGGAACAGTTTTAAAAGTGTTATTACAAAGACGTTTCCTTTTGTTTTGCACAGTGGTATTCGGTTGGAATATCCTGCACCTAATTCGACGAGGCAAGGGCCGAGATCCCTTCACCGGGAGTGACCCCTTGGGCAGAAGTTTCCGTCAGGGTAATAACTTCACTATAGTCGATTACATGTTGCTTTGAATCGCGGTATTCAGTTGGAATATCCTGCACCTCATTCCACGTGGAAAGAGCCGAGATCCCTTCACCGGGAGTGGCCTCTTTACCAAAGGTTTTCGCCACTATATTTTTATAAAAAGCTATCAGGTTCCTTCAACGAGATCAAGTACATTACGTTAAAGGTTTTTCACCAAAAACCAGTCGTAGCCCTCCTTCATTTCTTATGGATGGTCAGTAGTATTCAAGCTATGTTTGTTGGCTTTCGTCAAGGCATAGTGTTTGGTAGCTGCTGGGGTATTCATTTGTTGCATAGATAGATGAGTTGGTTTGGGACAGTCGTATTACCTTGTTGGATTTGGCCAAGGGTATGTACGGGTGGGTTCGAATTAACAAGATAATGATGGGCAGAACTTGACATGTGACTTATGAGTTGTTGGCTTTCGTCAATGTCATAAGAACATGGGGTAAAAATCACATCGGGAGTTTCTAAAGAAACTGAAACTTACCAGGCAAGCGCATACCTTCTGGAGTGTAATAACGTCACTGGATTCCGCCACGTTATCATGCGATGAGAGTTGGATCCCGATTCCCACTGATGAGTTGGTTTACTCTTCGGATGATCCCGATTAATTCTTCTTTCAGGTTTGGAGGAGAATTTGACAGTACAGTGGGAGGTTTCTGTTGGAGAAAGTGCCCTCAGAGTCAATTATTGGATCACAGGCACGTGATTGCAATGATTGAGGGAGGACCTATCCCGGTAGGACAGTCTTACTCGATATGATAGTTTGCTATCTGGTTTACCTTTATCATCGTGTACTGCTTTAGGTGACCTGACAGGTCGCTATTGCACGTTGATAGAGCCCCTAGGATTCTTGCTTGACCACCAGCAGTATGAGGGCGATCATATAAGTGGGAGCTGGGGTCTACAAGCATATCCTTAAAAGGTCCCTAGTCGTAGGAGTTTCGAGACAGGGCATCGATTCTCCAGAGTAGACTAGTGTATACAGTCGAGACCCCGACGAGGGGCGGTGGCCGGTCTCACAAGCCACTGGTGTCAGTTGGTTCACCTAAGATGTATACAGGTGCTCATTGGGTTATGAGTACACCGGACAGGACTCGCCGGGAACATGCTAGTTGGTCTTATACCTGATGTCAGATAGCAGTTCCCAGGTGACATGTGTACAGGTTAGTTCATCGACCTGGGGATCGTCATTTGTCTCGTGTGAGTTCCCACTGTGCTTTGATTACTACCCTACCACGGCTCAAAGGAGTCGTGCAAACAGGTTTTAGTTGGGTACAGTCCCGAGCCACATGGAGGCAGTGAGCGGATCTTCGGGGGTTCGTCTCTCCCGGTATTGGGGGTGAGGTCGCGCTGTGTCTAGGAGAGCCATTACACGAAGTCCTTGGCCAAGGCAGGAGATTTACTGGTAGGTATTCCAGTAGTATCTCAGGGTGTTCTGGGCTACACTCTGACACGACTTGTACCGCTTTTGGGGGTCTGATTTTTACCCACCCCCTAGGCCCGACATGCGATGCTCATAGACGAACGGACCGGACTGTACGGATATTGTCACTGACAGGCTCAGTAGGGTGTCAGGATGAGTTCACTCATCGACGTCCCTTTTAGTCGATAGCTGGTGGCCCGTCACGTATTGGCTTATACCTCTGACGTGCTAGTGGTTAAATCCACAGCCATAGTATTGACGAGTCTTTAGAGTCCACCACACTTTCAGTTACTCAAGCTTTCGGGCGAAACGCTGTAGAGGCCGTATGGAGATATGGCAGGGTCCGATCAGATACGTGCGGTATTGCACGGATCAGGATCGGACGGTTTGTACTAGAGGCCGTATGGATATATGGCAGGGTTCGATCAGATACGTGCGGTATTGCACGGATCAGGATCGGACGGATATTACTAGCCGGCTTTAGTTTAAGCCGGATCCTAGTTTAGTACAGTGTAGATTTTGTCTCATTGCATTTGTATCCGGACGGAATACAGATGCGGGTGTGTATGCACAGTATGGGGTTTTCCTGTAATTTATTACGGGACCAGTTTTCTGGAGTTGCCAGTTTGCATTCCGTTCCGGCCGGTTTTCTTTTGTTCTTTCCCGGCCGGACTTTATCCGATGGAGGGTGTTATTTGCAAGTTTGCAAATAACACATTGTCGAGGATTTATTTGCAAGTTGATTTATTATGATAGCATCTTTTTGATTCCATTCTCTTCACTTGCTTTTTGTTGATAAGAAAGGATTAGATGTGATTAGAGTTTGATGTGAGATGGTTATGATCATGTTTGTATGTGGTCACTCTCTCTCTTTTCCTACACTCACCTCCCTCTTGCTTTCATATTTTTTTTCCTCCACCATTTTATTCTCACTTGATGGAAGAAGTTTTTCCATGGTTGAGAGAAAGAAAAAGATGAGAGTTTTCATTCTTGAGAGTTTCATTTCTTGATCTCATTTCATGTTAAGAAAAATGCAAGCACCATTTTTCTTATCTTGTTTCCTCCATCATCTTCAAATGGAAACCACCCCAAAAGAGACTATGATTCTACACTACACTTCCTACAGCAAATCTTGGACGTGTCGATTCGCCAGCTTCGCGCCCGAGTTGCCTCGGTATTGAGGTGGGAGCCCGTAAAAGCTACAGGCAATGTGGTGCCCTTTCCGACGAGGAGGAGACGGACGGAGATCCCGCGAGGAGATCGGAGTGGAGATGAAGACCGGAGGACTCGGATCAGTCGGTACATCTCTTCCCTTTCTTGTTAGTAGCTTAGACTTGTTAATGGTTACGATCCGGAGTTTAGTGCGCGGTGGTGCCGGTTTGCAAAGTCCGCACAAATTAAAGTTTATCGCCGCTTCCGCATTCCGGCGTAGGATTGACGGCCGGTGCGCCGCAGTGCACTTACAGTGGTATCAGAGCCTCCCCATTAACTTAGTCTAGCTTTGTGTAATGTGTTTTTCAGTTCCGATCGATCGAAATGTCCAAAAACCCGTATTTGTTCACATCAGTTTCTGTTGAAATATTTTGGTCTCGAAATTTTTTTCAGGTTGTAAAATATTGATGTACTGGAAAATCTAAGAGCTCTGTAAAAATTCGACGAAGTAACTCCACAGTGGGAGCGCGGAACCGCCGCGAAAACCCCTTTCCTGCCGCACTTCCGCCGCACACTGTGGAGATCACTTCACTAATTTTTTACAGAGGCCTTCTGGGCTTAAAATATGGGTTTTGGAATATTAAAATTGGGCCAATTATTTCTGTGAGTGCTACAGTATTGCTTGGGGCCCACTTGTTAATTTTTTGATTGATCGGATATTTTAAACACATTTTTCACAGTATTTACATTATATCTGCGACCGTGAATGTCACTCGATCGGTAAATCCGGTCTAACTGCTATAGCCCGGTTAGACGGATTTGCGAACGTGACTTTCACGTTGATGTTCTGTTTTTGCTGTGATGTTGCGGATCGGTCGGTGGGGATAGCCTGGATGCAATGCTAGTACTGTGCTGTTGTATTATGTACATTTGATATTGCGGGGCGAGCGTCCGACATGTGGACTGCCGTCACTGCCTGTTTGTATTATTCTTTTGGGGCACGACCTGGTTGCGGTCGATGTACCCGGTGTATGTATATTTTACATTCTGTACTAGGATTACCCCACGGAGGGGTGCACGGATAGCCGGGTTCTAGAAGGCAACAAGCCCGCATCTCATGGCATTGGGACGGAGGGGGCTTCACTCCAGGATTGGCTGGCTATTCGCCGCACTCGTAGGGGGTATAGGATTTCATTGCACAGGCTATCCACACGACCAGGGGAACGTCGGGTTTCAGTAGTGGCTCTGTGAAACCCGGGGATCCCAGATATCTGTATTGTTCTGTGATGCTGTACATTTCTGTGATGTTGCATTTTATTCACGCCTTGAGCGAAATACTATATATTGGTATATATATTAGTAGATGTTGTATATGTTTTACATCCGCGCTAGTCCAGTCCCCGCTCTGCCGTTAGTTAGCTAACCTAACGGGTGATGACGGGACCCAGTGGCGAATGCGGATGGCATATACGTACGTCAGTATATTTTCGTTCTTTGTGGTGTGATTAATTGATGGGACTGCATTGATTTGGATCAATGCAAGATAAGCAAACCTAATCTGATGTTGTTGGAACACTTTTCAAAAAGCTGTTATTGCAAGGACGTTCACTTTTGTTTTGCATCGTGGTATTCATTTGGAATATCCTGCTCCTCAGTCGACGAGGCAAGGGCCGAGATCCCTTCACCGGGAGTGACCCCTTGGACAGAAGTTTGCATCAGGGCATTAACTTCACTATAGCCGATTACTTTTGCTTTGCATCGTGGTATTCATTTGGAATATCCTGCACCCCATTCTACGGGGAAAGAGCCGAGATCCCTTCACCGGGAGTGACCTCTTTAGTAAAGGTTTTCGTCACTATATTTTCTAAAAAGCTATCCGTTCCTTCAACGATATCAAGTTCATTACGTTAAAGGTTTTCGCCAGAAACCATTCGTAGCCCTCCGTCGTTTCATATGGGTAGTCAATAGTATTCAAGCTGTGTTTGTTGGCCATAGTCAAGGCACAGTGTTTGGTAGCTGTTGGTTATTCATATGCAGCATAGATAGATGCGTTGGTTTGGGACAGTCGTATAGCCTTGTTGGCCTTAGTCAAGGGCTTGTACGGGTGGGTTCAAATCAACCTGGACAATGACGGGTAGAACTTGACATGTGACTTATGATTTGTTGGCCTTAGTCAAGGTCATAAGAGCATGGGGTAAAAATCACATCGGGAGTTTCAAAAGAACTGAAACTTGCCAGATATGCGCATACCTTCTGGAGTGTGATACCGTGAGCGGATTCCGTCACGTTATCATGCGATGAGAGTTGGATCCCGATTCCCACTGATGAGTTGGTTTACTCCTCGGGTGACCCCGACTAATTCTTCTTTTAGGTTTGGAGGAGAGTTTGAGGTACAGTGGGAGGTTTCCAGATTAGATAAATTGGTAACCATTCTGATCTTGGTTAGAGTGCACGCTGAGTGTTTCTTTTCTCTCTCTCTTGGCAGCGACCATTGACCCGACCCTAAGACTTTGACTCAGTGACCAAGTTGACCGAACCTTCTTAACACTGGCTTTTGGATTTTCAGAGTTGCAGACCTCATTGCAACTCCTACTTTTACCCTTTTCTCCAGGACACCCCGTATTACTACGAACGTCCACTTCCATTGGACAAAACCATCGTATGGTTAGATACGAACTCGAAGGAATTCGAGGATGGTTTCCGGTTCTGGAGAAAACGGATAGGATTATTCAGTTGTCTTTTCCCTTTTACCTTCTCTCAAGTTACGAGTACTCCTTAGTTTAGGAGATAGTACGCCTATTACGCAAATTGGACAGTCTTCTTCGAAACCTTAGGCTGGTGCCGACCGATAGGGAATGAAGAAACCCAATTAGCCTAAACGGTGTGCAAAAGGTATTAAGATTAAGACAAAGCAAGGGATTAGTAAGAGGGCAAAGTAAATTGCGACTGATATTCACGACCAAACCAAGTATTTCTTCGCCAATCCTAAATCACCTTTGTATTTCTTCAGGACACTCCGTATCACTACGAAGATCCACAGTTTATTGGATACTCCATCGTATGGTTATATACGAACTCGAAAGGAACTTGTTCCAGTTCGGGGATGGATTCTGGTTCAGGAGAAATATGAATAAGGTTTATTCAGGTGTCTTTTATCCTCACCTTCTCTCGCACTGCGAGTGCTCCTAGGGTTAGGACAGTACACCCATTATGCTTATTGGATAGTCTTCTTCCAAACCATAGGCTGGTGCCGAACGGTAGGGAAGGAAGAAAACCAATTGGCCTAAAGGGGTGTGCAGAAGGTAATGACTAAAGACATATAAAGGGATTTGGAGAGGTGGCAAAGAATTATACGGTTATAGTTGTGAATCTGGATAATGGTAGAGGCATTACTAGGAATACCAGGATACCCCATCGAAACATTTCAATGTTTCAGTTCACTGTGTACTGTTAAAGGAAAACTGATTTCCCGATTAGACACTTGCTCCAGGGTATGTATTTACCAGTTTTGATTCTCACATCTGTATGGTTTTACAGATGATGAGTGGGAGTAAGTTATTGGGAATTGGGTGATCATCCTCATTATATCGGGATTCGTTGTAATCGGTGATATTTGAGGAGATCACCTGGGCTGTTTGCCGGTCGGCAAATATTTGGTTTTGAATATCCGCTGTTGTGCACCAATTTCAAATTGATATATCTGTATATACCTTTTGATATTATGTCGATGACATTTACCTATATCAGTGGATGGTTAGGTAAGGAGCATTAAACAGCGGTGTAATTCTTCTTAACCATAAGTACAGTTTTCAACCTACAACACACAGTGAAAGAGTTGTTAGACTCGGCAGACTTATACAGAGTATTGTATGTTGTCCAGTGTCCATTAGGACAGAGGGGTTGGTCCTCAGACTATATTCTGTTTACTTTTAACTTCTCTAGTTCTTAGACATGTGTTTCGTAGAAACACAGGGTCTAAGTTTTGAGGAGTTATAGGTATTTGAATAGAGTAGAGAACCAGGTGTAGCAAGTATCGGGATTCTTCAAAGTGATCGAAGATGTAGATACTTGTGTATGGTATTCAGTTGATAGTAATGATAAACAGAAATTGCTTCTCTTTCAGGTTACTCATAATTGGAAGCATTCCTAAGTTGAGTAACGCTGATCGGCCTCTCTCCATTTAGTTGACATGCACTGAAGACAGCTGCATGTTTTGAATCTGGTTCAATTAAATCAGTGCCTCTGGTTCTATATTGGATATAGTACAGTTCATATCTTAACATTGTTAAGGTACGGGGAGTTGTCCGGCTTATGATTAAAACCAGACTCTGGATAACTCAAGGCACGTTTCTGTAATGGCTGTTTGTGGGTTGACCCAGGCTATGACGAGGGTTGATTTTCTACCATCTGGATGAACAATAGCGATATTGTTCTAGACTCGCCACAGTTTTATTAAAAATAGATTTTTTCAGAAAACAGTAGTGGGAGTATGGTAGAACTGGAAGTGATTCCAGAACCGCAAACGATTACTGAAGATTTGATAAGGAACCTAAAGATTCAATCTGATTTGACATTCCATTGGCCACTCCGCAGATAAGGTGGGTAACTTCAGGCACCTGAGAGGTACTCCTATAGCCTCAAGGACGGTGACAGGGAAGTTCTTGTT
Source organism: Agapanthus africanus (assembly GCA_030015575.1). NCBI lineage: Eukaryota > Viridiplantae > Streptophyta > Magnoliopsida > Asparagales > Amaryllidaceae > Agapanthus > Agapanthus africanus. Next base: position 365,501,324 of record CM057337.1, on the reverse strand, counting down.
TACTCACACTTGCCATTGTTGTTGTTCCAGGCTGCGAGACCCGGCAGGAGGATGAGTATAGCGTCGTTCTAAACTAGCTTTAGAAGTGCACATCTATATGACTCTGCCAGAGGGTTGTCGTAGTCAGTGGGAGCAGCGGAAGCATTGGTGGACATCTGGCTTATGTCTATTTATAGACTAAAGCAGATATAGCGGAGATAGATCATCTATTTCTGATGTGACAGTCATGGGTTTGGGGTCATCAGAATAAGGGATGGATCTGTTGAGAAGGTAGTAGGGTGTGATGTCATGGTATTTGGATGACATACACAAGGTAGTAGGAAGTGATATTCCTATACTACGATCGGTTATGCTTTGGTCGTCACACAGTGGTTTCTCCAAAAAGGACTTGGACATTATATAAGACATACCGGTTACTAGATCTATGGTTTTAGATCTAGATTTGGGTGGTTTCCCAATCAGGGTACTTAGACAGCATTCTAAGAGTATTTAGAATGGACGACTCCTGGCACGGTAGTGTACCTGCAGGTGAAGGAGTCACCCTCTCTAAAGGTGTCCTAAAGACTAAAGTAGAGAGGGATGTGCATGATTGGCAGATCACTTGCTTAGGCAATTGAGTCAATCATGAGATGTCAAGTACCACACCAGATGTTGTTCTTGCACTAGATGCAATAAGTTGATATTGATCCAATCCTGGAGAAACAATCGGAAGCAGTTTTAGAACATAAGTGAATGTTCTAGGGATATGATAACGGCTGCCTCCTTTAGGAGACGGTTATCACTCCAGGCTTCCAAGGTGACCTGGACGACAAGGAGGTTGTCAGAGTTATAGTTTTCCCTCTGACGAGGGGCAGTATTTTGGACAGGTGATCCAAGGAAATACTGAGGGTGGCATGGCGCAGGATACTGATTAAGTTCAGTTGTCGATACAGTCTAAGAAGTTTGGATTTGGAGTTCATTTATGAGCTCGGTCCCATCAGACATCCAGACACTCTAAGACAGGTATTGCTCATTTCGGGAGATGGCTTTCTCCGCGAACTTGAGATATAGAGAGAGACATAGAAAGAAACTTCTTAGCGGATCCACTCGCTGAGGCTATTCCTCGAACGCAATAGTCTCGCAAACGAGCTTTGTGAGACTGACTTGTAGAGGAGTTGGGTGTTCGGTATCACACGGGCTGTGAGTATGCGACATCGCAATAATTAGCCTTGAGTGCAAGTGGGAGATTGTTGGAGATAGTGCCCTCAGAGTCAATTATTGGATCACAGGCACGTGATTGCAATGATTGAGGGAGGACCTATCCCGGTAGGACAGTCTTACTCGATATGATAGTTTGCTATCTGGTTTACCTTTATCATCGTGTACTGCTTTAGGTGACCTGACGGGTCGCTATTGCACGTTGATAGAGCCCCTAGGATTCTTGCTTGACCACCAGCAGTATGAGGGCGATCATATAAGTGGGAGCTGGGGTCTACAAGCATATCCTTAAAAGGTCCCTAGTCGTAGGAGTTTCGAGACAGGGCATCGATTCTCCAGAGTAGACTAGTGTATACAGTCGAGACCCCGACGAGGGGCGGTGGCCGGTCTCATAAGCCACTGGTGTCAGTTGGTTCACCTAAGATGTATACAGGTGCTCATTGGGTTATGAGTACACCGGACAGGACTCGCCGGGAACATGCTAGTTGGTCTTATACCTGATGTCAGATAGCAGTTCCCAGGTGACATATGTACAGGTTAGTTCATCGACCTGGGGATCGTCATTTGTCTCGTGTGAGTTCCCACTGTGCTTTGATTACTACCCTACCACGGCTCAAAGGAGTCGTGCAAACAGGTTTTAGTTGGGTACAGTCCCGAGCCACATGGAGGCAGTGAGCGGATCTTCGGGGGTTCGTCTCTCCCGGTATTGGGGGTGAGGTCGCGCTGTGTCTAGGAGAGCCATTACACGAAGTCCTTGGCCAAGGCAGGAGATTTACTGGTAGGTATTCCAGTAGTATCTCAGGGTGTTCTGGGCTACACTCTGACACGACTTGTACCGCTTTTGGGGGTCTGATTTTTACCCACCCCCTAGGCCCGACATGCGATGCTCATAGACGAACGGACCGGACTGTACGGATATTGTCACTGACAGGCTCAGTAGGGTGTCAGGATGAGTTCACTCATCGACGTCCCTTTTAGTCGATAGCTGGTGGCCCGTCACGTATTGGCTTATACCTCTGACGTGCTAGTGGTTAAATCCACAGCCATAGTATTGACGAGTCTTTAGAGTCCACCACACTTTCAGTTACTCAAGCTTTCGGGCGAAACGCTGTAGAGGCCGTATGAAGATATGGCAGGGTCCGATCAGATACGTGCGGTATTGCACGGATCAGGATCGGACGGTTTGTACTAGAGGCCGTATGGATATATGGCAGGGTTCGATCAGATACGTGCGGTATTGCACGGATCAGGATCGGACGGATATTACTAGCCGGCTTTAGTTTAAGCCGGATCCTAGTTTAGTACAGTGTAGGTTTTGTCTCATTGCATTTGTATCCGGACGGAATACAGATGCGGGTGTGTATGCACAGTATGGGGTTTTCCTGTAATTTATTACGGGACCAGTTTTCTGGAGTTGCCAGTTTGCATTCCGTTCCGGCCGGTTTTCCTTTGTTCTTTCCCGGCCGGACTTTATCCGATGGAGGGTGTTATTTGCAAGTTTGCAAATAACACATTGTGGAGGATTTATTTGCAAGTTGATTTATTATGATAGCATCTTTTTGATTCTATTCTCTTCACTTGCTTTTTGTTGATAAGAAAGGATTAGATGTGATTAGAGTTTGATGTGAGATGGTTATGATCATGTTTGTATGTGGTCACTCTCTCTCTTTTCCTACACTCACCTCCCTCTTGCTTTCATATTTTTTTTCCTCCACCATTTTATTCTCACTTGATGGAAGAAGTTTTTCCATGGTTGAGAGAAAGAAAAAGATGAGAGTTTTCATTCTTGAGAGTTTCATTTCTTGATCTCATTTCATGTTAAGAAAAATGCAAGCACCATTTTTCTTATCTTGTTTCCTCCATCATCTTCAAATGGCAACCACCCCAAAAGAGACTATGATTCTACACTACACTTCCTACAGCAAATCTTGGACGTGTCGATTCGCCAGCTTCGCGCCCGAGTTGCCTCGGTATTGAGGTGGGAGCCCGTAAAAGCTACAGGCGATGTGGTGCCCTTTCCGACGAGGAGGAGACGGACGGAGATCCCGCAAGGAGATCGGAGTGGAGATGAAGACCGGAGGACTCGGATCAGTCGGTACATCTCTTCCCTTTCTTGTTAGTAGCTTAGACTTGTTAATGGTTACGATCCGGAGTTTAGTGCGCGGTGGTGCCGGTTTGCAAAGTCCGCAAAAATTAAAGTTTATCGCCGCTTCCGTATTCCGGCGTAGGATTGACGGCCGGGGCGCCGCCGTGCACTTACAGTTTCCGGATTAGATAAAGTAATAACCATTCTGATCTAGGTTAGAGTGCATGCAGAGTGTTTCTTATCTCTCTCTCTCTTTAGCAGCGACCTTTGACCGACCCTAGACTATAACTCAGTGACCAAGTTGACCGAACCTTCTTAAAATACTGGCTTTTGGATTGTCTATGTTGCATAAGTCATTGCAACTCCTTATTTTACCCTTTTCTTTTCTCAGAACACCTCGTATCACTACGAGTATTCACTTCCATTGGATAGATCCATCGTATGGTTATATACGAACTCGAAGGGACTTGTTCGAGGATGGATCCAGGTTCAGGAGAAATAGAATTGGTTTATTCAGTTGTCTTTTATTATCACCTTCTCTCAGGTTGCGAGGGCTCCTTGGTTTAGGAGAGTACACCTATTACGCTTATTGGATAGTTTTTTTTTCAAACCATAGGCAGGTGCCGAAAGGTAGGGAATGAAGAAAACCAATTAGCCTAAGTAGGGTGTACAGAAGGTAATATGTAAAGACAAAATAAAGGAATTAGAAAGAGGGCAAGGTAAATTGCGACTGCTATCATTCACGACCAAAACGCGTACTTCATAGCCACTCCTATTTCACCTTTGCTTTTTTCCCAGTTCGGGAGAAATAGAATAAGGTATTATTCAGTTGTCTTTTATCATTACCTTCTCTCAGGTTACGAGTACTCCTTGATTTAGGAGGGTACACCTATTATGCTTAATGGATAGTTTTCTTCCAAATCATAGGCTGGTGCCGAACGGTAGGGAAGAAAGAAAACCACTTAGCCTAAAAGGGTTGTATAGAAGGAAATGACAAAAGACAAATAAAGGGATTTGGAGAGATGGCAAAGAAATATACGGTTACAGTTATGAATTGGATTATGGAAGAGGGATTACTAGGAATACCAGGATACCCCTACGAAAAATTTTCATGTTTCAGTTTCACTGTGCATTGTTAAAGGAAAACTGATTTCCCGATTAGATACTTACTCCAGGGTATGTATTTACCAGGTATGATTCTCACATCTGTATGGTTTTATAGATGATGAGTGGGAGGAAGTTATTGGGAATAAGGTGATCATCCTCATTATATCGGAATTCGTTGTAATTGGTGATATTTGAGGAAGTCGCCTAGGTTTTTGCCAGACGGTATGTATTTGGTTTTGAGTATCCGTTGTTGTGCACAAATTTCAAAATGATATATCTGTACGTTTATTTTTATAAAGTGAGATATAACTTTTTGATATTATGTCAATGACATTTACCTATATCAGTTGACGATTGGATAATGAGCATTGAACAACGGAGTAGTTCTTAACCATAAGTACAGTTTTCAATCTATGATGCATAGGTTTTGAGTCATTCGACTCAGGGGACTCATACAGAGTATTGTATGTTGTCCAGTGTCCATCAGGACAAAGGGGTTGGTCCTCGTGCTATGTTCTGTTTACTTATGACTTCTCTATTTTTTAGACAAGTGTTTCGTAGAAATACAAGGTCTAAGTTTTGAGAAGTTGTGGATATAAGAATAAAGTAGAGAACCAGATGTGGCAAGTATCGGGATTCTTCAAAGAGATCGAAGATGTAGATTCTTGTGATTAGTATTCAGTTGATAGTAATGGTTTTGAGAAACTTGTTTCTCTTTCAGGTTACTCATAATTGGATGGTTTCCTAAGTTGAGTAATGCTGATTAGCCTCTCTCCATTAAATTGATATGCACTGGAGACAGCCGCATGATTTGAATCTGGTTCCAATTAAATAAGTGCCAAAGTTTCTATGTTGGATATAGAATGGTTCATATCTTAAAGGTGTTAAGGTACGGGGAGTTGTCCGGCTTATGCTTAAAACCAGACTCTGGATAACTCAGGGCACGTTTCTGTAATGGCAGTTTGTGGGTTGACCCGGGCTATGTCGAGGGTTGACTTTCTACCTTCTGGAAGATCAATAGTGATATTGTTCTTGACTCACCACAGTTTTAGTAAAATCGATTTTTTCAGAAAACAGTAGTGGGAGTGTAGTAGAACTGGAAGTGATTCCAGAACCGCAAACGATTACGGAAAATTTAATAGGACCTAAAGATTCAATAAGGTTTGACATTCCATTAGCCACTCCGCAGATATGGTGGGTAACCTCAGACACCGAGAGGTATTCCGGTAGCCTCAAGGACGGTGACAGGAAGGTTCTTGTTTACCCAGACTTGACACTACTGTTGTTCTAGACTATGAGACCCGGCAGGAGGTTAAGTATAGCGTCGTTCTAAACTCGTTTTAGAAGTGCACGTATATATTATTCTGCCAGAGGGTTGTTGTGGTCAGTGGGAGCAGCGGAAGCATAGTGGGCAAGTAGCTTATGTCTATTTATAGACTTGAGCAGATATAGCGGAGATAGATCATCTATTTTTAATGTGACAGTCATAGGTTTGACTTCATCAGAATAGGGGATAGATCTGTTAAGAAGGTAGCAGGGTGTGATGTCCTGGTATTTGGATGACATACACAGAGTAGGAAGTAAAATTCCTATACTACGATCGGTTGTACTGTGGTCGTCACACAGTTGTTTCTCTAGAAAGGATATGGATATAATATCAGAAATTCTGGTTACTAGATCTATGGTTTTAGATCTAGACTTAGGTAGTTTCCCAATGTGGGTACTTTGACAGTATTCTAATAGTATTTTATAATAGATGACTCCTGGCATGATGGTGTACCTGCAGGTGATGGAGTCACCCTCTCTAAAGGTGTCTTACAGACTAAAGGGGAGAGGGATATGCATGATTGGCAGATCACTTGCTTAGGCAATTGAGTCAATCGTGAGATATCAAGTACCATACCAGATGTTGTTTTTCACTAGATGCAATAAGTTTATATTAATCCAATCCCGAAGAAACTTAAGGAAGCAGTTTTAGAACATAAGTGCATGTTCTATGGATTTGATGACGACAGCCTCCTTCGGGAGACGGTTATCATTCCAGGCTTCAAAGGTGACATGGATGACAGAGTGATTGTCAGAGTTATAGTTTTCCCTCTGACGAGGGACAGTATATTGTACAGGTGGTCCAAGAGGATACTGTAGGAGGCATGGTGTAGGATACTGATTAGGTTCAGTTGACGATACTGTCTAAGGAGTTTGGATTTGGAGTTCATTTATAAACTAGGTCCCATCAGATATCCAGACATATTCTAAGACAGGTATTACTCGATTCGGGAGATGGCTTTCTCCGCGAACTTGAGATTAAGAGAGACATAGAAAGAAACATCAAGGCGGATCCACTCTTTGAGGCTATTTCTTGAACACAAGAGTTTTACAAACAGGCTTTGAGTATGCGACATCGCAATAATTAGCCTTAAGTGCAAGTGGGAGATTGTTGGTTATAGTGCCCTCAAAGTCAATTATTGGATCGCAGGTACGTGATTGCAATGATTAAGGAGGACCTATACCGGTAGCACAGTCTTACTCGAGATGATAGTATGCTATCTGGTTTGCCTTTATCAGTCGTGTAAAGGTTCAGGTGACTGATCACTATTACACGTTGATAGAGTCCCCAGGATCTTGCTTGACTACCAACAGTATGATGGCGATCATATACGTGAGAGTTGGGTAGTCTATAAGCACATCCTTAAAAGTGGTCCCTAGTCGTGGGAGTTTCAAGACAAGGCATCGATACTCCGGAGTAGACTAGTGTATACAGTCGAGACCCCGACGAGGGGCGGTGGCCGATCTCACAAGCCACTGGTGTCAGTTGGATCACCTAAGATGTATACAGGTGCTCATTAGGTTATGAGTACACCGGACAGGACTCGCCGGGAACCTGCTAGTTGGTATTATACCTATCATCAGATAGCAGTTCCCTGGTGACATGTGTACAGATTAGTTCATCGACCTGAGGTCATCATTTGTCTCGTGTGAGTTCCCACTGTGCTTTGATTTCTACCCTACCACGACTCAAAGGAGTCGTGCAAACAGGTATTTTTTGGGTACTGTCCCGAGCCACATGGAAGCAGGTGAGCGGATCGGCAGGGGATTCGTCTCTCCCGCTATTGGGGGTGAGATCGTGCTGTGTCTAGGAAAGCCATTACACCAAGTCCTTGGCCAAGACAGGTGAGAATTACTGGTAAGTATTCCAGAAGTTTCTCAGGGTGTTCAGGGCTTGTCTCCGACACGACTTATACCGCTTTTGGGGGTCTGACGTTACCAGCCCCCTAGGCCCGATATGATATACTCATAGACGAACGGACCGGACTGTATGTATATTGTCACTGTCAGGCTCAGTAGGCTTTCAGGATGAGTTCGCTCATCGGCTACCCTTAAGGTCAGTACATGGGCAGCCGTTACGCACTGCTAGTGCCGCTGACGTGCTTGTGGTTAAACCCACTGCCAGGGTACTGACGAGTCATTAGAGTCCCCCACAGATAGTTTCCCAAGTTTCGGGCGAAACGTTGTAGAAGCCATATGGTTTTATGGCAGGGTTCAGAAAATGCACGTGCGTTTACGCACGTGTCATATTTCGGGCAGATAATACTGGTGGGCTTTGGTTTAAGCCTGATCCATGTATTATACTTAGTAGATATAATATCTTTGTCTCAGTTGCATTTGTATTCGGTTGTAATACAAATGCGCGTATGTTTATACTGTTACGGGGTTATCCTGAAATTCGTTTCGGGATCGCTTTTGGAAGTTGTCAGTTTTCTATCACCTGTCTTAAACATTTGGTTTAATGCGGATTTATCTTTTCTTCTTTTGGGTGAGTCATGAGGTGAGTCATGAGTGTGGAAGGTTCTAGAAGAGGTGACTAGGTTAATGAATAATGGTTTGCATTAAATGATTAGTGACTCATTTTAGTGACTCATTGTTTCATTCAATGTTATGCTCGGTGTTAATATGACTCATTCTTTTCATTTAGTGCTAATGGTTACCCCCCTCCTACACTCACCCCTCCTTTCTTTTAGTGGCCGGCCCCCTCTTGAAAAAAAATGTTTGGTGATTGAAAAAAGAATATAGATTTGGTTCATGGAAATTAGTATGCTCATTTCTCATTTACCCGATTCAAAAGGCAACTTCATTAACCGTTCATCCATCGCTTTGGATGAAGCGAGACAAAGTGTTCTACTTATTCTCTACATCAATCTTGGTCATCTCTTTTAGAAGACTTGATGACCGTGTTGCCTCGGTTCAGAGGAGGGAGCCCGTTTAAAGATCCGTAGATGTCGTGCCACCTCGACGAGGAGCCAGGAGATCAGAGCAGCCGCAACGGAGCGTGGGATGATGGTTGAAGAATGAAGGACTCAGATCGTTCGGTATAACCTTTCTACCCACTTTGTAGTTTGTTAGTTTAGCGTTAATGGCAGATCCGGGTTATAGTATGCGATAGCGCCAGTTATAAAAGTTTTTGTTCCGCATTTGGCGTCAGATTGACGGCCGGGGCGCTACCGTAGACTTACCACTGACATCATAAGGGTGCAGCGGAAGCCCGGTCAATGACCCCTTCTAGCGGAGGTTCCGCGGTCATAGAGGAGGATTAGGCCTCCAAACTTCTTCTGCTGCTCTGTTGTGGTACTCCTCGGCTGTTCAAATCTGCTGTTTTCTATTTCGATCTTTGGATTTTTCCAGATCTGAATTCGTTCGTCGGTCCTGCAAAATTCAAACGAAACATACCCTTCACAAAATAACAAGATGATAAATTTTTTTATTTTTTATTTTTCAGTTTTTATGATTTTTCAATTTTTATATTAACCCGAAATTACAAAAAGAAAATAACTACGTCATCCCCGGCAATGGCGCCATTTGATTTGTGATCAAAGAATTAATTACCGCAATCAAGAACGGCGTCGCTTGGTAGCTAGTCGGTGAGTACGGGTCGGTCCACAGGGAATTCTTGTATTTTCTATTTGTTATAACGAGTTAATTCCAAACGGTGTTGGATCGATTATCGCTAAAAACTAAGTTGATCTAGACTAGGATTAAAACCTTGCTAGGGTTAGGTTGAGGTTAAGTTTGGAAAGTCAATAAGTCTCACCGCTTTCTATGCCCTAATTAAGATCTATTAGGTGTTATGGTAACAATTAATAAAGTCGATTAGTACCATCGGGAAGAAACTAGGTTTCTTCCTCTAGATTCTTGTCCTTCCTTTCTTAATTCTTACCCCATGGAAAACATATACAACCAGGTTTTTATACTACGGTATCACTGCTGCCTCATGGGATAGGGTGCCGTAGGGAGCGGAGTGTGTATGTATGTATGGAGTCCTATAAAAACATATGACGGGCAAGAAAGGGATGAGAGATCTTCATCTCTCAAACCTTCCCCAAACCTAACCCTAATAAGTGAGGAACTATTTACTCATTAGGGAATTGATAAACATGTTCTAAACTAATTAACTAGGACAGATAATAAAAGTTAAACTAGGGCAGATAATAAAAGTTATACTAGGGTAGAAATAAAATTTAGAACTAGGGCAATGAAAAGAAATCTACTTACTTTATTGATGCTCTCAAAACATTACAAAAGATTTCTGAATTTTTTATCAATGAAAAGAGGCATACCTCACAAAGAGGTTTAGGGATTCTATTTATAGATCATAGAAACCCTAGGATTACATTCGATTCACATCTGCATTTACAATTTTACCCTTAAGAAACCTAGTCAACGCACCGCCACGCCGTCAGAATTTTCCACCGACCCGGGCTCAACATGGTCGTGGAACCGCGGCCAAGTGCCATGTTTGGCCGCGGATCCGCGGCCATAAAAGGAGCTTGTTGGTTGATTTCTTCTAGGCTGCTCTTGGTTGCATTTTTCTTCTTGTTTCTTCACTTGGTTTCTCAGATTGTCTTCTAGTTTTCTTCCAGATTTCCACAGTGAATAATGTCGTGGACTTTACCGTTTGCTTCGTATCGAAGTCTTAAACCTTGCGCTGCCTTTGTACTTTTTGAAATTGTTCATTGATCTTCGTTTATTTTCCAAACTGTAGGCTTGATCAAGATTCTTCCATTTGTTGGTCGTAGTCTCACTTTTGTATCTTCTTTTCATCATTTTCCCCGGTTTTATTCCGAGAACCTGTAACCTGCAACTATGTAGCAGACATGGATCAAAAGCACCTGTTTATTTGTAAAATGAATAAGAATGGGGAATATAATAATGCAAAATTATGATCTGAACAGCAAGCGCGAGTCACTTGGCCGTGGCACAGTCAGCGTACCATGTCTTGCGGACTTCAATATCCGCAACTAAGGATTTAGGACCTGGGACGGGCGGGGCTGGAGCCTTGAGGACATATGATACCTTATCATAAGTCAAGGCAATGTTTAGGTTCCTTTGCCAGTCTTTATAATTGGTCCCATTCAGTTTATTTTTATCTAGTAGAAGCTTGAGTCCTGTCATTGGTATCTGCCATTAAGAGAGAGAAAAGAATACACTCAGCGGAAGCTCTTGCCTAAGATCAGATTGGTTATTATCTTATCTAATCGATGTCTCCCACTGCTTTAATCAAGTTTTTCTTTCAAACCTTAAAAAGAAAACTAGCCTGGATTAATTACAGTCTACAACTTCGCCAACCGTTTAGCCAGGCCAGTGTCAGTACTTGAGGGAGGTTCCCCGTGCTTTCGTACGGACCTAATTAATATAAATCTCGTCTTCCCAGAGGCGTAGCCCTGTTAACACCTTTCTAGACTCCTAATAGGTTAGCTAATTGTAAACTGCAAAACTCTCCTGGGGGCAACTATTCCCCACAGTGGGATCGGGATCCAACCATCATATGGAAGGTATGCAATCTCATTGCAAATTTCAACTATTGAATTTCCCGATGTGGTTTTTACCCCTAGCACTTTTGACCTTGACTATAATCAACATATCATAAGCACTAGTCAAGTTCTACCCGTCATTTCTTGATTAATCAGATCCACCCATATGACCCTTGACTATGATCAACATAATCATATGAATTTCCTAACTAATCAAATCATATGTTTTGTAGGAAGACATCACTTAGCTACCGTACACCACGCCTTGACTATAATCAAAATACGTAGCACGAATACTAAGTACTCTACTTCCTAAAATGACGGAGGGTTGCGGATGGTTTTTAAGAAAACCTTTAACGCTTTGAACTTGATATCGTCGTAGAATCAAATGGTTTTCAAACGGAGTGGATTAAGTTCCGCAGTTTTGAAATGTAGCTTTTTCATAAAATGCCGAGTGGTTTTCAAATCCGATCCTACAATATCTCTTTAGGTTTATTTTCTTTACATTAATCATATTAATGTAGTCCCATCATTTAAGTCCTTAAGCCAATCAAAGAAAAGAAACGAAAATACAACGTACGCTTATGCCATCCGCATTCGCCGCAATGTTCCGTTATGAACCGTTAGGTTACTTAACTAACGGCATACCGGGACGGGACTAGCGCGGGAGTAAAACATAAGCAACGTCTATTATATATCTCATATATAATATAGCAATCATCTCAGATATATTAAGCGATCACATCACAAAATATAGGCAGCAGAAACACAGATATGATAATATAGGATATACTAGGACGTCCGTATTTAGTATTTAGCCAACAATAGAAAATACGGATTCCATAGTCGTGATGAATAGCCAATCCCACACCCTAGACCCTACGAGAGCGGCAAGCAACCCTACCAATTCTAGAGTTAGGAAACCCGGACCGGACTCCTCGAGATGGTCTCCTACTGGACTCTAGAACCTGGTCACTTGTGCTCTCCACCTTGGGTCTATCCTAATGCGGAAAAGTAAATAATATACAACAATGGTGACATCATCCTCAACCCGGAAGTGCCCCAAATAAAAGAATATTACATTACAAATGAATTTTACATGAATGAAAAGTAAAACTCTCATCTCACATAAAACCCCCCGGCTATTCGATCACGAAAATCCAATACATCACAACACAGCAACACATAACATCACATGTCATCAACGTAAGCAAGTGTGTGTACCCCAATTGTCGTTGACATATAGCAACGAAACCGGCAATACGCATACTACGCTTATGGTCGCAGAAACAAGTATCACATACTACTAGGCGATGTTAAACCCTTCGATCGAATTAACGAACACCCATATTCCCCAGTAAGCTCAACACTTGAGCATCGTTAAACAATACCCAAAATCTATGCCACAGTATTTAATGGACCAACCGTAGAAGGGAAGACCCAAGCCTCATTTGTGGCGCCACTAACTACGGTAAACCCTAAGGTTCAGTCGTAGTTTGGTGGTCACATCTCGAGTTAGGGTTACTTTCTTCTAGAGGGTCCATAGGAATACCTGCATTAGTTATCGAGTACGTTCAACTTGGAAAATACGAGTGTTTGATAATTCAATCGACCTGTTTAACGTCGCCAACGTTACCAATACAATTCTATAAAAATACGAATACGAAGTACTCCATAAATAGTCCATAACAAACTTACATCTCATGCAATTCTGGACAATATAAAAAAATACCAGAAACCCCAGAATAAGATGTACAGAGCACTGGTGAAATACAATGATGAGGGGAGCTATAAGTGTCAGCGTCACCGGATTTTTTGCTTCGGTCGCCGGTGTTGGATGTAGTGCCCTCAAAGTCAATTATTGGATCGCAGGCACGTGATTGCAATGATTGAGGAGGACCTATACCGGTAGGACAGTCTTACTCGAGATGATAGTATGCTATCTGGTTTGCCTTTATCATCGTGTACAGCTTTAGGTGACATGATCACTATTACACGTTGATAGAGCCCTTAGGATCCTGCTTGACTACCAAAAGTATGATGACGATCATATACGTCAGAGTTGGGTAGTCTATAAGCACATCCTTAAAAGTGGTCCCTAGTCGTAGGAGTTTCGAGATAGGGCATCGATCCTCCGGAATAGACTAGTGTATACAGTCGAGACCCCGACGAGGAGCGGTGGCCTGTATCACAGGCCATTGGTGTCAGTTGAATCACCTAAGATGTATACAGGTGCTCATTGGGTTATGAGTGCACCGTACAGGACTCGCCGGGAACCTGCTAGTTGGTATTATACCTTGCGTCAGATAGCAGTTCCCTGGTGACATGTGTATAGGTTAGTTCAACGACCTGAGGTCGTCATTTGTCTCGTGTGAGTTCCCAATGTGCTTAGATTACTACCCTACCATGGCTCAAAGAAGTCGTGCAAACAGGTTTTAGTTGGGTACAGTCCCGAGCCACATAGAAGCAGTGAGTGGATCGGCAGGGGATTCGTCTCTCTCGGTATTGGGGGTGAGATCGCGCTGTGTCTAGGAGAGCCATTACACCAAGTCCTTGGCCAAGGCAGGTGAGAATTACTGGTATGTATTCCAGTAGTTTCTCAGGGTGTTCAGGGCTATCCTCCGACATGACTTATACCGCTATTGGGGGTCTGACGTTACTAGCCCCCTAGGCCGGATATGCGATGCTCATAGACGAACGGACCGGACTGTACAGATATTGTCACTGATAGGCTCAGTAGGGTTCCAGGATGAGTTCGCTCATCGGCTTTCCTTTCGGTCAGTACATGGGCAGCCGTTACACACAGCTAGTGCCGCTGACGTGCTTGTTGTTAAACCCACTGCCAGGGTATTGACGAGTCTTTAAAGTCCCCCATAGATAGTTTTCCAAGTTCGGGCGAAACGTTGTAGAGGCTGTATGGTTTTATGGCAGGGTTCGAACATGCACGTGTCATATTTCGGACAGATAATACTGGTGGGCTTTGGTTTAAACCGGATCCAAGTATTATATTGAGTCGGAATATTTTAGTCTCATCGTATTCGTATTCGGTCATAATACGGATACAGGTATGTATATACAGGTGAGAGGTATTCTCGTAATCCGTTATGAGATTACTTTAGAAGATGCGTTTCTTTTTGGGTTAATCATTTTGGTTTAAATGATTATAGGATTTTGAAAGTGTGACTCATTTGGATGACACATTTCTTCTAGCATGTTCATTAGTGACTCATGCTAATGAGGCACTAAGTGAGTTATGAAAGAATTAATGATGTTTTGTTTTGGTAAGATATTTTTGAGGGTTTGTGTGAGATATTTTTGTGAGATCTTTTCAATGTTTAAAGACACAAAATCTCATTATATCTTCTCACCAAAAATAGTGGACAGCCAAGGGTTATTTTGAGACTTGGTTTTTTTTTGCTCACTAGAGTTTTCTTGAGCTCACAATTTCCATCTCTTTGCATATTCTTCAACCTCTACCCTATCCCTCTCATGTGATGAGAACCCTAGGGTATTTAAGACAAAGTATTCCACTCATTCTCTACTTCATCTTTGACATGTCAGTTAGCATACTTCATGTCCGAGTTGCCTCGGTATAGAGGCGGGAGCCCATATAAAGATCCGTTGATATGGTGCCACCTAGACGAGGAGACAGGAGATCGGAGATGCCGCGAGGAGCGTGGGATCATGGCTAAAGACCGAAGGACACGGATCGATCGGTATAGCCTTTCTACCACTTACAGTTTGTTAGTTTAGCGTTAATTGCAAGATTCGGGTTATAGTATGAGATAGCGCCAGTTCTAAAAGTTTTTGTTCCATGTTTGGCCTCAGAATGACGGCCGGGGCGCTACCGTAGACTTACATGGTATCAGAGCCACGCCATTAACCTTTACTGGCTTTTTCTTACGTGTTTAAAACATCGATCGAAAGAAATTTCCAAAACTGCATTTTCAATGTTAAAGTTTCTGTCGAATTTTTTAAACTGGTATAAAACATATTTTAAGTATATCAGAAAATCGTGCAGGCTTTTTTAAGACTCTGGAAGAAATTTGGTCGACTGAACCTTCAAGACCGCCGTGGAACCACCGCATAAGCCTTGTATTGGCCGCGGTTCCGCCGCCGTTTTGGAGCTTCAGTGCAACATTTTTCTTCTGGGTGTCTTCCATGTGGAATTGTGGTTTCTGGAATATTTTTTTTGGGCCCAGATTTTGTTTGAGTACTGGATTTGTACTTAGGGCCTACTTAAGGAAGTTTTGTCGATCGGAATTTTAAACGTGTTAGTTTACATTACTTGCATTAAATCTCCGACCGTGAATGTGATTCGAGCAGTAAATCTTGTCTAATTGCTATAGTCCTTTTAGACGGGTTTGCGAACGTGACATTCGCGTTGATATTCTGTATTGTGCTGTGATGTTGCGGATTTGTCGTGGTGGATAGTTGTGTGCAATGGTAGTGCAGTTTGGATTTATTTGTACATTTGATATTGCGGGGCGAGCGTCTAACATGTGGACTGCCATCACTTGCTGTTTGTATAATATTCTTTTGGTGCACGACCGGGTTGAGGTCGATGTACCCGTTGTACATATTTTCATTTCTGTAATAGGTTTACCCCGTGATGGAGCGCACGGATAGCCAGGTTCTAGAGGGCAACGGGTCCGCATCTCATGGCTTTGAGAGGCAGGGGGCTTCGCTCTAGAATTGGCAGACTATTCGCCGCACTCGTAGGGGGTACAGGTTGACCCAAGGAGGGGTTATCAAGTTACCGGATTCCGTGAAGTGAAGGGTGGTCCATTCATTTTGCTGTAGGGGGCTGCCTCGCTTCAGGTTTTGGCGGGTGACTTTCCGCACCCGTAGGGGTCTAGGTTTCATTGCACAGGCTATCCACACGACCAGGGGAATGTCAGGTTTCAGTAGCGGCTCTGTGAAACCCGGGGATCCCAGATTATCTGTATTGTTCTGTGATGCTTATTACTTTTCTGTAATGTTGCATTTATCACGCCTGGAGCGATTATTGTATATTGGTATATATACTAGTAGATGTTGTATATGTTTTACACCCGCGCTAGTCCAGTTCCCGCTCTGTCGTTAGTTAAGTAACCTAACGGGTGATGACGGGACCCAGTGACGAATGCAAATGGCATATACATACATTTTATTTTCGTTCTTTTCTGGTGTGATTAATTGATAGGACTGCGTTGATTCTGATCAATGCGAGGAAAACAAACCTGTTTGACGTTGTTGGAACAATTTTCAAAAAGTGTTATTACAAGGATGTTTTCTTTTATTTTGCACAATGGTATTCGGTTGGAATATCCTTCACCTCATTTGACGAGGCAACGGCCGAGATCCCTTCACCGGGAGTGACCCCTTGGGCGGAAGTTTGCATCAGGGTAATAACCTTACTATAGTCAATTACTTGTTGCTTTGCATCGCGGTATTCAGTTAGAATATCCTGCACCTCATTCTACGAGGAAAGAGCCGAGATCCCTTCACCGGGAGTGACCTCTTTAGCAAATGTTTTCGCCACTATATTTTTATGAAAAGCTATCAGGTTCCTTAAGCGATATCAAGTTCGTTACGTTATAGGTTTTTTGCCAAAAACCAGTCGTAGCCCTCCGTCATTTCAGTTGGGTATTCAGTAGTATTCAAGCTATGTATTTTGACCAACGCCATGGCATAGTGTTTGGTAGCTGCTGGGTATTCATCTGTTGCATAGATAGATGAGTTGGTTTGGGACTGTCGTTCTGCCATTTGGCCAACGTCAGGGGTATGTACGGGTGGGTTCAAATTAACAAGATAATGATGGGTAGAACTTGACATGTGACTTATGACATTTTGGCCAACGTCAAGTTCATAAGAGCATGGGGAAAAAATCCATATCGCGAGTTTCAAACATACAGGAAACTTGCCAGGCATGCGCATACCTTCTGGAGTATGATAACGTGAGTGGATTCCTTCACATTATCATGCGACGATAGTTGGATCCCGATTCCCACTGATGAGTTGGTTTACTCTTCGGGTCATCCTGACTAATTCTTCTTTCAGGTTTGGAGGAGAATTTGACGGTACAGTGGGAGGTTTCTTGATTAGATAAAGTGATAACCATTCTGATCTAGGTTAGAGTGCACACAGAGTGTTTCTTTTCTCTCTCTCTCTTCGGCAGCGACCATTGACCGACCCTAGACTATGACTCGGTGACCAAGTTGACCGAAATTTCTTAAAACACTGCCTTATGGATTGTCTGAGTTGCATAAGTCATTGCCGCTCCTTCTTTTACTCTTTGCATTTCTCCAGAACACTTCGTATTACTACGAACATCCACTTCCATTGGATAAATCCATCGTTTGGTTATATACGAACTCGAAGGGACTTCTTCGAGGATGGATTCAGGTTCTGGAGAAATTGAATTGGTTTATTCAGTTATCTTTTATTATCACCTTCTCTCAGGTTGCGAGGGCTCCTTGGCTTAGGAGAGTACACCTATTACGCTTATTGGACAGTCTTCTTCCAAACCATAGGCAGGTGCCGAAAGGTAGGGAATGAAGAAAACCGATTAGCCTAAGTAGGGTGTACAGAAGGTAATAAATAAAGACAAAATAAAGAGGGCAAAGAAAATTGCGACTGCTATCATTCACGACCAAACCGTGTAGTTCATCGCCACTCCTATTTTCTCCTTTGCTTTTCTCTAGTTAAGGAGGAATAGAATAAGGTTTATTCAGTTATCTTTTATCATCACCTTCTTTCAAGTTACGAGTACTCCTAGGATTAGGAGAGTACACCTATTATGCTCACTGGATAGTCTTCTTCCAAACCATAGGCAGGTACCGAAAGGTAGCGAAGGAAGAAAACCATTAAGCCTAACGAAGGTATACAGAAGGTAATGACTAAAGACAAATAAAGGGATTTGGAGAGATGGCAAAGAAATAAACGGTTACAGTCATGAATTGGATTTTGGAAGAGGCATTACTAGGAATACCAGGATACCCCTACGAAACATTTTAATATTTCAGTTTCACTGTGCATTGTTAAAGGAAAAATGATTTCCCTATTAGATACATACTCCAGGGTATGTATTTACCAGGTATGATTCTCACGTCTGTATGGTTTTGCAGATGATGAGTGGGAGTAAGTTATTGGGAATTAGGTGATCAACCTCATTATATCGGAATTCGTTGTAATTGGTGATATTTAAGGAAATTGCCTGGGTTTTTTCCGGACGGCAAGTATTTGGTTTTGAGTATCCATTATTGTGCACCAATTTCAAATTGATATATCTGTATGTTTATTTTTATAAAGTGAGATATAACTTTTTGAAATTATGTCCGTGACATTTAGCTATATTAGTTGATGATTGGGTAAGGAGCATTGAACATCGGAATAGTTCTTAACTATAAGTACAGTTTTCAAACTACGATGCACAGGTTTTGAGTTATTCAACTCAGCGGACTTATACAGAGTATTGTATGTTTTCCAGTGTCCATCAGGACAAAGAGATTGGTCCTCGTACTATGTTCTGTTTACTTGTGACTTCCCTAGTTTTTAGACAAGTGTTTCGTAGAAATACAATGTCTAAGTTTTGAGAAGTTGTGGGTATAGGAATAAAGTAGAGAACCAGTTGTCGCAAGTATCGCGATTATTCAAGGTGATCGAAGATGCAGATACTTATGATTGGTATTCAGTTGATAGTAATAGTTTTGAGAAACGTGTTTCTCTTTCAGGTTACTCATAATTGGATGCATACCTAAGTTGAGTAATGCTGATTAGCCTCTTTCCATTAAGTTGTTATGCACTGGAGACAGCTGCATGATTTGAATATGGTTTCAATTAAATAAGTGCCAATGTTTCTATATTGGATATTGAATGGTTCATATCCTAACGATGGTATGGTACGGGGAGTTGTCCGGCTTATGCTTAAAACCAGACTCTGGATAACTCAAGGCACGTTTCTGTAATGGCAGTTTGTGGGTTGACCCGGGCTATGACGAGAGTTGACTTTCTACCATGTGGAAGATCAATAGTGATATTGTTCTTGACCCTCCACAGTTTTAGTAAGATGGATTTTTCCAGAAAACAGTAGTGGGAGTATGGTAGAACTGGAAGTGATTCCAGAACCACAAACGATTACGGAAAATTTAATATGACCTAAAGATTTAATCAGGTATGACATTCCATTAGCCACTCGGTGAAGGGTCCCGGCAGAGCCCCGGCCGTCGAAACGCGGCTAAAACGCGGAACAAAAATTTATCAAACTGGCGCTACCGCTACCCGATATACGGATCGACCTTAAACCCTAAACTTGCGAGCTAACTAAGAGTTAGAAAGGTTATACCGGGTTGATCCGTGTCCTTCGGTCTTCATTCCAAGCTCCTAGTGATCTTTTAACGATGCTTGGTTGCCGGTCTTCCTTTGTCTCCGATGATCCACCCGAGGGAAACGGCGCAAGCTCCAACCTCGACAAACGAGGTAACCGACGCTCCAAAGTCGCTAGCTATGGAGAGTGGGTGATCAGTCGAAAATACTGCAATTTTAACACGGCAATTTCCCTATCATTTGCACTCATTTAGAAGTGTTCGGTATTCATATTTCACATATTAGCAAATCGGTCGTTAAATATCAGATTGCATGTGTTAGACTTTTAAACCGGCACTTTAAGCGAAATTGACTGCATTTCATGGCATCGCATCATCCCTATATTGCGCAACACTTGTTTTGAGATCTGTGCAGGAAAACCCAAAAGAAAAGCCAAAAAATTACATGGTGCTGATCAAACATTACGCCAACTCAATGATTTCAGTTCTGGTAGCAATAAAAAAAGGCAAAACACAAATCAACACATCAGATAAAGCCCCAAATGTTAGCCCAAGACCACACCAGGAGTTACAACCCTTGAAGCCACAACATGGCCGCGGAACCGCGGCCGGAGCCGGCTTGTGCCGCGGTTCCACGGCGGCTTGGACACGTCAGCAGCTCATTTCAGCTTCATAACTTCCACCTCACTTCCAGAAGCTCTTCAAGTCACATCAAATTCCAGAAGATTCCAGAGGCTTCTGCCAGTTTAGCAAACTAAGGTTTCTAAGCTTAATTAATCCTAGCTTAAAGCCTAAGCTAGCTCCTAACAAACTCTTTCTAGAAACTCCTCAACAAACTTTTGGAGGGAATTGTAATTTCAAACCTAGACCAAGGGTTTGGTTGTCTATAAATAGGAACCTAGACCTAGGGTTGAGGGATCGAATGATTGAATCTAGAATCTAGAATCTAGAATCATTCAATCTTTACTTTTTCATTTTTTACCCCTTTTCTCATCTTCTTCCACAAGTCTAGTGACAAGACTTGTGTGAATCCCTAACCCTAATTCTAATCCAAAAGCCAAGATCCCGAGTACTAAATCAAGCAAGAAGCCCTTCAACCATTTATGAGCGGAGCCGATCTTCAACAGAGCAAGTGGTCCAAGCCGACCCACGACTCACGGAGAAAAGCGAAGCCAATTCAACAATCGAGTTCTTTTGTTCTTGAGCGTCTGTAATGAAATTGTTGATATAAATAAAAGGTGAAATTCTTTTATCTTATTTTCTTTAAATTCTTGTATCATGATTCGATCTCAATTTATATTTTTAGTTCTTATTGTGATGTTTTAGTAATACTCCGCTCGTCGAGGAGTCGAGACAATCAATAGAATGATGATGTAACATATCTTAAAACGATTCTTGATTCCTACGAGTTTTGTAAACCCTAGCAAATTCAAGAACCGACAACCTAGTTTCGTTGCGATGCTTTCTTGATTGTTATCGCTCGAAATTGGGGAGCTACGATCGTTTCTTGAAATTGCTAGAGGCTAGAATGTGAATGATATTGATGAAAGAACAAGGGTTAAATGATGAAACCCTAGTTTCATGAGAAAGCCCTAACTCTCGTCGATCATCATCGATCTAGTATCAATTCTTCGAAGGACAAGAACACGATATCTTGAGATTACATCACGTCTATAGATCCGATCGATTCCTACGAGTCTCATTTAGATTCTTGATATTTGGTTTGGAAAAATCATCAAACTCTCAATTCTTGATTCTATCTTTTTCTTGTTATTAGATCTAGATTTTCTAATTCTTGAACTTCAAATATAAATCATGAATTGTTTGTTTTCTTTTCATTAAAGTTTCAATTCATCTAATTCGAAAGACGAACTATTACACTGTCCCTGTGGACGATCCGCACTCGCTTACGATCTACAACTGACACCGCAGTTGATTGCGGTCAAATATTTTTTGGTTGTGATTTCTATACAAATTTTACAAATACCGACAAACATGAAACTCTTATCGATCAAATGAAACCGTTATCGGGAAGCAATTGATTCGATACTTACTTTTACTTGCACAATCCAAAATTATAAAACAATCAAATGGCGCCGTTGCCGGGGATCATTTGATAAACACAAAAAAATCAATTCAATCAAATGGCGCCGTTGCCGGGGATAGTGCGCTAATTGTTCGTATTTTGAAATTTGAAATCGAAAAGTTTATTCCATCTATATTGTTCGATCTAAACGTCCACAAACCCTAATGCGTGTATTGTGATTTGATTGCGAGGAAATCTGGAATCATTGGAGCTTGGATAAAATTTTTGTGAAAATTTTAGAGAGCTAAGAGAGCCAACATAAGCTCTCTGTGAAAATTTGAAGCAGTGAACTGATCAAGTTGCGGCGATTCCGCGGTCTAAGTGCCCATATGCGGCGGAACCGCGGCACTGTAGAAGGATCTCTCTGAAATTTTTCCTCAGTAAGCTCTATCATTCTTATCTCCTTCTCAAATCTGCTCCAATAAACACTTTGCTGCAGGTTTCTTTGCAAATAATCGCAGCGCCGCGCAAAAAGAAAAAATTAAATTGTGCGTGTTTTGATTCTTGGTTGTTTGCATAATTAATATGGAAAATTAAGGGGCAAAGACCAAATCCAGATTAGGTAGGGAGTTCATTACCCATCCTAAGCCCCAAAAATCACAAACTTGCATCCGCATTTACCCTCATTAACTAAAAAAAATATTTAGAGATGACTCTAAGGACCGTCGCGCTCACTTAGGACAGAAGAAGGCCGTGGGTAATTCATTGCTTATCCGCGTTTTCTTGTGGTGTCTGAGGCAAGTGTATCGAAGGCTAGTGGTAATTAACTAGGCCCACTACTTACGTAGTGGAGTACCTTCCCACTTACCTGGCACTTATCTAGCCACAGGGGGACAAAGAGGCAGTGGGGGATTTTATCCTGCGACTTGTCTTCTGGCAGTTAGGAGCGGTCTAGAGATTTGACCAGGTGACCCCTAGAATTAGGGTTTTGTGTGTTGCATTTGTTGTGTTGCATCATATTTTCAAAAATCCGTCCAATTTTCAAAACAAACACCGCATTCATATCATTTCCCCTAATTATAAATTCACGCTGCCACTTGTACTAACCCTTTTTAGTGCAAGATAGGCTGGACAACGGGATTCTAGTGCCTGTTCAGTCCGCGTCCCCCGATCGACCCTAAAGTCGGTATTTCTACATTTACCCTTTCTTTACCCACCACCACACAAACATCGATGGATCCGTCTCCATCGAACTTCCTTTCCACTACCCTGCCGCCGTCTGTTGGTGCGCAGAATCCACCTCGCATCTCTCTCCAAGAGAGGTGCTATCCTACTCGAGGTCCCCTTTCCACCTGTCTTTCCATTCCACCAGCCAACGGGGAAAACTTTCAAATAAAACCCCAATACATCAACCTTCTACGAAAATTTCACGGTCTCGAGTCTGAAGATGCATACGCCTTTATTAACAAATTTGAAAATGTATGCGCAATGATGGGTACTTCACAGTTGTCTGTGGATGCTTTGCGTCTTCGTCTTCTCCCATTTACCTTGTGCGATTTAGCCGAGAAGTGGCTATATAACACTACTGCACATTCCATTTCAAATTGGGACGAATTCGTCAAAGCATTCCTTAAGAAATTCTACCCACATCAAAAGACAGCTCGAGTCCATAGCGAAATCTATCAATTCACCCAGCTTCCAAATGAATCATTCTCAAAATGTCTTGAATGTCTTAAGGATCTGTTAGTCCAATGTCCACATCACGGCATCCCGAGATGGGAACTGTGCCGAATCATTTATGAGGGCATTACTCCTTACACAAGACAGACCCTTGAATCCATGTGTCAAGGCAATTTTATGACCAAAGATGATGGGGAAGCCGGGAAATTCCTAGAAAATTTCGCTGAAAAATCTTTACAGTGGAAGGGTATGAGTCAATCGTCTAGGGATGGCAATGATATTTCCATAGGAGTTAGAGCTGACATTGCTGCTATACACAAGAAACTCGAGACTATAGAAAATAAATTTTTAGCAGCCACCCTAAATTAATTATCACTCTCCAAAACTGTATGTGGCTGCTGTTCTGATCCGTCTCACTTGACGGAAGAATGTCCGTTTCAAGGTCATGAGCATACCAATGCCGCATTTCAAAGACCTAGAAACGATCCATCTTCCTCCACATATGATCATGGTTGGAGGAATCACCCTAATTTTGCTTGGAACCAATCACAATCTCAAAACACGGTGCCAACCCAACACAATTTCCAAAGGGTCCCTCTACCACAACAGCAACCACCACTTCAATTGAGTCAGCACCCCTTCCAAGCACGTAACTTTCAAAATCCGGCTAACACTTTTGCACCACATGAAAACTTTTTGCAATTGACCGGTACAGATAACACCTCTGCACTAGCACAAACCTTGGATACTTTCATGAAACAGTCCATCCAAGGGACGGCAAGTTTGCAATCTTCCATCGAGAATGTAATGAAGATCATGGTCTTTCAAAATGAGAATATCAAATCGATGGAAGAACAAATTGCACAATTAAAAGCCGAAATGAGTGCAAGAAAGAAAGGGAAACTTCCAGCTCAACCTTTACCCAATCCTGGCTATTCACATCTTGTGAATGCATCTACGTTGAGATCTGGAAGAGTGCTTGACAATCACCTTGGGGAAGCGTTTGATGACACCGATAAATCTATCAATGATACCCCGGCTGAGACCTTTCCTCACACACACACTTCCAATTCTGACCCCAGTTCTTCTACCCCAGCACCTTCTTCCGAGCCTATTCTTCGATTCCAAAAAGGCTCGCCACTTCAGCCCAACTCTTCTACTCCTCTACGGACGATCCCCACTTCTATTCTGGGATCGGTTCCACACACACTTCTTTCTCCTATGATGGACCCAGCGCTTATTGCTAAAGCACCTTATCCTAATCGGTTAAGGGCTAACACACCGAGTCCACATATGGAGAAGATTATGGACATTTTTAAGCAAGTTAACATCAGCATCCCTCTCCTAGATGCTATCCAACAAGTTCCGTCCTATGCGCAAACTCTTAAGAACTTGTGCACTAGGAAGAGGAAGACTCAAGTGCCCAAGAAGATATTCATGGCAAAAATAGTAGACACGGCTTTCCCCCAACAATTACCGAGGAAACGTAAGGATCCTGGATATCCTACGATTTCCATTTCTATCGGGGAAAAACACATTAACCGTGCTCTACTAGACCTTGGCGCTAGTGTTAACTTGCTTCCATACTCAGTCTATGAGCAGTTAGGGATCGGAGAGTTGAAATCAACCCATTGCACTCTCCAGATGGCTGACCGATCAATCACCATATCTAGGGGTGAACTGGAGGATGTGTTAATAAAAATCGGGGAATTTATATTCCCTGTGGACTTTATTATAATTGATACACAGCCTGTAGCGAACCCACGGAATCAAATTCCGTTGATTTTAGGTCGCCCCTTTTTGGTCACTTCCAATGCAATAATCAACTGTCATAATGGTTCTATGACCCTATCTTTCGGGAACAGGTCAATAGAGCTGAACATTTACAAGTTGGGAAGTGTACCCTCTGAACCTACTGCTCAGGTTTGTTCTGTCGACTTAATGGATGTCAACAACAGCGAATTTGATGATCCTCCTGATACCGATCTTGACTCTTTTCATACGTTATTGTTTGACCCAACTATATATCATACACATACGGACTCTTCCACCGAGATGTCCGGGTCAACAACTAACACCGATTATGAAATGTTCTTAGAGTTTGAATATCACCCCGCACTTTGCGATGACATTATTCATCAGGGTATTGATGGAACTTTTGAGGAAATCTTCGCTGAAGAACTCGCATTTTTGAATGACACGGGTGTTGAGATGAATCAGGTTCCAATCATTGAAATTGAACCTCCACCCCTTCTTCTGAACTGTAAAAAGAATGCGAGTAATCCATCACATTCACCGCATCGTCTCTCTAAAATGAGACGCACACACACTCTCTTCCACCACTTAACCTTTCCCCACTTCATCTTCCACCAACTAGAGCACTGTATTGATAAAATTTTCGAATAGTTGGTGTTGACATTCGGTCTTTGCAAAGCTTAACATCGACCAATGATTTTTGACCCCCTCATGTGATTTTCAAAGCTT
Organism: Agapanthus africanus; assembly: GCA_030015575.1. Classification (NCBI taxonomy): domain Eukaryota; kingdom Viridiplantae; phylum Streptophyta; class Magnoliopsida; order Asparagales; family Amaryllidaceae; genus Agapanthus; species Agapanthus africanus. Next base: position 365,475,632 of record CM057337.1, on the reverse strand, counting down.
AACATTGCATAACTCAAGTTTGGGGGGGGGTATGATCGGGCTCCTGAAAAGAAAAATTTTACAAAATTTTGAACCAAGAATAACTTTGGGGGAGGTTCTTCACTTAAATATTTTGCCCCCACTAATAAATTCCTCCCAAGCTTACAGGTTTTCGAGATTTAGCAGAAGGCAACAGTGAGGACACTGTTGAAAACAAGTTTGGGGGAGGTTTGTGCTTATTTTTGCATCATTTGCATATCATCTGCATAAGCACAAAACATTTTGAAAACCTATAAAAATTTAAAAAAAATTTCAAAAATATAAAAATGTTTTTGTACATAAATAAGATAATAAAAGATTAGATAGTGAACAATTACATCCATGAGATTAGAAAAATTTAAGAAAACTAAGAAAATTAGAAGTTTTCTTATACGAACTAGGAATAAGTAGTTATGAGCCGTTGTCCTAAGGGTTAGTAAGATGAAGGAAGTCACTAATCTGAGGACAAAAATAAGTCTGAAAAATAGTTTCTATTCTATAAGCCAAATATTTTGAACGTTGATACCCTGTTATTCGCACTTACACACGTCTTAAAGCCTGAGATAGTAGAGGATAGCTTGAAATGCTCTTGTCTTAAAGCCAAAAGTATGAAGGAAATAAAAAAAAATTGAAAAATATATCAAGTGGTGAGAAAAATGGATACTGGTTTTTGTTATCACCGAGGGCAATAAAAAATATATAGCGAGGGTGCCTTTTCACCTAGTGCCCTAAGGCCAACTGGTCTGCGAGTCACTGCTATGCCTGAGGTGGTGCAAGACGAGGAAAATACACCAAGTAAGCAAGCACAGGAGTAATCGGTCGGTTAGTACCTCAAGAAGTATTAACGGTCGCATGAAAGTGTGTGAGCAATCTCATCTAAATATCCATTAATTAAAAAGTACTGAGGCTGATGGGCAAGAGTATGATAGCTTGAATTGAATTCTCCGGGTGTAGGGATGTCCTTTACACACACGCAGGGTGATATGATCGATGTTTTGGAAGAAAGATAGGAATGAAAAACAAGACGATGTTTTATTGAGGGAGGACGTGATTTCTAACATCTTTTCATGACCATTAAGATAGGGCTCATGACAACCGAAAAGCTAGCTTAGTTGGAAACCCTAATTTTCAAGGCTTTTCTTTTATGATTCTTTTCTTTAAATGTAATATTCATGATCTTCCTTTTATTATTGGATTTTGTGGGTGCAATCCGCTAAAAACCCTCAGGAGACGACACTCCTCCTACTAGGGACACCTAGAGGTTTAAAGGCTTGTTGCACGTGCTCAGTGCAATCGTGTTGCCTACGAAAGTGTGCTAGTTAGTTTTTCACTTTCTTTCTTTATTTTCTCCATCTCTTTTTAATAAAACAGTTCGCTCGAGACGATCGAAATTAAGTTTGGGGGAATTTGATCAGTCGAAAATACTGCAATTTTAACACGGCAATTTCCCTATCATTTGCACTCATTTAGAAGTGTTCGGTATTCATATTTCACATATTCAAATCAGTCGTTAAATATCAGATTGCATGTGTTAGACTTTTAAACCAGCACTTTAAAGGAAATTGACTGCATTTCATGGCATCGCATCATCCCTATATTGCGCAACACTTGTTTTGAGATCTGTGCAGGAAGACCCAAAAGAAAAGCCAAAAATTTACATGGTGCTGATCAAACATTACGCCAACTCAATGATTTCAGTTCTGGTAGCAATAAAAAAAGGCAAAACACAAATCAACACATCAGATAAAGCCCTAAATGTTAGCCCAAGACCACACCAGGAGTTACAACCCTTGAAGCCACAACATGGCCGCGGAACCGTGGCCGGAGCCGGCTTGTGCCGCGGTTCCGCGGCGGCTTGGACACGTCAGCAACTCATTTCAGCTTCATAACTTCCACCTCACTTCCAGAAGCTCTTCAAGTCACATCAAATTCCAGAAGATTCCAGAGGCTTCTGCCAGTTCAGCAAACTAGGGTTTCTAAGCTTAATTAATCCTAGCTTAAAGCCTAAGCTAGCTCCTAACAAACTCTTTCTAGAAACTCCTCAACAAACTTTTGGAGGGAATTGTAATTTCAAACCTAGACCTAGGGTTTGGTTGTCTATAAATAGGAACCTAGACCTAGGGTTGAGGGATCGAATGATTGAATCTAGAATCTAGAATCATTCAATCTTTACTTTTTCATTTTTTACCCCTTTTCTCATCTTCTTCCACAAGTCTAGTGACAAGACTTGTGTGAAACCCTAACCCTAATTCCAATCCAAAAGCCAAGATCCCGAGTACCAAATCAAGCAAGAAGCCCTTCAACCTTTTATGAGCAGAGCCGATCTTCAACAGAGCAAGTGGTCCAAGCCGACCCACGACTCACGGAGAAAAGCGAAGCAAATTCAACAATCGAGTTCTTCCACTTGTAGTTCTTGAGCGTCTGTAATAAATTGTTTATATAAATAAAAGGTGAAATTCTTTTATCTTGTTTTCTTTAAATTCTTGCATCATGATTCGATCTCAATTTATAATTGTAGTTCTTGTTGTGATGTTTGAGTAATACTCCGCTCGTCGAGGAGTCGAGACAATCAATAGAATGATGATGTAACATATCTTAAAACGATTCTTGATTCCTACGAATTTTGTAAACCCTAGCAAGTTCAAGAACCGACAACCTAGTTTCGTTGCGATGCTTTCTTGATTGTTATCGCTCGAAATTGGGGAGTTACGATCGTTTCTTGAAATTGCTAGAGGCTAGAATGTGAATTATATCGATGAAAGAACAAGGGTTAAATGATGAAACCCTAGTTTCACGAGAAAGCCCTAACTCTTGTCGATTATCATCGATCTAGTATCAATTCTTCGAAGGACAAGAACACGATATCTTGAGATTACATCACGTCTATAGATCCGATCGATTCCTGCGAGTCTCATTTAGATTCTTGATATTTTGTTTGGAAAAATCATCAAACTCTCAATTCTTGATTCTATCTTTTTCTTGTTATTAGATCTAGATTTTCTAATTCTTGAATTTCAAATATAAATCATGAATTGTTTGTTTTCTTTTCATTAATGTTTCAATTCATCTAATTCGAAAGACGAACTATTACACTATCCCTGTGGACGATCCGCACTCGCTTACGATCTACAACTGACACCGCAGTTGATTACGGTCAAATATTTTTTGGTTGTGATTTCTATACAAATTTTACAAATACCGACAAACATGAAACTCTTATCGATCAAATGAAACCGTTATCGGGAAGCAATTGATTCGATACTTACTTTTACTTACACAATCCGAAATTATAAAACAATCAAATGGCGCCGTTGCCGGGGATCATTTGATAAACACAAACCAAGAAATCAATTCAATCAATGAGGGTGTATGAAAATGTCACTACAATTTTCTCTCAACATATGTGCTCAAGAGAGCATCCATAGAAGATGAATGGAGGTGATGAAGACTTGGCTTGAGCTAAAAAATGGTTAAGGCTTTTTGTGAAGTTGAGAGAGAGAGAGAGGCTAGCATGTGAATTAATCATGTAAATGAAATGATCACCCCCACCAATATGATGGCCGGCCCCCCTTTCTCCCTCTCTCCAAAAAAAATATCATTTCCCATTAATCAAATAAAATAATCCAAACCATACTTTGAAACCATGCTTTTGACTCATGCCCATTCCATGAACAATGTTCGTGCCACCTCACAAATTCCACCTCATTTATAAAAAAAAACAAATGAATTTCCATAAATGGAAAATCATATAAATGATGTGGCATCTTCTAGAAGCTATTCCGTATAAAATACGGAATACTACCCGGTACATGTACCGAAATACATATACCCGTATTCATACCAAAATACGAATAGCCGAGAGAGAAAACGAATAGTGAACAATAATACTAGAATACGTATATACAAATACATATATAAATTATTAAATCAAAACCTGATTTAATGAACTGGCTTAATCCTAAGCCGCTAGTATTATCAACCGTCCGATTAAAGTCTGCGCGGCAAGTGTATATATTTAATCGGAAACCTGTATGTATCAACATACAACATGTACACCATATCGCCTGAACCGTGAAGACCCTCTGTGTGGGACTCTAAAGACTCGTCAATACGCTGGCAGTGGGTTTAACCGCATGCACGTCAGCTGCACTAGCTGTACGTAACGGCTACCCAGGTATTGAGCGAAAGGGAGGCCGACGAGCAAACTCATCCTGAACCCCTACTGAGCCTGTTAGTGACAATATCTGTACAGTCCGGTCTGTTCGTCTAAGAGTATCGCATATCGAGTCTAGGGGGTGGATAAAGTCAGACCCCCAACAACACGATATTTAGTGTCGGTATGAAACCCATCACCACCTGAGAAACTATCGATCCTGGATCGGTAATTCTCGTCCACCGTGGCCACGGATTTATGGTGATGGCCATCCGTACACAACGCGACACCAACCCCCAATACCGGGAGAGACGAATCCCCGACGATCCGATCACTGCCTCCATGTGGCTCGGGACAGTACCCAACTAAAACCTGTTTGCATGACTCTTTTGAGCCGTGGTAGGGTAGTAATCAAAGCACAGTGGGAACCCACACGAGACAAATGACGATCTCAGGTCGACAGACTCACCTGTACACATGTCACCTGAGAACTGCTATCTGACAATAGGTATAGTACCAACTAGCAGGTTCCCGGCGAATCCGTCCAGTGTACTCATAACCCAATGAGCACCTGTATACTATCTTAGCTGAAAAAACTAAAACCAATGACTTGTGAGACCTGGCCACCGCCCCTCGTCGAGGTCTTGTTCAGTATACACTAGCCTACACTGGTGTATCGATGCCCGGTCTCGATAATCCCACGACTAGGGACATTTAGGGATGTGCTTATAGACCTCCAGCTCCCACGTATGTGATCGCCATCACATTGCTGGCAGTCAAGCAAGAATCCTATGGGCTCTATCAACATGTATATGATGATAAAGACAAACCAGATAGCATACTATCATCTTGAGTAAGACTGTTTTATCGGTATAGGTCCTCACTCAATCATCATAATCACAAGTCCACGACTATGATAATTGCCTTGAGGGCACTATAGCCAACAATCTCTTACTTGCACTTAAGGCCAATTATTGCGATGTCGCATACTCACAGCCCGTGTGATACCGAACCCCAACTTCTCTACTAATCAGTTTCGCAAAACCCGTTTGCAAAAATGATTGCGTTCGAGAAATAGCCTCAGTGAGTGGATCCGCTCCAGTGTTTCTTTCTGCATCTCTCTATATCTCAACTTCGCAGAGAAAATTATCTCCCGAAATGAGCAATACTTGCCTTAGAATTTTTCTGGATATCTGATGGGACCCAGTTCACAAATGAACTCCAAATCCAGAAAACTACTCAGACTGTATCGTCCACTGAATTTAATCAGCATCCTGCGGCTTGCCTTTCCTCTGTATCCGCTTGGACCACCTGTCCAACATACTGTCCCTAAAAAAAAGCGAAAACTATAACTCTTACAGTCACTCTGTCATCCAGGTCACCTTGGAAGTCTGAAATGTTAACCATCTCCTGAAGGAGGCTGCCGTTACCATATCCCAAGAACATTCACTTATGTTCATAAACTGCTTTCCAATGATTCTCCAGGATTGTACTAATATATGTTTATTGAAGCTAGTGCAAAAACAATATCTGGTGTGGTACTTGAAATTTCATGACAAACTCAATTGGCCTAGCCAATGATATGTTAATCATGTAGATCCCTCTCCCCTTTAGTCTGTAAGACACCTTTAGAGAGGTTGACTCCATCACCTGCAGGTACACCACCATGCCAGGAGTCGTCCATTTAATGTCAAAGTACCCAGATTAGGATACTTTCCCAATCTAGATCTAAAACCATAGATCTAGTAACCAGAAAACCTGATATTATATCCATATCCTATGTGGAGAAACAACTTTATGACAACCACAGCATAACTGATCGTAGTATAGGAATATCTCTTCCTATCAAGTGCATGTCATCCCAATACCTGGACATCACTCTCTACTACCTTCTTACAAGATCCATCTCCTATTCTGATGAGGTCAAATCCTATGACTGTCACATCAAAATTAGATAATCTATTTCCGCTATACCTTCTTTAGTATGTAAATAGACATAAGCTACTTGCCTACTATGCTTTCGCTGCTCCCACTGACTACAACAACCCTCTGACATAGTCATATACACGTGCACTTCCAAAGCTAGTTTAGAACGACGCTATACTCATCCTCCTGCCGGGTCTTATAGTCTAGAACAGCAGCAATGGCAAGTCTGGGTAAACAAGAACCTCCCTGTCACCGTTACTGAGAAAACCGAAGTACCTCTCACGTGCCTAAAGTTACCCACCAAATCTGCGGAGTGGCTAATGGGACATCAAATCAAATTGAATCCTCGGGTTCTATTAAATCTTCAGTAATCATTTGTGGTTTTGGAATAACTTCCAGTTCTACCATACTCCCACTTGTGTTTTCTGAGAAAGTCCATTTTACTAAAATTATGTCGAGTCAAAAACAATATAAATATTGATCTTCCTGATGGTAGAAAGTTAACCCTCGTCAAAGCCCGGGATAACCCACAAACAGCCATTACTGAAACGTGCCTTGAGTTTATCCGGATTCTGGTTTTAAGCATCAGCCGGACAACTCCCTATACCTTAACATCGTCAAGATATAAATTGATTCTATATACATCTGATATAGAAACAAAAGCACTAATTTAATTTGAACCAGATTCAAAATCATGCAGCTGTCTCCAGTGCATATCAACCAAATCGAAAGAGGACAATCAGCATTACTCATGTAGGAGTGCATCCACATATAAGTAACCTGAAAAAGAAGCAAGTTCTCAAAACCATTACTATTAACTGAATACCAAACACGAGTATCTACATCTTCGACTTTCTCGAAGAATCCTGATACTTACAACAAATGGTCATCTACTTTATTCTTATACCTATAACTTCTCAATATCTGGACTTTGCATTTCAACGAAATACTTGTCCAGAACTGGAGAAGTCACAAGTAAACAGAATATACTACGAGTACCAACCCCATTGTCCTACTGGACACTGGACATCATACAATACTTTGTACAAGTCCCCTGAGTTCAATAACTCAAACCCAGTGCGTCGTAGGTTGAAAAACTGTACTATGGTTAAGAAGAATTACACCGCTGTTGAATGCACCTTACCTGATCACCAACTGATATAGGTAAATGTCACAGAAATAATATCAAAAAGTTATATCTCACTTTATAAAATAAACGTACATAAATAACAGTTTGAAATTGGTGCATAACAACGGATATTCAAAACCAAATATTTGTCGTCCGGCAAAAACCAGATGATTTCCTCAAATATCACCAATTACAACGAATTCCGATATAATGAGGATCTAATCACCCAATTCCTAATTTCTTACTCCCACTCACCATCCGTAATAACATACAGATGTGAGAAGCTGATCTGGTAAATACATACCCTGGAGTTAGATTCCAATTGGGAAAACAGATTTCAATTAACATTGCACAGTGAAACCGAAACATGAAAATGTTTCAAATGGGTTAACTGGTATTCCTAGTAACGCCTCTTCCATTATCCTGAATCATGACAGTAACCATATACTTACCTTCCCTCACTGCAATCCCTTTATTATGTCTTTACTTATTACCTTCTGTACACCCCTTTTACGCTAATTGGTTTTCTTCATTCCCTACCTTTCGGCACCAGCCTAAGGTTTGGAAGAAGACTATCCAATAAGCGTAATATGTGTACTCTCCTAATCCTAGGAGCCTTCGCAACCTGAGAGACGGTAATGGGAAAAGACATCTGAATAATCCTATTCTTTTTCTCCTGAACCAGAATACATCCTCGAAAAAGTTCCATCGAGTTCGTATGTAACTATATGATGGATTTATCAAATGGAAGTGGATGTTCGTAGTGATACGAGGTGTTCTGGAGAAATGTAAAGTGAATGTTGGAGTGGCAGGGGTATACACGGTCTTTGTCGTGAATGATGGTGGTCGCAATTTCCTTTGCCATTATTCTAGTCCCTTTATATGTCTTTACTTATTATCTTATGTACACCAAACTTAAGCTTAATTGGTTTTCTTCCTTCCCTACCGTTCGGCACCTGCCAATGGTTTGGAAGAATACTATCTAATAAGCTTAATAGGTGTACCCTCTCCTAATCCCAGGAACCCTCACAACCTGAGAGAAGGTAAAGAGAAAAGACAACCGAATAATCCTATTCAATCTCTCCAGAACCAGAATCCATCCTCAAAACAGATCCTTCGAGTTCGTATATAACCATATGATGGATTTATCCAATGGAAGTGGATGTTCGTAGTAATACGGGGTGTTCTGGAGAAATGAAAAGGTGATATAGAAGTGGAAATGATGTATGCGACACCGTGGCATTCCAAAAGCCAAAGTATTTTAAGAAGTTCGTTCAACTTGGTTTCATGAGTTTTAATCAAAGGTCGGGTCATAGTCGCAGTCAGAGAGAGAGAGAGAAGAAACACTCAGCGTGCACTCTAACCTAGATCAGAATGATCAATCATTTTATCTAATCTTGATGGCTCCCACTGTTTCCTCGAATTCTCCTCCAAACCTAAAAGGAGAATTAGTCGGAATCACCCGAGGGGTAATCCTACTCATCACTGGGAATCAGGATCCAACTATCATCGCATGATAACTTGATGGAAGCCACTCAAGTCACCACACTCCAGAAGGTATGCGCAAGCCTGGCAAGTTTCCTATATGTTTGAAACTCCCGATATGATTTTTACCCCTAACGATCTATAACCTTGACGCTTGCCAACAAATTATAGGTCACTAGTCAAGTTCAACCAGTCATTGTCCAGGATTAACTCGAACCCACCTGTACAAACCCTTGATACTTGCCAACAAAGCTGTACGACGGTCCTGATCAATCGCATATGCATGCTACAAATAAGTATTATTCAGCTACCGTACACTACGCCTTGACGCTTGCCAACAAATACAGCACGAATACTAAATAGTACTTATAAGAAATGACGGAGGGCTACGGCTAGCTTTTGGCGAAACCTTTAACGTAATGAACTTGATATCGTTGAAGGAATCCAAGTGGTTTTTAAAAATATATAGTGGCGAAAACTTTTGCTAAAGATGTAACGTTTTGAAATAATTTCGGTGAAATTTCGAAAAAACGGTAAAATAAGGGGGTTTTCTGTAAAAAGTCAAAATGCAAATATTTTTATTCTAAAATTAAATATACATATTCTAGCTATATAATTGCTAGTATTTGGTGTTTATTGAGCCACTGGTGAAATTTCAAATTTTCTGAAAATTTTTCCGAAATTAATTATTTTAATATTATTTTAAACCGTCACTAATATATTTAATTAGGGAAAATTACAAATTGGAATGAGTTGAAACAAATTTTGTGCATCATAAAACTTTAAATAAAATTTTATCATGTGGTTTTTGAAACGAAATCGTTTGCCAAAACGGTTTAGAAATTATTGAAGAAAAAAGGCTTTTTTTTAGTGTAAATGAATGTTTGGGGTATTGTATTTATCATTTTCCATCACCCCACACCCATATCCACACTCACACACCCCCATTTACTTCTTCCCTTGGCTGAATTCAGCAGCCCCCACCCTTTTTCCCCACTTGAATTTCAAAGAAAAGAAAAGAAAGAAAAGAAAAGAAAAGAAAAGAAAATGATAGAAATTGAGTGGACTTTGACTAGATTTATCTTTCCCCACCTCACTCTCTCTCCTCCCTCACCCAATCCCCACCAAATTCTGGCCGAAACCTGCACACAAACAGCCCCCTCTTAATTCTTCTCCATTTCATTGCAAAACCCACAAAATTCCACCAAAAATCCAAGTCAAAAATCCCATAAAATCAAAATCCACCTCCTACCCATTTTTCCTTGGCTACTTTAGCATGGATCGAGGGATTTAGATTTCAATTTGGGAGGCTAAGTGTGCTTGTGGGAGCTTCAAATTATTTGGGTATAAATTCTAACCTTTTTGCTTAATTTGTTGTAATTGTTTCATGTTAGCTTAATTAGGTGTTTAATTAGGTTTAAATAGGTTTTCAATTGGTTTTAAGTGCATGATTTAAAATTTATGAGTTAAGGTTTGAATTAAAATATGGTCATTGTCACTTGTTTAAGTTTACAAAGTGTATTTTGGCATGTGAGGGCATGGAAAAACCTAATCTAGTTGCTATTATGTAAATTGTTGCATTTAATTTGTCCAATTCAAGTTTTTAAGCAAACTAGGTTTTTGGAATTTGATTAAATAATGGAGATAAAAATCTAATTAGGGTATTCATGGCATATTTACATTTTAAAGTGCAGTTTAATACTTTAGTTCATGAAAATCCAAGCTAGATTGTAGTTTGTGCATTTTTGCTATAAAATTGTTAAAATTTAGGTATTTTGTAAACTGGAATTTTAGGGTTTTTGGAATTTAATGAGATTAAATTATGGGAATTATTTTTATAACTTATTGAAGATATTTAGTGAATATTGTGGCCGCTAGATTCGTTTGTACATCGAGTTTTGTACTAAAACGGTGATTTGTGCTTGCTAGATTTTCGGAAAAATGACTTTTTTAAGTGAAATTGGGGTTTTTGTGAATTTTAAGCTATTTTATATTATAATTAGTGCTTGTAATTGTACAAATGAGTGTGTTGGGAGCTTTCTCGATGGTTTGGCGTTTGTACACCGACGTCGAGGGTTTTTTGGGTCGATTTGTGAAAGCAACCATAGGTTTTGACCTATGTGGGATTCGTGTGTCGTTTTGGTCATGAGTCGGATTTTAATGCGATACGATGCGTTGTGATATGTAGGTACCCCCATGTGGACTTCGAGACGACAAGCAAGCGCGTGGCGACGTCGGCACCGGAGAGCGAGGACCAGGTGAGTAGATTTATATCTACGGGGAGAAGTCGGGTGGATGGCGTATAGCACCCCCGCAGTTCGTGGTGATGTATACGAACACGTATACACACATATATATATTGTTTATATATTGTTTGAGTATATTGATGATAATATGGATTTTTGGTGTTCTTGGATATTTAGTGTCGCGAAACCCTAGAGTAGTGGTCGCACCAGACATGCACACACCAACCCATACTTGTATACTTTCTTCTTTCATTTGTGCTTATACGGGAATATATAGTTATGTGTTCACATGGGTATGGGACTATGTTTTCACATACGGATTTGAGAATGATACTTGGGTTTGAGATGAGTCGATGAGATTTGTATTGAGGTTGTGAATTCGGTGATATGGCAGGATTCGTATTTGAGATACGACATGACGTTGTAGCGGGTCCTTGACGTAGTGTTTCACACACGTCCATGCATACTTAGGCGGTATCAGTATTGTACTAGACGTAGATCAGTACCCCGATCATGATATTTGATAAAGAGGATACCAGGTGAATAGTATGATGAATGTGATATTGACCCGTACCCAGATTTGGGATGCCGTATGACGGATTTACGTACGAGCTATATATTGATGATTGATTCGCACTCTTGACTTGGGATTCCTGATTATAGATATGATATCGAATATGATATTATTGAGGCGGGATCACCGACTATACATATACAGGTATGTATATGTATCGACTCAGATGATAGGCGATTTCCATACCTGTAGTTCAGCTTGTTAGTTCAGCCGTATAGTTTAGTGTAGTTGTTAGATTAGATTAGACTCCTACCTATTTCAAAACTAGCGGATTGTGGGTATTTTAAAAGACAGGTCAAGGGATCTACGGATATTTCAAAAAACGTATCCTTTCTTAAAAACCACCGTAGCCTCTATTTTCAAAACCCCGCGATTCGTGTTATTTCAAATGGCACCATTGTTTAATATTTAGCTCCCGCTCATTTTGGTTGCTCGCTCCGCATCGCATACTTACATTGTTATTTCATATTGCATTGTTGACATTATGCTGTTAGGACACCAGCACCATTACCGATGATGCGTATGTACCACATACACTTACTTGCCGGCTCACACACATCTTCATCGGTAATTGCCATGTCACGTACACCTTAGAAAATATTATTGCTTAACTTAGATTGATAGCTAGTAGTTTGACATAATATTAGTGTACATACCTCATATGCCAGCTTAGATATGCAGGGTTCCTAGGCACTCTAGTGAGGTCTCCCAAGCCATCAACCATGGCAATTTCAAAAATATGCTGCCTACAAACCCTAAAGTACGGATCGTTTGCTAGATTTCTAGGCGAACATGAACTAGTTAACAGTTAACTACATGAAATACGGAAATACAACCTTTGTAGATCCGGTGCTCCACCTCCATAGCTCCGCAACGAGGTCCTCTCCGCTGTCCAAATCGAATCTGGGCTCTAGGATCGGCTTCGTCGGAGAATGGGCAAGCTAGATCGTCGATGTCCATGCCGAAGATGATCTACGTCGAAGCATCGATGAATCAAGCTCCACCTTCACCAAACCCTAAAATCTTGTGAAGGAAACACACTCTACTACTTGGCAAGAGGTAGAGGATGAAGAAATAGGAGGTGGGTTAACTTTAGAATTGGATTTCTCACTCTTTCCATCAATCCACCATTGATGGAGCTTGCTTTTCATGAAGAAGAAGAAGAGCAAGAAAAAGAACATTGTTATGATAAGTTCAAAGAATAATGAAAAGAAAAACAATTCTTATCATAACTTGAACCCTAGTTAAGTGTAGAGAAAAGACCATGGTTAATGGAATGGTTAGGGTTAAGGATAAGAACAAAATGGTCACTAGGTCAAAGTCTTCAAGAAGCTTCAATATGAAACAAAAATAGCCACCATTTTCTTCTTATTCCTTTTCTAATTATTTCCAAAATAAATAAATAGATAAATAAATAATAAAAGGAAATAAAACCCTAATCATATTAATAACCATGGTTTATTCTTAACTTACACTTAAACAATCATGTATCATCAAACATGATACAAGCAAATGCACAAAAGTATATCGCATATACAATGCGCCCATCCGAGTGAGAAAATCCATCTTAAGTAAACCGATACTAGTTGATGCAAAGTAATATATCAAATATATAAATATGCATTAAATCATTAAATCAACACTTGATTCAATGACCCGGTTATGTCGCACACAACCGACTAGTATACAATATATCGGCTTATCGAATCAACGCTTGAATCGATAACTAGGTTATATCGCATACAACCATTCGATATATTTATCGCGAGAATAGAATACGGTATCACATACAAGCATTATTCTCGGTCCCGCACATATCCCATATGCGCTCCTATTTCGTTTCGCTTGAGCCAGGAAACCTCTGTGTAGGACTCTAAAGACTCGTCAATACGCCGGCAGCAGGTGATGATCATATCAAACACCCACAAGCCGCAAGCGGTCTGCTAAACGTAACGGCCACCCGGGTATTGAGCGATCTGAAGATCGACGAGCAAGCCCGCTCACACTCCAGTGAATCCGACCAGTAACACTACCGTACAGTCCGGTCTGATCGTCTGATATGTCGCATATCTCGCCTAGGGGTGGTAAACGTCAGACCCCAATAGCTCAATAAGTCGTGTCGATATGAGGTCTATAACTGTTTGAGAAACTACTGGTAACACTTACCAGTAAATCTCAGCAACCCTGGCCAGGGATTTCCTGTTATAGCCAATCGAACACAGCGCAACATCAACCCCCATATACCGGGAGAGACGAATCCCCTCCTATCGCTCATTGCCTCCATGTGACTCGGGACTGTACCCAAAAACCACCGTTTTGCACGCCCTCTTGGACGTGGTAAGATGGAAATCAAAGCACAGTGGGAACCACACAAGACTCTATGACGATCTCGGGTCAACAGACTACTCTGTACCAGTGTCACCAGAGAACTGCCATCTGACGTGAGGTATAATACCATCTGGGAGTTCTCGGCGAGTCCGTCCAGTGTACCCAGTCTCTACTGAGCACCCGTATATCATCTCTGATGTCAAACACCGATGGATATGGGATCATCCATCGCCCATCTGTATGGGTCGAGAAGGTACACGCTAGTCTACTCTGGTATTATCGATGCCCCATCTCGATACACCCACGACTAGGGACTGTGAAGGATGTACTTATGGACTACCATGTCCCCACTAGTATGATCCGCAGCATAGTCCAGGTAGTCAAGTACAGATCCTAAGGGCTTTACCAACATGTAACAGAGAGACAATCAGCATACACGTTAAGGTAAAGGTTAACCAGATAGCATACTATCATGTCGAGCAAGAAAGTCCTCCCTATATATGTCCCAGCATCCACTACAATATACATCCTATGTACAGTAATGGCCTCTAGGGCATACATATAACTAACAATCTCCCACTTGCACTAGGGCCATCTGTAGCAGTGGTTGCAGTATCTCATACTCAACCATCCCATGAAAGTCTCTCTCTGGGAACAGGCCTTTGTGAGTGGATCCGCTGTGTTGTCCTCTGAGTCTGCTCTCCTTACCTCGATCACCCTGGAGATCAACTATCTCCATGATCAGGCGATGCTGCCTTAGAATATGTCTGGATGACTGATGGGACGGGCGTTCCTTGGCATATGCCACAACTCCATTGTCACACAATGGGAGGAACATAGTTCATCTCATGAACCAATATACACCCAAACAGCCTCTTTGGTAGCATCTTAAGTAGCGATGTATCCAGCCTTTATCGTCTAGTATGTCACGGTATCTAGCTTGGAACTCTTCCAACATACCGTCCCTTTACTGAGGGTAAAGACAATGCCTGTGACTGACACTCAGTCGTCTTTATCACCCTGGAACACTTCCAGTGATTCTCCTTAGGATCGATTGACACCATCTCACCACATCTAGTGAGTATCCTAACATCCAAAATCCAGGATTTAGTAGGTATCACTTTAATCCTATGTGGAGAATCATAGTGATAAGCGGAGATTGATCGAGCGTAGCATAGGAAACTCCTTCCCTATCAAAAGTATGTCATCCACGTACTCTACGAGGATCACCACCATACTCTCTACTACCTTTTTGTTTATACAAGGTTCATCTACCATTTTGATGATGTCAAACTCTTTGACTACTGCATCAAAACAGATGTTCCAACTCCGCGATGCCTGCTTTATCCTATAAAGCATCTTGCACACGTTTCTGCTGCTCCCACTGTCTACGAAGCCCTCTGGCTGTGTACTTATAGAAGCACTCTTCTAAATCATCATTTAGAAAAGCAGTCAAGACACCCAACCACCAGAGATCGTAGTCATGGCATGCAGCCGTGGTAAGTAGGATCTGGATGGACTTAAGCATAGTCACTTGAAAAGGTTTCATCATGATCCACGCCTGGTCGATGACGAAAAGCTTTATCAAGTCTAGCTTTGAAAGTCTCAACTTTTCCATCTACACCAGGTAATCTTCTCAAGATATACTTGCTCCTGATGGGGATTTAACCCTTCAGATATAGCAACCAAAGTCCATACTTTGTTGGTGTATAAGGATTCCATCTCAGATCGCTAAGCATCCAGCCATTCTTACAGAGTCTTACTCCTGATGGCCAGCTCGAAACTAGTTGGGTCATCATCTCATGATGCATTCCTCGCTCCCACTGTCATAGAGAAACCGAAGTATCTCTCAGGTGGGTGAGGAAACCTACTAGATCAGCGGAGAGGCTGAGGTTCGTTGGTTTTCACTGAATCCTCTGGTTGTACCAAATCATGCTGTAGTTTGTATAGCTGGAACACTTCCGGTTTTACATAACAGACCTTGCCTCGAGCTTGTCCGGATTTTGCTTTCAGACATAGGCTGGACAACCCCAAATCTTAACTAGCTTAAGACATGGGCTCTTCCCTTTCCATATCATATATGAAATGGTAGGCAACTGATTTGATTCGAACCCTATTCAATAGGTATGCAACTTCATAAGTGCATAACTCCCAGAAGGAAAAAGGTAACTCAGTAGTACTCATCATAGAGCACACCATATCAAATAGGGTGTATCTGCTCCGCCCCGATATACCATCGTGCTATGGTGTATACGGAGGAGTAATGCTGAGAGAGAATCTCATTCTCCTTTAGAATAATCCAGGAATTCCGTGCTCAAGTATTCTCCTCCTTGATCACATCAAAGGACATAATACTTATACCCGTATTTTGGTTCTCTACTTCTAACTTATATTCTGTGAATATCTCAAAAGGTTCGGACTTGTGTTTCAACAGGAACATAGGTCTGAAACTCGAAAGATCATCAGAGAACGTAATGAAGTACAAAGAACCAGTCCTGGCATTTGTAGACAGGGGACCTAACATACATCAACATGTATCATCCCAAGAGTTTATTAACTCTTTCTCTGTTTCCAATAAACAGAGCTGTGGTCATCTTTTCTTTGTGACATGACTGGCGAGTTTCACAAGATGTAAATTCAAACTGATTTAAATATGCATCTTTATGTAACTCTAGCTAGTCGGGTCACATTGATCTGACCTAGTCTACAATGCCTCAAGAAGAATTCGTTCATTTCTGAACTCTTCTTCTTGTGTGTGTTCCGTATACTAAGAACTGTAGTTTGATTTAGAACATCAATGCTTTTAGATAACGTGCCTGAACCGATCAACTTTTGATATAGGAAATGTTCAAAACATTATCCAACAATACAAAATTTTATCGTTTCTTTACAGATAAAGAGACAGATATGATTTTGTATATCAGGTTCGGTATCTAACAACATTCGTTCAGAATCAATGTATTGTAATACAGGGTGACAGTGACCGACAGACTTGGCTGCAACACTTGCCCCGTTTTCTGCCTCATGAAACTTATCACCCGTTCTCAGTTCTCTACCTTTCTGTAGCCCTATGTAACAGATTACATATCTGGGATCCTGATCTGGTATCACATACCCAGGACGTAAAGGATACTGAGAAACAGTTCTGTATAATGAACACACCCGAAGATGATGCATCAGCATGCACTCTCTTCGTTTGGGCGGCACAGGAATTCTGGTAATCCCTAATTTCCTGCTCTGTCTTATAACAATTATAAGTTGGAGCGGGACCAACGTTCCCCAGCTCAGTATAACAAGCGGGTTTGGTCAATAATCCGTATTATTATCTTGATTAAGGCGTGATATGGTCGCTACCTTGAGAGAGAGAGAAGAAAACACTCAGCGTGCGCTCTGTCAAGAATAGATTGGTTTTTATTTTATCTAATCAGGATGGCTCCCACTGCTTTTTATCAAATCTTCCTTCAAACCCTAAAAGGAAAGACTAGCCGGGATTAATTACACACTACAAGTTCGCCAATCTTTCAGCCAGGCCAGTGTCGGTACTTTGAGGGAGGTCCCCCGTGCTTTCGCACGAACCTAATTAATGTAAACCTCGTTTTCCCAGAGGCGTAACCCCGTTGACACCTTTCTAGACACCTACTTGATCGGCTAATTGTAATGTATAAAACTCTCCCAGGAGTAACTCTTACTCGCAGCGGGTATCGGGATCCAACTATCTCATAGAAGGTATGCAATCTCATTGCAAATTTCAACACTTGAAATTCCCGATAATATTTTGCCCCTAGCAGCTTTATGACCTTAACATAGTCAACAAATCATAAGTGCTAGTCAAGTTCAACCCGTCATTTCCCGATTGAATTAAACCCACCCGCACGACCCTTAACATAGTCAACAAAGTCGCACGACTACCCTAATCCAATCGCATCATATGCTAATACAGATAACCAATAGTTAGCTACCGCACACTACGCCTTAACATAGTCAACAAACGTAGCACGAATACTAACTAGTACTTATCTGAAATGACGGAGGGCTACGACAGGTTTTTCTGAAAACCTATTGCGTAATGAACTTGATATCGTTGTAGGATCGAATGATTTTAAAATGGAGTGCTTTTGAGGCTTTTCCAGTTTTGCTAAAGGAGTCACTCCCGGTGAAGGGATCGTCGGTCCTTTCCTCGTCGAATGAGGTGCGGGATATATCATATATATCACTGTGCAAAGCAAAACACTTAAAAGCAATCAAAAGACAAACCGAGTGTGTAGCATATGCCAGTTTTGCTAAAGGAGTCACTCCCGGTGAAGGGATCTCGGTCCTTTCCTCGTCGGATGAGGTGCAGGATATATCACATATACCTCTGTGCAAAGCAAGAACTGTAGCTACCTGTTTTATTTTAAATTCGATTCTACAACATCTTAGGTTTCTTTTAATTTCATTAATCACATTAATGAAGTCCCATCATTTAAGTACCTAAACATCACAGATAGATATGACGTACACTTATGCCATCCGCATTCGCCTCGATGTCCCCTCGTGCATCGTTAGGTTAGGTAACTAACGACAGAGCAGGGCAGGGCTAGCGCGGGTGTAAAACATAAGTAACGTCTATATAATATATCATATATACTATATACTATATCCATCACAGAACATCTCATGATCACATCACAGATATCGCAGCAGAAGAAACATATGAAATATTGGATATACTAGGACGTCCGTGTTTTCAATACGAGCCAGTATAAAACACGGATTCCACGGTCGTGATGAATAGCCAAACCCACACCCCTAGACCCCTACGAGAGCGGCAAGCAACCCTACCAATTCTAGAGTTAGGAGACCCGGACTCCACTCCTCGAGTTGGTCTCCCACTGGACTCCAGAACCCGGTTACTTGTGCCCTCCTCCTTGGGTCTATCCTAGTGCGGAAAAGTAAATAATATACAACAGGTGACAACTCCCGCAACCTGGAAGTGCCCCAATAAAAGAATATTACATACAAGTTTTTTTACATGAATGAAAATGAAAAACACTCATCTCACATAAAAACCCCCGGCTATTCAAACACGACGATCCAATATAACATATCCAGCAACACATAACATCACATGTCATCAACGTAAGTAAATATGTCCATCCCAATTGTCGTTGACATATAGCAACGAAACCGGCGATATCACATATTACACTTACGGTCACAGAAAAGAAAGTGTAAAACTACAACAGTTGGAATCCGCAACCACCTCAGACATCGCATGCCTGATCAAATGAATTACTTAGACATCGCATGCCTAACAATTATAAACCCCGCATTTTAGTCTCATTATCGAAAACACTTTTCAATACCAAGTCGGGTAATTCAACAAGATTCCCGACACACTGATCGAATGCTCGTCGCAAACTTCAGTAGACGGCCACACCCCCGATACCGTCGACGAAGTGCACCAAGGTGGAACACCGCTACCGCGAGCACCCGAACGGATGCTTTCGGCGACGGGGTTCTCCTACAGTCACTTGGTCGGGGCTATGGAGTTAGGCTGTCTATTAAGTTTACCCGGCGAGTATCCGCGTACGCTACGTGATTGCGACGGACTTTTGATCACATCAAAATTCCGTGGCAACCGATCAAGTGAGACTAAACTGCTGTGTTTATAACATTCATTTAGTTATCATATAACTCATTGTGAATTCCAATTATTGTATCCCATTCCAGATAAATAGAAAATGTTAAACTTTCCGATCGAACAATCGAACACCCAAGTTTTCCCGATACAGATCAACACATGAAACAAGTCTAACAACATTCCGTTCGTGCCTCAGTACCAACGATCCAGCCGTAGAAGGGTCAAGCCAACGCCTCACATGTGGCACGCCGTACTGCCCCAAACCCGAAGGTTCAAAGGGCAGTTCAAGACGGTCACATAATCGAGTTAAGGTTTGTGTCTTCTAGAGGGACCATCGCGTTACTTGCACTACTTAGAACGTCGTTAAACTACGGAAAAATCCAACACTTGGAAATTTCCCGACAGGGGAAAAATTGGGTATTTATATCCGGTCGAACTTTTTAACATATTCTAAAATTTATCCGGAAAGCCACACAGACAAAATTTGATATCCCGATCGAAATACCGAATTCCCAAAACAACTGCAGAAAAATCAACTCTTGAAAAAATATCAAAAATACCCAGGAAAACCAGCACAGCAGAATATGAATTACTGTAGAAATTTGTATGCGAAAAACGACAAATTGGCCGCTCTTCCGCCGCACGAGCCATGCTCGTGCCGCGGAAGCGCGGCGCACTGTTTGAATTACCCAACCGAATTTTACAGTTTCTCATAGAATTGCCTGCTGATTTTTCTGAATATTTTTAATGTTGAAAAATCCCAGATTTTAAAAATTGGACAGAGAGCATGTTTGTTTTGGACTTTCGGGTTCGATCGGACTTCAATTTCCGTCTGGACTTCGCCTAAGGCTCTAGCTAGGCTCTGATACCACTGCAGGGTTCCTAGGCACTCTAGTGAGGTCTCCCAAGCCATCAACCATGGCAATTTCAAAAATATGGTGCCTACAAACCCTAAAGTACGGATCGTTTGCTAGATTTCTAGGCGAACATGAACTAGTTAACAGTTAACTACATGAAATACGGAAATACAACCTTTGTAGATCCGGTGCTCCACCTCCATAGCTCCGCAACGAGGTCCTCTCCGCTGTCCAAATCGAATCTGGGCTCTAGGATCGGCTTCGTCGGAGAATGGGCAAGCTAGATCGTCGATGTCCATGCCGAAGATGATCTACGTCGAAGCATCGATGAATCAAGCTCCACCTTCACCAAACCCTAAAATCTTGTGAAGGAAACACACTCTACTACTTGGCAAGAGGTAGAGGATGAAGAAATAGGAGGTGGGTTAACTTTAGAATTGGATTTCTCACTCTTTCCATCAATCCACCATTGATGGAGCTTGCTTTTCATGAAGAAGAAGAAGAGCAAGAAAAAGAACATTGTTATGATAAGTTCAAAGAATAATGAAAAGAAAAACAATTCTTATCATAACTTGAACCCTAGTTAAGTGTAGAGAAAAGACCATGGTTAATGGAATGGTTAGGGTTAAGGATAAGAACAAAATGGTCACTAGGTCAAAGTCTTCAAGAAGCTTCAATATGAAACAAAAATAGCCACCATTTTCTTCTTATTCCTTTTCTAATTATTTCCAAAATAAATAAATAGATAAATAAATAATAAAAGGAAATAAAACCCTAATCATATTAATAACCATGGTTTATTCTTAACTTACACTTAAACAATCATGTATCATCAAACATGATACAAGCAAATGCACAAAAGTATATCGCATATACAATGCGCCCATCCGAGTGAGAAAATCCATCTTAAGTAAACCGATACTAGTTGATGCAAAGTAATATATCAAATATATAAATATGCATTAAATCATTAAATCAACACTTGATTCAATGACCCGGTTATGTCGCACACAACCGACTAGTATACAATATATCGGCTTATCGAATCAACGCTTGAATCGATAACTAGGTTATATCGCATACAACCATTCGATATATTTATCGCGAGAATAGAATACGGTATCACATACACGCATTATTCTCGGTCCCGCACATATCTCATATGCGCTCCTATTTCGTTTCGCTTGAGCCAGGAAACCTCTGTGTAGGACTCTAAAGACTCGTCAATACGCCGGCAGCAGGTGATGATCATATCAAACACCCACAAGCCGCAAGCGGTCTGCTAAACGTAACGGCCACCCGGGTATTGAGCGATCTGAAGATCGACGAGCAAGCCCGCTCACACTCCAGTGAATCCGACCAGTAACACTACCGTACAGTCCGGTCTGATCGTCTGATATGTCGCATATCTCGCCTAGGGGTGGTAAACGTCAGACCCCAATAGCTCAATAAGTCGTGTCGATATGAGGTCTATAACTGTTTGAGAAACTACTGGTAACACTTACCAGTAAATCTCAGCAACCCTGGCCAGGGATTTCCTGTTATAGCCAATCGAACACAGCGCAACATCAACCCCCATATACCGGGAGAGACGAATCCCCTCCTATCGCTCATTGCCTCCATGTGACTCGGGACTGTACCCAAAAACCACCGTTTTGCACGCCCTCTTGGACGTGGTAAGATGGAAATCAAAGCACAGTGGGAACCACACAAGACTCTATGACGATCTCGGGTCAACAGACTACTCTGTACCAGTGTCACCAGAGAACTGCCATCTGACGTGAGGTATAATACCATCTGGGAGTTCTCGGCGAGTCCGTCCAGTGTACTCAGTCTCTACTGAGCACCCGTATATCATCTCTGATGTCAAACACCGATGGATATGGGATCATCCATCGCCCATCTGTATGGGTCGAGAAGGTACACGCTAGTCTACTCTGGTATTATCGATGCCCCATCTCGATACACCCACGACTAGGGACTGTGAAGGATGTACTTATGGACTACCATGTCCCCACTAGTATGATCCGCATCATAGTCCAGGTAGTCAAGTACAGATCCTAAGGGCTTTACCAACATGTAACAGAGAGACAATCAGCATACACGTTAAGGTAAAGGTTAACCAGATAGCATACTATCATGTCGAGCAAGAAAGTCCTCCCTATATATGTCCCAGCATCCACTACAATATACATCCTATGTATAGTAATGGCCTCTAGGGCATACATATAACTAACAAGATATTGTAGTTATTACTTGTCGCTTCATGCATACTGTTATTCATTGTTATGCCGTATTCATGGATTCTCATGCTTATATTCATGGTTTTACATGCTATTGATGATTCGGATTTCCATGATATTTTCTGGATTTGGAGGAAAACCGCAAAACATATATAAACTGCTTTCTCTCTTTTTAAATAAAAATGCGGTTTTCCCATAATGTATGAGTCGTCCACCATGAGTTTGCTGATGGATTTCGGGTACTTGGTGGGCCCGGTGCGGTACCCCGGGGCAAGTGGATCGTGTTGTTGACATTGAGCCTGGCAGGGGAGCACTACCGACCGGTGATACTACCCGACGCGTCGGATATCCGGAGGATACCGTCGTGGTCTTGAGATGGATGGTATGGGCCGGTCTGGACTGACGGCCCCCTAGATATTATGATTGAGACATTGAGATTTCGAGATATTGAGGTTTAGAGACTGTGATACAGAGATATCGAGATATTGGGATTACGTTTTTTGCCGATACTAGGCACTGTTTTATGCTGATTTCATTATGATAACTCATTTTAAAAAATACAGAAATCTCACTAATTTATGAAAGCAGTTTTCTTCAGTACATGCATTCTGTTTCATGCATTCATACATCATCCATATGATATATTGTTACCTGAGGCACTGACACAGGCACATGGAATTACACTTGGGTTAGATATTTGCCCTAACCATTGTCATGGGTTGCTGGTTATATATTTGAGGATATATTATGATCATTGACCTAGGACTGCGTTATATATGCGATTTCTTTCCGTAGATGTTTTTCTATTCACGAGTTGGCAACTCACCCCCGTTATGCCCCAGTTTCTTGCAGGTTTTGCCGTACAGGTTTCATTACGGCTTTGCGGGCATAGTTTTCTTCGGGTGATTTGCTAGTAGGTGGGTTTACTTGTATCGTACCCCCATTATATATCTTGTAAATCATTATTCTGTTGTATCTAGAATTTCCATCAACCAAACATGTATTTATTTTGAGATAGAGACCAGTGATGTTATTCCTTCGACCTTAGAGTCACGCGTTATATTTCTGTTGTTTTCTTGTGGTTTTGAGTTTCCTTTTGAATTTTGATCCTCGCCGTTGGCGTTGTATATTATATTGCTTGTGTGGTTGTGACCGTCGATTGACGAAGAGCTAGCTCCCGCTTGGGGATGCCTTTTTATTGATTTCGTATACTATTCAAGTTGTATCCCGTTTGGGGGCCAGTATTTACAAAGGAGACTCTGCCGAAATTTACGGGAAATATTTGATGTTTTTTTTAAAACCGCATAATTCGGCTTATGCTATTAAACTACTTGTTTTAAATTGGTTTTCCTTCATTCTACTACTTTTCTTTGTTTGGATTTCTGGGTTTTCGGCTCACTTAAATTACGTACGCCTCAAGACGTTCATAGTTTAAGTGCCCGTCATGTTCCGTACTTTCTGGGCGTGACAAAGTTGGTATCAGAGCGTTAGGTTTTACCTTCGGAGCGTAGGATGACCCTTGGTTGATGGAATAGGTGACTAAAGTAGAGTGACGTACCGTAGGTATGTTCCGCGGCATATTTACGATACGCTGCTCCACTTAAAAAGCCTTAGGATGTACATTTCTTTGCTCAGTATTATATTCATTCCGATCTAGCCTCATCAGTACCAGTTATGGTTTTGATGCCACGATTACAGGCAGGGAGAGCTACAGCTAGAGTTGCGGTCAGCACGAGCTCGTCATGAACGAGGACTGACCAGGGCGAAATTCCGGCGACACACGATTGCGGAGATGTGTCTTTTTACTGTGTTTCCGCGCCACGAGCGTTTGGCGGATCGCCTTTATGAGGTTACTCGGATGTGCTGATCGACACTAGAGGATTGAGCCAATGATAGAGGCCAGCCAGATTTTGATGACCGTTGGTGTATTGCTTACTCATGATGATTGAGGCACTGTTCAGCGTGCAGACGAGTGAGCCAGTTGTTGCTGCGAGCGACAAGATATCGCCCCATATGTTGGAGCTATTGCAGTACAGGTTGTACTAAGAGATGATAGAAGGTCGCTAGTCACCCGAGGATGAATGACTAGGACATGTGGTTCGTTCGCCTACCCGATGAGAGGTCATCAGATAGATTGATTCCCGCTAGGGACGACTTCACGCGGAGACGTTGGGAGTCGACAGAGACGATCGAATGTCAGAAACCTATTATTCCAAGTTTAAAGTATTCGAAAGGGCATGCAGGCAATTCTATGGACCCTCTAGAAGAATGAAACCCTAACTCGACTTAATGACCGTGTGAAAGCCTTTGAACCTTCGGGTTTGCGGCAGTTCTACGGCGCCATTAGTGAGGCTTGGGTTTGCCCTTCTACGGCTGGACCACCGATACTGTGGTATGTACTCGATACTATTAAACTGTGCCCAAGATGTTGAGCTTTTGGGGGATTATGAGGTTTTGACGACTCGATCGGATGGCTCGACTTAATTCGGATGCTAGGTGGTGAGATGCATTTCTTGGGAGACTCCCGATACGAGGATAGCCGTTGGAGCTCAGTCCATGCAGCCACGATGAGACGAGTCCAAAGCAGACGACATTAGAGAAAAGTGAAGTAAGAGGTTCGAACCAGATCTAGATGAGATGACGTTCTACTCCGCCGACATCAGAGATGCGATGCGCCTGCCGAGGCATGGTACTTGGATTTACCTTCCAGAAGGAGTCGCGATGAGTATGCAGTCGTTCCAGAGCAAGATGCAGATACAGGAAAGGACGATGACTTCCGGACAGTTGGCAGAGACGAGACATGGAAGAGACCGTGAGCAGGATGTTAGTTATATGTATGCCCTAGAGGCCATTACTATACATAGGATGTATATTGTAGTGGATGCTGGGACATATATAGGGAGGACTTTCTTGCTCGACATGATAGTGTGCTATCTGGTTGAACTTTACCTTAACGTGTATACTGATTGTCTCTCTGTTACATGTTGGTACAGCCCTAAGGATGTGTGCTTGACTACCTGGACTATGATGCGGATCATACTAGTGGGGACATGGTAGTCCATAAGTACATCCTTCAAAGTCCCTAGTCGAGGGTGTATCGAGACGGGGCATCGATATACCAGAGTAGACTAGCGTATACCTTCTCGACCCATACAGATGGGCGATGGATGATACCATATCCATTGGTGTTTGACATCAGAGATGATATACGGGTGCTCAGTAGAGACTGGGTACACTGGACGGACTCGCCGAGAACTCCCAGATGGTATTATACCTCACGTCAGATGGCAGTTCTCTGGTGACACTGGTACAGAGTAGTCTGTTGACCCGAGATCGTCATAGAGTCTTGTGTGGTTCCCACTGTGCTTTGATTTCCATCTTACCACGTCTAAGAGGGCATGCAAAATGGTGGTTTTTGGGTACAGTTCCAAGTCACATGGAGGCAATGAGCGATAGGAGGGGATTCGTCTCTCCCGGTATAGGGAATTGATGTTGTGATGTGTTCGATTGGCTATAACAGGAAATCCCTAGCCAGGGTTGCTGAGATTTACTGGTAAGTGTTACCAGTAGTTTCTCGAACAGTTATAGACCTCATATCGACACGACTTATCGAGCTATTGGGGTCTGACGTTTACCACTCCTAGGAGAGATATGCGACAGATCAGACGATCAGACCGGACTGTATCGTAGTGTTACTGGTTGGATTCACTGAAGTGTGACCGGGCTTGCTCGTCGATCTTCAGATCGCTCAATACCCGGGTGGCCGTTACGTTTAGCAGACCGCTTGCGGCTTGTGGGTGGTTGATATGATCATCACCTGCTGCCGGCGTATTGACGAGTCTTTAGAGTCCTACACAGAGGTTTCTTGGCTCAAGCGAAACGAAATAGGAGCGCATATGAGATATGTGCGGGACCGAGAATCATGCGTGTATGTGATACCGCATTTCATTCTCGCGATGAATGTGTCGAATGGTTGTATGCGATATAACCTAGTTATCGAATCAAGGATTGATTCGATAAGCCGATACATTGTATACTAGTCGGTTGTGTGCGACATGACCGGATCATTGAATCAAGTGTTGATTTAATGATTTAATGTATAATTATATATTTGATATATTACTTTGCATTAACTAGTAATGCTTCACTTTAAATGGATTTTCTCACTTGGATTGTGCAAGTTGTATATGTGATATACTTTTATGCACATGTTTGTATCATTTTTGATGATGCATATTAACTTGGTTAAGTGTAAAGATTAAACCATGGCTTACTTAATGATTAGGGTTTTGATTATCTTATTCATTTGTTTATTTATTCATTTATTTATTTTGAAAAGATGAGAAAAGAATGGTTGCTAGTTTTGTTGTTTAGTTGAAACTTCATGAAACTTTGACCTAGTCCACCATTCTTGGCTTTTGCTTAACCCTAACCATCATATTTAACCATGGTCTATTCTCTACACTAAACTAAGGTTAATATTATGATAAGTATTCTTTTTCCTTTTCTTTTTGAATAACTTATCATAACTTGATCTTCTTCTTCTTCTTCATCTTCACTTGAAGAAGCTTGCTTCATCAATGGTGATTGATGAAAACAAGTGAGAAATCCAATTCTAAAGTCTACCCACTTCCTATTTCTTCATCCTCTACCTCTTGCCAAGTAGTAGAGTGTGTTTCCTTCACAAGTTATCATGGTTTGGTGAAGGTGGAGCTTGATCTAGCGATGCCTCGACGTAGATCATCTTCGGCATGGACATCGATGACCTAGCCCGTCCATTCTCCGATGAAGCCGACGCTAGAGCCCGGGACTTGTTATGGACAGCGAGGAGACTTCATTGCGGAGATATGGAGGTGGAGCACCGGATCTACAAAGGTTGTATTTCCGATTCTTATAGTTAAGTGTTAACTAGTTTGCTTTTCGCCTAGATTTCTAGCCAACGATCCGTACACTAGGGTTTCTCGGCACCATAATTTTTGAAATTGGCATGGTTGATGCCTTGTGAGACCTCTTGAGAGTGCCTAGGAACCCTACAGTGGTATCAGATCCTAGCTAGAGCCTTAGGCGAAGTCCAGACGGAGTTTGATGTCCGAACGAACCCGAAAACCCATTCCAAAGATGCTCTCTGTACATTTTTTTAAAAATAGGTTTTTTCAATATTAAAAATATGCAGAAAAATCAGCAGGTGTTTTTAAGAATTACTGTGCAATTCGATCGACTAAATCGTTTAAACGGCGGCGGAAACGCGGCATGAGCAGTGCTCATGCGGCGGTTCCGCGGCTAAGTAGCCACGTCATCTTGTACAATCTGCACAATAATTCCTAATTCTTAGTGCTGTATTTTCTTGGATATTTTAACATTTACTCCACAGTTGAGCATTCTGGCTTTGTTTTGGGGATTCGAATGTTCGATCGGATTATCAAATTTTGTCTGTGTGGCTTTCCGGATAATTTTTAGAATATGTTAAAAAGTTCGACCGGATATAAATACCCAATTTTTCCCCTGTCGGGAAATTTCCAAGTGTTGGATTTTTCCTTAGTTTAACGACGTTCTAAGTAGTGCAAGTAACGCGATGGACCCTCTAGAAGACAACAAACCTTAACTCGATTATGTGACCGTCTTGAACTGCCCTTTGAACCTTCGGGTTTGGGGCAGTACGGCGTGCCACATGTGAGGCGTTGGCTTGACCCTTCTACGGCTGGACCGTTGGTACTGAGGCACGAACTGAATGTTTTTAGACTTTTTTCATGTGTTGATCTGTATCGGGAAAACTTAGGTGTTCGAATGTTCGATCGGAAAGTTTAACATTTTCTATTTATCTGAAATGGGATACAATAATTGGAATTCATAAGAAGTTATGAGATAACTGAATGAATGTTGTAAATCTAGCAATTTAGTCTCACTTGATCGGTTGCCACGGAATTTTGATGTGATCAAAAGTCCGTCGCAATCACGTAGCGTACGCGGATACTCGCCGGGTAAACTTAATAGACAGCCTCACTCCATAGCCCCGACCAAGTGACTGTAGGAGAACCCCGTCGCCGAAAGCATCCGTTCGGGTGTTCGCGGCAGCGGTGTTCCGCCTTGGTGCACTTCGTCGACGGTATTGGGGGTGCGGCCGTCTACTGAAGTTTGCGACGAGCATTCGATCAGGATGTCGGGAATCTTGTTGAATTGCCTGACTTGATATTGAAAAGTGTTTTCGATAATGAGACTAAAATGCGGGGTTTATAATTGTTAGGCATGCGATGTCTAAGGAATTCATTTGATTAGGCATGCGATGTCTATGCAGGTTGCGGATTCCAACGGTTGTAGTTTTACACTTTCTTTTCTGTGACCGTAAGTGTAATATGTGATATCGCCGGTTTCGTTGCTATATGTCAACGACAATTGGGATGGACATATTTACTTATGTTGATGACATGTGATGTTATGTGTTGCTGGATATGTTATATTGGATCGTCGTGTTTGAATAGCCGGGGGTTTTTATGTGAGATGAGTGTTTTTCATTTTCATTCATGTAAAAACTTGTATGTAATATTCTTTTATTGGGGCACTTCCAGGTTGCGGAAGTTGTCACCCTTTGTATATTATTTACTTTTCCGCACTAGGATAGACCCAAGGAGGGGAGCACAAGTAACCGGGTTCTGGGGTCCAGTGGGAGACCATCTCGAGGAGTCGAGACCGGGTCTCCTAACCCTAGAATTGGTAGGGTTGCTTGCCGCTCTCGTAGGGGTCTAGGGGTGTGGGTTTGGCTATTCATCACGACCGTGGAATCCGTGTTTTATACTGGCTCGTATTGAAAACACGGACGTCCTAGTATATCCAATATTTCATATGATTCTTCTGCTGCCTTATCTGTGATGTGATCATGTGATGTTCTGTGATAGATACAGTATATAGTATATATGATATATTATATAGACGTTACTTATGTTTTACACCCGCGCTAGCCCTGCCCCGCTCTGCCGTTAGTTACCTAACCTAACGGTGCACGAGGGGACATCGAGGCGAATGCGGATGGCATAAGTGTATGTCGTATTTATCTGTGATGTTTAGGTGACTTAAATGATGGGACTTCATTAATGTGATTAATGAAATAAAAGAAACCTAAGATGTTGTAGAATCGAATTTCAAAATAAAACAGGTAGCTACAGTTCTTGCTTTGCACAGCGGTATATGTGATATATCCTGCACCTCATTCGACGAGGAAAGGACCGAGATCCCTTCACCGGGAGTGACTCCTTTAGCAATAATTGGCAGATGCTACACACTCGGTTTGTCTTTTGATTGCTTTTAAGAGTTTTTGCTTTGCACAGTGATATATGTGATATATCCCGCACCTCATTCGACGAGGAAAGGACCGACGATCCCTTCACCGGGAGTGACTCCTTTAGCAAAACTAGAAAAACCTCAAAATCACTCCATTTTAAAATCATTTGATTCTACAACGATATCAAGTTCATTACGCAATAGGTTTTCAGAAAAACCTGTCGTAGCCCTCCGTCATTTCAGATATGTACTGGTTAGTATTCGTGCTGCGTTTGTTGACCTCTGTCAAGGCGTAGTGTGCGGTAGCTGATTAGTGCTTATCTGTATAAGCATATGATGTGATTGATTTAGGGTAGTCGTGCGACCTTGTTGACCTCTGTCAAGGGTCGTGCGGGTGGGTTTACTTCAATCAGGAAATGACGGGTTGAACTTGACTAGCAGCCTATGGTTTGTTGACCTCTGTCAAGGTCATAGGACGCTAGGGGCAAAATATTATCGGCAATTTCAAGTGTTGAAATTTTCAATGAGATTGCATACCTTCTATGAGATAGTTGGATCCCGATACCCGCTGCGAGTAAGAGTTACTCCTAGGAGAGTTTTACGCATTACAATTAGCCGATCAAGTAGGTGTCTAGAAAGGTGTCAACGGGGTTACGCCTCTGGGAAAACGAGGTTTACATTAATTAGGTTCGTGCGAAAGAACGGGGGACCTCCCTCAAAGTACCGACACTGGCCTGGCTGAAAGATTGGCGAACTTGTAGTGTGTAATTAATCCCGGCTAGTCTTTCCTTTTAGGGTTTGAAGGAAGATTTGATAAAAAGCAGTGGGAGCCATCCTGATTAGATAAAATAATAACCAATCTATTCTTGCAAGAGCGCACGCTGAGTGTTTTCTTCTCTCTCTCCTGGTAGCGACCATATCACGCCTTAATAAAGATAATAATACGGAACATTGACCGAACCCGCTTGTTATACTGAGCTGGGGAACGTTGGTCCCGCTCTAACTTATAATTGTTATAAGATCGAGCAGGAAATTGGGGATTACCAGAATTCCCGTGCCGCCCAAACGAAGAGAGTGCATGCTGATGCATCATCTTCGGGTATGTTCATTACAAAGAACTGTTTCTCGGTATCCTTTACGTCCTGGGTATGTGATACCAGATCAGGATCCCAGATATGTAATATGTTACATAGGGCTACAGAAAGGTAGAGAACTGAGAACGGGTGATAAGTTTCATGAGGCAAAAAACGGGGCAAGTGTTGCAGCCAAGTCTGTTGGTCACTGTCACCCTGTATTACCAATACATTGATTCTGATCGAATGTTATTAGATACCGAACCTGATATACAAAATCATATCAGTCTCTTTATCAGTAAAGAAAGGATATAATTTTGTATTGTTGGATAATGTTTTGAACTTTTCCTATATCAAAAGTTGATCGGTTCAGGCACGTTATCTAAAAGCATTGATGTTCTAAATCAAACTACAGTTCTTAGTATACAGAACATACACAAGAGGAAGAGTTCAGAACTGAACGAATCCTTCTTGAGGTATTGTAGACTAGGTCAGATCAATGTGACCCGACTAGCTAGAGTTACATAAAGATGCATATTTAAATTAGTTTGAATTTACATCTTGTGAAACTCGCCAGTCATGTCACAAAGATAAGATGACCACAGCTCTGTTTATTGGAAACAGAGAAAGAGTTAGTGAACTCTTGGGATGATACATGTTGATGTATGTAGGTCCCCAATCTACAAATGCCAGGACTGATTCTTTATACTTCATTATGTTCTCTGATAATCTTTCAAGATTCAGACATATGTTCCTGTTGAAACACAAGTCCGAACCTTTTGAGATATTCACGGAATATAAGTTAGTAGTAGAGAACCAAAACGGGTAAAAGTATTATGTCCTTTGATGTGATCAAGAAGGAGAATACTTGAGCAAAGAATTCCTGGACTATTCTAAAGGAGAATGAGATTCTCTCTCAGCATTACTCCTCCGTATACACCATTGCACGATGGTATGTCGGGGCGGAGCAGATACACCCTATCTGATATGGTGTGCTCTATGATGAGTACTACTGAGTTACCTTTTTCCTCAGGTGGTTTTGCACTTGAGAAGCTGCATACCTATTGAATAAGGGTTCCGATCAAATCTGTTGCCTACCGCTTCATATATGATATGGTAAGGGAAGAGCCCATCTCTCAAGGTAGTTGAGATTTGGGGTTGTCCAGCCTATGTCTGAAAAGTAAAATCTGGACAAGCTCGAGGCAAGATCTGTTATGTAGAACTGGAAATGTTTCAGCTATACAAACTACAGCAGATGATTTGATAGAACCAAAGGATTCAATAGTTACCAACGAACCTCAGCCTCTCCGCCGATCTAGTAGGGTTCCTCACCCACCTGAGAGATACTTCGGTTTCTCTATGACAGTGGGAGCGAGGATTGCATCATGAGATGATGACCCAACTAGTTTCGAGCAGGCCATCGAGAGTAGGGACTCTGTAAGAATGGCTGGATGCTTAGCAATCTGTGATGGAATCCATGTACACCAACAAAGTATGGACTTTGGTTGCTATATCTGAAGGGTTAAATCCCCATCAGGAGAAAGTATATCTTGAGAAGATTACTGGTGTAGATGGAAAAGTTGAGACTTTCAAAGCTAGACTTGTTAAAGCTTTTCGTCATCGACCAGGCGTGGATAATGATGAAACCTTTTCAAGTAGCTATGCTTAAGTCCATCCAGATCCTACTTGTCACGGCTACATACCATGACTATGATATCTGGTGGTTGGGTGTCATGACTGCTTTTCTAAATGATGTTTTAGAAGAGTGCGTCTATAAGTACACAGCCAGAGGGCTTCGTAGACAGTGGGAGCAGCGGAAACGTGTGCAAGATGCTTTATAGGATTAAAGCAGGCATCGCGGAGTTGGAACATTTGTTTTGATGGATTAGTCAAAGAGTTTGACATCATCAAAATGGTAGATGAACCTTGTATAAACAAAAAGGTAGTAGGGAGTAAAGTGTTGATCCTCGTAGAGTACGTGGATGACATACTCTTGATAAGAAAGAAGTTTCTTATGCTACGCTCGAGCAATCTCCGTTTATCACAATGATTCTTCACATAGAATCAAAGTGATACCTACAAAATCCTGGACTTTGGATCTATGAGATAGATCTAAATGGATGTTAGGATACTCACTAGCTATAGTGAGATGGTATCAGTTGAACCTGGGGAGAATCACTGGAAGGGTTCCAGGGTGATAAAGACGACTGAATGTCAGTCGCAGGCCTTGTCTTTACCCTCAGTAAAGGGACGGTATGTTGGAAGAGTTCCAAGCTAGATACCGTGACATACTAGACGATAAAGGCAGGATACATCGCTACTTAAGATGCTACCAAAGAGGATGTTTGGGTGTATATTAGTTCATGAGATGAACTATGTTCCTCCCATTGTGTGACAATGGAGTTGTGGCTTATGCCAAGGAACGCAGGTCCCATCAGTGATCCAGACATATTCTAAGGCAGTATCACCTGATCATGGAGATGGTTGATCTCCAAGGAGATCGAGGTTAGGAGAGTAGACTCAGAGGACAACACAGCGGATCCACTCACAAAGGCCTGTTCCCAGAGAGACACTTTTATGGGATGGTTGAGTATGAGATACTGCAACCACTGCTATCAGATGGCCCTAGTGCAAGTGGGAGATTGTTAGTTATATGTATGCCCTAGAGGCCATTACTATACATAGGATGTATATTGTAGTGGATGCTGGGACATATATAGGGAGGACTTTCTTGCTCGACATGATAGTGTGCTATCTGGTTGAACTTTACCTTAACGTGTATACTGATTGTCTCTCTGTTACATGTTGGTAAAGCCCTTAGGATTTATGCTTGACTACCTGGACTATGATGCGGATCATACTAGTGGGGACATGGTAGTCCATAAGTACATCCTTCAAAGTCCCTAGTCGAGGGTGTATCGAGACGGGACATCGATATACCAGAGTAGACTAGCGTATACCTTCTCGACCCATACAGATGGGCGATGGATGATCCCATATCCATTGGTGTTTGACATCAGAGATGATATACGGGTGCTCAGTAGAGACTGGATACACTGGACGGACTCGCCGAGAACTCCCAGATGGTATTATACCTCACGTCAGATGGCAGTTCTCTGGTGACACTGGTACAGAGTAGTCTGTTGACCCGAGATCGTCATAGAGTCTTGTGTGGTTCCCACTGTGCTTTGATTTCCATCTTACCACGTCCAAGAGGGCGTGCAAAACGGTGGTTTTTGGGTACAGTCCCGAGTCACATGGAGGCAATGAGCGATAGGAGGGGATTCGTCTCTCCCGGTATAGGGAGTTGATGTTGTGCTGTGTTCGATTGGCTATAACAGGAAATCCCTGGCCAGGGTTGCTGAGATTTACTGGTAAGTGTTACCAGTAGTTTCTCAAACAGTTATAAATCTCATATCGACACGACTTATCGAGCTATTGGGGTCTGACGTTTACCACCCCTAGGCGAGATATGTGACAGATCAGACGATCAGACCGGACTGTATGGTAGTGTTACTGGTTGGATTCACTGAAGTGTGAGCGGGCTTGCTCGTCGATCTTCAGATCGCTCAATACCCGGGTGGCCATTACGTTTAGCAGACCGCTTGCGGCTTGTGGGTGGTTGATATGATCATCACCTGCTGCCGGCGTATTGACGAGTCTTTAGAGTCCTACACAGAGGTTTCTTGGCTCAAGCGAAACGAAATAGGAGCGCATATGAGATATGTGCGGGACCGAGAATCATGCGTGTATGTGATACCGCATTTCATTCTCGCGATGAATGTGTCGAATGGTTGTATGCGATATAACCTAGTTATCGAATCAAGGATTGATTCGATAAGCCGATACATTGTATACTAGTCGGTTGTGTGCGACATGACCGGATCATTGAATCAAGTGTTGATTTAATGATTTAATGTATAATTATATATTTGATATATTACTTTGCATTAACTAGTAATGGTTCACTTTAAATGGATTTTCTCACTTGGATTGTGCAAGTTGTATATGTGATATACTTTTATGCAGATGTTTGTATCATGTTTGATGATGCATATTAACTTGGTTAAGTGTAAAGATTAAACCATGGTTTACTTAATGATTAGGGTTTTGATTATCTTATTCATTTTTTTATTTATTCATTTATTTATTTTGAAAAGATGAGAAAAGAATGGTTGCTAGTTTTGTTGTTTAGTTGAAACTTCATGAAACTTTGACCTAGTCCACCATTCTTGTCTCTTGCTTAACCCTAACCATCATATTTAACCATGGTCTATTCTCTACACAAAACTAAGGTTAATATTATGATAAGTATTCTTTTTCCTTTTCTTTTTGAATAACTTATCATAACTTGATCTTCTTCTTCTTCATCTTCACTTGAAGAAGCTTGCTTCATCAATGGTGATTGATGAAAACAAGTGAGAAATCCAATTCTAAAGTCTACCCACTTCCTATTTCTTCATCCTCTACCTCTTGCCAAGTAGTAGAGTGTGTTTCCTTCGCAAGTTATCATGGTTTGGTGAAGGTGGAGCTTGATCTAGCGATGCCTCGACGTAGATCATCTTCGGCATGGACATCGATGACCTAGCCTGTCCATTCTCCGATGAAGCCGACGCTAGAGCCCGGGTCTTGTTATGGACAGCGAGGAGACTTCATTGCGGAGCTATGGAGGTGGAGCACCGGATCTACAAAGGTTGTATTTCCGATTCTTATAGTTAAGTGTTAACTAGTTTGCTTTTCGCCTAGATTTCTAGCCAACGATCCGTACACTGGGGTTTCTCGGCACCATAATTTTTGAAATTGGCATGGTTGATGCCTTGTGAGACCTCTTGAGAGTGCCTAGGAACCCTACACAGGAGTCCTTCCAGGACACTGCTGCAATGATACTTGCACCCAGGATCAGATGTGTCATGTACATTCAGAGAGCCAGAGGCCGACGCCAGTAATATGCTGTCTTACGAGTGGTCGCGATGATTGACCGAGAGATGACCAGAGAAGTGCCAGAACGGGATCATCCCCGTTAGCACACCTGACAGGGCCGATGAGCCGATGGACCGAGAGATTGGTAATTCACAGTGAATACCTTGACCTAGGAGTGGTCATTGTTACGCACACCAGCAGGCCAGAGTTCATGATCATCGACGAGACGTCCGACTAGTGACCGCGACAGTTGGCCCGAGATTCTTAGAAGATGCACTTGAGCGGTACTATTCCGCCATTATTGATTTCGATGTTTTGGGTGATTTATTCGCATGATTTGATTTTGATGATTGAGGATTTACGATCTTTGCACAGTGTTCCACTTGATATCGTCTTCGTGCTTTGGTTTCACATGTTTGTGATTTTACGGTTTTAGACATTTGAGTTGATTTTGTGCGGATGCACGCACACGATTTGGTTCCTGCACTCTGTATAGTTTGTATATGCTTGCAGTGCAGTGATACGCCTTTTGTGCACTTAGATGCACTAGACTTTGATTTCGATTGTGATACTCGATATTTGTTTTGTGCACCTTGTGCAGCTGATTTGATTTTGCGCATGTTCGGCGCTTGATATTGGATTTCACGATTTCGTGCATGATGGATGCCCCTGGTTTTGGGTTTTCGCGCATGTTGAGCGCATGTCTTGAGATGCGATTTTGGTGCACACCAGATGCACTAAATCGAGATTTTTTCGTGCATGTCAGATGCATCTGATTTTGCTGTCAGGCACACACGTTGCCTACGACAGATGCTTTGTGCATACCCGATGCACTTAGATCTTGTTTCTGTCCACTTGTATGGCACGTATATGGATTTAGATGGTCGTGCGCACTAGACGCACGTAGTATTCATACGCGTATTTTGGGATGGATTTCTTATAAAGCAGTACGTTTTTTTTATGATAATTGTGAGGTGTTTTCGTACTAAGCAGGACTAGTCAGAGGACAGTACCTGAATGTATTTTGCATGCATTGATAGCTATTGAAGGGAATTCCAAAAAGCGAACTATAGTCTCAGTATTTACCTACGTGTCTGATAAGACGCGAAACGTTTAAAACAAGGAAAACCCTTCTAAATTGTTTCCCAAAATGGCGGAACGTACATTTCAAACAAAGGTATATATGTATATAGTTATTTTCTTATGATAGACGTCCGCCACTGTGCAGTGTTATGTGCATTGCACAGCAACTTAAAGGATTTGGCATGCATTTCCTCCTGATATTTGCATGTATAGTTCCGATTTATAGCATATCGGTCTTGCATGAGATTTGGCATTCGTGTCTTCACCTTGACTCCGATAATTGCGGGATGCTTGACGGAGTTTTGATTTCGAGTTATCTACTCATTACTCATGCGCATGCATTGCGCTATAATGTGTTTATGTATTTATGATTTCGGAACCCCGGCGATTTCATGGTTTTGGCTGAAATATTTTAGTATTTGGGGGGAGTTTTAATTTAAATTCGGGTACCGAATTTCTTTAAGGGGGGAAGATTGTAACGTTTTGAAAATCGTTTCGGTAAAATTTCGAAAAAACGGTAAAATAAGGGGGTTTTCTGTAAAAAGTCAAAATGCAAATATATTTATTATAAAATTAAATGTACATATTATAGCTATGTAATTGTTAGTATTTGGTGTTTATTGAGCCACTGGTGAAATTTCAAATTTTCTGAAATTTTTTCCGAAATTAATTATTTTAATATTATTTTAAGCCGTCACTAATACATTTAATTAGGGAAAATTACAAATTGGAATGAGTTGAAACAAATTTTGTGCATCATAAAACTTTAAATAAAATTTTATCATGTGGTTTTTGAAATGAAATCGTTTGCCAAAACGGTTTAGAAATTATTGAAGAAAAAAGGCTTTTTTTAGTGTAAATGGATGTTTGGGGTATTGTATTTATCATTTTCCATCACCCCACACCCATATCCACACTCACACACCCCCATTTACTTCTTCCCTTGGCTGAATTCAGCAACCCCCACCCTTTTTCCCCACTTGAATTTCAAAGAAAAGAAAAGAAAGAAAAGAAAAGAAAAGAATAGAAAATGATAGAAATTGAGTGGACTTTGACTAGATTTATCTTTCCCCACGTCACTCTCTCTCCTCCCTCACCCAATCCCCACCAAATTCTGGCCGAAACCTGCACACAAACAGCCCCCTCTTAATTCTTCTCCATTTCATTGCAAAACCCATAAAATTCCACCAAAAATCCAAGTCAAAAATCCCACAAAATCAAAATCCACCTCCTACCCATTTTTCCTTGGCTACTTTAGCATGGATCGAGGGATTTAGATTTCAATTTGGGAGGCTAAGTGTGCTTGTGGGAGCTTCAAATTATTTGGGTATAAATTCTAACCTTTTTGCTTAATTTGTTGTAATTGTTTCATGTTAGCTTAATTAGGTGTTTAATTAGGTTTAAATAGGTTTTCAATTGGTTTTAAGTGCATGATTTAAAATTTATGAGTTAGGGTTTGAATTCAAATATGGTCATTGTCACTTGTTTAAGTTTACAAAGTGTATTTTGGCATGTGAGGGCATGGAAAAACCTAATCTAGTTGCTATTATGTAAATTGTTGCATTTAATTTGTCCAAATCAAGTTTTTAAGAAAACTAAGTTTTTGGAATTTGATTAAATAATGGAGATAAAAATATAATTAGGGTATTCATGGCATTATTTACATTTTAAAGTGTAGTTTAATACTTTAGTTCATGAAAATCCAAGCTGGATTGTAGTTTGTGCATTTTTGCTATAAAATTGTTAAAATTTAGGTATTTTGTAAACTAGATTTTAGGGTTTTTGGAATTTAATGAGATTAAATTATGGGAATTATTTTTATGACTTATTTAAGATATTTAGTGAATATTGTGACCGCTAGATTCGTTTATACATCGAGTTTTGTACTAAACGGTGATTTGTGCTTGCTAGATTTTCGGAAAAATGACTTTTTAAGTGAAATTGGGGTTTTTTGTGAATTTTAAGATATTTTATATTATAATTAGTGCTAGTAATTGTACAAATGAGTGTGTTGGGAGCTTTCTCGATGGTTTGGCGTTTGTACGCCGACGTCGAGGGTTTTTGGGTATATTTGTGAAAGCAACCATAGGTTTTGACCTATGTGGGATTCGTGTGTCGTTTTGGTCATGAGTCGGATTTTAATGCGATACGATGCGTTGTGATATGTAGGTACCCCCATGTGGACTTCGAGACGACAAGCAAGCGCGTGGCGACGTCGGCACCGGCGAGCGAGGACCAGGTGAGTAGATTTATATCTTCGGGGAGAAGTCGGGTGGATGGCGTATAGCACCCCCGCAGTTCGTGGTAATGTATACGAACACGTATAAACACATATATATATATATTGTTTATATATTGTTTGAGTATATTGATGATAATATGGATATTTGGTGTTCTTGGATATTTAGTGTCGCGAAACCCTAGAGTAGTGGTCGCACCACACATGCACACACCAACCCATACTTGCATACTTTCTTCTTTCATTTGTGCTTATACGGGAATATATAGTTTTGTGTTCACATGGGTATGGGACTATGTGTTCACATACGGATTTGAGAATGATACTTGGGTTTGAGATGAGTCGATGAGATTTGTATTGAGGTTGTGAATTCGGTGATATGGCAGGATTCGTATTTGAGATACGACATGACGTTGTACCGGGTCCTTGACGTAGTGTTTCACACACGTCCATGCATACTTAGGCGGTATCAGTATTGTACTAGACGTAGATCAGTACCCCGATCATGATATTTGATAAAGAGGATACCAGGTGAATAGTATGATGAATGTGATATTGACCCGTACCCAGATTTGGGATGCCGTACGACGGATTTACGTACGAGCTATATATTGATGATTGATCCGCACTCTTGACTTGGGATTCCTGATTATAGATATGGTATCGAATATGATATTATTGAGGCGGGATCACTGACTATACATATACAGGTATGTATATGTATCGACTCAGATAATAGGCGGTGTCCTTACCTGTACTTCAGCTTGTTAGTTCAGCCGTATTGTTTAGTGTAGTTGTTAGATTAGATTAGACTCCTACCTATTTCAAAACTAGCGGATCGTGTGTATTTTAAAAGACAGGTCAAGGGATCTACGGATATTTCAAAAATCGTATCCTTTCTTAAAAACCACCGTAGCCCCTATTTTCAAAACTCCGCAATTCGTGTTATTTCAAATGGCACCATTGTTTAATATTTAGCTCCCGCTCATTTTGGTTGCTCGCTCCGCATCGCATACTTACATTGTTATTTCATATTGCATTGTTGACATTATGCTGTTAGGACACCAGCACCATTACCGATGATGCGTATGTACCACATACACTTACTTGCCGGCTCACACATCTTCATCGGTAATTGCCATATCACGTACACCTTAGAAAATATTATTGCTTAACTTAGATTGATAGCTAGTAGTTTGACATAATATTAGTGTACATACCTCATATGCTAGCTTAGATATTGTAGTTATTACTTGTCGCTTCATGCATACTGTTATTCATTGTTATGTCGTATTTATGGATTCTCATGCTTATATTCATGGTTTTACATGCTATTGATGATTCGGATTTCCATGATATTTTCTGGATTTGGAGGAAAACCGCAAAACATATATAAACTGATTTCTCTCTTTTTAAATAAAAATGCGGTTTTCCCATAATGTATGAGTCGTCCACCATGAGTTTGCTGATGGATTTTGAGATCCGATTCGAGGAGTGGAGGAACCGTTTCGGGTACATGGTGGGCCCGGTGCGGTACCCCGGGGTAAGAGGATCTTGTTGTTGACGTTGAGCCTGGCAGGGGAGCACTACCGACCGGTGATATTACCCGACGCGTCGGATATCCGGAGGATACCGTCGTAGTCTTGAGATGGATGGTAGGGGCCGGTCTGGACTGACGGCGCCCTAAATAATGTGATCGAGACATTGAGATTTCGAGATATTGAGGTTCAGAGACTGTGATACAGAGATATCGAGATATTGGGATTACGTTTTGTGCCGATGCTAGGCACTGTTTTATGCTGATTTCATTATGATACCTCATTTTAAAAATTACAGAAATCTCACTAATTTATGAAAGCAGTTTTCTTCAGTACATGCATTCTGTTTTATGCATTCATACATCATCCATATGATATATTGTTACCTGAGGCACTGACACGGGCATATGGAATTACACTTGGGTTAGATATTTGCCCTAACCATTGTTATGGGTTGCTGGTTATATATTTGACGATATATTATGATCATTGACCTAGGATTGCGTTATTTATGCGATTTCTTTCCGTAGATGTTTTTCTATTCACGAGTTGGCAACTCACCCCCGTTGTGCCCCAGTTTCTTGCAGGTTTTGCTGTACAGGTTTCATTACGGCTTTGCGGGCATAGTTTCCTTCGGGTGATTTGCTAGTAGATGGGTTTACTTGTATCGTACCCCCATTATATATCTTGTATATCATTATTCTGTTGTATCTAGAAGTTCCATCAACCAAACATGTATTTATTTTGAGATAGAGACCAGTGATGTTATTCCTTCGACCTTAGAGTCGCGCGTTATATTTCTGTAGTTTTCTTGTGGTTTTGAGTTTCCTTTTGAATTTTGATCCTCGCCGTTGGCGTTGTATATTATATTGCTTGTGTGGTTGTGACCGTCGATTGACGAAGAGCTAGCTCCCGCTTGGGGATGCCTTTTTATTGATTTCGTATACTATTCATGTTGTATCCCGTTTGGGGGCCAGTATTTACAAAGGAGACTCTGCCGAAATTTTCGGGAAATATTTGATGTTTTTTTAAAACCGCATAATTCGGCTTTTGCTATTAGACTACTTGTTTTAAATTGGTTTTCCTTCATTCTACTACTTTTCTTGGTTTGGATTTCTGGGTTTTCGGCTCACTTAGATTACGTACGCCTCGAGACGTTCGTAGTTTAAGTGCCGGTCATGTTCCGGACTTTCGGGGCGTGACAAAAGAGGTCACTCCCGGTGAAGGGATCTCGGCTCTTTCCTCGTCGAATGGGGTGCAGGATATCCCAAACTGAATACCACGATGCAAAGAAAAAACAATCGACTATAGTTAAGTTATTACGTTGACGAAAACTTTTACTCAAGGGGTCACTCCCGATGAAGGGATCTCGGCCCTTGCCTCGTCGAATGAGGTGTAGGATATTCCAAATGAATACCACGATGCAAAGCAAAAGAGAATGTCTGTAATGTCAGTTTTTTAAAACTTGGTTCCAACAACATCATAAATAGGTTTGTTTTATCATTGCATTGATAAGAATCAATGCAGTCCCATCAATTAATCACACCAGAAAAGAACAAAAATAAAATGTACGTATATGCCATCCGCATTCGCCACTGGGTCCCGTCATCACCCGTTAGGTTACTTAACTAACGACAGAGCGGGGACTGGGCTAGCGCGGGTGCAAAACATATACAACATCTACTAGTATATATAAATATATAACAGTCGTCGCAGGCATGATACAAAGCAACATCACAGAAGCAATACAGAATGGTGGATAATCTGGATCCCCGGGTTTCACTTGAGCCGCAAGTGAGACCCGACGTTCCCTGTCTTGTGGATAGCCTGTGCAATGAAATCTAGACCCCTATGAGCGCGGCAAGTTACCCGCCAAAACAAGAAGTGAGGCAGCCCCCTTCAGCAACGTGAATGGACCACCCAGCACTTCATGGAATCCGGTAACTTGAGCACCCCTCCTGGG
The DNA here is from genome assembly GCA_030015575.1 of Agapanthus africanus. Classification (NCBI taxonomy): domain Eukaryota; kingdom Viridiplantae; phylum Streptophyta; class Magnoliopsida; order Asparagales; family Amaryllidaceae; genus Agapanthus; species Agapanthus africanus. Next base: position 365,432,962 of record CM057337.1, on the reverse strand, counting down.
TCACCTATACCCCCTACGAGTGCGGCGAATAGCCCGCTAATTCTAGAGTAAGGTCCCCTCCGTCTGAATGCCTTGAGATGCGGACCAGTTGCCCTCTAGAACCGGCTATTCTTGCACTCCACCTTAGGATAATCCTAGTACAGAAAATAAAATAATATACAAGGGTGACATCGACCTCAGCCCGGTCGTGCCCCAAAAGAATAATATACAAACTGGCAGTGACGGCAGTCCACATGTCGGACGCTCGCCCCGCAATATCAAATGTACAAATGAAATAAAACTGTACTATCATTGCACCACTGCTATCCACCACGACGATCCAACCAACATCACAGCGCATCACAGAACATCAACGTGAATGTCACGTTCGCAAACCCGTCTAAAATACATATAGCAATTAGACGAGTTTACCGATAAAATGACATTCACGGTCGCAGAATATAATGTATGTACCGATAAACGCCCACTTAAAATATCGATCGACTAAGTTCCAAATTGGCCTCAATAGCAAAACAACACTTTACTGAAAAATGGGCCAAAACAGACTATGAAAAAATTCACAATTCCAAGTCTCTGTGCTACAATAAAATTTTGAAGGCCCGTCGCCAATAAGTGGCCGCGGATCAGCTGCCAAAAGGGTGTTAGTGCGGTGGTTCTGCGGCAACGTGGAGGCATCACGAGCTCAAATTTTTTCTGTACCCTTATATTCGCCTGCACGGATTTTTAAGATATATGAAATAAATTTTTGACAATATTTAAAAATCGACAGCAAACAGAAAAATGGAATCGTGTTTTCGGTAAAATCCGTCGATCGATATTTTAAGCATGTCTAAAAAAGCTAGTAAGGGGTTTAAAGGGTGGCTCTGATACCATATAGGGTCCCGGCTGCGCCCCGGCCGTCGAAACGCGGCTTAAATGCGGAACAAAAATTTATCAAACTGGCGCTACCGCTACCCGATTTACGGATCGACCTTAAACCCTAAACTTGCGAGCTAACAAAGAGTTAGAAAGGTTATACCGAGTTGATCCGTGTCCTTCAGTCTTCATTCCAAGCTCCTAGTGATCCTTTGACGGTGTTTGGGTGCCGGTCTTCCTTTGACTCCGATGATCCACCCGAGGGAAACGGCGCAAGCTCCAACCTCGACAAACGAAGTAACCGACACTCCAAAGTCGCTAGCTATGGAGAGTGGGGGTGTATGAAAATGCCACTACAATTTTCTCTCAACATATGTGCTCAAGAGAGCATCCATAGAAGATGAATGGAGGTGATGAAGATATGGCATGAGCTAAAAAATGGTTAAAGCTTTTTGTAAAGTTGAGAGAGAGAGAGAGAGGCTAGCATGTAAATTAATCATGTAAATGAAATGATCACCCCCACCAATATGATGGCCGGCCCCCCTTTCTCCCCCTCTCCAATAAAAACATCATTTCCCAATAATCAAATAAAATAATCCAAACCATGCTTCTGACTCATGCCCATTCCATGAACAATGTTCATGCCACCTCATAAATTCCACCTCATTTATAAAAAAACAAATGAATTTCCATAAATGGAAAATCATATAAATGATGTGGCATCTTCTAGAAACTATTCCATATAAAATACGGAATACTACCTTGTACATGTACCGAAATACATATACGTGTATTCGTACCAAAATACGAATAGCCGAGAAAGAAAACGAATAGTGAACAAAAATAATAGAATACGTATATACAAATACATATATAAATTATTCAATCAAAACCGGATTTAATAAACTGGCTTAATCCTAAGCCGCTAGTATTATCAGCCGTCCGATTAAAGTCTGCGCAGCAAGTGCACAGATTTAATCGGACACCCGTATGTATCAACATACAACATATACACCATATCGCCTAAACCGTGAAAACCCTCTGTGTGGGACTCTAAAGACTCTTCAATACGCTGGCAGTGGGTTTAACCACAAGCACGTCAGCGGCACTAGCTGTACGTAACGGCTATCCAGGTATTGAGCGAAAGGGAGGCCGACGATCAAACTCATCCTGAACCCCTACTGAGCCTGTCAGTGACAATATCCGTACAGTCCGGTCTGTTCGTCTAAGAGTATCGCATATCGAGTCTAGGGGGGTGGATAAAGTCAGACCCCCAAAAACGCGATATTTAGTGTCGGTATGAAACCCATCACCACCTGAGAAACTATCGATCCTGGATCGGTAATTCTCGTCCACCGTGGCCACGGATTTATAGTGATGGCCATCCGTACACAACGCGACATCAACCCCCAATACCGGGAGAGACGAATCCCCGACGATCCGATCACCGCCTCCATATGGCTCGGGACTGTACCCAACTAAAACCTGTTTGCACGGCTCTATTGAGCCGTGGTATGGTAGTAATCAAAGCACTGTGGGAACTCACACGAGAAAAATGACGATCTCAGGTCGACAGACTAACCTGTACACATGTCACCTGGGAACTGCTATCTGACAATAGGTATAATACCAACTAGCAGGTTCCCGGCGAGTCCGTCCAGTGTACTCATAACCCAATGAGCACTTGTATACTATCTTAGGTGAAAAAACTAAAACCATTGGCTTGTGAGACCTGGCCACCGCCCCTCGTCGGGGTCTCGATCAGTATACACTAGTCTACACTGGAGTATCGATGCCCGGTCTCGATACTCCCACGACTAGGGACATTTAAGGATGTGCTTATAGACCTCCAGCTCCCACGTATGTGATCGCCATCACATTGCTGGAAGTCAAGCAAGAATCCTATGGGCTCTATCAACATGTATATGATGATAAAGACAAACCAGATAGCATACTATCATCTTGAGTAAGACTGTTTTATCGGTATAGGTCCTCACTCAATCATCATAATCACAAGTCCGCGACTATGATAATTGCCTTGAGGGCACTATAGCCAACACTCGGCAGATATGGTGGGTAACCTCAGGCACCCGAGAGGTACTCCTGTAGCCTCATGGACGTTGACAGGGAGGTTCTTGTTTGCCTAGACTTGCCATTGCTGCTGTTCCAGACTATGAGACCCGGCAGGAGGTTAAGTATAGCGTCGTTCTAAACTAGCTTTAGAAGTGCACGTATATATTATTCTGCCAGAGGGTTGTCGTGGTCAGTGGGAGCAGTGGAAGCATAGTGGGCAAGTAGCTTATGTCTAATTATAGACTCGAGCAGATATAACGGAGAGGGATCATCTATTTTTTGATGTGACAGTCATGTATTTGAATTCATCAGAATAGGGGATGGATCTGTTAAGAAGGTAGTAGGGTGTGATGTCCTGGTATTTGGATGACATACACAGAGTCGGAAGTAAAATTCCTATACTACGATCGGTTATACTGTGGTTGTCACACAGTTGTTCCTCCACACAGGATATGGATATAATATCAGACATTCTGGTTACTAGATCTATGGTTTTAGATCTAGATTTGGGTAGTTTCCCAATATAGGTACTTAGACAGTATTCTAAAGGTATTTTAGAATAGATGACTCCTTGCATGGTGGTGTACCTGCAGGTGATGGAGTCACCCTCTCTAAAGGTGTCTTATAGACTAAAGGGAAAAGGGATGTGCATGATTGGCATATCACTTGCTTAGGAAATTGAGTCAATTGTGAGATGTCAAGTACCACACCAGATGTTGTTTTTGCACTAGATACAATAAGTTTATATTAATCCAATCCTGGAGAAACATACGGAAGCAGTTTTAGAACATAAGTGGATGTTCTAGGGATTTGATGACGGCAGCCTCCTTCGGGAGACGGTTATCATTCCAGGCTTCCATAGGTGACATGGATGACAGAGTTATTGTCAGATTTATAGTTTTCCCTTTGACGAAGGGGGCAGTAGTTTGGACAGGTGGTCCAAGAGGATACTGTGGGAGGCATGGTGCAGGATGCTGATTAGGTTCAGTTGACGATACAGTCTAAGAAGTTTGGATTTGGAGTTCATTTATGAACTTGGTCCCATCAGATATCCAGACATATTCTAAGAAAGGTATTAATCAATTCGGGAGATGTCTTTCTCCACGAACTTGAGATTAAGAGAGACATAGAAAGGAACATCTGGGCGGATCCACTCACTGAGGATATCTCTCGAACATAAGGGTTTTACGAACGAGCTTTGTGAAACTGGTTAGTAGAGGAGTTGGGTGTTCGGTATCACACGGGCTGTGAGTATGCGACATCGCAATAATTAGCTTTAAGTGCAAGTGGGAGATTGTTGGATGTAGTGCCCTCAAAGTCAATTATTGGATCGCAGGAACGTGATTGCAATGATTGAGGAGGACCTATACCGGTAGGACAGTCTTACTCGAGATGATAGTATGCTATCTAGTTTGCCTTTATCATCGTGTACAGCTTTAAGTGACATGATCACTATTACACGTTGATAGAGCCCTTAGGATCCTGCTTGACTACCAACAGTATGATGGCGATCATATACGTGAGAGTTGGGTAGTCTATAAGCACATCCTTAAAAGTGGTCCCTAGTCGTCGGAGTTTCGAGACAGGGCATCGATACTCCGGAGTAGACTAGTGTATACAGTCGAGACCCCGACGAGGGGCGGTGGCCGGTCTCACAAGCCATTGGTGTCAGTTGGATCACCTAAGATATATACAGGTGCTCATTGGGTTATGAGTGCACCGGACAGGACTCGCCGGGAACATGCTAGTTGGTATTATACCTAGCGTCAGATAGCAGTTCCCTGGTGACATATGTACAGGTTAGTTCATCGACCTGAGGTCATCATTTATCTCGTGTGAGTTCCCACTGTGCTTAGATTACTACCCTACCATGGCTCAAAGGAGTCGTGCAAAAAGGTTTTAGTTGGGTACAGTCCCGAGCCACATAGAGGCAGTGAGCGGATCGGCAGTGGATTCGTCTCTCTCGGTATTGGGGGTGAGATCGCGCTGTGTCTAGGAGAGCCATTACACCAAGTCCTTAGCCAAGGCAGGTAAGAATTACTGGTAGGTATTCCAGTAGTTTCTCAGGGTGTTCCGGGCTACCCTCTGACACGACTTATACCGCTATTGGGGTCTGACGTTACCAGCCCCCTAGGCCAGATATGCGATGCTCATAGACGAACGGACCGGTCTGTACAGATATTGTCACTGATAAGCTCAGTAAGGTTCCAGGATGAGTTCGCTCCTCGGCTTCCCTTTCGGTCAGTACATGGGCAGCCGTTACGCATAGCTAGTGCTGCTGACGTGCTTGTGGTTAAACCCACTGCCAGGGTATTGACGAGTCTTTAGAGTCCCCCACAGATAGTTTCCCAAGTTCAGGCGAAACATTATAGAGGCCGTATGGTTTTATGGCAGGGTTCGAATATGCACGTGCACTTGTGCACGTGTCATATTTCGGACAGATAATACTGGTGGACTTTGGTTTAAGCCGGATCCAAGTATTATATTGAGTCGGAATATTTTAGTCTCATCATATTCGTATTCGGTCGGAATACGGATACATGTATGTTTATACAGGTGAGGGGTATTCTCGTAATCTATTACAAGATTACTTTAGAAGATGCATTTCTTTTTGGGTTAATCATTTTGGTTTAAATGAATATAGGATTTGGAAAGTGTAACTCATTTGGATGACACATTTCTTCTAGCATGTTCGTTAGTGACTCATGCTAATGAGTCACTAAGTGAGTCATGATAGAATTAATGATGTTTTGTTTTTGTAAGATATTCTTGAGGGTTTGTGTGGGATATTTTTGTGAGATCTTTTCTATGTATAAAGACACAAAACCTCTTTGTATCTTCTCACCAAAAATAGTGGACAGCCGAGGGTTATTTTGAGACTTGGTTTTTTTTGCTCACTAGAGCTTTCTTGAGCTCACAATTTCCATCTCTTTGCATCTTCTTAAACCTCCACCCTATCCCTCTCATGTGATGAGAACCCTAGGGTGTTTGGGACAAAGTATTCCACTCATTCTCTACTTCATCTTGGACATGTCGGTTAGCATACTTCATGTCTGAGTTGCCTCGGTATAGAGGCGGGAGTCCGTATAAAGATCCGTTGACGTGGTGCCACCTCGACGAGGAGGCAGGAGATCGGAGATGCCACGAGGAGCATGGGATGATGGCTAAAGACCGAAGGACACAGATCGATCGGTATAGCCTTTCTACCTTTTTACAGTTTGTTAGTTTAGCGTTAATGGCAAGATCCGGGTTATAGTATGAGATAGCGCCAGTTGTAAAAGTTTTTGTTCCGTGTTTGGCCTCAGAATGACGGCCGGGGCTTTACAATAGACTTACAGCCGGCCAGATCCGAGCCCCCCTTCGTATCGCACTTGTGTTCTTATATCATCCTGAATGCCACTCTGCAGTTGCTGAAATAATTTTTTGAACACTTTTTAAAAAATTTACAAAGAGCATTTCTTGTGTTTTCTAATTTCGTATTTTTGCGGAAGTTTTCGTTTTCGTATTGTCGTAACATCGTCTAGGCTTCTAGTTAGTCTCGGATACCATGAAGGGTTTTCTACAGAACCTCTACTAGGTTTTGGTAGCATCATACAGGCCATATTTAAAATTTATAGGGTGCTAGAGAAAATATCCTAAAGATCATACTAGAAAAGCTAGGGTAACAAAACTTTAAACACATTTCACAAGTGGTAATGGCTAAGTTTAGGTAATACAACCTTTGTAGCTCCCTACGCTAGACTTCTTGGCCACTTGAGGGTTGGAAGAAGCTTGCTTGAGATCCTCCAAGTCCACGACGATCCACCCGGAGTCCTCTTTGTCCAAGCTAAAGCCTCCACTTGATCAACAGGAGAAGTAGAAGCCAACACTGTAAACTAATGGGCAAGAGTAGTGTAGAATGGTGATGTGGTTTGTTTTCTCACTTCAAAACCCTAACTTGATCACTCTTTTGTTCACTAACCAAACCTAGAGAGCAAGAGAGTGAGGAAGAAGAAGATGGCAAATGAAGATCTCAAAGATAATGATAAAGATAAAGATAAGAACGAGAAAAGAAAATATATATATTTTCTTCTTCTCACTCTTAACTCAAGTTAATAAATATCTAGATATTTTCTTTTGGATGCATAATGGCCATGGAAATTAACCCAAGGTTAATACAAATGTTAGTGGGTGAATAAAATAATCAAGCATGATAATAATTTCCATTTCCATTTTCTTTTCCAAATAGAAATATCAACATATTTATTAAGGTGTGAGTCGTATATTGCCACCATCCACTATATCAACAACCATGATAAAATTGTGTATGCATGTATGAATGCATGCACATCTATATGTGCATCAAAGAGAATAAATGCATACATGCATGCATACAACAAAAGACAAGAAGGGTTTAAAGTGAAAAAGCTAATGGTCAATGATATATCAATACTTGATTTAGCAAACCGGTCATATCACATATGACCTGACCAATAGCAAACCGCCCAATTAATATACGGTATCACATACGCGTATTTAATCGGGTCCCCGCGCATATCTCATATGCGCACCACATCGTTTCGCCTGGACTAGGTAACTCCATTGTGGGACTCTAAGACTCGTCAATACGCCGGCAGTGGGTGATGATCATATCAAACACCCCCAGGCCGCAAGAGGTCAGCTAAACGTAACGGCCACCCGGGTATTGAGCGATCGGAAGAAAACAAGCGAACCTGTCACGACTCCCGTCGAGCCAACCGGCAACACTACCGTACAGTCCGGTCTCTTCATCAGATATGCTGCATATAGAGTCTAGGGATGGTAACGTCGACCCCAATAACTCAATAAGCTGTACCGATGAATGGTCTATAACAGATCGAGAAACTACCGATAACTCTTATCAGTAAATCTCAACAGCCCTGGCCAGGGACATACTGATATACCCAATCGCGCACAGCACGGCACCAACTCCCAATACCAGGAGAGACGAAAACCCTCCTATCATTCATCGTCTTCGTGTGTCTCGGGACTATACCCAAAAGCCACCTATTTGCATGACTCAGTAGAGTCGTGGTAGAGTGGTAATCAAAGTACAGTGGGAGAACACACAAGACTCTATGACGATCTCGGGTCTACAGACTAACATGTACCAATGTCACCTGAGAACTTCTATCCGATGATAGATATAATACCATATAGGAGTTCTCGGCGAGTCCGTCCAGTGTACCCAGTCAGCACTGAGCACCCACATACGATCTCGATGTCAAACATCAATGGATGTGGAAACATCCATCGCCCATCATATGGGTCTAGTATCATATACGCTAGTATACTCTGGTATATCGATACACCTACGACTAGGGACATTTCAGGATATGCTTATAAATTACAGATGTCCCACTAGTATGATCTCCATCATAATCACAGTAGTCATGCCAATATCCTCAAGGCTTTATCAACATGTGTGAATGAAAAAAAGCATGATCAAGTCAACATGTCAGATAAAGAAGAACCAGATAGCATGTATAAATACTTTTAGAATGCAGTCGTGTTAGTTGTATGTATGCCCTAGAGGCCAGTATTGTACAGATGTTGTATATTATATTGGATGCTTGGACATATATAGAGAGGACTTCTTGCTCGATATGATAGTATGATATCTGGTTGCCTTTTATCTTAACATGTATACTTGTCTCTTGATACTTTCTTATAGCTACATGTTGATAAAGCCCTTAGGATATGCACTTGACTACCTGGACTATGATGCAGATCATACTAGTGGGGCCATGGTTGTCCATAAGTACATCCTTTAATGTTCCTAGTCATGGGTTTATCGAGACGGGGCATCGATATACCAGAGTAGACTAGCGTATACGCTTCTCGACCCATGAGATGGGCGATGGATGATCCCATATCCATTGGTGTTTGACATCAGAGATGGTATACGGGTGCTCAGTGAAGACTGGGTACACTGGACGGACTCGCCGAGAACTCCCAGATGGTATTATACCTCACGTCAGATGGCAGTTCTCTGGTGACACTTGTGTAAGTTAGTCTGTAGACTCGAGATCGTCATAGAGTCTTCTGTGATTCCCACCATGCTTTGATTTCCACCTTACCAAGTCCATGAGGGCGTGTAAAACGGTGGTTTTTGGGTACAGTCCCGAGTCACAAGGAGGCAATGAGCGATAGGAGGGGTTTCCTCTCTCCCGGTATTGGGGGTTGATGTTGCGCTGTGCTCGATTGGCCATAACAGGGAAGTTCCTTGCCATGGCTGATTTAGAGATTTGCTGGTAAGTGTTACCAGTAGTTTCTCGACCCGTTATGAGCCTCACATCGGCATGACTTATCGGTTATTGGAGTCTGACGTTTACCACCCATAGACTTAATATGCGACATATCAGACGACGAGACCGGACTGTACGGGAAGTGTTACCGGCAGGATTTTACAGGAGTTGGAGCGGGCTTGCTTGCTGATCTTCTGATCGCTCAATACCTGGGTAGCCATTACATCCAGCTAGTACCGCTGACGGCTTGTGGGTGCTTGATGTGATCATCACCTACTGCCGGCGTATTGACGAGTTTTTAGAGTCCTACACAGAGGTTTTACTGGCTTAGGCAAAACGAAATAGGAGCGCATATGTGATATGTACGAGACCGAGAATAATGCATGTATGTGATACCGTATTCTATTCTCGCGACTTTTTGTATCGGTCGGTTATATATGATATAGCCGGGTTATCGAATCAAGTGTTGATTCGATAAGTCGATACAATGGATGTTAGCCGGTTATATGAGATATGACCGGATTATTAAATCAAGTGTTCATTTAATAATTAAGTGTATAATTGTATATTAGATATACTAATTTACATTTGCTAACACTTGTTCACTTTAGGGTTTTTCTCACATGTGCACACTTTAACATATATGTGATATATATTGAAATGTGTTATCTTATTGTATCATGGTTGATGATACACCATCCATGGGTGTGTGAGACTTACACTAAGCTAATTTTTAGTTTAGGTTTTTAATATTCAAAGTAATTACAAAATCAAGTGGAGGATTAGAAAATGCATGAAGCTTGTGGAAGCTTGTGGATGCATTGACTAATTTAACTTGAGTTTGTTTTTACTATGGATTTTTATTAACCCAACCATAACAATTACCCTAGGGTTAAGTCTCTACATGAGTTAGTATATGATACTCACTCACCATGGTTAGCACACTCACTTGATCATTATCCTTTTCACTTTCTTTTGTTCATCTTCTTCTTCATTGAACAAGAGAAAAAGAAAACTAAGGTTTGATCCAAAGTGAGAATCCTTGTAAGAAACAAAATTCCAAAGAGAACCCACTTCCTATTTCTCCATCCTCTACTAGACTAGCACTTTAGTTTAGGGTGTTTACTTCACTAATTCTCTAGTTAGTGAAGTAGGAGCTTGAGTCGGAATTCCCTCGACGTAGATCATCTTCGGCCTCGGAGACTTCAAGCAAGGTCGCATCCTTTGCGACGTGAAGCCATGCAAGAGCCCGGGAGAACCTTGATCGCAGTGAAGGGACTTCAACAAGGAGCAAATGAAGTGAAGGACCTATCTACAAAGGTTGTATTTCGAATCCCTTTAGAGTAAAGTTGTTTTCTTGCTATATGTTTCGCCTAAACTTTAGTATACGATCTTGCTTAGGGTTGTTCGGCACCTAAAAAATTTAATTTTGTCATGGTCGATGTCTTGTGGAGCCTTGTTAGTGTGCCCAGTAACCCTATAGTGGTATCAGAGCCTAGCTAGAGCATTAGGCGATTCGTTAACGAAGTTTAAACCCCGATCGAACCCGAAAACCTCAAAGTTAACCCCCTCTCTGTACATTTTTTCAAAACTGTGTATTTTCAGCATTAAAAATATCTTAAAAAATCAGCCGGGTTTTCTAAGCAATACTGTTCAAAACGAGCACTTGAATCGTACGGACGACCGCGGTTCCGCGGCAAATACCTGCTTGTGCCGCGGAACCGCGGCAGTAGGGTGACATTTGTGTTTTTTGTTTGCACGGTAATGTTTAATTCTTCTGTTGTATTTTTATTGGTATTTTAAATTTGACTCAAGTGTTAAGTATTCAGGGGTTTATTTTGTAATCATCGATTCGATCGGAGAACTTAATTTTTTTTTGTTATTCCTGATAATTTTGAAAGTATTAAAATGTTTGAACGGATATCATTAACTCAATTTTTCCCGGCACGAAAAATTTTCAAGTGTTGAATTTTTCTCGGGTTTAAATCTTTCGGAAAAACGTGCATGTGATGCGATGGACCTTCTAGAAGACAACAAACCTTAACTCGATTATGTGACCGTCTTGAACTGCCCTTTGAACCTTAGGGTTTGGGGCAGTACGGCGTGCCACATGTGAGGCGTTGGCTTGACCCTTCTACGGCTGGACCGTTGCTACTGTGACGTATTCTGGAATTTTTGAACTTCGCTCAAGTGTTGAGCTATTTAGGAAATCTTGGGTATTTGATTATTCGATCGGAAAGTTTAATACTGTCTATTTATCTGGAATGTGATACAATATGTGGAATTCATACAGTTAGGCATGAAATGCAAAATATGTGATATTTCGGATTTACGATGTCTAAAGAGATTATGGATTCCAAATGTTGTAGTTTTACACTTTCTTTTCTGCGACCGTAAGTGTAATATGTGATATCACCGGTATCGTTGCTATATGTCAACGACAATTGGGATGCGCATATTTACTTACGATGAAGACATGTGATGTTCTGTGTTGCTGGATATGTTATATTGGATCGTCGCGTTCTGAATAGCCGGGGGTTTTATATGAGATGAGAGTTTTTTATTTTCATTCATGTAAAATTAAATGTATGTAATATTCTTTTATTGGGGCACTTCCGGGTCGAGGTTGATGTCACCATTTGTATATTATTTACTTTTCCGCACTAGGATAGACCCAAGGAGGAGAGCATAAGTAACCGGGTTCTGGAGTCCAGTGGGAGACCAACTCGAGGAGTCGAGTCCGGGTCTCCTAACTCTAGAATTGGTAGGGTTGCTTGCCGCTCTCGTAGGGGTCTAGGGGTGTGGGTTTGGCTATTCGTCGCGACCGTGGAATCCGTGTTTTACAGAGGCTCAAAATAAAACACGGACGTCCTAGTATATCCAATGTTTCATATGTTTCTTCTGTTGCGATATCTGTGATGTGATCATGTGATGTTCTGTGATAAAAACTGTATATAGTATATATGATATATTATATAGACGTTACTTATCTTTTACACCCGCGCTAGCCCTGCCCTGCTCTGCCGTTAGTTACCAAACCTAACGGTGGAAGAGGGGACATCGGGGCGAATGCGGATGGCATAAGTGTACGTCGTATTTATCTGTGATGTTTAGGTGACTTAAATGATGGGACTTCATTAATGTGATTAGTGAAAGAAAAGAAACCTAAAAGATGTTGTAGAATCAAATTTTCATATAAAAAGGGGTAGCTACAGTTTTGCTTTGCATAGCGGTATATATGATATACCCTGCACCTTATTCGATGGGGAAAGAGCCGAGATCCCTTCACCGGGAGTGACCTCTTTAGCAATACTGGCAGATGCTACAAAACTCGGTTTGGTTTTTGATTGCTTTTGGAGTTTTGCTTTGCATAGTGATATATATGATATGTCCTGCACCTTATTCGATGAGAAAAGAGCCGAGATCCCTTCACCGGGAGTGACCTCTTTAGCAAAACTAATGAAAGCCTCAAAATCACTCCATTTCAAAATTCACTCGATTCTACAATGATATCAAGTTCATTACGCAATAGGTTTTCAGAAAAACCTGTCGTGGCCCTCCGTCATTTCAGATAAGTCATGCTTAGTATTCGTGCTGCGTTTGTTGACCTTGTTAAGGCGTAGTGTGCGGTAGCTGACCAGTATTTATCTGCTTATGCATAGATGCAGATTCGATTAGGGTAGTCGTACAGCCTTGTTGACCTTGTTAAGGGTCGTGCGGGTGGGTTTAACTGAATCAAGAAATGACGGGTTGAACTTGACTTACGGTCTATGGTTTGTTGACCTTATCAAGATCATAGATCGTTTGGGGCAAAATATTATCGGGAATTTCAAGTGTTGAGATTTGCAATGAGATTGCATACCTTCTATGAGATAGTTGGATCCCGATACCCACTGCGAGTAATTGTTACTCCTGGAAGCGTTTTACACAGGACAATTAGCCGATCAAGTAGGTGTCTAGAAAGGTGTCAACGGGGTTACGCCTCTGGGAAAACGAGCTTTACTTTAATTAGGTCCGTGTGAAAGCACGGGGAACCTCCCTCAAAGTACCGACACTGGCCTGGCTGAAAGATTGGCAAAGTTGTAGGGTGTAATTAATCCCGGCTAGTCTTTCTTTTTAGGGTTTGAAAGAAGATTTGATAAAAATAGTGGGAGCCATCCTTATTAGATAAAATAATAACCAATCTGATCTTGCAAGAGCATACGCTAAAGTGTTTTCTTCTCTCTCTCTCCAGGTAGCGACCATTTCATGCCTTAATCAAGATAATAATATGGATGTATTGACCGAACCCGCATGATATACTGTGCTGGGGAACGTTGGTTCCGTTCTTTCTTATAAGAGTTATAAGACTGAACAGAATATAGGGGAATACCAGGATTCCCATGCCACCCGAATGAAGAAAGTACATGTTGATGCATTTTCTTCGGGTGTGTTCGTTACGGAGAACTGTTTCTCCATTTGCTCTACGTCCTGGGTATTAGATACCGGGTCAGGATCCCATATATGTAATCAGTTACATGGGCTTAGAAAAGGTAGAGAACATAGAGAAGGTGATAAAGACATAAGGGTTGGAAATGGTGCAATTGTTGCAGCTAAAACCGTCGGGGAATATCACCTTGTATTGCCAACTGGTAATACATTGGTTCTGAACGAATGTTATTACATGCCGAACCTGATATGCAACATTATATCGATTTCTTTACTATGTAAAGAGGGATATAATTTTGTATTACAGGATAATGTTATGAACATTTTCCTTAACCAAAAGTTGGTTAGATCAGGCACGATGTGCAATGGCATTTATGTTCTAAATCATTCAACAGTTCTGAGCATAACAAACACACACAAGAGGAAGAGTTCAGAACTGAACGAATCCTTCTTGTGCCATTGTAGACTGGGTGACATCAATGTGACACGACTAGCTAAGTTGCATAAGGATGGATATTTAAATCCGTTTGAATTTTCATCTTATGACACTTGCCAGTCATGTCTCAAAGGCAAGATGACCAAAACTCCGCTTATGGGACACGGAGAAAGATTTACGGAACTCTTGGGACTGGTACATAGTGATGTATGCGGCCCGATGTCTACAAATGCCAGGAATAGTTCTGCGTACTTCATTACATTCACTGACGATCTCTCTAGATTCGGATATGTGTTCCTGATGAAACACAAATCAGAAGCTTTTGAGAAATTTAGAGAATATAAACAAGAAGTCGAGAACCAAACCGTAAAAAGTATTAAAATCCTTCGATCTGATCGAGGAGGTGAATACTTGAGCAATGAATTCCTGGACTTCCTAAAAGAGAATGGGATTCTCTCTCAGCTGACTCCTCCATATACACCACAGCACAACGGTGTATCAGTACGGAGGAACCGCACCCTATTAGATATGGTGCGCTCTATGATGAGCACAGTTGAGTTACCTATTTCCTTCTGGGGGTATGCACTGGAGACAGCAGCATACCTATTGAATCAAGTTCCATCTAAATCTGTACCTACCACACCATATGAAATATGGAGTGGGAAGAGACCATATCTTAAACGAGTTAAGATATGGGGTTGTCCAGCCTTTGTCAAAAGACAAAATCCGGACAAACTCGAGGCACGGTCAGTTCTTTGCAAGTTTGTGGGATATCCAAAAAACTCATATGGGTATTTTTTCTACCACAGTGAGGAACAAAAGGTGTTTGTTACTCAACATGCCATCTTTTTAGAAAAGAAATTTCTTGTAAAAGAAATTAGTGGCAGAGTGGTAAGAGGTTCCAGATACACAAACTTCAACTGAAGATTTAGTAGAACCGGAGGATTCGGTAGTTCCCGATGAACCCCAGCCACTCCTCCGATCTAGTAGGGTTCCTCACCCACCTAAGAGATACTACTATTTTCTAATGGATGGTGGGAGCGAGGATTGCATCATGGAGGATGATGACCCAACTAACTTCGAGCAGGCCATCACGAGTGGAGACTCAGTGAAATGGCTGGATGCAATGCGGTCCGAGATGGAATCCATGTACACCAACAAAGTATGGACTTTGGAAGTTGCTCCTGAAGGGGTAAAACCCATTGGGAGCAAGTGGATCTGCAAGAAAAAACTTGGTGTAGATGGGAAAGTGGAGACTTTCAAAGCTAGACTTGTTGCAAAGGGTTTTCGTCAAAGACCTGGTGTGGACTATGACGAAACTTTTTCTCCAGTGGCTATGCTTAAATCCATCCGGATCATGCTTGCCATCGCTGCATATCATGATTACGAAATCTGGCAAATGGATGTTAAGACCGCCTTTCTAAACGGTGATTTAGAAGAGTGGGTGTACATGACTCAGCTAGAGGGCTTTGTAGATAGTGGGAGCAGCGGGAAGGTGTACAAGCTGCTTAAATCCATTTATGGATTAAAGCAAGCATCGCGGAGTTGGAACATCTGCTTTGACGTCGTTATCAAAGAGTTTGATTTCTTCAAAAACATAGATGAACCTTGTATCTACAAAAATATGGCAGAGAGTAAGGTTGTCTTCCTCGTATTGTACGTGGACGACATACTCTTGATAAGAAATGATATTCCTCTGCTGCAATCGGTCAAGCTCTTCTTATCACAAAGATTCTCAATGAAAGATCTTGGTGATGCCTCTTGCATATTGGGAATTATGATCTATAAAGATAGATCTAAAAGGATATTAGGATTGTCCCAATCCAGGTACATTGACACCATACTAAAGAGGTTTAGTATGGAAGAGTCCAAACGTGGGTTTTTACCCACGATCTCAGGGCTCACTCTGTCAAAAAAGATGTCTCCCAAGTCTGATTTGGAGAGAGCTCGCATGCAAGGGATACCCTATGCTTCGGCAGTAGGCTTTATCATGTACGCGATGCAATGTACCAGACCTGATGTAGCATACTCACTAAGTGTAGTGAGTAGGTATCAAGCTGATCCTGGAGAGAATCACTGGACATCTATGAAGAGCATTCTCAAGTACTTGCAAAGGACTAAAGTGATGCTCTTGGTGTATGGTAACGGAGAACTCCAAGTGGAGTCCTTTACCGATTCGAGATTCCAGAGTGATAAAGACGACTCTAAGTGGCAGTCGGGATTTGTCTTTACCCTTTACGGAGGGGCGGTTAGCAAGAAGAGTTCCAAGCAGGAAACCGTGGCAGACTCGACGATGGAGGCTGAATACATTGCTGCCAACGATGCTGCCAAAGAGGCTGTCTGGATCAAGAAGTTCATTACTGAACTTGGAGTGGTTCCATCCATTGAGCATCCAATACCTTTGTATTGCGATAACAATGGAGCGGTGGCTTTGGCCAAGGAACCCAGGTCCCATCAGCGATCCAGGCATATTCTGAGGCGGTATCACCTGATCCGGAAGATAGTTGATCGCCGGGAGATCGAGGTCAGGAGGGTTGACACGAAGAACAACACAGCGGATCCACTCACGAAAGCCATTCCCCAGATACAGTTTGATAGACTATTCGGGATGCTCGGTATGCGATACTACAGCAGCTGGCCCTAGTGCAAGTGGGAGATTGTTAGTTGTATGTATGCCCTAGAGGCCAGTGTTGTGCAGATGATGTTTATTATATTAGATGGTTGGACATATATAGAGAGGATTTTCTTGCTCGATATGATAGTATGCTATCTGGTTGCTCTTTATCTTAACATGTATACTTGTCTCTTGATACTGTCTTATAGCTACATGTTGATAAAGCCCTTAGGATGTGTACTTGACTACCTGGACTATGATACAGATCATACTAGTGGGGCCATGGTAGTCCATAAGTACATCCTTTAATGTTCCTAGTCGTGGGTGTATCGATACGGGGCATCGATATACCAGAGTAGACTAGCGTATACGCTTCTCGACCCATGAGATGGGCGATGGATGATCCCATATCCATTGGTGTTTGACATCAGAGATGGTATACGGGTGCACAGTGAAGACTGGGTACACTGGACGAACTCTCCGAGAACTCCCAAATGGTATTATACCTCACGTCTGAAGGCAGTTCTCTGGTAACACTTGTGCAGGTTAGTCTGTAGACCCGAGATCGTCATAGAGTCTTGTGTGATTCCCACCGTGCTTTGATTTCCACCTTACCACGTCCATGAGGGAGTGCAAAACGGTGGTTTTTGGCTACAGTCCCGAGTCACATGGAGGCTATGAGCGATAGGAGGGGTTTCGTCTCTCCCGGTATTGGGAGTTGATGCTGCGCTGTGCTCGATTGGCCGTAACAGGGAAGTCCCTGGCCAGGGCTGATTTAGAGATTTGCTGGTAAGTGTTACCAGTAGTTTCTCGACCCGTTATGAGCCTCACATCGGCACGACTTATCGGTTATTGGGGGCTGACGTTTACCACCCCTAGACCTGATATGCGACATATCAGACGAGGAGACCGGACTGTACGGGAAGTGTTACCGGCAGGCTTTTACAGGAGTTGGAGCGGGCTTGCTTACTGATCTTCTGATCGCTCAATACCCGGGTAGCCGTTATGTCCAGCTAGTACCGCTGACGGCTTATGGGTGCTTGATGTGATCATCACCTACTGCCGGCGTATTGACGAGTATTTAAAGTCCTACACAGAGGTTTTACTGGCTCAGGCAAAACGAAATAGGAGCGCATATGTGATATGTGCGAGACCGAGAATAATGCGTGTATGTGTTACCGTATTCTATTCTCGCGACTTTTTGTATCGGTCGGTTATATATGATATAACCGGGTTATCGAATCAAGTATTGATTCGATACGTCGATACAATGGATGTTAGCCGGTTATATGAGATATGACCGGATTATTAAGTCAGGTGTTGATTTAATAATTAAGTGTATAATTGTATATTAGATATACTAATTTACATTTGCTAACAGTTGTTCACTTTAGAGTTTTTCTCACATGTGCACACTTTAACATATATGTGATATATATTGAAATGTGTTATTTTATTGTATCATGGTTGATGATACACCATCCATGGGTGTGTGAGACTTACACTAAGTTAATTTTTAGTTTGGGTTTTTAATATTCAAAGTAATTACAAAATCAAGTAGAGGATTAGAAAATGCATGAAGCTTGTGGAAGCTTGTGGATGCATTGACTAATTCAACTTGAGTTTGTTTTTACTATGGATTTTTATTAACCCAACCATAACAATTAGCCTAGGGTTAAGTCTCTACATGAGTTAGTAAATGATACTCACTCACCATGGTTAGCACACTCACTTGATCATTATCCTCTTCACTTTCTTTTGTTCATCTTCTTCTTTATTGAACAAGAGAAAAAGAAAACTAGGGTTTGATCCTAAGTGAGAAACCTTGTGAGAAACAAAATTCCAAAGAGAACCCACTTCCTATTTCTCCATCCTCTACTAGACTAGCACTTTAGTTTTGGGTGTTTACTTCACTAATTCTCTAGTTAGTGAAGTAAGAGCTTGAGTCGGAATTCCCTCGACATAGATTATCTTCGGCCTCGGAGACTTCAAGCAAGGTCGCATCCTTCGCGTCGTGAAGCCATGCAAGAGCCCGGGAGAACCTTGATCGCAACGAAGGGACTTCAACAAGGAGCAAATGAAGTGAAGGACCGATCTACAAAGGTTGTATTTCGAATCCCTTTAGAGTAAAGTTGTTTTCTTGCTATATGTTTCGCCTAAACTCTAGTATACGATCTTGCTTAGGGTTGTTCGGCACCTAAAAAATTTAATTTTGGCATGGTCGATGCCTTGTGGAGCCTTGTTAGTGTGCGTAGTAACCCTACAAGTCGAGCAAGAATGTACACTGATTATATATACATGTATAAATACATCCACTATCAAATAATGGCCTCTAGGGTATAAATATATCCAACAATATATGCTTATTTAAAGTAGTGCAAAAGCAATATCTGGTATTGTACAAAACATTACATGATAGACTCAACTGCCTATACAAATGATATGCCATTCATGTCTGCCCTTTTCTTCATCAGTCTAAAAGACATCCTTTTTAGAGAAAGTGACTCCATCACCTGCGGATACACCACCACGCTAGGAGTCGTCCATTTTAAAATACATTTAGAATGCAGTATGACTACCCGATTGGGAAATTTCCCAAATTTAGATCTAAAATCAAGGATCTAGTCAGCAGAACTCTTGATATACTATCCATATCCAACGTGGATAAAACACTGTTTGACAACCAAAATCTAACTGAATGTGGTATAAGAACATCACTTCCTATCTGGAGTATGTCATCCAAATTCCAGGACAATACTCCCTACATCCTTCTTACTAGGTTCACCTTTGTTTTGATGAAGTCAATAACCTTGACTGTCACGTCAAAACCAGATGATCCGTCTCCGCTATCCTTGCTTTAGTCTACGAATAGACATGAGCAACTTGCACACCTTCTGCTGCTCCCACTGACTATGATAACCTTCTGACAGAGTCATATACATGTGCACTTCCAAAATCTCATTTGGAAAGACGTTATAGTCACCCATCTACCAGATATCATAACCATGAACTGTATCAGCGCTAAATCATATCCATATGGACTTCAGCATAGACACTGAAGTAAAAGTCACATCAAAATCCACAACGGGTATTTGATGAAGACTCTTTACAACAAGTCTAGCCTTATTAGGTTAGCACCTTTCTACCTGCATAGATCTCGAAAGATCTACTTTCTCCTAATGGGTTTTACCCCTTCAGGGGCACCCAGCAAAGTCTAAAATCCATGATTTGCTGAAGTGCGTGGAGTCCATCTTGGGTATGAAAGATCTGGTCACTTGGAAGTTACCATTTCGTCTGACCTGCTGATAACAAATAGGTGGAATAGCAGTGTCGAGTCATATCCATGTAGAGTTCAGCATAGACATTGAAGTAAAAGTCACATCACAATCCACAACGGGTATTTGATTAAAACTCTTTACAACAAGTCTAGCCTTATTAGGTTGCTACCTTTCTACCTGCACAGATCTTTAAAGATCTTCTTGCTCATAATGGGTTTTACCCCTTAAGGAGCACCCAGCAAAATCTAAAATCCATAATTTGCTGAAGTGTGTGGAGTCCATCTTGGATATGAAGCATCTGGTCACCTGGAAGTTACCACTTCCTATGATCTGTTGACAACTTGTATGTTCATCATTACCATGATGCTGACCTCTCTGTCACTGTCTACGAGAAAATCGAAGCATCTCTCGGGTGCCTAAGGTCACCTACTAAAATCTGCTGAATGGATAACGGTTTGTCAAGTCCAATTGAATCCTTAGGTTCTGCTAAATTTTCGGTAACCGTTTGTGGTTCTGGAATCACTTCCAATTCTACCATACTCCCACTAGTTTCCTTTGCAAAAATATCCTTTTATAAAATGGTGGCGAGTCAAGAACAATATAACTATTGATCTTGAGAATTGTAGAAACAAAATCCAAGTGAATGCTTGGAATAATCCACAAACTGCCATTATTGAAGCGTGCGTCGAGTTTATCCGGATTCTGTTTTTAAACAGAAATCTGATTACTCCAAATCTCAACAACCATTCCATATCTATATAGAATCAAGACACTAATTTAGATGGACCCGGATTAAAAAGTCATGCAGCTATTTCCAGTGCATAGTACCTAATGGAAATAGGCCAATATAGCATTATTTATCTTGGAGTGCGTCTACGGATGAGTAACCTGTGAGAGAATCAAGTTCTCGATATTACTATGATGGAATACCTAGCATAAGTCTCTATATCTTCGATCACCTTGAAGAATCCCGATACTTCCAACGTATGGTTCTCTACTTTATTCTTATACCTACAAATTTCTCAAAATCTTTGATCTTGCATTATTATGAATATGTGTCTAAAACTAGAGAACTCATAAATAATCCTGAATGAAGTAAGAGTACTAACCCCTTTGTCCCGAAGGACACTGGACAACATAGATTTTCATGTATAAGTCCCAAGAGTATACCAACTCAAATTCTATGTTTTGTAAATAGAAATCTGTATCTTGGTTAAGAATGTCTTACACTGTTATTCAATGCACCTTACCTTATCCTCAACTGATAAAGGTAAATGTTCACAACACAATTTTCAAAAATGTATATCTCACTTTATATAAAATAAAGGTACAGATATTTCATTTTAAAATTTGGTGCATAACAACGGTTATTCAATACCAAATATTTGTCGTCAGGAGAAAACCAGGCGATTTAATCCAATATCACCAATTACAACTAATTCCGATATTGAGGATCAAATTGCCCATATCTCAATATTCTGCTCCTATTCATCATCTGTAACAATGTACAGATGTGAGATCCAAAACTTGTAAATACATACCCTGGAGTCAGAATTGATTTGGAAAACAGTTCTCTATTACATGTACACGGAAAAACTGAAACAAGAAAATGTTTCATCGGTGATGGTCAGGTATTCCTAGTTATGCCTTTTCCATTATCCAGATTCATGACAGTAGTCGCAATTTTCTTTGCCCTCACTTAAATCCCTTTATATGTCTTTACATCTTACCTTCTGTACACTGTCCTTAGGCTAATTGAATTTCTTCCTTCCCTACCTTTCGGTACTAGCCTGAGGTATGGAAGAAGACTATCCAATAAGCGTAACAGGTGTACTCTCCTAATCAAGGAGCTCTCGCAACCTGAGAAAAGGTAAAGAGAAGAGACAACCGAATAATCATATTCAATTTCTTCAGAATCTGTGGCCATCTTCAACTGAAGTATCTTTCTTCGAGTTCATATGTAACTATACGATGGTCGTTCCAAGAAATATGGATCATCGTAGTGATACTACGTGTTCTGAAGAAATGCAAAGGTTAGAATAGGAGTGGAAGGAATATATGCGACTTTGTTATGATTCATGACAAGCCAAAGCCAAAGGGTGTAAGAAGGTTCGGTCAAATTGGTGCATGAGTTTTTAAGGTATGTCATGGGTCTCTATACCAGAGAGAGAGAAAAGAAACACTAAATGTGCACTCTATCAAGATCAGATTGGTTATCACTTTATCTAATCAGGATGGCTTCCGCTGTTTCCTCGAATTCTCCTTGAAACCCTAAAAGGAGAACTAGTCGGGATCATTTACACTCTACAAGTTCGCTAACCGTTCATTTAGGCCAGTTTTGGTACTCTGAGGGAGGTCCCCCATGCTTTCGCACTGACCCAATAAATAACCCCGTTTCCGTAGAGGCATAATCTCGTTAACACTTTCTACACACCTAATAGGTTAGCAAATTGTGAAGTGAAAAATCTCCCGAAGAGTAATACATACTCATCAGTGGGAATCGGGACACAACTATCATTATGTGACAACCTGACGGAATGCACTCAAGTCATCACACTCCAGAAGGTATGCGCATGCCCGGCAAGATTCCCATATGTTTGAAACTCCTGATATGGTTATTGTCCCTAGGACCCAAGTGACCTTGACTAAATATCAAAATTCTAAAGGGTACTAGTCAAGTTCTACCCGTCATTATCTTGATTGCATTAGACCCACCCGCATGACACCTGACTAAAGATCAAAAATATCGCACTATTGTCCTAACCAATCGCATTACCATGCAATAGAAATTTATTACATAGCTACCAAACACTACGCTTCGACTAAAGATCGAAATACGCAGCATGAATATTAAGCAATACTAATCTGAAATGACAGAGGACTGCGGCTGGTTTTTGGCGAAAAACCTTTAACGTAATGAACTTGATATCGTTGAAGGAACTCGAGTGACTTTAAAATGGAGTGGCTTATGCTCAGCTTTTTAAAACTAGTAACACAGTCTTTTTCTTAAGAGTGAACTCCAAATGAAGGGATCAAGGCTCTTTCCTCATAGAATGAGGTGCGAGATATTCCTAACCGAATACCTCTATGCAAAGCAAAAGAATACAACCATGAGTTTGGAAGAAAACCGAGTAGTTTTAAAATTAATTCCGACAACATCATTTAGGTTTATTTTTCCTTGAATTATTTCAATTATGTGTTCCTATCAATTTATGTTTCCAAGCAACAAAAGAAACAACCAAAATGACATGCTTTTTCTATGCCATCCGCATTCGCCACGGGGTCCCGTCATGCACCATTAGGTTACATAACTAACAGCAGAGCGGGGGTTGGACTAGCGCGGATGCAAAACATATAGAAGCATATAATAAATATATAATATATATATATATCAACATCGTAGGGAGATAATAGTCATCACAGCAGATAAAAATCATTACAAGCATGCGAACAACAATATGGACTGGCAGAAAAACTAGGAGCCCCGCATTTCATTGAGCTGTAAATGAAACACGACGTTCCCCGGTTATCTGGATAGCCCGTACAAAGTCGATCCTAGACCCCTACGAGTACGGTAAGTGTTCATATCAGATTTTTGCGTTTTCATACCGCCCAATTTTTATCACATTGCATGTCGGTAGATACTCTTGAGCCGTGTTTGCTAGTCAATTGCAGGATACAGGTTCCCGGTTCTCAAACGGAGAAATTCATGGAAAACACGACAAAAATCCGGTTCCTGCCAACCACAGATAAAACACGGTCTCCGCTCTCCATCCGTATGCTGCCAGATACCTGTTTAGGAAGACAAAATATCAAATCAATGTCGTTTTCAGGCACAAGGCTCAATGGTAGCACAAGATCCAAGAGATCTACGCGGAGCTCGAGACAATCATGACAAAATCTTAACAAAAAGTCCACCTTTCCATCAACAGAAATTCTGGAAAAATCGTGAAAACAATTGGAGAAAATACATATTCCAGAAGAAAGTGCTCAGAAAACCAGGCCACCACAAAAAGGACCAAAGCCCAACTCCACAATTCGGCCGCGGAAGGACGGCCAAAGGGGGGTATTGGCCGCGCTTCCGCGGCCATTCTGGCGCCAGACAAGAAGGGTTTTGGAGGGTAGTTTGGTCTTTTCATCAGGGTTCTGTTGGTTGCCCTAGGGTTTCATGTTTTGGCCTATAAATAGCCCAGAAGTTTGTGAAGGAAAGGGGCCAATTCTTGTATTTCTTTTGCTAGGTTTTAGTTACATGTTCTTCTTCCTCTTCTCACCTCTTCTCCATTAAACTTGTAAGTGAGCTTTTGAGTGAAGAGTGATGAATAAAGAAGACCATTTTATGATCATGCTTGTCTCCTTATCTTTATGCTTGTTGTAATTTTAATTCGTTAAGTAGTTGTTGTTATTTCCTTGTTGTTTATTTCTTCTCTCTTTTTCTTTATCATTCATACGACAATGATACTTACGCTTGATCCTCGCCAAGGTGAGGTCGCAAATAGTTAGTCGTATTCTTCTAGTCTCCTTCTTTCTATCTTCCTCTTTTGTTTGTTTTATTTTTCCGGATGATGATGTGTGAGTAGTTGTATACTTGTTAGGGTAGGATAAGGGAAGTTTGAGAGAAGGAAATCTCTCTCACTCTTTCCTTGCCCAACAACTTAAATCGACTCCCGTTAATTGAACCACAATCCGCTCCTTACGGCACCCTATCCTACATGATAGCGGTGATTCCGTAGTGAGACCGGTTGTGGTTGAATTAACCGGAGGTTATGGATAAGAGCTAAGAACGGACGGACAAGCACCAAAAGGAAGGACTATGCGTTGGAAAGCCTAGCTTATACTCGCAAGTTCCTTCCTAGTCGTGCTAATCCCCGTTGTTGCCGATTACCGTAACACCGCGATTAAGTGGGGCAACGAAAGATGTGGAGACTCCTAACTCAAACTAACCTAATCCTAACCCTAACAAGCTCTCTTTAAATATCAACTTACACTTAGATAGTTACAAACGAAATCTGAACAACCGGACTTAACTCGTCGAAAAACACATAGAAAAAGATTCCCATCTCCCTGCGGACGACCCGTACTCAACCGGCTAGCTACGTGCAAAACCGTCTTGATTGCGGTATTTAAAATTAAACTTGAACACGCTCGTATCCTAACAATCAAATGGCGCCGTTGCCGGGAAGACGGTAGTCTATTTCTAAGTGAAATTTCGGGTTAATTTGTGAATATAAAAACAACCAAAAACCAAAAAAAAATATACTTTGTAAAGATCATCTTGTTATTCTTGATTAGTTTTTGTGCAAGCGTGCAGGAAATACGAAGCTCAAGATCGACGCCAAAGACGTTGGAAATACTGAGTTCAAGTACAGTGCCAAAGACGTGGGAAGATAGACCCACAGTTCGCGGCTATACCGCGACGGACAAAAACGAAGCATCCGGTCTACTGTAGAAATCTGGAGCAGATACAGTGAGCATATTAGAATTCCACACATCCAGACAAGCAGAGGAGACCAAACAGAGCCCACACCAGAAAAATAAAGCACCAATTCCTCATTTCCGCCGCGGAACAGCGGCATTAGAGCCTTATTGCCGCGCAACCGCGGCCACTTTGTGGGGTCAGTATGCCATCTTCTCTCTGTAAGTCCCTCTGCCTCTCTCCACTTCTCTGAACTCCACTGAATTGTGTTTTCTGCAGGCTTCTTTGCGCAAATTCTTCTCCCCCTTCCAATAAACTGTTCTTGTGCAGGATTCTTTGCGCCGCAAATAAAATTGTTTGCTGTTGATATTGTTACTGTTTTGCATTCTTTAATACGGACTTAAGGGGCTTGAAACCAATCTAGATTGGGTGGGGATTTCATCACCCTTCCCAGGACCCCGGAAATCACTAAAGCATATGCATTGTCCACTGTAAATTAAAAAAAATACTAGACTTCAGCCCTAAGGACTTCGCGCTCATTAGGAGAAGATAAACCTTGTTTAGAACCTCGCTTAACCGTATATTGTTTACGGGGTGTCTAGGAAAGTGTTAAAGGCGCAACCGCCGAAAGAGAAAGGGTTATTTAATTAAGGAACTTCGCGAAAGCGTTGGACAACCTCCCCTTATCTCTGCACTTACCTGGCCTCGTGATCCGTGTATTGTTAAGCCCGTTTCTCGACATTGTTTAACTTCGACAATCAAGTTCAGGAGCAGGTCTAGTAGACCTAGGTTACCCTAGATCTAGGTGTGATTGTGCATATCTTGTTTGTGATTGCTTAAGCCGTATTTCCGTACATATTTCTGTAAATCTCTTTCTAAAAAAAAAAAAAGAAAAAAATCAAAAACTTTTATAAAAACTTGCCCTTTTGTCGCCAAATCCATTTTCACCCAGCACCCATCACCTTTCTTCATTGACGTTTTCTTACCCTCACCGTCTCCGCTTTGACTATACTAAACTCGTTTAGTGTATGTCCGCTTGGACTCGGGACACTAGCGCCCGTCTAGTCCGCGTTACGTTAGTCGCGACCGACTACGCGATCGACTCCGAAGTCGATACTCCGTCCACTCCTCTTTCACCCCTTCCTTTGCCGGTCAACTCTGACGTTGACCGGAATTCTGTTCATACATCTTCACCTTCACCTTCACCTTCACCAACCTCTTCTTCCGCGATGTCGGGATTTAATCCGAACATCTCGTTGACCATCCCTGGATTGGCTCCACCTCCTATGGAGACCAATCTCCCACCACCTCCGCCTGTTGTAGCGCCGCAGCGAATTGCGCTCCAGGATCGTTTCTACCCTACCCGTTCTGCACTTCCCACCTGCCTTTCTCTTCCTCCGGCCAATGGGGACAACTTTGAAATTAAGCCCCATTTCATCAACATGCTTCCACGTTTTCATGGGCTTGAATCTGAAGATGCCTATATCTTCATAAATAAATTTCAAAATGTCTGTGCCATGATGAAAACCACCCAGCTGTCGGACGATGCTATATGTCTACGGGTCATTCCGTTCACTTTATGCGATCTCGCAGAAAAATGGCTGTATAGCACCGCTTCCCACTCAATCACCAGCTGGGACGAGTTTGTTAAAGCGTTTCTGAAAAAATTCTACCCAAATCATAAGACCGCAAGAATTCGAAATGAGATCAACCAATTCTCCCAGCTTCCTTCTGAACCCTTCTGGAAGTGCTTTGACCGATACAAAGACCTTCTTGTTCAGTGTCCTCACCACGGTATAGAGAAATGGCAACTCTGCCAAACCTTATACGAGGGACTGAACCCAGCAACGAAGCAGTTGCTGGAAACCATCTGTCAGGGCCACTTCCTATCCAAATCTGACGAGGAAGCGTGGCAGTTCTTTGACGATCTTGCGGAGCAAACGCTACAGTGGGAGAGCACCAGACCGACTCCTTCTTCTTCTTCTACCACCACTTCTACCGGTCAGTCTAGGGTAGGAATTCACCAGCTTGATGTCTCTATTGCGATGAGAGCTGAAATGGCTGCAATAACAAAAAAGCTTGAAGCAATAGAGAGCAAATTTTCTGCTCCTACTCCTGCCCCTGTTCTCCCCCTTCGTACCATCTGCGCTTGTTGTTCCGATCCATCCCACTTGACCGAAGAGTGTCCTTACAATCCACCCCCGCAAGGACAGGATCAGGTTAATGCTGCCTTCCAGCAAAGACCGAGGAATGATCCATACTCTTCCACCTATAATCCCGGTTGGAGGAACCACCCCAATTTCGCCTGGAATCAGAATCAGAATCAATTCCAGGGCAACAATTTCCAAAGGGGCCCTCCACCGCAACAACAAGCGCAACAACAAACTCAGTATCAGCAGCCCTTCCAACCCCAACCTTACCAAAACCAGACGAACAACTTTGCACCGAACAATTCCTTTCCACCAAACAACTTTGTTCCGTCGAACAACGATAAGGTTTCCTCGCTCGAGCGAAGTCTGGATGCGTTTGTTAAACAATCGACTCAATCCACCGCCAACATCCAGTCTTCGATCCAATCCTTAGTGCAACACACCGCCGCACACGGGCAGAGCATCAAGACCATCGAGGCCCAGATTGCACAGCTGAACGCGGCCTTGAGCGAGCGAGAGAAGGGGAAGCTCCCGTCCCAGCCACTTCCAAATCCCGGCCACCCACATAATGCACATGTTGCTCTTGAACAACAAAACCATAATGTGAGTGCCGTGACCACACTAAGATTAGGGAGAGTGCTGCAAAACAACATTGGCAAGCAAATCAACGATGACACCCCGGCCGCTTCTTCTCCTGCTTCTTCTCCTTCTTCTTCTTCGTCTTCCGAGCCTATTCTCCGTTCTTCACAAGGCTCTCCCTCTTCTTCTTCTGCCCTGAACGGACCCGCTTCTCACTCCACGAAAACACCTATTCTGGGATCTGTTCCAACTCCAAAATCTCCTCCTCCAGCTTTAGACTCAACCAATTTTCAAAATGTTCCATTTCCAAACCGGTTGAGGTCTAACAAACAAAATCCACAAATGGAGAAGATTTTGGAGTTATTCAAGCAAGTTAACATTAACATTCCTCTTTTAGATGCTGTCCAACAAGTCCCTTCTTACGCGAAAATCTTAAAGGACTTGTGCACGAAAAAGAGGAAGTCTCAGGTACCCAAGAAAGTTTTCTTGGCTAGTGCTGTGAGTGATGTCCTTACCCAATCTTTACCACAAAAACGGAAGGACCCTGGCTGTCCTACGATTTCAATTACTATTGGGGATAAGAACATCAACCGCGCACTATTAGATCTTGGTGCCAGCGTTAACTTGCTTCCGTATTCAGTATACGAGCAATTAGGCGTCGGAGAGCTGAAATCCACACACTGCACTCTCCAGATGGCCGACCGATCGATCACCCATCCTAGGGGTGAGCTAGAGGATGTGTTAATCAAAGTCGGGGACTTCATATTCCCCGTCGACTTCATTGTCTTAGATACACAGCCTGTAGCTAACCCCCGGAATCAAATTCCGGTGATACTCGGTCGCCCATTTCTCGCAACCTCAAATGCTGTGATCAATTGTCGCAATGGTTCAATGAACCTCTCTTTCGGAAATATGACAATTGAACTCAACATTTTTAGGTTGGGGAATCAGCCCGCCGAACCTAATGCTCATATACTGGATGTTTGCTCGATCCAGGAGATCACCCCCGAAGAGTGTGAATTCGAGGAGTTTCTGTTTGAACACGATAATCTTGACGCCACTAGTGCGTGTCTCTTCGAACCTGCTGCTGTTTCTGCGCCCGATAACGACTACGAGTGTTTCACGTTCACAAATGATCTTAGCCGCGCACAACCCGAGTTTGAATCTTTCGACTTTTCGGATGAGTTACCTGAACCATCCGACTCGATTGCCTACACTCGTTTTGAACCTTTGCTGGAGTCCTTTGAGTTCGAAACCTTTGCACCAGTCTTGCCTTCCATCATTTCACCTCCAACGCTCGAACTCAAGCCGTTGCCGTCTCACCTTAAGTACGCCTACTTAGGTGAGAACGAGACCCTCCCTGTCATCATTTCGGCTTCTCTAGCTCCAGAGCAAGAGAAAGCCCTTCTCGCGGTCTTGCACAGCAACAGGCAAGCTTTTGGCTGGTCTATGGCGGACATCAAGGGGATTAGTCCCCTCATCGTTGAGCATCACATTCATCTGATGGATGATGCCAAACCAGCCCGGGATCCACAAAGACGTCTTAATCCAGTCATGAAGGAGGCTGTGAAGAAGGAGATCGTCAAATGTCTAGATAGTGGTATCATTTACCCTATCTCTGATAGCCAGTGGGTTAGCCCCATTCACGTTGTCCCCAAGAAGTCGGGCATCACGGTCATAACCAACGAGGCGAATGAGTTAATCCCTACTCGCACCCAAACTGGGTGGCGAGTTTGCATTGATTACAGAAAACTCAACGCCGCAACGCGGAAAGACCACTTTCCGCTACCTTTTATTGACCAGATGCTCGAACGATTGGCCGGACATGAGTACTATTGCTTTCTAGATGGCTACTCTGGCTATAATCAAATTCCCATCGCCGAAAAAGACCAGGACAAGACCACTTTCAGTTGTCCTATCGGCACTTTTGCATATCGTCGCATGCCCTTTGGGTTATGCAATGCGCCCGCTACCTTCCAGCGGTGTATGATGGGAATTTTCTCAGACATGGTGGAGAAATTTCTGGAGATCTTCATGGACGACTTCTCCATCTTTGGCGATTCTTTTGACGAGTGTCTGCTGCATCTCGACGCTGTCCTTACCAGATGTAAGGACAAGAATCTCACTTTGAACTGGGAGAAATGCCACTTCATGGTGCGCGAAGGTATTGTCTTAGGACATATCATCTCGCAAAATGGCATAGAGGTTGACAAAGCAAAGATTGAGGTCATTTCCAATCTGCCCCCTCCCCGATGCGTCAGAGATATCCGAGCCTTCCTTGGCCATGCCGGTTTTTATAGACGGTTTATCAAGGACTTTAGCAAGATTGCTAGACCCTTGACGCTTTTGCTGGCCAAGGACACGCCTTTCGATTTCAACTCGAGCTGTGTGACTGCATTCGAGTCACTGAAACGCTCACTCACTTCTGCTCCCGTTCTTTCTTCTCCTGACTGGACGCACCCATTCGAGATTATGTGCGATGCATCCGACTTTGCCATCGGTGCTGTCCTTGGACAGCACATCAACAAGATGCCGCACGTAATCTATTACGCTAGCCGAACCCTGAACGACGCCCAACTTAACTATACTACAACTGAGAAGGAATTCTTAGCTGTTGTATTTGCTTTAGAAAAGTTCAGGCCCTACCTCATCGACTCTCCAGTCATTGTCTACACGGACTATTCAGCTTTGCGCCATCTTTTTGCGAAGAAAGATGCAAAATCTCGGTTAATCCGTTGGATCCTCTTGCTTCAAGAGTTTGACCTTGTCATTAAGGAAAAACGAGGATGTGAAAACGTGGTTGCCGACCATCTCTCACGACTTCCTTCTTCGCCCTCGCTTCCAATTCCGATTAACGACGTGTTTCCGGATGAACAACTCTTGACAGTATCATGCGAACCCTGGTTCGCAGATATTGTGAACTATTTGGCCACGGGATTACTACCGACCGAATGGTCACGTCAGGACAGACTTCGCTTCTTATCCCAAGTAAAACACTTTTACTGGGACGAACCCTACTTGTTCAAGTACTGTCCCGACCAGATTATTCGTCGGTGTGTCCCAGATGAGGAATTCAAGAGTGTGCTGTCATTTTGCCACGACCAAGCATGTGGCGGGCATTTTGGGCCCAGAAAGACAGCTGAGAAGATCTTGCAATGTGGTTTCTACTGGCCACAACTTTTCAAAGACGCTCACGACTATTGCAAGACTTGCTCCCGGTGCCAACACATGGGCCGGATATCCCGGAGGAATGAGATGCCGCTCCAACCAATCTTGGTTGTGGAGATTTTCGATGTTTGGGGGATAGACTTCATGGGGCCGTTTCCCAGCTCTTTTGGGAACTTGTACATTCTTCTAGCTGTTGATTACGTCTCTAAATGGGTCGAGGCTGTGCCCAGCCGGACTAACGACAACAAGGTTGTCGTTAGGTTCCTTAAAGAAAACATTTTCTCCCGGTTTGGGCACCCCCGAGCGATCATTAGCGACAATGGAAGTCATTTCTGCAATAGGACTTTCGAGGCCTTGATGCGGAAATACTCCATTAATCATAAGC
The DNA here is from genome assembly GCA_030015575.1 of Agapanthus africanus. Classification (NCBI taxonomy): domain Eukaryota; kingdom Viridiplantae; phylum Streptophyta; class Magnoliopsida; order Asparagales; family Amaryllidaceae; genus Agapanthus; species Agapanthus africanus. Next base: position 365,401,317 of record CM057337.1, on the reverse strand, counting down.
TTTCTACGCCCTACCACCCCCAAACCTGCGGGCAGGCCGAAGTTTCAAATCGGCAAATCAAGCAGATACTGGAGAAAACGGTTTCCAAGAACCGTAAGGATTGGTCTCTAAAACTCACTGATGCCCTTTGGGCATTTAGAACCGCTTACAAGACCGACCTTGGCATGTCTCCCTATCGGCTTGTGTACGGAAAAGCCTGCCACCTTCCTGTCGAAATCGAGCATCGCGCATTTTGGACGATAAAGGAGCTGAATCTATCTCTGGAGGATGCGGGCAGCCATCGGAAGCTGCAGCTGAACGAACTGAGCGAGCTTAGGGATGAGGCTTACGACAACGCGGTTGTCGTTAAGAATCGAACGAAGGTGTTTCATGATAAACACCTTTTGCGCAAAACCTTCGTACCTGGTCAGCAGGTACTTCTTTACGACACCCGACTTCACTTCCATCCTGGAAAGCTCCGATCTCGCTGGAAAGGGCCGTATTTTGTGCGGAATGTGTATCCGCAGGGCGCTGTGGATTTGGAAAATCCAAAGGACGGTTCACTATTCAAAGTGAACGGACACCGATGCAAACCGTACCTTAGCGCCGAACCAACAGAGGAGCTCCTGTTCTTACAGGAGCCGGTTTACCCTGAATGATCTTCCTCTGCCTACCTCCAAAGTTCGGTTATCCAGCCACGAACAGCGGACACTGTTCCAAATAAGTTTGGGGGTATGTACAAACCATTTTGTTTATATTTGTGTATATTCTTTTTCTTTTCTTTCAAAACAAAAACAAATAAAAATTGTGTATCGCTAACCAACAATTTTGAACCTTCAAACTGCTCTCTTCATGCAACGACAGTGAGGACACTGTCCAGTTTAAGTTTGGGGGTACGCTCGGTACGCATTTCTTACCTTCGCATTCATATGTATATTTTGCATCTGCATATTAAAATCCATAAAATCCATAAAAATTTGAAAATTTTACAAAAATATAAAAACTTTTTTGTCAAGTTAGCTTGTGGAAGAACTCTGATTCAACATTCGACGGTTTTTGTTTGATAAAATAGGAATAACTAGATCTTATGTTTGGATTTTGAAAACCTGAAAGATAACTCTCCTTTGAAGTTAACTATAGCTGATATACGTCTTTACATCACACTACACGTGTCGTGAGTTTTGGGAATTAGATGACAAGTCTTTCATGTTCAAACTTTTAAACAGATAAATGATTTTCTGAGAATCAAATAGGTTTGTTCTGAAATAAGTAATGTCAAGAATAGTTTATGAAGTAAAGCGAATATGAAGGAATGTTATTGATGCCGTAATAGGAGCTAAGTCTGAAAAATAACCCATCTAAAACTTGATTGGAATGATTACACACCAAACCCACTAGACACGTCTTTTATCCAAAAAAATATTTGAACTGCCGGTTATATCTCCGTTCGTATTAAATCATCTAATTTTCACGCCAAACTGTCTTTTGTTTTTGGACCTAGGTAACTTGAGTAATTAAGTCCGCTGGGGTGTTTCTACACCTAATGCCCTAAAACCAACTGGTTTGGGTGCATTGGCCCAAAGCTCGCTAAGAAGCCTAGAAAGTCCAGTTTAAAACAAAGTCAAGCAAGTGTTCTCTCCGAGTTAAAATTCCTAACGGTTCTTTGTGTGAGAATAATCTTGATAAAAGACAGGCTTTTAAAAAAATTTTAACGGAGATATGAAGGTTTTACTCTTTGATAAAGACTATTGCACGTTCACAGTGGTGTGTATGAAATGAAAACAAGAAAAAGGTGGAGTGAAAAATACGACTTAGTTTCCTGTTAAGGAAGATAGAAATTCTAAAGTTGAAACCTTACTGCAAAACGAAACTTGAAAAATGCTTAACTCATTATAAAACTTATGTAATCCTTTTAAAATTATTATCTGGGCTTTATTGTGCGACAGGATGACTTTAATCGATCCTTCTGGAACTTAACGACACTATTTGCACTGCACGTAAAGACATATAAAATCTGTAGTTAAATAAGATGTGAGGTGTGAAAAATAAAGGTTCGATAATCTAGACTTAGGATTATAGAATTGTTATTTTCTAAAACAAAACTTTAGGGTTTGAAACTTAGTCATTTTTACAAACCAACTTGACCAGATTTTATGGGTAGTATCCGCTGAAAACCCTCAGGAGACAACACTCCTCCTACTAGGGACACCTAGAGGTTTAACGGCTTGTTGCACATGCTCAGTGCAATCGCGTTCCCCGCGAAAATGAGGTTAGGAAATTTTTTGTGAATAAATGGACTTTGCTCGGGACGAGCAAGTGATAAGTTTGGGGGTATTTGTTCATATCAGATTTTTGCGTTTTCATACCGCCCAATTTTTATCACATTGCAGGTCGGTAGATACTCTTGAGCCGTGTTTGCTAGTCAATTGCAGGATACAGGTTCCCGGTTCTCAAACGGAGAAATTCATGGAAAACACGACAAAAATCCGGTTCCTGCCAACCACAGATAAAACACGGTCTCCGCTCTCCATCCGTATGCTGCCAGATACCTGTTTAGGAAGACAAAATATCAAATCAATGTCGTTTTCAGGCACAAGGCTCAATGGTAGCACAAGATCCAAGAGATCTACGCGGAGCTCGAGACAATCATGACAAAATCTTAACAAAAAGTCCACCTTTCCTTCAACAGAAATTCTGGAAAAATCGTGAAAACAATTGGAGAAAATACATATTCCAGAAGAAAGTGCTCAGAAAACCAGGCCACCACAAAAAGGACCAAAGCCCAACTCCACAATTCGGCCGCGGAAGGGCGGCCAAAGGGGGGTATTGGCCGCGCTTCCGCGGCCATTCTGGCGCCAGACAAGAAGGGTTTTGGAGGGTAGTTTGGTCTTTTCATCAGGGTTCTGTTGGTTGCCCTAGGGTTTCATGTTTTGGCCTATAAATAGCCCAGAAGTTTGTGAAGGAAAGGGGCCAATTCTTGTATTTCTTTTGCTAGGTTTTAGTTACATGTTCTTCTTCCTCTTTTCACCTCTTCTCCATTAAACTTGTAAGTGAGCTTTTGAGTGAAGAGTGATGAATAAAGAAGACCATTTTATGATCATGCTTGTCTCCTTATCTTTATGCTTGTTGTAATTTTAATTCGTTAAGTAGTTGTTGTTATTTCCTTGTTGTTTATTTCTTCTCTCTTTTTCTTTATCATTCATACGACAATGATACTTACGCTTGATCCTCGCCAAGGTGAGGTCGCAAATAGTTAGTCGTATTCTTCTAGTCTCCTTCTTTCTATCTTCCTCTTTTGTTTGTTTTATTTTTCCAGATGATGATGTGTGAGTAGTTGTATACTTGTTAGGGTAGGATAAGGGAAGTTTGAGAGAAGGAAATCTCTCTCACTCTTTCCTTGCCCAACAACTTAAATCGACTCCCGTTAATTGAACCACAATCCGCTCCTTACGGCACCCTATCCTACATGATAGCGGTGATTCCGTAGTGAGACCGGTTGTGGTTGAATTAACCGGAGGTTATGGATAAGAGCCAAGAACGGACGGACAAGCACCAAAAGGAAGGACTATGCGTTGGAAAGCCTAGCTTATACTCGCAAGTTCCTTCCTAGTCGTGCTAATCCCCGTTGTTGCCGATTACCGTAACACCGAGATTAAGTGGGGCAACGAAAGATGTGGAGACTCCTAACTCAAACTAACCTAATCCTAACCCTAACAAGCTCTCTTTAAATATCAACTTACACTTAGATAGTTACAAACAAAATCTGAACAACCGGACTTAACTCGTCGAAAAACACATAGAAAAAGATTCCCATCTCCCTGCGGACGACCCGTACTCAACCGGCTAGCTACGTACGAAACCGTCTTGATTGCGGTATTTAAAATTAAACTTAAACACGCTCGTATCCTAACAATCAGTAAGCAACCAGCCAATTCTAGAAACTGGGTAACTCGCCCTCAACAAAGTGAGTCGGTTACCTACCGTTTTCTAGAATACGGTGAATTCTGCACCCCTATGCGGGTCAATCCTATACCCCATACGAGTGCGGAGAATAGCCCGCCAATTCTAAAGTAAGGCCCCTTGGTCTCAACGCCATGAGATGCGGGCCCGTTGCCCTCTAGAACCCGGCTATTCGAGCACTCCTCCATGGGGTAATCCTAGTATAGAAAAGAAAATATATATACAACGGAGACATCGACCTCAACCCAGTCATGCCGCAATAAAAGAATATACAAAATGGCACATACGGCTAACCACAAGTCGGATGCTCGCACCGCAATAATGAATATACAAACTGAATCAAAACTGTACAATCAATATCGCACTAAGGGCTATCCCACATGACATTCCGCATAAACCATAACGATATATATATATATATATATATATATATATATATATAACCGCAAAAGCAAGCAATAGAAGAGTGTGTGCAACCCCGTGTAAATGAACATACAGCAATTAGACGGCGTTCAGCAACACATATATAACACCATAGATACCGACGATGCAAAAGTTTCGAGTTTTTAGAACTCCCGAGTTGTCCCAAAGCTAAGATGACACAAAGTGAAATTTGGGACAAATCAAACAACAAAAAAAATACCAATTTACAAAACCTAAGACACAGCATGAAAATGAGCTCCAGATGTAAATAGTAAAAAGGTGAGGCCGACCAAAAACACATTTCTGCCGGTCCAAACATGATGAAATCCACTCTTTTTCATTGTGTGTCACTATCTAGTCTAGAGTAACCTTCTGCACTTGTTAAAAAAAATTTTAGAGACCAAAAAGTTTTCTGGACAGAAACTAGGTTTCGAAATTGGAGTTTTCGGTTTTGAAACTAAAGTATCGTCTAACACTAATTTTGGGTGTTTGGGTGGCTCTGATACCATGTTGAGTTAGTCAGCACAGTGGAAACTGGCTATGGCGGCCATAGGTCCCTCAGCAGCTACTTTTTACATAATCCCCTCTCGACAGACTACAATCCGCCGGACCATATAACCGCACGGGGCACCCTAAGGGTAAAAACCTGCGCTTCGCCACTACTGTCATCATAGTAAGAACCCCCTATGGGTTGGCAACCCGGCCTAGTAAGGTTTGATACCATGTTGGGATCCGACGCCCGCACCGCAGAGGCCGCAGGTGTGGCGAAAGCGAAAACAAAATATTCTGACGAGCACAGAACTCGCAAACCTAAGAATTCGATCCAAACACCCTAAACAAGAAATCTAAAACATGCAAGGTTTGAGAAATACAACCTTTGTCGCGTGTCCACACAATTATGGAAGACCCCTTCAAGCTCGTAGCCGCTGAGATTGCGCTTGAGAATCGACCACCCTTACCTAAGACGATCCAGCCGAGGGAATGCGGAGGACGCTCTTGAAAGGTTCCTTAGCACCCTCGCTACGTTTTCTAAGGCATTAAACATGCAATTTTAAAAAACCTGGACTGCTAAGCAACCCATAGCAAGGATCTAACAAGAAGATTAGGGTTTAACTAACATGTAAACTACTTTACACTAAGTGAAATGGGAATAAAACCTTTGTAGACTAGTCATTCACTTCTAAAGCTCCCTTTGCTCTAACTAGTGGTCTCCCAGACTCTCGTTAGGCTCCGCTAGGCGAAAGTAACGAGCTTGCTCAAAGATCTTCGATGCTGAAGATGATCTACGTCGAAGAATCTCTAACTCAAGCTACCTCTTCACTAATTGAGAATTAGTGAAGCAAATAACCTATACTAAATGGCTAGTCTAGTGTAGATTGATGAAGTAGGATTTTTGCTCACTTTAGAGTTATTTTTTTCTCATTCTTTTATCACCTCACTTGAAGCTAGAGAGCAATGGAGGAGATGAAGAAGATGAACCCTAGAATGATCTTGTGTGAACCATGGGTGAGTAAATATCTCATATAACTCATGTAGAGACTAAACCATGGCTAAAGATAATGGTTAGGTTAATAAATATCTAGAGTAAAACAAAATTAGTGGACTAAGTCAATGGATTATCCAAGCTTCTCCAAGCTTCAAGGCATGACTAATTACCACCTAATTTTGATTTATCCCTTAATAAATAATTACCCACATTTATCTTAAGTGTGGTGTGAGTCTCATACACCCATGTCCAATGTATCACCTAGCATGACACAAAATAAATACATTAACATATATCACATATATATTAAATGTATAATGAGAAAATTAATTCTTAAGTGAGCTAATATTAGTTAATGTATGTTAATATATCAAATATATAATTACACATTAAATTATTAAATCAACACTTGATTTAATAACCCGGTTGTATCTCATACAACCGACTAATATCAATTATATGCATATCACATATACATATAACATATCATTGAATCAACACTTGATTCAACAATCCGGTAATATCATATATAACCTATATCGCGAGATTGGAATACTGTATCACATACACGTATTAATCTCGGTCCCGCACATATCACATATATGCCCTACTTCATTTCGCATGAGCTAGGAAACCTCTGTGTAGGACTCTAATGACTCGTCAATACGCCGGTGGTAGGTGATGATCATATCAGTCACCTACAAGCCGTCAGCGGTACTAGATGGAGGTAACGGCTACCTGGGTATTGAGCGATCAGAAAATCAACAAGCAAGCTTGTACATACTTCTGTGAATCCAATAAGTAACACTACCGTACTGTCTGGTCTCTTCATCTGATATGTCGCATATCAAGTCTAGGGGTGGTTAACGTCAGACACCAGTAACTTGATAAGTCATGCCAATGTGAGGCTCATAACGGGTCGAGAAAATACTAATAACACTTACTAGTAAATCTCCGTATCAGCCCTGGATAGGGACTTCCTGTTATGGCCAATCGAGCACAGCGCAACATCAACCCCCAATACAGGGAGAGACGAATCCCCTCCTATCGCTCATTGCCTCCATATGACTTGGGACTCTACCCAAAAACTACCGTTTTGCACTCTCTCTAGAACGTGGTAAGGTGAAAATCAAAGCACAGTAGGAATCACATAAGACTCTATGACTATCTCGGGTCTACAGACTAACCTGTACTAGTGTCACCAGAGAACTGCTATCTAACGTCGGGTATATTACCATCTAGGAGTTCTTGGCTAGTCCGGTTCAGTGTACCCAGTCTCCAGTGAGCACATGTATACCATCTTTGATGTCAAACACCAATGGATATGGGATCATCCATCGCCAATCAAATGGGTCAAGAAGCGTAATCTACTCTGGAATATCGATGCCCCATCTCGATACACCCTCAACTAAGAAATATTAAAGGATGAACTTATGGACTACCCTGGCCCCACTAGTATAATCTCCATCATAGTCCTGGTAATCAAGTACACATCCTAAGGGCTTTATTAACATGTGAGAGCAAGACAGTATCACAATACAAGTCTACATGTTAAGATAAAGAGCAACTGGATAGAATACTATCTTGTCGAGCAATAAAGTCCTCTCTATATATGTCCAAGCATCCACTATAATATAGAATAATGGCCTCTACGGTATACATACAACTAACAATCTCCTACTTTCACTAAGGTCAGTTGTTGTAGTATCTCATACCCAACATCCTGAAGAGTCTCTCAAATTGTATCTGGTGTATGGCCTTCGTGAGTGGATCCACCGTGTTATTCTTCGTGTCAGCTCTCCTGACCTCGATCTCCCTGCGATCAACTATCTCCCGAATCAGGTGATACCGCCTCAGAATATTCCTGGATAGCTGATGGGACCTGGGTTCCTTGGCCAAAGCAACAGCTCCATTGTTATCACAGTACAAAAGTATTGGATGCTCGATGGATGGAAACACTCCAAGTTTAGTTATGAACTTCTTCATCCAAACAGCCGTTTTAGCAGCAACGTTGGCAGCGATGTATTCAGCCTCCATCGTCAAGTATGCCACGGTTTCTTGCTTGGAAATATTCCAACAAACCGTGCCTCCATTGAGGGTGAAGACAAAACCCGAGACCGACTTAGAGTCGTCCTTATCACTCTGGAAGCTCGAGTGGGTAAAGGACACCACTTGGAGTTCACCGTTACCATACACCAAGAACATTTTTTTAGTCATTCTCAAGTACTTAAGAATGTTCTTCACAGCTGTCCGGTGATTCTTCCCAGGATCTGATTGATAACTTCTTACAACACTCAGTGCGTACGCTACATCCGGTCGGGTACATAACATCGCATACATGATAGACCTGACTGCCGAAGCATAGGGTATACCTTGCATTCGAGCCCTCTCCAAATCATTCTTGGGGGACATCTCTTTGGAGAGAGTGATTCCTGAGATCGTGGGTAAATTCCCACGCTTGGAATTCTCCATACTAAATGTCTTTATTATGGTGTCAATGTACCTGGATTGGGACAATCCCAGTATCCGTTTAGATTTATCTCTATAGATCTTAATCCCCAGGATGTAGGAGGCATCACCCAGATCCTTCATGGAGAATCTTTGTGATAAGAAGAGCTTGACCGAGTGCAGCATAGGAACATCATTTCCTATCAATAGTGTGTCATCCATGTACAATACGAGGAAGACAACCTTACTTTCTGCCACCTTCTTGTATATACAAGGTTCATCTACGTTTTTGATGAAGTCAAACTCTTTGACTACCACATCAAAACAGATGTTCCAAATCAGCGATACCTGAACCCGTAGATTGATTTAAGCAGCTTGCACACCTTTCCGCTGCTCCTACTATCTATGATGCTCTCTGGCTGAGTCATGTACACGCTCTCTTATAAATCACCATTTAGAAAAATGGTCTTGACGTCCATTTGGCAGATTTCGTAGTCATGGTATGCAGCGAAGGCAAGTACGATCCGGATGGACTTAAGCATAGCCACTAGAGAAAAGGTTTCATCATAATCCACACCTGGTCATTGACGAAAACCTTTTGCTACAAGTCTAACTTTGAAAGTCTCAACTTTTCCATCTACACCAAGTTTTTTCTTAAAGATCCATTTGCTCCCGATGGGTTTTACCCCTTCAGGAGACTCTTCCAAAGTCCATACTTTGTTAGTATATATGGATTCCATCTTAGATCGCATTGCATCCAGCCATTTCACAGAGTCCCCACTCGTGATGGCCTGCTCGAAGCTAGTTGAGTCATCATCTTCCATGATGCAATCCTCGCTCCCACCATGTAACATTTCAGAAAAAATAAAATATTATTTTTAGGAATTTATATAATGGAATAATAAATATTACAGGTATTTTAAAGTATGGAGACTGGTTTTGAATGATATGGTATAATTAAATACCGATAAATTGAGAAATATTGGAAAATTACATTTGAATGTTGATTTTGAAAGAATATTATATGATTTAGACACTTTATAAATTTTATACAAGATTATGCCTAAGCTTGATTAATTATCACTAATCATGCATTAAGCTTGAATTTTCATGTGACATGCATCATGTCATATTGCTAACACTTGTTACATTTCTTAATTTGATTGAAAACCCATGCTTGTATCTTTTATTATTTGGTTTTTGTTTTTGTTGAAAATATAAAAAGAAAAGAAAAATAAAAAGGAAAGGAAATAGAATAAAGAAAGAGGTATAGGCAAGAGAGAGAGGGTGAGGGGTCATTGACCTTGGCTCATTGTCTTCATCATCTTCATCTCTTCTCCCTCACCATGGCTTCCCCCTCCTCCACCACCTATACCTCCTCACAACACCCTTATTTCCACCTCAAAACACCTTGTTCTCTTCACAAAAAATGTGCAAAAGCTCACAACAAGCATGAGGGACTAAGAAAGATAGGATTTTGAGCATTTGGGGCAACTCAAGAAAATTCTTGAGTTGCCAATGTTAGTTATATGTATGCCCTAGAGGCCATTACTATACATAGGATGTATATTGTAGTGGATGCTTGGACATATATAGGGAGGACTTTCTTGCTCGACATGATAGTATGCTATCTGGTTACCCTTTACCTTAACGTGTACACTGATTATCTCTCTGTTACATGTTGGTAAAGCCCTTAGGATGTGTACTTGACTACCTGGACTATGATGCAGATCATACTAGTGGGGACATGGTAGTCCATAAGTACATCCTTCAAAGTCCCTAGCCGTGGGTATATCGAGACGGGGCATCGATATACCAGAGTAGACTAGCGTGTACCTTCTCGACCCATACAGATGGGCGATGGATGATCCCATATCCATTGGTGTTTGACATCAGAGATGATATACGGGTGCTCAGTAGAGACTGGGTACACTGGACGGACTCGCCGAGAACTCCCAGATGGTATTATACCTCACGTCAGATAGCAGTTCTCTGGTGACACTGGTACAGAGTAGTCTGTTGACCCGAGATCGTCATAGAGTCTTGTGTGGTTCCCACTGTGCTTTGATTTCCATCTTACCACGTACAAGAGGGCGTGCAAAATGGTGGTTTTTGGGTACAGTCCCGAGTCACATGGAGGCAATGAGCGATAGGAGGGGATTCGTCTCTCCCGGTATAGGGGGTTGATGTTGCGCTGTGTTCGATTGGCTATAACAGGAAATCCCTTGCCAGGGTTGCTGAGATTTACTGGTAAGTGTTACCAGTAGTTTCTCGAACAGTTATAGACCTCATATCGACACGACTTATAGAGCTATTGAGGTCTGACGTTTACCACCCCTAGGCGAGATATGCGACATATCAGACGATCAGACCGGACTGTACGGTAGTGTTACTGGTTGGATTCACTGGAGTGTGAGCGGGCTTGCTCGTCGATCTTCAGATCGCTCAATACCCGGGTGGCCGTTACGTTTAGCAGACCGCTTGCGGCTTGTGGGTGTTTGATATGATCATCACCTGCTGCCGGCGTATTGACGAGTCTTTAGAGTCCTACACAGAGGTTTCTCGGCTCAAGCGAAACGAAATAGTAGCGCATATGAGATATGTGCGGGACCGAGAATAATGCGTGTATGTGATACCGTATTCTATTCTCGCGATGTATGTGTCGAATGGTTGTATGTGATATAACCTAGTTATCGAATCGAGGAATGATTCGATAAGCCGATACATTGAATACTAGTCGGTTGTGTGCGACATGACCGAATCATTGAATCAAGTGTTGATTTAATGATTTAATGCATAATTATATATTTGATATATTACTTTGCACTAACTAGTATTGGTTCACTTTAAACGGATTTTCTCACTTGGTTTGTGCACATTGTATATGTGATATACTTTTGTACACATGATTGTATCATGTTTGATGATGCATTCTTTTTGGTTAAGTGTAAAGAATTAAACCATGGTTAAGTTGGAAATTAGGGTTTTGTTTTATCCATTATTTATCCATCTATTTATTTTGGAAAAATATTAAGCATAAAGAAATGAAATGGTGGCTAATTTTGGACTTGCATGTTGAAGCTTCATGAAGCTTTGACTTAGTCACCATTTTGTCTCATGCTTAACCCTAACCACTCCACTCAACCCTAGTTGATTCTCTACACTTCACCATGGTTAGATTATGATAAGCATTCCTTTTATTTTCTATTTTGAAATTAACTTATCATAACAATTCATTCGGACAGCGAGGGGACTTCGTTGCGGAGCTATGGAGGTGGAGCACCGTATCTACAAAGGTTGTATTTCCGTTTCCTTATAGTTAAGTGTTAACTAGTTTCTAGTTTCGCCTAAACTTTAGCCAACGATCCGTATTAGGGTTTTTCGGCACCTAGATTTTTGAAATTGGCTTGGTTGATGCCTTGTGAGACCTCACTAGGGTGCCTAGGAACGCTACAGTGGTATCAGAGCCTAGCTAGAGCCTTAGGAGAAGTCTAGACGGAATTTGAAACCCGATCGAACCCGAAACCCCAAATCAAAATTGCTCTCTGGAAATTTTCTAAAAACAGGTTTTTTTGTGAATAAAAAATTGCCAAAAAATTCAGCAGGGAATCCTAAGAGTTACTGTGAAGCACGTGGCTCTAAATCGACAAAAGAGGCGAGGAACCGCGGCCCCACCCTGGGTTTAGCGGCGGTTCCGCGGCCATGTTGCTGATTTAGACCACGTGTCTTGCACAGTAATTCTTGTGTCAAAGTGCTGAGTCTTCTGGAAATTTTTATATTTTATTCAAGAGTTGAATTTTCTGGGGTTGTTTTGGGGATTCGGTGTTTCGATCGGAGTATCAGATTTTGTCTTTGTGGCTTTCCGGATAAATTTCAGAATATGTTAAAAAGTTCGACCGGATATAAATACCCACTTTTTCCCCTGTCGGGAAATTTCCAAGTGTTGGATTTTTCCGTAGTTTAACGACGTTCTAAGTAGTCCAAGTAACGCGATGGACCCTCTAGAAGACAACAAACCTTAACTCGATTATGTGACCGTCTTGAACTGCCCTCTGAACCTTCGGGTTTGGGACAGTACGGCGTGCCACATGTGAGGCGTTGGCTTGACCCTTCTACGGCTGGACCGTTGGTACTGAGGCACGAACGGAATGTTGTTAGACTTATTTCATGTGTTGAGCTGTATCGGGAAAACTTGGGTGTTCGATTGTTCGATCGAAAAGTTTAACATTTTCTATTTATCCGGAATGGGATACAATAATTGGAATTCACAAAGAGTTATGAGATAACTGAATGAATGTTATAATCGTAGCAGTTTAGTCTCACTTGATCGGTTGCTACGGAATTTTGATGTGATCAAAAGTCCGTCGCAATCACGTAGCGTACGCGGATACTCGCCGGGTAAACTTAATAGACAGCCTCACTCCATAGCCCCGACCAAGTGACTGTAGGAGAACCCCATCGCCGAAAGCATCCGTTCGGGTGCTCGCGGTAGCGGTGTTTCGCCTTGGTGCACTTCGTCGACGGCGTCGGGGGTGAGGCCGCCTACTAAAGTTTGCGACGAGCATTCGATCAGTTTTTCGGGAATCTTGTTGAATTGCCCGACTTGATATTGAAAAGTGTTTTCGATAATGAGACTAAAATGCGGGGTTTATAATTGTTAGGCATGCGATGTCTAAGTAATTCATTTGGTCAGGCATGCGATGTCTGAGGTGGTTGCGGATTCCAACTGTTGTAGTTTTACACTTTCTTTTCTGTGACCGTAAGTGTAATATGTGATATCGCCGGTTTCGTTGCTATATGTCAACGACAATTGGGATGCGCATATTTACTTACGTTGATGATATGTGATGTTATGTGTTGCTGGATATGTTATATTGGATCGTCGTGTTTGAATAGCCGGGGGGTTTTTATGTGAGATGAGTGTTTTTCATTTTCATTCATGTAAAAACTTGTATGTAATATTCTTTTATTGGGGCACTTCCAGGTTGCGGAAGATGTCACCCTCTGTATATTATTTACTTTTCCGCACTAGGATAGACCCAAGGAGGGGAGCACAAGTAACCGGGTTCTGGAGTCCTGTGGGAGACCAACTCGAGGAGTCGAGTCCGGGTCTCCTAACTCTAGAATTGGTAGGGTTACTTGCCGCTCTCGTAGGGGTCTAGGGGTGTGGGTTTGGCTATTCATCGCGACCGTGGAATCCGTGTTTTATACTGGCTCGTATTGAAAACACGGACGTCCTAGTATATCCAATATTTCATATATGTTTCTTCTGCTGCGATATCTGTGATGTGATCATGTGATGTTCTGTGATAGATACAGTATATAGTATATATGATATATTATATAGACGTTACTTATGTTTTACACCCATGCCAGCCCTGCCCTGCTCTGCCGTTAGTTACCTAACCTAACGGTGCACGAGGGTACATCGAGGCGAATGCGGATGACATAAGTGTACGTCGTATTTATCTGTGATGTTTAGGTATATAAATGATGGGACTTCATTAATGCGATTAATGAAATAAAAAGAAACCTAAGATGTTGTAGAATCGAATTTCAAAATAAAACAGGTAGCTACAGTTCTTGCTTTGTACAGCGGTATATGTGATATATCCTGCACCTTATTCGATAAGGAAAGGACCGAGATCCCTTCAACGGGAGTGACTCCTTTAGCAATAACTGGCAGATGCTACACACTCGGTTTGTCTTTTGATTGCTTTTAATAGTTTCTGCTTTGCACAGTGATATATATGATATATCCCGCACCTCATTCGACGAGGAAAGGGCCGACGATCCCTTCACCGGGAGTGACCCCTTTAGCAAAACTAGAAAAGCCTCAAAAACACTCCATTTTAAAATCATTTGATTCTACAACGATATCAAATTCATTACGCAATAGGTTTTCAGAAAAACCTGTCGTAGCCCTCCGTCATTTCAGATAAGTCCTATTTAGTATTCGTGCTACGTTTGTTGACCTCCGTCAAGGCGTAGTGTGCGGTAGCTAACTAGTATTTATCTGTTTATGCATATGATGCAGATTGAGTTAGGGTAGTCGTGCGGCCTTGTTGACCTCCGTCAAGGGTCGTGCGGGTGGGTTTAATTCGATGAAGAAATGACGGGTTGAACTTGACTAGTAGCCTATGGTTTGTTGACCTCCGTCAAGGTCAAAGGGTGCTAGGGGCAAAATATTATCGGGAATTTCAAGTGTTGAAATTTGCAATGAGATTGCATACCTTCTATGAGATAGTTGGATCCCGATACCCGCTGCGAGTAAGAGTTACTCCTGGGAGAGTTTTACACATTACAATTAGCCGATCAAGTAGGTGTCTAGAAAGGTGTCAACGAGGTTACGCCTCTGGGAAAACGAGGTTTACATTAATTAGGTTCGTGCGAAAGCACGGGGGACCTCCCTCAAATTACCGACACTGGCCTGGCTGAAAGATTGGCGAACTTGTAGTTTGTAATTAATCCCGGCTAGTTTTTCCTTTTAGGGTTTGAAGGAAGATTTGATAAAAAGCAGTGGGAGTCATCCTGATTAGATAAAATAATAACCAATCTATTCTTGCAAGAGCGCACGCTGAGTGTTTTCTTCTCTCTCTCTCCAGGTAGCGACCATATCATGCCTTAATCAAGATAATAATACGGAATATTGACCGAACCCGCTTGTTATACTGAGCTGGGGAACGTTGGTCCCGCTCCAACTTATAATTGTTATAAGACAGAGCAGGAAATAGGGGATTACCAGAATTCCCGTGCCGCCCAAACGAAGAGAGTGCATGCTGATGCATCATCTTCGGGTGTGTTCATTACAAAGAACTGTTTCTCCGTATCCTCTACGTCCTGGGTATGTGATACCAGATCAGGATCCCAGATATGTAATCTGTTACATAGGGCTACAGATAGGTAGAGAACTGAGAACGGGTGATAAGTTTAATGAGGCAGAAAACGGGGACAGAGTTGCAGCCAAGTCTGTCGGTCACTGTCACCCTGTATTACCAATACATTGATTCTGAACGAATGTTATTAGATACCGAACCTGATATACAAAATCATATCACTCTCTTTATTAGTAAAGAAATGATAAAATTTTGTATTGTTGGATAATGTTTTGAACATTTCCTATATCAAAAGTTGATCGGTTCAGGCACGTTATCTAAAAGCATTGATGTTCTAAATCAAACTACAGTTCTTAGTATACGGATCACACACAAGAGGAAGAGTTCAGAAATGAACGAATTCTTCTTGAGGCATTGTAGACTAGGTCAGATCAATGTGACCCGACTAGCTAGAGTTACATATAGATGCATATTTAAATCAGTTTGAATTTATATCTTGTGAAACTCGCCAGTCATGTCACAAAGATAAGATGACCATAGCTCCGTTTACTGGAAACAGAGAAAGAGTTAATGAACTCTTGGGACTGATACATGATGATGTATGTAAGGTCTCCTGTCTACACATGCCAGGACTGGTTCTTTATACTTCATTACATTCTCTGATGATCTTTCGAGATTCAGACATATGTTCCTGTTGAAACACAAGTCCGAACCTTTTGAGATATTCACAGAATATAAGCGAGAAGTAGAGAACCAGAATACGGATATAAGTATTATGTCCTATGATGAGATCAAGGAGGAGAATACTTGAGCACGGAAATACTGGACTATTCTAAAGGAGAATGAGATTCTCTCTCAGCATTACTCCTCCGTATACACCATTGCACGATGGTATATCGGGGCGGAGCAATAACACCCTATGTGATAAGGTGTGCTCTATGATGAGTACTACTGAGTTACCTATTTCCTTTTGGGAGTTATGCGCTTGAGAAGCTGCATACCTATTGAATAGGGTTCGAATCAAATCAGTTGCCTACCACTTCATATGAGATATGGTATGGGAAGAGCCCATGTCTTAAATTAGTTAAGATTTGGGGTTGTCCGGGCTATGTCTAAAGGCAAAATCCGGACAAGCTCGAGGCAAGGTCTGTTATGTACGACTGGAAAGGTTCCAGCTATACAAACTGCAGCTGATGATTTGATAGAACCAAAGGATTCAGTAGATTCCAACGAACCTCATCCTCTCCGCCGATCTAGTAGGGTTCCTCACCCACCTGAAAGATACTTCGGTTTCTCTATGACAGTGGGAGCGAGGATTGCATCATGAGATGTTGACCCAACTAGTTTCGAGCTGGCCATCAGGAGTAAGACTCTGTAAGAATGGCTGGATGCTTAGTGATCTGAGATGGAATCCTTATACACCAACAAAGTATGGACTTTGGTTGCGATATCTGAAGGGTTAAATCCCCATCAGGAGCAAGTATATCTTGAGAAGATTACTTGGTGTACATGGAAAAGTTGAGACTTTCAAACCTAGACTTGTTAAAGGTTTGCATCATTGACCAGGTACGGATCATGATGAAACCTTTTCTAAGGATCTATGTTTAAGTCCATCCAGATCCTACTTGCCACGGCTACATACCATGACTACGATATCTGGTGGCTGGGTGTCTTGACTGCTTTTCTAAATGATGACTTGGAAGAGAGCGTCTATAAGTACACAGCCAGAGGGCTTCGTAGACAGTGGGAGCAGCGGAAACGTGTGCAAGATGCTTTATAGGATAAAGCAGGCATCGCAGAGTTGGAACATCTGTTTTGATGAATTAGTCAAAGAATTTGACATCATCAAAATGGTAGATGAACCTTGTATAAACAAAAAGGTAGTAGGGAGTATGGTGACGATCCTCGTAGAGTACGTGGATGACATACTCTTGATAGGGAAGTAGTTTCCTATGCTACGCTCGATCAATCTCCGCTTATCACAATGATTCTCCATATAGGATCAAAGTGATACCTCCTAAATCCTGGGTTTTTAGATCTATGAGATATATCTAATTGGATGTTAGGACTCTCACTAGTTGTAGTGAGACGGTATCAACCGATCCTGGGGAGAATCACTGGAAGGGTTCCAGGGTGATAAAGACGACTGAATGTCAGTCACAGGCATTGTCTTTTCCCTCAGTAAAGGGACGGTATGTTGGAAGAGTTCCAAACTAGATACCGTGACATACTAGACGATAAAGGCTGGATATATCGCTACTTAAGATGATACCAAAGAGGCTGTTTGGGTGTATATTGGTTCGTGAGATGAACTACGTTCCCACGATTGTGAGACAATGGAGTTGTGGCTTATGCTAAGGAACGCCGGTCCCATCAGTGATCCAGACATATTCTGAGGCAGTGTCACCTGATCATGGAGATGGTTGATCTCCAGGGTGATCGAGGTTTGGAAAGTAGACTCAGAGGACAAACACAGCGGATCCACTCACAAAGGCCTGTTCCCAGAGAGAGATTTTTATGGGATGGTTGAGTATGAGATACTACAACCACTGCTATCAGATGGCCCTAGTGCAAGTGGGAGATTGTTAGTTATATGTATGCCCTAGAGGCCATTACTATACATAGGATGTATATTGTAGTGGATGCTTGGACATATATAGGGAGGACTTTCTTGCTCGACATGATAGTATGCTATCTGGTTACCCTTTACCTTAACGTGTACACTGATTATCTCTCTGTTACATGTTGGTAAAGCCCTTAGGATGTGTACTTGACTACCTGGACTATGATGCGGATCATACTAGTGGGGACATGGTAGTCCATAAGTACATCCTTCAAAGTCCCTAGTCGTGTGGGTATATCGAGACGGGGCATCGATATACCAGAGTAGACTAGCGTGTACCTTCTCGACCCATACAAATGGGCGATGGATGATCCCATATCCATAGGTGTTTGACATCAGAGATGATATACGGGTGCTCAGTAGAGACTGGGTACACTGGGCGGACTCGCCGAGAACTCCCAGATGGTATTATACCTCACGTCAGATGGCAGTTCTCTGGTGACACTGGTACAGAGTAGTCTGTTGACCCGAGATCGTCATAGAGTCTTGTGTGGTTCCCACTGTGCTTTGATTTCCATCTTACCACGTCCAAGAGGGCGTGCAAAACGGTGGTTTTTAGGTACAGTCCCGAGTCACATGGAGGCAATGAGCGATAGGAGGGGATTCGTCTCTCCCGGTATAGGGGGTTGATGTTGCGCTGTGTTCGATTGGCTATAACAGGAAATCCCAGGCCAGGGTTGCTGAGATTTACTGGTAAGTGTTACCAGTAGTTTCTCGAACAGTTATAGACCTCATATCGACACGACTTATAGAGCTATTGGGGTCTGACGTTTACCACCCCTAGGCGAGATATGCGACATATCAGACGATCAGACCGGACTGTACGGTAGTGTTACTGGTTGGATTCACTGGAGTGTGAGCGGGCTTGCTCATCGATCTTCAGATCGCTCAATACCCGGGTGGCCGTTACGTTTAGCAGACCGCTTGCGGCTTGTGGGTGTTTGATATGATCATCACCTACTGCCGGCGTATTGACGAGTCTTTAGAGTCCTACACAGAGGTTTCCTGGCTCAAGCGAAACGAAATAGGAGCGCATATGAGATATGTGCGGGACCAAGAATAATGCGTGTATGTGATACCGTATTCTATTCTCGCGATGTATGTGTCGAATGGTTGTATGTGATATAACCTAGTTATCGAATCGAGGAATGATTCGATAAGCCGATATATTGAATACTAGTCGGTTGTGTGCGACATGACCGAATCATTGAATCAAGTGTTGATTTAATGATTTAATGCATAATTATATATTTGATATATTACTTTGCACTAACTAGTATTGGTTCACTTTAAACGGATTTTCTCACTTGGTTTGTGCACATTGTATATGTGATATACTTTTGTACACATGATTGTATCATGTTTGATGATGCATTCTATTTGGTTAAGTGTAAAGAATTAAACCATGGTTAAGTTGGAAATTAGGGTTTTGTTTTATCCATTATTTATCCATCTATTTATTTTGGAAAAATATTAAGCATAAAGAAATGAAATGGTGGCTAATTTTGGATTTGCATGTTGAAGCTTCATGAAGCTTTGACTTAGTCACAATTTTGTCTCATGCTTAACCCTAACCACTCCACTCAACCCTAGTTGATTCTCTACACTTCACCATGGTTAGATTATGATAAGCATTCCTTTTATTTTCTATTTTGAAATTAACTTATCATAACAATTCATTCGGACAGCGAGGGGACTTCGTTGCGGAGCTATGGAGGTGGAGCACCGGATCTACAAAGGTTGTATTTCCGTTTCGTTATAGTTAAGTGTTAACTAGTTTCTAGTTTCGCCTAAACTTTAGCCAACGATCCGTATTAGGGTTTCTCGGCACCTAGATTTTTGAAATTGGCATGGTTGATGCCTTGTGAGACCTCACTAGGGTGCCTAGGAACCCTACAGCCAAATGAAGTAATTCATTCACCATTAGTGTAGTAATGAAGTTCTTTTAGCTTCTATTGAAGTTTCGAATTGATTAAGTGTAGTTTAGTGATCTTGGAAAATTCCAAGATGAAGTTTATAGGTTTCTTGAGTTGTGAGGGTGTAATTGAGGTGTAATTAGTGACTACAACCCCTTTATTTGTTAAGACCCTGCACTAAATAAATTCTAGAACCCAAGACTTGAACTTTAGAAACTTCCGTATTGGTTTTGTGAGATTTTGAGGACTACAAGATATCTGGAGCAATACGAGACCTTTTCAGGAAAAACTAGCAACCCTATTGACCTAGAATAAACACTAGGAGACCACCTTGAGAATACGAGGCCGTTTCACCATAGGAAAACCGAGCTCACCGGATTTTGGGGGTATGTCGCCGGGTCATTTGTGGAATTTTGTATTGCAATTTGTTCTGTAGCTCAAATACCCTAAATACTACCCCACTGTACTGCTAGTTTAGCCTAATTTTACCTGAACCAAAATTTGGAACTAGTTTTCTAAGTTGCTGTTTATGTTTTGTGACTTTTAATGACTTGAAGTTCTGATATTTGTGTTTTGTATCGGTCACTTGACGTTTGTACGTCGATATTGGGTGTTGTTTGGCTCCTTTGCATGAGTAGATCATAGGTTTTAACCTATGTGTGATTCGTGTGCCGTTTTAGTTTTCGTGCGCGATTTCTGTTTATGATACTATGTATTATATGTGTAGGAACCCTCACGGGGACTTAGGATAACAAGGAGGAGCATGGCGACATCGACTTCGACAAGCAAGGATCAAGGTGAGTAGATGTATATCTATGGGGGAAGTCGGGTGGATGGCGTATAACACCCCCGCAGTTTCGTAGTGTAGTATGTGAATACGTTATAAAGATATAATTATGTGTATTGTGATAAGTAGATAATTAGCAAGAGCGGCTCTAGGAAATCATGGGTTAGTTTACTTTAATTGGAAGATAGTACTTTTAGTTAGTTCTTAGTTGCGAAACCCTGGAGTAAAGGTATACACACACACACATGCACACACGTGATATGTTTTTGGTGTATATATCTCTCTGTGTGTGTGTGTGTGTGGATGTGTTGATACACACACACGCACACGCACACACATACGTATACACGGGTGATGAAGATAGTATATTATACTAAGCGAAGAGTCGATATGATCGGGCATGATGCCGTGAGATCGGCTATGTGATTTGGGTCGTGTTATGATATACGACATGATATTATAGTGGGTCAATGGGCGATGTGTTTTCATACACACGCGGATATATGTTGATGGAATCGGAATGTACTAGACTTTAGATCAGTACCCTAGCTCCTGATATTATGATAATGATACCATATGAATAATGAGATAAATGTGATATTTGACACGTTCCCCGATTTTGGGATGCCCTACGATGGATTTTACTGTACGAAGTATAAATATGATGATTGATCTGCACTCTTGACTCGAGGATATCATATTATATATTTTATCGTACGTGACGCTATTGAGGCGGGATCGCTGACTACTAGATATATCGACTCGGAACCTAGGTGGATTTCCTTACCCTTTCGATTAGTCTCTTAGTTTAGACCTGTTGTTTATCAGGTAGATATTTGGCTGGGCTCGAGTCATACTTATTTTCAAAACTAACAAATCGTGGGTATTTTAAAGACAGGCCGAGGGACACTACGGATTTTTCAAAGGAAGTATCTATTCTCAACGACCCCGTAGCCCCTATTTTCTAAAACCACGATTCGTGCGATTTCAAACACCAAAAACTGTATGACTCGTATATAGAAACATATATTTTTCAATGTTGCGTTTATTATGCATTTTCCGTATAGTCTTGCTATTCGCATCGTATTGCATGCTTAAATGTGTTTTCGTTGTTATTAGGAACCCATGTTGTCAGGACACCAACACCATTACCGATGATGCGTATGTCTACGAACACTTGCTTGCCGGCTCACACGCATCATCATCGGTAATTGCCATGACACGTACACTTTAGAAAATATTACTTCATTGATATAACTTGCAAGCTGATAGTTCTAATATGTTATTATTATGCTAGTTTAGATATTGAATTCTTTACGTAGATACCCATGCATGTGTATATTCATTTTTCATGCAATATTATGGGGCTTTATACCGGTAATTCACTGTTTATTTACTCTCGAGTTTGGGATTTCGGATTTCCATGAGATTTTGGATTTGGAGAAACCGCAAGGATTTTATAACTCATTATCATTTAAATGCAAGTTGCGGTTTTCTCGTGATATGATGTATGTGTTGTACACCATGAGTTTTCTCAACTCTTGAGCGATATTATACACCGGATTCGAGGAGGACAATGAACCGTCTGCGGGTGCATAGTGGACCCGGTACGGTACCCCGGGAAGAGAGTGGTTTTATGGGGATGACGATGAGCCTGGCAGGAGCAAACTACCATACCGGTGTGTCGGGCGCGGTGAATATCAGGAGGATACCGACATAGTCGAGAGATTTGATGTGATTGGCCAGTCCGGATTGCTGGAGGCCGAGGCCAGTCTGGATTGCCAGAGCCCGAGATATTGAGACATTAAGATTTTGGGATATATGTTTTGTGTCGATGCTTGACACGGATTCTCTGTTGATTTCATTGAGGATACTTCGGTTTTTATACAGAAATCTCACTGAGATAAGAAAACAGTTTTCTCGTACGAGATGTATTTCACTTTCATTCTTAATACATGCGTACAACATAAATGTGACATGTTGCTACTTGAGGCACTGACACGAGCACTTGATATTACACTTATGTTTAGATGTTTCAGGGTTATATTATGAGGATATTATTGTATGACCTAGGAGAGAGTCATACATGTGATTTCTTCTCAATGATGTTTTCTACTCATGAGTTGGCAACTCACCCCTGTTGTGCCACAGTTTTTCGCAGGTTTGGACGTACAGGTTTCGTTGCGGCTTGCTGGAACACTGCTTCCTTCCGGGTGATTGGTTTGGTAGGTGGGTTCACTTGCATCGTGACTACCGTTGTACTATTATTTATATTCAGTTGTATCTAGTAAACCCTATCAACCAGATTTGTATTATTTGATAGACTTAGAAGACCAGTTGTATATTCTTTCGACCTTAGAGTCGCACTTGTATTATTATGGTTCTTCTCTGGTTTTCTTGAGACGTTGGTTTTCCATCTGAGTTTTGAGCCTCTCCCTTCGACGTTGTATATTATATTGCTTGCGTGGTTGTTTCCGCTAATTGGCGAACATCTAGCTCCCGCTTGGGGATACCTTTATTCATTGCTTATATTATGCATGTTTGGACCCGTTTGGGGCAAGTATTTACAAAGGAGACTCTGCCGAAATTTTCGGGAAAAAATGATGTTGCTTTTAAATATTTAATGCCACTTATTTTGTTAAAACCACTTGGTTTAAAAACAAGTTTTCCTTCATTCCTTCTTTTAAATGGTTTAGATTTTCTGGACTTTGGCTTACTTGAATCAGGTGGGGTCCTATAGACTTCACATGATTCAAGTTTCAGTCATATTCCGTACTTTCGTGTAACATTTAAGAAAAATAAATTAATATTTTTCGGAATTTTTATAATTAAATAATAAATATTATGAATATTTTAATGATGCGGTATAATTAAATACAGATAAATTGGGAAAATTTTGGAAAATTATAGAAATTACTGAAATGAGTGTATTTTATATGATTTGAGCAAATTATAACCGTTTTATAATTAATTATATTCATTTTAATGCTGATCGCAATTAAATATTCCTAATCGTGCATTAAGCTTGATTTGTGCAAATGACATGCAGCATGTCATTTTTCACATTTGTTAAATTTTCTAAAATGGCTTTTCTCTTTGTTTTGCTTGGACTTGTTTTTAAATGAGAATAGAAAAGATAAAGGAAAATATTAAAATAGGTATGGGCAAGAGAGAGAAGTGAGAGAGAGGTGAGAGGTCATTTGACCATGGTCCTCATTGTTTCCTCTTCATAATTCCTTGATAGTTTCTCTCCTCCTTCTTCACATGGCAGCCCCCTCTCCTCCACCACCTTCTTCACCTCAAAACAACCTCAAATTAACTTCAAAACATCATCTCCATTTCACAAAAATTGTGCACAAGCCCACTACAAACACTTTGGACCAAGGAAAATCGGATTTTGAGCACTTGGGGCAACTCAAGAATTTTCTTGAGTTGCCAAATAAGGTATTTTCTTTATCATTAGCATTGTATTTGTTTCACTTTAGCACCCATACAAGTTTAGAAGTGTTTTAATGCGGGTTAGTGAACTTTGAAAATTCCTAGTTAGGGTTTGAGAGACTTTTGAGTGGTGATTGTGTAATTGAGGCTGGTAGAGGCTATACAACCCCTGTAGTGATGGTATTTTGGACTTAACTATAGACTTGAACCCAAAACCCCAAACTTAGAAACTCTGATATCGCGAAATTGTGGAAATTGTGATGGAAATTGGACAACCGGTATAACCCGGGTGACCTGAAAAATATTTAGCGAAGACAGAGAGTCATGCAGGCAACTTAGAAGCTAACCCCAAAACCTGAGACCATATAATCATGTTTAGGCCGCCATTTTTCTCTTTTTGGCCGCAATTTATGGCCTTGGTATCTTGGAATCGTCCCGTGCTTGGTTCATGGCTTCATTTTAGTCAAATTAGACCTACCCCATATGCAGAATTGCCTAATTTCACCTGGAACAAATTCTGGAAGTGTTTTCTTATGTTGTTGCTTTGGTTTTACTGCAATTTATGTTTTGTATTTTAGTATTTGGGTTTTGAATCGATGGTGTGATGTTTGCACGTCAATCTCGAGGGTTGTTTGGCCATTCATGCATGTATAGACCATAAGTTTTAACCTATGTGTGATACGCGTGCCGTTTTGGTTTTCGTGCACGATTTTGGCTTATGATAATATGTGTGATATGTAGGTACCCTCGAGTGGAATTGGAGCAACAAGGATGGGTGTGGCGACATTGACTCCAGCAAGCGAGGACCACAGTGAGTATATTTACATCCACGGGGAAAGTCGGGTGGATGGTGTATAGCACCCCCGCAAGTTTTTGATGGAAAACGATTCATAGAATATGGTTGAGGAAACCTAGATTAGAAATTTATGGATAGGGTTAAAATGGTAGTTAGAGATGAGTTAATGATTGAAGATGCATATCGAGAGATAAGATGAAAGCTTTAGGGATATGAAAAGTGAATGTGAATCACGACTTATAGGTATATAGTTGCACTAGGACAAGTACTAGTTTAGAGTAACATGAAACTAAATTAATAAGGTAGAACTTATATATAGAATTGACTTAATTTGGGATATAAATGTGACTAAATGAATATATGATGTGATATGATGACATGGTGATATGTTGGTATACGGATGCGAGTCAATTGAGGTGATTGATACCTTTGCAGGTCCCCTGATATGAGATTGTTATGGATGTGACCTGGGACATAGGTATATAGATATATGTAATGTTGTGAATCTTGAATGATAAGCCGTGCGAGACGTTAAGTCCGTACCCTAATTGTCGTAAAGGTTGGTAGGATCCGTATTGGTTTTATGCCGCCCTACAATGATTTTCCGTATGGGATGAGTTTGACTTGATGATTGATCCATACCCTTGGTTAGAGGATGTCGTACCATGGATTATACCGTACGTGATGTTGTGAGGCTAGACGCCGATTGATAGATTCACCGACTCAGACATATGATAGATATGTATACCTCATAGCTTTTAACGGATGCTTTACCTTATGCTGCATTCATGTTATTCTCATTGCATTGCATATACCTGTGGTAGTACACTTACAACATTATCGATGATGCGTATGTTACACGTACACAGATTTGCCGGCTCACACACTTCATCATCGATAATTGCCGTGTCACTACACAGTAAGATTGCTGCATCATGATATGACTCCTTGCATAATTTACTTGCTATAGTTGCATATGCACCTTTATACGATGTTGCATTGGACTTTGGAGAATATGGGAACCGCAGGATATATTTTAAAAACTGGATTCATTTAAAAGAGCGGTTTTCCCTCAATATGTGCATATTATTGTTCCATGTTGCATGATATACAGATATGCTGACATTCTGTTATATGTCGCATACATCATGCTTTACGCTTATGCGCATTAAGACATGTTGTTTTCATGAGTTTTCTGGATTTGAGAACCGTGGTCATTTTTAAAGAAATTATGTACTGTTTTAAAAATCCGGTTTCTCTTGATATGATATTTCAGTGCGTCCACCATGCGTTTTCTCGGTTCTGAGACGTGTGATATATGAAACCCGATTCGAGGAGGGGGATGATCCGTTTGCGGGTACATGGTTCACCCGATAGGTTCCTCGGGGAGAGAAATGTTTTTCGTGGAGTAGAAGATGAGCCTGGTAGGGTAGCTAGTACCTACCGGTGATTGGTTGGACCTGGCGGCTATCCGGAGGATACCGACTGGAATCGAGAGATGATATGGGCCGATCCGGACCGATGGAGCCCGAGAGATATGAGGATTTACGTGCTGATGCTGGGCACGGATTTCATGATGTTTCGAGTGTCGATGCTGGACACTCAGGTTCTATGATTTGTAATGTCGCGAGGGACACACGTTGATTATATCCTCATATTTTCATGCATATGATATTTACATCCATGTTGTCATTGTATCATTGGTTGACATGTGGACGAGATCCACTTGCATACTTACATTGATCATATGGTTGGACAAGATCCACATGCATACATACATTGATTATATTGTTGGATGATATCCGTATGCTCATAGGCTTTGATTACATGGTTGGCACATATGCAGACCCGATCACCCTAGATATCATAGTATTACCTTTATGATATAGTTGACCTAAGAGTCGTTGTTTATTCGATTTCTATTTGTAGATGTTTTTCTATTCACGAGTTGGAAACTCACCCCCGTTGTGCCACAGTTCTTGCAGGTTGACCGCATGGATCCGTAGCGGCATCGCTGGCACATAGCTTCATTAAGGTGTTTTGCTTGGTAGGTGGGACATTGTATCGTACCCACTCTTGTATTTACTATTCATATTGTATCTAGTAACTCCATCAATCAAAAATAGTATTTATATAAGTAATAAGACTTAGTGAGACTTGTAGTTGCAAGAATTGAGCGAAGGGTTTTATGTTCACCATTTTGGTTGGTATCTCGCTTTATTCTTTATTTTTGGTGTTGATCTTCGCCGTTGGGCATCGTATACTTTTATATACTGTCTTGCGTGTTTGTGTTCCGCCGTTTGGCGAAGAGCTAGCTCCCGTTTGGGGATGCCTTTATCATTATTATATATTTTTGGTTTTGGATCAAAATATACAATGGAGGTGCTGCCCAAATTTTTAAAAAGACGAAACATGTTTTCAAACTAATAAATTTCACTTGCATTTTCTTATTCCTTTTCTACGCATTAAGAAAACTTTGATTTCATCATACCTTATTTTCAAAAGTTCATCTCTTTTATTTTCTTAAAAGGGTTTAGATTTATGGGTTCGGCTTACTTGAATTACGTTACGCCTTTAAACGCGGCGTGATTTAAGTGCTGGTCATGAGCTAATATTTCGGGTCGTGACAAAATTTGTATCGAAGCGCTAGGTTTAACCTTGGTTCGAGTCTATGTTTGACTGTGCGGAGTCTAGGGCGTATATAGATATATATATATATATATATATATATATATATATATATATTCGAAACCTAGGCTTGACCTTACGGAACATAGACTTGGTCGAGAGGGTATTAGACACGAATTTTTGTCGCATAGATTGACCTTGGTTGATGGAGTAGGTGACTTAAGTAGAGTGACGTACTGTGTGTATATTCCGCGGCATACTAAGGATACGCTACTCCGCTTAAGAAGCATTAGGATGTACATTTCTTTGCACCGTATTCTATTTGTTTATTGATCTATCCTCATCGATATCGGATGGTGGTTTCTGTTACCACGGTTGCACGGGCAGAGAGAGCTGCGGCTAGAGTTGCGGTCAGCATGAGCTCGTCTTTGACGAGGACTGACCAAGGCGTAATTCCGGTGAAATGCGATTTTATAGATGTGTCGTTTTATTGTATTTTCGCGCCATGAGCATTTTGATGGATTGTTTTTACTAAGATTTCTCGAACGTTCTGATCAGCACCAGAGTATTAGGCCACTACTAGAGGCCGGCTAGAATGTGATGACCGTCAATGCAACGTTTATTCTTGATGATTGAGGTATTGTTTAGTGTGCGTACGAATGAGCCAGTTGTTGCCGCGACTGACAAGATATCGCCCCAGATGTTTGAAGCTATTGCAGCACGAATTTGTACTAAGAGATATGATAGAAGATCGCTAGTCACCCACGGATGAATGACTAGGACGTGCGGTTCGTTTGCATACCCCGATGCGAGGTCGTCAGATTGATTGATTTCAGCTAGAGAGGACTTCACACAGGCACGCTGAGAGTCGATAGAAAACAGACGAATTGGACGAGTTTCCGAGGGCGTAGTTTGTCAGATACCTACCATAAGAATTTAAGCTGTCGAGTTCGTACTTTCAGAAGGGATACTCTAGATATGAGTATAGCCGTTTGTAGCGCAGTCCATACAGCTACGAAGAGACGAGTCCGAATCATTCCACATTAGAGAAAAGTAGAGTAAGTGGTTTATACGAGATTTTGACGAGATGGAAATCCACTACGTTGACATCAGAGATGTGATATGCATGGAGAGATGATGAATATGGATATATCTTTTAGAAGAGGTCATGATGTGTATGCAGCTATTCCGGAACAAGAAATGGATTTAGTAAAGGGTGATAACTTCCGGACAGTTCGACAGAAATGAGATTTGGGAGAGACCCGACAGAATCCTTCTGGAATACTACACGAGAAGACTTGGACCCAGGATCGGTCGTATCACGCACACCCAGTAGGCCAAAATTCGGCATCATCGACGAGACATGTTATGAGTGATCATGATAGTAGGCCAGAGATCTTTATAGGATGTGCCAGAGCGGAACTGTTTCCGTCATTATTTCCATATTGGGCCGTTGATCCGAGGAGCTATGTAACTGGCAATCTGCAGTGAGAGACGAGAGCCTAATGGCATAAGGCGCCAGACCATGAAAAGGAGGCTAGTAGATATCTTGCTCTGCTAGCTTTGGATGCCCCGACACCTTCTTGACTTTGAAGGAAGGACACATCGACGACAGTGTTTACGATTTGCGATTTGGTGATTTGATTATCACGTGTCCGTTATTTTGGATTTCGGCATTTTAGGTGATTTATTGCATGATTGAGATTTTGTGCACCACAGTTGCACTCGACATCGATTTGATGTCGTTCGGGATGTTTGATTTTGATTTCATGCCTATGGTATGTATGTGATTTGACTTGCGCCTTCAGTATAGTTTTCATGCACTTTTAGTACTTGATTCGATTTTTTGTGCACGCTGATGCACGTAGTTGTGAGATTATATACCACAGTATACCTGATTTGGATTGAGGTTGTTGTATACCGTCGATTTCGATTGTGATATTCGATATTTGTTTTCGTGCACCATGTGCACTTGAGTTGGATTCTTGCGCATCTTTGGTGCGCTTGATGCGATTTTGGTGTACACCAGATGCACCAAATCGGGATTCTTCGTGCATATCAGATGCACCTGGTATTGTTGTCAGGCACACCGTTGTCCTTGACAGGTGTTTTCGTGCACACCCGTTGCACTTAGATTTGTTTCTGTGCACATGTATGGCACATTCATTGATTTCGATTTCTGTGCGCACCAAACGCACGTGGCATTCTTATGCATATATGGGATTGGTTTCTTTTGAAGCAGTACATTTTATGATTTTTACTATTTGGTATAGTAACTGAGCAGGACTAGTCCGAGTACAGTACCTGTATATGTTTTCGCATGCATGGACTGTCACGACCCGAAATGGCACGCGACTGGCACTTGTATCATATGAAGTCTATAGGACCCCATCTAATTCAAGTAAGCCAAGAAATCCCAGAAATCTACACCATTTAAAGAAAAAAGTGAAGAAAACATGTTTTAAAACAAGGGGTTTTTAAATAACATAAGCCGAATATGAATTTTAAAATCTCAAGTCTTTTCTGAAAATTTCGGCAGAGTTTCCTTTGTAAATACTGGCCACAAAAGGGGTACAACATGCATAATATGAATAAGGGCATCCCCAAGCGGGAGCTAGCTCTTCGTCAATTGACGGTCACAACCACGCAAGAAATATAATATACAACGCTAAAGGACGAGGATCAAAACTCAAAAGGAAACTCAAAACATCAAGAAAACCATAATAATACAACGCGCGACTCTTAGGTAGAAAGAATAGCAACTGGTTTTCTAAGTCTGAAATAATATACAAGTCTGGTTGATGGAATTTTACAAGATACAACTAAAAATAAAAAAGTAGAATGGTGGTCACGATGCGAGTGATGTGTAGGTACCCCCACGAGGACTTCGAGATGACAAGCAAGCGCGTGGTAACGTCGGCAATGGCAAGCAAAGATCAAGGTGAGTAGATAGACATCTACGAAGGATGTCGGGTGGATGGCATATAGCACCCCCGCAACTCATAGTGTAGTATATGGTATATATTATCTGGATATAATTATATGTTTATTGTGAGTTTATGATTATCTAGATAGACTTTGGGGTGTCATGGATAACTTTAGTGTATTTGGATGATAGCGTCATTAGTTAGTTTAGTCGCGGACTTTAGAATAAGGTTTACACCCAAATGCGCACACACACATGTTTATATTGTTTTACTTGTGGAGTTATGGGGATATGTATATATATACACACACATAGGTATGGGACTATGTGTGTGTGTGTGTGTGTGTGTGTATATACACACACGTATACTTATACATGGATGATGAGGATTGTACATGGTATTTGGAGATGGGTCGATGAAATTCGGCATGATGCCATGAGATCGGTGATATGTTTTGATTCGTATTAGAAGATACGACTTGAGATTATAGCGGGCCGTTAGGCGTGTGTTTTCATACATGCATATATATATATATATATATATATATATATATATATATATATATATATATGGTATCAGTTTGTACTAGACTTAGATCAGTACCCCAGTTCATGAGATATGATGATAAGGATACCAGATAAATGATGAGATGAATGTGATATTTGACCCGTACCCAGATTGGGATGCCGTACGATGGATTTACCGTACGAGCTTTATATTCATGATAGATCCGCACTCTTGGCTCGAGGATGTCATGTTATTTATTGTATCGTATGTGATACTATTGAGGCGGGATCACCGACTATTATATTTATATGTATCGACTCGGATTTAGGTGGTTTCCTTACCTTTTAGATTAGCCTGTTAGTTTAGTCCCGCAGTTTACGTATAGATGTTAGACAAGACTCGAGTCATACCTATTTCAAAACTAACGAATCGTGAGTATTTTAAAGACAGACCAACAGATTCTACGGATATTTTCAAAAGACGCATCTTTTCCTAAAAACACCGTAGCCCTTATGTTTCTAAACACCACGATTCGTGTTATTTCAAATGGCAAAACTGTATGACATATATATATTGATGTAGATTCTTCACTGTTGTGTTTATTATTCATTTTCCGCATATTCGTGCTATTCTCATTGCATCGCATGTTTAAATGTGTTTATTGTTATATTAAACCCATGCTGTCAGGACACCAGCACCATTATCGATGATGCGTATGTTCCACGTACACCTACTTGCCGGCTCACACACTTCATCATTGATAATTGCCATATCACTACACAGTAGGATTGTTGCATCAAGATTTAACTCCTTGTATGACATACTTGCGTACACACATATTGTACACCCATACTTGCATACATACATATTTGCACATACATAGATGTCCGGGCTTGATTTTGGAGATTTGGGAACCGCGTGATATATTTTTAAACTGAATTCATTTAAATGAGTGGTTTTCCCTATATATGTGCATATCACTATTTTATGT
Source organism: Agapanthus africanus (assembly GCA_030015575.1). Lineage (NCBI taxonomy): Eukaryota > Viridiplantae > Streptophyta > Magnoliopsida > Asparagales > Amaryllidaceae > Agapanthus > Agapanthus africanus. The sequence continues at coordinate 365,369,572 of CM057337.1, read as the reverse complement.
TGCATGATATACTGATATGCTTACATTTCTATTATATGTCGCATACATAATGCTTTATGATTATATGCATTGAGATATGTTGTTCCATGATATTTCTGGATTTGAGAACCGTGGGTATTTCAAAAGAAAGTATGTACTGTTTTAAAAACCCGGTTTCTCTTGATATGATATTTCAGCAGCCACCATGAGTTTTATCGGTTCTGATATATATATACCCCATGCGAGGAGGAGTCGGCTGTGTGCGGGTACATGGTGGGGCCCGGAGGGACCCCAGGGCAAGAAAGGTATGTCGATGGACCACGCCGATGAGCCTGACAGGGGATGAATACCTACCGGTGATAGTATTTTGGCTCGGCGGGTATCCGGAGGATACCGACCGGAGACGAGAGATGATATTGGCCGATCCGAACCGACGGAGCCCGTGGGCCGATACGGACTGACGAAGCCCGATATATGAGGATTTACGTGCCGATGCCTGGCACAAGTTTTATGATGTTTTCGAGTGTCGATGCTGGACACTCAGGTTCCATGATTTTGATGTGTCGCGAGGGACACACGTTGATTTATATCCTCTTACTTTCTTGCATATGCTTTTATGATTTTTACATGCATGATGTTGTTATGTCATTGGTTGACACGTGGACGAAATCCACATACATACAGGCATTGATTATATAGTTGGATGATATCCACATACTTATAGACTTCATGATATAGTTGATTCTGATTTCATGATGATTACATTGACCACACCTCATGTTTATGATATGTTGCTACCTGAGGCACTGACACGAGCACTTGGTATTACACTTGGTATAGATGTTTACCCTTGCCACCTTTTCATGCTTCATACTTTATCATATTGAGGATACATACATATATATATATATATATATATATATATTACTGATCGTTTGACCTAGCTTTGAGTCATACATACGATTTCTGCTCTGTGATGTTTTCTACTCACGAGTTGGCAACTCACTCTCGTTGTGCCATGGTTTCCTGGAGGTTTTGCCGTACAGGTTTTTCCTTGGCGGCTTTGTTGGCACATTGCTTCATTCCGGGTGATTGCTTTGGTAGGTGGGTTCTCTCACATCGTGACCACCATTGTACTTATTTATTTTTAGTTGTATCTAGTAAAATTCCATCAACCAGACTTGTATATTATTTCAGACTTAGAAAACTAGTTGCTATTCTTTCGACCTTATAGTCGTGCATTGTATTATTATGGTTTTCTTGTTATTTTGAGTTTCCTTTTGAGTTTTGATCCTCGCCCTTCGGTGTTGTATATTATATTGGTTGCGTGGTTGTGACCGTCAATTGACGAAGAGCTAGCTCCCACTTGAGGTTGCCCTTATTCATATTATGCATGTTGTACCCCTTTTACGGCCAGTATTTACAAAGGAAACTCAGCCGAAATTTTCAGAAAATAGTTGAGATTTTAAAATTCATATTCGGCTTATATTATTTAAAAACCCCTTGTTTTAAAACATGTTTTCTTCACTTCTTTCTTTAAATGGTTTAGGTTTTTGGGATTTCTTGGCTTACTTGAATTAGATGGGGTCCTATAGAATTCATATAATTCAAGTGGCAGTCGCGTGCCATTTCGGGTCGTGACAAAGTTGGTATCAAAGCGCTAGGTTAACCTTGGTTCGAGTCTAAGTTTGACTATGCGGTGCCTTGAGCGTTTGTATATGTTCGGAACTTAGGCTTGACCTTACAGAACTTAGACATAGTCGAGGGGGTATTAGACCCGAACTTTCGTCATGTAGGTTGACCTTGGTTGATGGAGTAGGTGACTTAAGGATAGTGATTTACCGTGTGTATGTTCCGCGTCATACTTACGATACGCTACTCCTCTTAAGAAGCCTAAGGATGTACATTTCCTTGCACAGCATTATATTCATTCCTATGATCTATCCTCATCATTATCGCTTTATGGTTTTGCTGCCACGATTACACGGGCAGAGAGAGCTACGGCTAGAGTTACGGTCAGCATGAGCTCATCATGGACGAGGACTGACCAGGGCATGATTCCAGGGACACACGATTGTAAAGAGGTGTCATTTTATTGTGTTTTCGCGCCATGAGCGTTTGATAGATCGCTTTTACGAGATTTTTCGGACGGGCAGATCGGCACCAGAGGATCAGGCTACTGCTAGAGGCCAGCCAAAATGTGATGACCATCGATGCACCGATTATTTGATGATTGAGGCACTGTTCAGCGTGCGGACAAATGAGCCAGTTGCTACTGCGAATGACGAGATATCGCACCAGATGTTGGAGCTATTGATGTATGAGTTGTACTTAGAGATATGATAGAAGATCGCTAGCCATCCATGGAGGAAGGACTAGGACATGTGATTCGTTGCCTACCCCGATGCGAGGTCATCAGATTGATTGATTCCAGTTAGAGATGACTTCACGCAGGTATGTTGGGAGTCGATAGAGACGATCGAATGTCAGAATCACATTTTTCATGTTTAAAGTATTCAGAGACAAATGCAAGTAATGCTTTGGACCCTCTAAAAGAATGAAACCCTAACTCGACATAATGACCATGAGAATGCTTTGAAACCTTAGGGTTTGCGGCAGTTCAGCAGTGCCATTAGTGAGGCTTAGGTTTGCCCTTCAACGGTTGGTCCATAGGTACTGTGGCATGTACTAGAATACTATTAAACTGTACCCAAGATATTGAGCTCTTGGGTGATTATGGAACTTTGACGAATCGATCGAAAGGTTCGACATCATTCGGATATCATGTGATGGGATACATTGCTTGGGAGATTCCAGATATGAGTATAGCCATTGGAGCGCAGTCCATGCAGCCACGAAGAGACGAGTCCGAAGCAGTCGACATTAGAGAAAAGTGGAGTAAGAGGTTCGTACGAGATCTTGATGAGATGATGTTCCACTCAGCCGACATCAGATATGTGATATGCATATAGAGGCGTTGTATATGGATATATCTTCCAGAAGGAGTCACGATAAGTATGCAGCCGTTCCGGAACAAGATACAGATTTAGTAAAAGATGATAACTTCCGGGCAGTTCAGCAGAAACACGATTTAGGAGAGACCTCGATAGGACCTTTCTGGAATACTATATGAAAATACTTGGACCCAGGACCGGTCATAATGCGCACACCCAGTAGGCCAGTGTTCGGCATCGTCGACGAGATAGTTGGCCAGAGATCTTTAGAAGATATGCCAGAGCGGGACTGTTTCCGTCGTCATTCCATATTAGGCCGTTGAGCTGAGGAGCTATATATCTAGCAATTCGCAGTGAGAGACAAGAGCCTAAAGGCACCAGGCGCCAGACCATGAACAGGAGGCAAGTAGATATCTTGCTCTGTTAGTTTTGGATGCACCGACACCTTCTCGACTGCAAAGGAAGGGCATATCGACGACAGTGTTTATGATCTGGGATTTGGTGATTCGAAATCAAGCATCCTACATTTTTGGATTTCGGTATTTTGGACGATTTGTTTGCATGATTGATATTTTGTACACTACGGTTGAACTTGACTTCGATTTGATGTCATTCGAGATATTGATTTTGATTTCATGCCTATGATATGCATTTGATTTGACTTGTACTTTCGGCATAGTTTTCATACACTTTTAGTATTTGATTTGATTTTGTGCACGCTAATGCACATGGTTGTGAGATTATGTACCAAGGTATACCTGATTTGGATTTGGATTGAATGTGTCGTATACCGTCGATTTCGATTTTGATATTCGATATTTGTTTTCGTACAGTTGATTTGGATTCTTGCGCATGCTTGGGCGCTTGATGCGATTTTGGTGCACACCAGATGCACTAAATCGATATTCTTGATGCATATCAGATGCACCTGATATTTCCCTCAGGCACACCCGTTGCCCTTGAAAGATGTTTCGTGCATACCCGATGCACTTAGATGTCGTTTCTGTGAACATGTATGGCACATTCTTGGGTTTCGATTTCCGTGCACACCAGACGCACGTAGCATTCATATGCACATTTTGGGATTGATTTCTTATGGAGCAGCACGTTTTTATGATATTTGCTATTTGTTTTCGTACTGAGCAGGACTAGTTAGAGGACAGTACCTAGATATATTTTGCATGCACTGATAGTTATCGAAGGGATTTCCAAAAAGGGAGCTATAGTCTTAGTATTTACCTACGTTTCTGATATGAAACAAAATGTTTAAAACAAGGAAACCCTCCTAAATTATTTTCAAAAAAAACGGCGGGACGTACATATTAAACAAAGGATAAGTATGAATATAGTTATTTTCTTACAATAGACGTCCGCCACTGTGTCTCGATATGCGCATCGCACAGCAACATGAAAGGCTTGGCATGCATTTCCTTCAGATGTTTACATGTATAGTTTTGATTTATATCATATTGGTTTTCGTATTGGATTTGACATTTGTGTCTTCACCATGACTCCGATGAATGAGAGATGCTTGACAGAGTTTTGATTTGGAGTTATCTGCTCATTGTTCATGCGCATGCATTGCGCTATGATGCGTCTTATGTATTGATGATTTCGGAGCCCCGACGACTTGGACTTTTTACTGAAACGTTTTAGTATTTGAGGTGTTTAAATTTAAATTCGGGGACCGAATTTCTTTAATGGGGATGATTGTAACATTTCAGAAAAATAAAATATTATTTTTGTGAATTTTATAATTAAATAATAAATATATTGAATATTTTAATATTGCGGTATAATTAAATACCGATAAATTGGGAAAAATTTGGAAAATTATAGAAATTACTGAAATGAGGGTGTTTTAAATGAATTAATAGGATTGTGAATTTTTATGATTTATTATATTCACTTTTATTGCTAATCGCGATTAAATGTCGCTAATTGCGCATTAAGCGTGAATGGTGCACATGACATGCACCATATCATTTTTAAGCTTGTGTTACATTTTATCATGGATTTTCCTTATATTTCTCTCATGGTTTTGTTTTTGAGTGAGAAGAGAGAAGAAAAGAAAAGAAAAGAAAAAGAAATGAATATAGAAATGAGGGATGGGCATGAGAGAGAGAGGGTAAGGGGTGAACCTTGACCATGGCCTTGTGTTCCCTTCACTTTCCCTTCATCATTTTCATCTCCTCTCCTCACCATGGCAGCCCCCTCTCCTCCACCACTTACACCCCTCACTTCATCATCTAAAATTCATCAAAACTCTATCCCCACTTCATTAAAAATGTGCACAAGCCCTCTAACTACACTTTGGACCAAGAAAGCAAGGATTTTGGACACATGGGGCAACTCAAGAATTTTCTCGAGTTGCCAAGTGGGGTAATTTCTGAACCATTAGCATAGTATTTCCATTTCTTTTACATCCAAGTTTGATTAGAACCGATTTAGTGTCGTTTAGTGAGGTTTGGAAATTTCTAGTTAAGGTTTGGGGAATTCTTGAGTTGTGATGTGTAATTGAGTTGTTAGTGACCTTAAACCCCTAAGTGGTAGTATTTTGGACACAAAAAAAGAGACAAACCCCAATTCACGAACTTTGAAATTCTGCCAATATCGTATTTTGTGGAAATTGTCATGAGAAAATTGAATCTGCTAGCACTCGGGGACCTGGAAATTTTTTTAGCAAACACAGTGAGTAGTGAAGGCGACCTAGATGCTACCCTGAAGACTCATAACCCCACCTCCACCTTTTGGTCGCAGTTATATTCATTCTGGCCGCAAATTGAAGCCAGACTAGGGACTTGTGGGATCGTGTTTGTTTCATGGCTCCAGTATCTGTAAACTAGACCCTTTACATGTGCAAAATTTGCCAATTTGACCTAGGGTAAAATCTGGGACCATTTTCATAGGTTGCTGCATTGTTTTTGTAAACTTTTCGTGAACCAATTTTTCGTATTGTGTTTTGTTTTCGGTCACTTGACGTTTGTACATCTATATCGAGTTTTATTTGGTGGTTTTGAAGGCGTAGTCCATAGGTTCTAACCTATAGGCTTTTAGCATGTCGTTTTGGTTTTGAATTGGATTTTAATGCGGCACGATACGTTATGATGTGTAGATACCCCGAATGAGTACTTCGAGATGAAAAGCAAGCACGAGGTGACGTCGGCAACGGCAAGCGAAGAGCAAGGTGAGTAGATACACATCTACGGGGAAAGTCGGGTGGATGGCGTATAGCACCCCCGCAGTTCGTAGTGTAGTATATGGTACATATTATCTGGATATAATTATATCTTTATTGTGGGTTTATGATTATCTAGATAGTCTTTGGGGAGTCATGGATAACTTTAGCTTATTTGGATGATAGTGTCATTAGTTAGTTTAGTCGCGGACCTTAGAATAAGGTTTACACCCACACGCGCACACACACATGTTTATATTGTTTTACTTGTGCGGTTATAGGGATATGTATATATATACACACGCATAGGTATTGGACTATGTATATATATATATATATATACGTATACTTATACATTGATGATGAGGATTGTACATGGTATTTGGAGATGAGTCGATGAGATTGGGCCTGATGCCATGAGATCGGTGATATGTTTTGATTCGTATTAAGATATACGACTTGAGATTATAGTGGGCTTTTAGGCGTGTATTTTCATACACTTAGATGGTATTAGTTTGTACTAGACTTAGATCAGTACCCCAGTTCATGAGATATGATGATAAGGATACCAGATAAATGATGAGATGAATGTGATATTTGACCCGTACCCAGATTGGGATGCCGTACGATGGATTTACTGTACGAGCTTTATATTGATGATAGATCCCCACTCTTGGCTCAAGGATGTCATGTTATTTATTGTATCGTATGTGATACTATTGAGGCGGGATCACCGACTATTATATTTATATGTACCGACTCAGATTTAGGTGGTTTCCTTACTTTTTCGATTAGCATGTTATTTTAGTCCTGCAGTTTACATATAGATGTTAGACAAGACTCGAGTCATACCTATTTCAAAAATAACGAATCGTGAGTATTTTAAAGACAGGCCAAGGGATTATACGGATATTTTCAAAAGACGCATATTTTCCTAAAAACACCATTGCCCTTATTTTTCTAAACACCATGATTCGTGTTATTTCAAATGGAAAAACTGTATGACATATATATATATTGATGTAGATTCTTCACCGTTGTGTTTATTATTCATTTTCCGCATATTCTTGCTATTCGCATCGCATCGCATGTTTAAATGTGTTTATTGTTATATTAAACCCATGCTGTTAGGACACAAGCACCATTATCGATGATGCGTATGTTCCACGTACATCTGCTTGCCGGCTCACACACTTCATCATCGATAATTGCCATGTCACTACACAGTAGGATTGTTGCATCAAGATCTGACTCGTTGTATGACATACTTGAGTACAAACATATTGTACACCTATACTTGCATACATACATATTTGCACATACATAGATGATTCGGGCTTGATTTTGGAGATTTGGGAACCGCATGATATATTTTTAAACTGAATTGATTTAAAAGAGAGGTTTTCCCTAGATATGTGCATATTACTTTTTTATGTTGCATGATATACTGATATGCGTACATTTCTATTATATGTCGCATACATCATGCTTTATGATTATACGCATTGAGATATATTGTTCCATGATATTTCTGGATTTGAGAACTGTAGGTATTTCAAAAGAATGTATGTACTGTTTTAAAAACTCGGTTTCTCTTGATATGATATTTCAGCAGCCACCGTGTGTTTTATCGGTTCTGATATATATATACCCCATGCGAGGAGGAGTCGTGGGCCGTGTGCGGGTACATGGTGGGGCCCGGAAGTACCTCGGGGCAAGAAAGGTATGTCGATGGACCACGCCGATGAGCCTAACAGGGGATGCATACCTATCGGTGATAGTATTTGGGCTCGGCGGATATTCGGATGATACCAATCGGAGACGACAGATGATATAGGCCGATCCGGACTGAAGGAGCCCGTGGGCCGATCCGGACCGACGGAGCCCTATATATGAGGATTTGCGTGCCGATGCTGGGCACAGTTTTCATGATGTTTTCGAGTGTCGATGCTGGACATTCAGGTTCCATGATTTTGATGTGTCGCGAGGGTCACACGTTGATTTATATCATCATACTTTCATGCATATGCTTTTATGACTTTTACGTGCATGATGTTGTTATGTCATTGGTTGACACGTGGACGAGATCCACATGCATACAGGCATTGATTACATAGTTGGATGATATCCACATACTTATAGACTACATGATATAGTTGACACTGATTTCATGATGATTACATTGACCACACCTCATGTTTATGATTTGTTTCTACCTGAGGCACTGGCACGAGCACTTGGTATTACACTTGGTATAGATGTTTACCTTTGCCACCTTTTTATAAGACTACGGTAGCGCCCCGGCCGTCTTTCCGAGGCCAAAATGCGGAAACGAAATTTTTTCTAAACTAGAAACCGTCGCTATCGTATGCTTAAATCCCGGATCGAACCATTAACCTAGAACTAGCTATCTAGGGAGAGGGTTGGAAAGCTATACTGATCGATCCGTGTCCTTCGGTCTTTGGCCACCATCCCGAGCTCCTCGCGGCAACTCCAGTCTCGATCTCCTCGTCGGAAAGGGCACCACATCTACGAGTCCTTTTGGGCTCCCGCTTCATCCGAAGCAAATCGGGCACGAAGTGTGCTAGGCGACGTGTCTAAGGTGATGTAGAGAATGTTTGTGATCACTTTGTCTCTTACATCAATTGATTTTGATGGAGATTAGAGGTGTTGCCATTAATGGCCAATTGTGAGCTCAAGAAGCAAGAGGAAGAAGAAGAAGAGGAGCCATTTTCTTTTGTTTTGTTATGCTATCAAAAATGAGATAGTGTATCAAAAATACAAGACCCAACTCTTTACAATGGCTTCCCTTCTCTCTCTTCCTCTCATTTCAACTTACAAATCCATCACAAAAGGTGACATTTGCACAAGAAATGATACCATGAGTCACCCATAAAGTACATGTATCATTTAATGCACAAAATGGTGGCTTAAGCTCATAATTTCCATTTGCAAATATTAACCTAAATGTTTACAACAATAAAAAGATACGGCAATATCTAAACTAAACTCGTGACGGATCACAAGGATACCCGTCACCTGTATATACATACCTGCATCCGCATTCCGACTGAATGCGAATGCGATGAGACTAAAGTAATCCAACAAATCTAATACTAGGATCCTGCTTAAACCAAAGCCCACTAGTCTGATCCACCCGATAATGATCCGTGCAATACCGCACGTATATGATCGAACCCTGCTATATATCATACGGCCTCTCAACGTTTCGCCCGAAACATGAGAAACTGTGTATGGGGAACTCTAAAGACTCGTCAATACTTTGGTCGTGGATTTAAACACTAGCATGTCAGTGGTACTGGCCGTACGTAACGCGCTACCAGTTATTGACCAAAAGGGAGGTCGATGAGCGAACTCATCCTGACACCCTACTGAGTCTATCGGTGACAATATCCGTACAGTACGATCCGTTCGTCTATGAGCATCGCATGGCGGGCCTAGGGGGTTGGTAAAAGTCAGACCCCAAAAAGCGGTACAAGTCGTGTCGGAATGTAGCCCAGAACACCCTGAGATACTACTGGAATACCAACCAGTAAATCTCCTGCCTCGGCCGAGGGCTTTGTGTAATGGCTCTCCTAGACACAGCGCGATCTCACTCCCAATACCGGGAGAGACGAAAACCCTGCCGATCCTCTCACTTTCCTCCGTGTGGCTCGGTACTGTACCCAACTAAAACCTGTTTGCACGACACCTTTGAGCAGTGGTAGGGTAATAATCAAAGCACAGTGGGAACTCACACGAGACAAATGACGACCTTAGGTCGATGAACTAATCTGTACACATGTCACCAGGGAACTGCTATCTGATGTCAGGTATAATACCAACTAGCATATTCCCGGCGAGTCCTATCCGGTGTACTCATAACCCAATGAGCACCTGTATACATCTTAGGTGAACCAACTGACACCAGTGGCTTGTGAGACCGGCCACCGCCCCTCGTCGGGGTATCAACTGTATACACTAGTCTACTCCGGAGTATCGATGCCCTGTCTCGAAACTCCCACGACTTGGCATCACTTTTAAAGATATGCTTATGGACTACCCAACTCTCACGTATATGATCGCCATCATACTGTTGTTAGTCAAGCAGGATCCTAAGGGCTCTATCAATGTGTAATAGTGAACATGTCAACTAAAGCTGTACACGACTGATAAAGACAAACCATGGTAGCATACTATTCTCTATCAACGTGTAATAGTGAACTACAATGTCACCTAAAGCATGTACACGATGATAAAGACAAACTAGATAGTATACAAACCACTCGAGTAAGACTGTCCTACCGGTATTAGTCCTCCCTCAATCATTGCAATCACGTGCCTGCGATCCAATAATTGACTCTGAGGGCACTATATCCAACAATCTCCCACTTGCACTAAAGGCTAATTATTGCGATGTCGCATACTCACAGCCCGTGTGATATCGAACACCCAACTCCTCTACTAATCAGTCTCACAAAGCCCGTTTGCTAAACTTTTGCGTTCGAGGAATAGCCTCAGCTAGTGGATCCGCCCTAATGTTTCTTTTTATGTCTTTCTTTATCTCAAGTTCGCGGAGAAAGCCATCTTCCGAAATGAGCAATACCTGTCTTAGAATTTGTCTGGATATCTGATGGGACCTAGCTCATAAATGAACTCCAAATCCAAACTTCTTAGACTGTATCGTCAACTGAACATAATCAGTATCCTGCGCCATGCCTCCCTTAGTATCCGCTAGGACCACCTGTCCAAAATACGGCCCCTCGTCAGAGGGAAAACTACAACTCTGACAGCCACTCTGTCATCCAGGTCACCTTGGAAGCCTGGAATGATAACCGTCTCCTGAAAGAGGCGGTTGTTACCATATCCCTGGAACATCCACTCATGTTCTAAAACTGCTTCCGAACGTTTCTCCAAGATTGGATTAATATAAACTTATTGCATCTCATGCAAAAACAATATCTGGTGTGGTACTTGACATCTCATGATCATCTCAATTGCCTAAGCAAGTGATCTGCCAAACATGCACATCCTTCTCCCCTTTAGTCTGTAAGACACCATCAGAGAGGGTGACTCCATCACCTGCAGGTATACTACCGTGTCAGGAGTCGTCCATTATAAAACATCTTTAGAATGGTGTCTAAGTACCCAGATTGGGATACTACCCAAATCTAGATCTAAAACCATAGATCTAGTAACCGGAATGTCTGATATAATATCCAAGTCCTATGTGGAGAAACCACTGTGTCACAACCAAAGTATAACCGATCGTAGTGCAGGAATATCACTTCCTACTATGTGTATGTCATCCAAATACCAGGACATCACACCCTACCACCTTCTTAACAGATCCATCCCCTATTCTAATGAAGTCAAATCTATGACTGTCACATCAGAAATAGATTATCTTTCTCCGCTATATCTGCTTTAGTCTATAAATAGACATAAGCTACTTGTCCACCAATGCTTCCGCTGCTCCCACTGACTACGACAACCCTCTGGTAGAGTCATATACACGTACACTTCTAAAGCCAGTTTAGAACGATGCTATACTCATCCTCCTGCCGGGTCTCACAGTCTGGAATAACAGCAATGGCAAGTCTGGGTAAACAAGAACCTCCCTGTCACCGTCCTTGAGGCTACCGGAGTACCTCTCGGGTGCCTGAGGTTACCCACCAAATCTGTGGAGTGGCCAATGGAATGTGAAACCAGATTTTATCTTTAGGTTCTTATAAAATTTTCAGTAATCGTTTGCGGTTCTGGAATCACTTCCAGTTCTACCATACTCCCACTACTGTTTTCTGAAAAAATCCATTTTACTAAAATTGTGGCGAGTCAAGAACAATATCACTATTGATCTTCCATATGGTAGAAAATCAACCCTTGTCATAGCCCGGGTCAACCCACAAACAGCCATTACGGAAACGTGCCTTGAGTTATCCAGAGTCTGGTTTTAAGCATAAGACGGACAACTCCCCGTACCTTAACATCGTTAAGTTATGAACCGTTCTATATCCAATATAGAAACAGAGGCACTGATTTAATAGGAACCAGATTCAAATCATGCAGCTGTCTCCAGTGCATGTCAACTAAATGGAAGGAGGCCGATCAGCGTTACTCAACTTAGGAATCCATCCAGATATGACTAACCTGAAAGTGAAACAAGTTTCTCAAAATCATTACTATCAACTTAATACTATACAAAAGTATCTACATCTTCAATCACCTTGAAGAATCCGGATACTTGCAACACCTGGTTCTCTAGTTTATTCTTATACCTATAACTTCTCAAAACTTAGACCTTGCATTTCTATGAAACACATGTCTAAGAACTAGAGAAGTCACAAGTAAACAGAATATAGTACGAGGACCAACCCCTCTGTCCTAATGGACACTGGACAATATACAGTGCTTTGTATAAGTCCCCTGAGTTGAATAACTCAAACCCTCTGCGTCGTAGGTTGAAAATTGTACTATGGTTAAGAAGAATTACACCGTTGTTTAATGCTCCTTACCTAACCATCCACTGATATAGCAAAATGTCATGGACATAATTTCAAAAGGTTATATCTCACTCTATAAAAATAGACGTACAGATATGTCAATTTGAAATTGGTGCATAACAATGGATATTCAAAACCAAATATTTGTCGTCCGGCAAACAACCTAGGCGATTTCCTCAAATATCACCAATTACAATGAATCCCGATATAAAGAGGACAATCACCTAATTCCCAATAGCTTACTCCCACTCATCATCTGTAAATCCATACAAATGTGAGAATCAAACCTGGTAAATACATACCCTGGAGTATGTACTAATTGGGAAATCAGTTTTCTATTAACAATACACAGTGAAACTGAAACATGTAAAAGTTTCGAAGGGGAATCCGGGTATTTCTACTAATACCTCTTCCATTATTAGATTCACAACTGTAACCGTATATTTCTTTGCCATCTCTCCAAATCCCTTTATATGTCTCTAGTTATTACCTTCTGTACACCCTCTTAGGCTAAATGGTTTTCTTCCTTCCTTACCGTTCGGCACCAGCCTATGGTTTGGAAGAAGACTATCCCATAAGCATAATGGGTGTACTCTCCTAATCCTAGGAGTACTCGTAACCTGAGAGAAGGTGAAGATAAAAGACAACTGAATAAATCTTATTCCTATTTCTCCTGAACCAGAATCCATCCCCGAACTGGAACAAGTTCCTTCGAGTTCGTATATAACCATAAGATGGAGTATCCAAATAACTGTGGATCTTCGTAGTGATACAGAGTGTTCTGGAGAAATACAAAGGTGAAGTAGGAGTGGTAATAAAATACTTGGTTTGGTCGTGAATAGCAATCGCAATTTACTTTTCCCTCTTTCTAATTCCTTTATTTATCTTTACTTAATACCTTCTGTACACCATCGTTAGGCTAATTGGTTTTCTTCATTCCCCACCGTTCGGCACCTGCCTATGGTTTGGAAGAAGACTATCCAATAAGCGTAATAGGTGTACTGTTCCTAATCCAAGGAGCACTCGCAACCTGAGAGATGGTAAGAGGAAAAGACAATCGAATAATCCTATTCATTTTCTTCAGAACCGGAAACCATCCTCGAATCTGGAACAAGTTCCTTCGACTTCGTATATAACCATAAGATGGCTTTATCCAATGGAAGTGGATGTTCGTAGTAATACGGGGTGTTCTGGAGAAAAGGGTAAAAGTAGGAGTGGCAGTGAGGTATGCAACCCTGACAATCCAAAAGCTAGTGTTATAAGAAGGTTCGGTCAACTTGATCACTGAGTCATAGTCACGGGTCAGGTCATGGTCGCTGCCAAAGAGAGAGAGAAAAGAAATACTCAGCGTGCACTCTAACCTAGATCAGAATGGTTATCAATTTATCTAATCAGGAAACCTCCCACTGTAACCTCAAATTCTCCTCCAAACCTGAAAGAAAAATGTTGGAGATAGTGCCCTCAGAGTCAATTATTAGGTCACAGGTACGTGATTGTAATGATTGAGGGAGGACCTATCCCGGTAGGACAGTCTTACTCGAGATGATAGTATGCTATCTGGTTTACCTTTATCATCGTGTACTGCTTTAAGTGACCTGACATGTCGCTATTACACGTTGATAGAGCCCCTAGGATTCTTGCTTGACCACCAGCAGTATGAGGGCGATCATATAAGTGGGAGCTGGGGGTCTACAAGCATATCCTTAAAAGGTCCCTAGTCGTGGGAGTTTCGAGACTGGGCATCGATACTCCATTAGTAGACTAGTGTATACAGTCGAGACCCCGACGAGGGGCGGTGGCCGGTCTCACAAGCCACTGGTGTCAGTTGGATCACCTAAGATGTATACAGGTGCTCATTGGGTTATGAGTACACCGGACAGGACTCGCCGGGAACATGCTAGTTGGTCATATACCAGACGTCAGATGGCAGTTCCCTGGTGACATGTGTGCAGGTTAGTTCATCGACCTGGGGATCGTCATTTGTCTCGTGTGAGTTCCCACTGTACTTTGATTACTACCCTACCACGGCTCAAAGGAGTCGTGCAAACAGGTTTTAGTTGGGTACAGTCCCGAGCCACATGGAGGCAGTGAGCGTATCTTCAGGGGTTCGTCTCTCCCGGTATTGGGGGTCAGGTCGTGCTGTGTCTAGGAGAGCCATTACACAAAGTCCTTGGCCAAGGCAAGGAGATTTACTGGTAGGTATTCCAGTAGTATCTCAGGGTGTTCTGGGCTACACTCCGACACGACTTGTACCGCTTTTGGGGGTCTGACTTTTACCAACCCCCTAGGCCCGCCATGCGATACTCATAGACGAACGGACCGGACTGCACGGATATTGTCACTGACAGGCTCAGTAGGGTGTCAGGATGGGTTCGCTCATCGACGTCCCTTTTAGTCAATAGCTGGTGGCCCGTCACGTATTGGCTTATACCTCTGACGTGCTAGTGGTTAAATCCACAGCCATAGTATTGACGAGTCTTTAGAGTCCACCACACTTTCAGTTACTCAAGTTTCGGACGAAACGCTGTAGAGGCCGTATGGAGATATGGCAAGGTCCGATCAGATACGTGCGGTATTGCACGGATCAGGATCGGACAGTTTGTACTATAGGCCGTATGGTTATATGGCAGGGTTCGATCAGATACGTGCGGTATTGCACGGATCAGGATCGAACAGATATTACTATCCGGTTTTGGTATAAGCCGGATTCTAGTATAGTACAGTGTAGATTTTGTCTCATTGCATTTGTATTTCGATCGGAATACAAATGCGGGTGTGTATGCACAGTATCGGGGTTTTCCTGTAATTTATTACGGGACCAGTTTTTGGAGTTGCCAGTTTGCTTTCCGTTTCGGCCAATTTCCTTTGTTCCGTTCATTGGCCGAAGATTGGTGGAGGAGGGCTTATTTGCATTGTTGCAAATAAGCATTTGTGGAGGGGGTCTTTGCATATTATCATGTCATGATACTTGTCCCATCATTAGACTTCATAAACTCATGATTGGTTGACTTTGTATATCATCATGGTTGTTGATGATGAGGTTGGTGGTAGGTGGTTGAGTGTGGGTTTTGATTTGGTGATCATTTCCTTTTGCATGATAGTCTTCTCTCTCTCTCCCTTTTGGTATTATTGGATGGCTCTCTCATTATCTTGGAGATGACACTCTCATTCTCTCCTCTCTTTATGTCATGGCCGGCCTTCCCCTTGGAAGGGCTGTCCAAGTTTTTTTGAGGGTGGAAATCTTGTTCATTTCATGCTCCAAAAGCCTACAAGTTCCTCCACATAATCCTTGTATCATCCCTCCACCAAAAGGCACCTCCATGAACCCCAAATGAGACACAATCCTCTACTACACATTCTACAGCAAACCTTGGGCACGTCGAGTAGCCGGTTTCGTGCCCGAGTTGCCTCGGCATTGAGGTGGGAGCCCGTAAACAAAGTAGGCGATGTGGTGCACTTCCGGCGGCGAGGAGGAGACGGGACATTCCGCAGGAGATCGGGACGATGGCGAGAAGACCGGAGGACTTGGATCGTCGGTATATCTCTAACCCATCTTCTAGTTAGCTTAGACTTGTTAATGGTTACGATCCGGGTGTTTAGTGCGCGGTGGTGCCGGTTTGCTAAGTCCGCAAAAAGTAAAGTTATTCACCGCTTCCGCATTCCGGCGTCGGATTGACGGCCGGGGCGCCGCCGTGCACTTACAAAAAATTAGTCGGGATCAACCGAGGAGTAAACCAACTCATCGGTGGGAATCGGGATCCAACTATCATCGCATGATAACGTGATGGAATCCACTCACGTTATTACACTCCAGAAGGTATGCACATGCCTGGCAAGTTTCAGTTTCTTTAGAAACCCCCGATGTGATTTTTACCCCTAGGACCCAAGTGACCTTGACACAGTCAACAAATCAAAGAGTCCTAGTCAAGTTCAACCCGTCATTATCCTGGATTGCATTAAACCCACCCGTACGAGCCCTTGACACAGTCAACAAGGCCGCACGACTGTCCTAACCAATCCCATTAATATGCTACAAACGAACACTACTAAGCTACCGTACACTACACCTTGACACAGTCAACAAACGCAGTACGAATACTAAGTAATACTTGTAAGAAATGACGGAGGGCTACGTCTAGTTTTTGGGGAAAAACTTTTAACGTAATGAACTTGATATCGTTGAAGGAACTGCATAGCTTTTTATAAAAATATAGTGGCGAAAACCTTTGCTAAAGAGATCACTCCCGGTGAAGGGATCTCGGCTCATTCCCCGTAGAATGAGGTGCAGGATATTCCAACTGAATACCACGATTCAAAGCAAAAAGGCAATCGGCTATAGTGAAGTTATTACCCTGACGCAAACTTCTGTCCAAGGGGTCACTTCCGGTGAAGGGATCTCGGCCCTTGCCTCGTCGACTGAGGTGCTGGATATTCATAACCGAATACCACTGTGCAAAACAAAAGAGAACGTCCTTGCAATAACAGCTTTTTTGAAAAATGTTCCAACAACATCAGAATAGGTTTGTTTAGCTTGCATTGATCCGAATCAATTCAGTCCCATCAATTGACCACACCAATAAAGAACGAAAATACGATGTACGTATATGCCATCCGCATTCGCCACTGGGTCCCGTCATCACCCGTTAGGTTACTTAACTGACGACAGAGCGGGGACTGGACTAGCGCGGGTGTAAAACATATACAACATCTACTAGTATATATATAGCAATATATAATAATCGCTCAAGGCGTGATAAAATGCAACATCACAGAAATGTAATAAACATCACAGAAAAATACAGATAATCTGGGATCCCCTGGTTTCATAGAGCCACAACAGAAACCTGACGTTACCCTGGTCGTGTGGATAGCCTGTACAATGAAATCCTAGACCCCTACGGGTGCGGCAAGTTACCCGCCAAAACCTGAAGCGAGGCAGCCCCCTTCAACAAAGTGAATGGACCACCCAGCACTTCACGGAATCCGATAACTTGGGCACCCCTCCTTGGGTCAACCTGTACCCCTTACGAGTGCGGCGAATAGACCGCCAATTCTAGAGTAAAGCCCCCTCCGTCTCAAAGCCAAGAGATGCGGGCCCGTTTCCCTCTAGAGCCCGGCTATCCGTGCACCCCACCACGGGGTAATCCTAGTACAGAAAGTAAAAAATATACAACGGGTACATCGACCTCAGCCCGGTCATGCCCCAAAAGAATAATATACAAACAGGCAGTGACGACAGTCCACATGTCGGACGCTCGCCCCGCAATATCAAATGTACAAATATATAACCAAACTGTACTACCATTGCATCCAGGCTATCCACCACGATAAATCTGCAACATCACAGCATAACACAGAACATCAACGTGAATGTCACGTTCGCAAATCCGTCTAAAAGGGCTATAGCAGTTAGACAGGATTTACCTATCAAATGACATTCACGGTCGCAGATATAATGTAAATACTGTGAACCAACAAATTTAAAATTTTCGATCGACAAAATTTCCCGAAGTGGGCCCCAAGCACAATACCCAGTACTCAAAAAAAATCTGGGCCCAGACAAAAATTACCAGAAACCCCATATCCAAGTCAGGAACCTCTGTAGAAAAAAAGGCGCACTGTTGCTATAGTCCTGCCGCGGAACCGCGGCCAAAACAAGGGTACGGCCGCGGTTCCGCCGCGCTACAGTGACAACAGCATACCAAATTTTCTCAGATTTCATAAAAACGCCTGCCTGATTTTCCGCAACACTCCAAATAATTTTTTGACCAGAGGAAAAATTCGACAGAAGCTGATGACTTGGAAATACAGTTTTTAGAAAGTTCGTTCGATCGATGTTCTAAACACGTTAGAGCAAGCTAGTGAAGGTTAATGGCGTGGCTCTGAAACCATATAAGACTACGGTAGAGCCCCGGCCGTCCTTCCGAGGCCAAAATGCGGAAACAAAATTTTTTCTAAACTAGAAACCGGCGCTATCGTATGCTTAAATCCCGGATCGAACCATTAACCTACAACTAGCTATCTAGAGAGAGGGTTGGAAATCTATACCGATCGATCTGTGTCCTTCGGTCTTTGGCCACCATCCCGAGCTCCTCGCGGAAACTCCGGTCTCGATCTCCTCATCGGAAAAGGAACCATATCTACTAGTCCTTTTACGAGCTCCCGCTTCATCCGAAGCAACTCGGGCACGAAGTGTGCTAGCCGACGTGTCCAAGGTGATGTAGAGAATGTTTGTGATCACTTTGTCTCTTGCATCCATTGATTTGGATGGAGGTTAGAGGTGTTGCCATTACTGGAGAATTGTGAGCTCATGAAGCAAGAGGAAGAAGAAGAAGAGAAGCCATTTTCTTTTGTTTTGTTATGCTATCAAAAATGTGAGAGTGTATCAAAAATACAGGACCCAACTCTTTACAATGGCTGACCTTCTCTCTCTTCCTCTCATTTCAACTTACAAATCCATCACAAAAGGTGACATTTGCACAAGAAATGATACCATGAGTCACCCATGAAGTACATGTATCATTTAATGCACAAAATGATGGCTTAAGCTCACAATTTCCATTTGCAAACATTAACCCAAATGTTAACAACAATAAAAAGATACGGAAACATCTAAAGTAAACTCGTGACGGATCACAAGGATACCCGTCACCTGTATATACATACCTGCATCCGCATTCCGACTGAATACGAATGCGATAAGACTAAAGTTGTAAGTGCACGGCAGCGCCCCGGCCGTCTGTCCGAGGCCAAAATGTGGAAACGAAACTTTTTCAAAACGAGAAAACCGGCGCTACCGCGTACTTTAAAACCCGGATCTGGCCATTAACCTAATGCTAGCAAACTAGAGAAAGGGTAGAGAGCTATACCGAGCGATCCGTGTCCTTCGGTCTTCGGCCACCATCCCGATCTCCTCGCGGCAACTCCGGTCTTCATTTCCTCGTCGGAAAGGGCACCACATCGAGAAGCCTTTTTACGGGCTCCCGCTTCATCCGAAGCAACTCGGGCACGAAGTGTGCTAGCCGACGTGCCCATGGTTGAAGTAGAGTATGTTGTGATCACTTTGTCTCTTGCATCCATGGCTTTGATGTAGGTTGGAGATATTGCCATTAATGGAGAATGCAAGCTAGAGGAAGAAGAAGAAGAATAGAAGGCTTTTTCTTCTTTTCTTTTCTTATGATGCTATGAATAATGAGAGTGAGAGAGTGTTAGAAAAAGATATACAAGAGCTAACATGTCATATGGCAGCCCCCTTCTCCCTCCTTCTCATTTCATGACACAAAACAATCCATTAATGTGACATATTTGCTTAAAAAGAGACCATGACTCATAGTATATGTCTATGTCAAATTAATGCATCTAATGATGATTTCTAGCTCACTAATTCCATTATCCAAACATTAATCCAAATGTTTGGTCCAACAAAAAGATCCGGCAACATCTAAAGTAAACTCTTCACGGATCACATGGATATCCCTCACCTGTATATACATTCCTGCATCTGCATTCCGACTGAATGCGAATGCGATGAGACTAAAGTAATCCAACAAATCTAATACTAGGATCCGACTTAAACCAAAGCCCACTAGTATGATCCGTCTGATCATGATCCGTGCAATACCGCACGTATAAGATCGAACCCTGCCATATATCATATCAACGTTTCGCCCGAAACTTGAGAAAATGTCTGTGTGGGACTCTAAAGACTCGTCAATACTTTGGCTGTGAATTTAACCACTAGCACGTCAGAGGTACTAGCTATACGTAACGGGCTACCAGGTATTGACCAAAAGGGAGGTCGATGAGCGAACTCATTCTGACACCCTACTGAGCCTGTCAGTGACATTATCCGTACAGTCCGGTCCGTTCGTCTATGAGCATAGCATGGCAGGCCTAGGGGGTTGGTAAAAGTCAGACACCCAAAAGCGGTACAAGTCGTGTCAGAGTGTATCCCAGAACACCCTGAGATACTAATGGAATACCTACCAGTAAATCTCCTGCCTTGGCCAAGGACTTCGTGTAATGGCTCTCCTAGACACAGCGCGACCTCACCCCCAATACCGGGAGAGACGAACCCCTGCAGATCCACTCACTGCCTCCATGTGGCTTAGGACTGTACCCAACTAAAACCTGTTTGCACGACTCCTTTGAGCCGTGGTAGGGTAGTAATCAAAGTACAGTGAGAACTCACACGAGACAAATGACGATCTCAGGTCGATAAACTAACCTGTACACATGTCACCAGGGAACTGCTATGTGACGCTAGGTATAATACCAACTAGCATGTTTCCGGCGAGTCCTGTCCGGTGTACTCATAACCCAATGAGAACCTGTATACATCTTAGGTGAACCAACCGATACCAGTGGCTTGTGAGACCGGCCACCGCCCCTCGTCGGGGTCTCGACTGTATACACTAGTCTACTCCGGAGTATCGATGCCCTGTCTCGAAACTCCCATGACTAGGGACCTTTTAAGGATGTGCTTATAGACCCTAGCTCCCACGTATATGATCGCCATCATACTGCTGGCCGTCAAGCAAGAATCCTAAAGGCTCTACCAACGTGCAATAGTGATCAGTAATGTCACCTAAAACAGTACACGATGATAAAGATAAACCATATAGCATACTATCATCTTGAGTATAACTGTTGTAACATTTCAAAAAAATAAAATATTATTTTTGGGAATTTTCATAATGTAATATTAATTTTTAATGAATATTTTAATATTTCGGTATAATTAAATACCGATTAATTGGGAAAATTCTGGAAAAAATTATGGAAATTCTAAAATAGGTTATTTTGTGGAAATATGCCATTTTACCATTTTTATGGTGAATTATATGCGACTTTAGTGTTAATCGCGATTAAAAATCGCTAATTGGATTTTTGGCTTTTTGTGCAAAATGTGCACATAACATTTTCCACACTTGTCACACTTGTTTCATGATTTGGATTCTTGGTGGCCTAGGGTTGAACCATGTTTAGATGACCTTGGTGGGTTTATACCATTGGTTAGGTTAGTGGTGTTAGTTAAGGGTGGTTAGCTTTGTTTAAAGGTGATTAGGATGGGGGTTGACTTGTGTAGGGAGAGAGTGAGCCATGATGGCTTGTGTGAGCTAGCACTTGAGAGAGAGAGAGGTGGCTAGGGTGTGCCATGATCCATCTCATTCTTCAATGTCCTTTGTGCTCTTTCACACCCCCTCTCACTCATATCACTCCCTCTCATCACTCACATCCTACCCTCACATCTCCCATTCTCACACTCCACCATACTACAACCCTTCACCCTACATCAGCCAGACTACAACAGCATCATCATCTGCTGCAACAGCAGCTGATGTAAAACATCAGCCCCCAACATCAACACTTCAGCCCCAATTTCATCACATCAGCAGCTACATCAGCCACCACAACACCATAACTCCTGCACCAGCCACAAAAACAACCCAACCTCATAAACACACCAACACAACACAGCAGCTTCAACAACCCAAACACTACCACAACACCCAAAACAACAGCAACACACAATCAAGTGAAAATAGCAACATCAGCTGCAGTGGAAACAGCAGCATCAGCAGCAGCAACCATACACTTGAGGCTGCTACAGGGCACTTCAGCAGCAACACCCCTTCTCCTTCTTTCCTTCTCCTTCATCCTAGGACCCCCTTGAGGTATAATATCACAACCCAACTCTTTTCTTGCTCAGTTCTGGTTATATAGCTGAAATTTAGTGTTATTATGTAGATTAGTGCCAGTTTAGGAAAATTTGAGTGAGATTTGGCCAAGTGTTGGTTTTGAATGTTAGTATAGCCTTATTAGGTGTATTTGAGACCAGTTAACCCAAGATTGTTCCATATTTCACCCAAATACCAGATTTATTCGACTTGGCGTAAATTAGAAATTTTGTCGATTTTGTGACCTTTCTGGAAACTGCTGCAACCCGAGATACCCTAAAATAAAATTGACTTGGAAGTGAGATATGCAGGCAGATAGAAACTAACACCAAAAGACCTAGCCCCAACCACCTTCCTATGGCCGCAGATTAATTCCCCCTGGCCACAATTTGCGGCCAGAGCAGGGGCTCTGGTGCTCGTTTTGGTTCTGTAGCCTTATACCCTGTAGACTTGACCCTGGGTATGTCTAGTTTTGACTGATTCCAGTTAGGGTAGAATCTGGATTGATTTTGTTGAGTTGGCGCATGGTTTACGAACTGTTTTAGCAAGGATTTTGGAATTTGGTGATTTGTTACTGTCGGTTGGCGTTCGAACGCCCACGGCAGAGGGTTATTGGCTGTGTTTGCACGCAAGGCCATAGGTTTTTACCTTCGGGCGTAGCGTGTACCGTTTTGGTTTCCGACATGGTTTTCATGTGTTTTAGCGTGTGATATCCTTGTAGGTACCCCATGTGGCGTCAAGGCGTTGGAGATGCAAATGCCGACATCGACACCGGCACGCATAAAGCTAGGTGAGTAGATTTATATCTACGGGAAGAAGTCGGATGATGGCGTATAGCACCCCCGCAATTCGTGGTGATGTATATGGATGCGTATACACACCAACAATTATTATATATTATTTGGGATTAATGATAATATTAAGATATATATCGGTGTGTTGGATTGGTGAAAGGTTACGAAACCCTAGGGTAGTGGGTGCACTACACATACACATACGCACATACATACTTGAATACATCCTTATTTCATATGTGCTTATGGGATTCTATATAGTTATGTGGTCACATGGGTATGGGACTATGTGTTCACATACGGATTTGAGGATGATACTTGGGATTGAGATGAGTCGATGATATTTGATCCGAGATTATGATATCGGTGATATGGTAAAATTCATATTTGAGATACGTCTTGATGCTTTAGCGGATTTTGGGATGATGATGCCATAGGAATAGTGATATATATATAAAATGATCGACATGTGATTATGATACGAGATATGATATGATATGATATAATAGTGACAAGATATTTATGATAGGCCGCATTGGGCGATGTATACTCCTTGTGATGATTTGTGCTGATGATATCGATTTATACGAGACTGTCGATCAATAGTCAGATCATGATTATAGTGATGGTATTAGTATTGTACTAGACGTAGGTCAGTACCCGAATTGTGATCTTGATAAAGAGAATACTAGATGAATGACTTGATGAATGTGGTATTGACCCGTACCCAGATTTGGGGATGCCGTACGACGGATTCATGTACGAACTATATTTTGATGTTTTGATCCGCACTCTAGACTTGGGATGTCTGATCATAGATATTATATCGGATGTGATATGATTGAGGCGGGATCACCGACTGTATATATACATATATATATCGACTCAGAGGTTAGGCAGTTTCCTTACCTGCAGTTAGCCTATTAGCTCAGCCCTATAGTTGCTATAGCCGTATGACTCTTATGACTTTAGATGCAGTTTAGCGATCATTGTGTTTAGTATTTAGCTCCCGCACATCATTACTGTTGCTCTGCATCGCATACTGTTGTGATTCATACTCCATTATTGATATCCTGCTGTTACGACACCAGCACCATTACCGATGATGCGTATTACGTACACTTATTTGCCGGCTCACATACATCTTCATCGGTAATTGCCATGTCACATACACTTAGAGAATATTATTACTTGATTTAGCTTGTTAGCTAGTAGTGACATGATATTAGTGTACTTGCCATATATGCCAGCTTGACATTGTAGTTATTACTTGTCACTTAATGTACACTGTTGTTCATTATATGCTGCATTCATGGATTCTCATGCTTATATTCATGGTTTACATGCTATTGATGATTCAGATTTCCATGATATTTTCTGGATTTGGAGAAAAACCGCAAAACATATATAAACCGCTTTCTCTCTTTTTAAATAAAAATGCGGTTTTCTCATGATGTATGAGTCGTCCACCATGAGTTTGCTGATGGATTTCGAGACCCGATTCGAGGAGGCAGATGAACCGTTTCGGGTACATGGTGGGCCCGGTGCGGTACCCCGGGGCAAGAAGATCGTGTTGATGATGTTGAGCCTGTGCAGGGGAGCACGACCGACCGGTGATATTACCCGACGCGTCGGATATCCGGAGGATACCGTCGTGGTCATGAGATGGATGGTAGGGGCCGATCTGGACTGACGGCGCCCTAGATATTGTGATTGAGACATTAAGATTTCGAGATATTGAGGTAGAGAGATTGTGATACAGAGATATCGAGATATTGAGATTCATGTTTTGTGCCGATACTGGGCATTGTTTTATGCTGATTTCATTATGATACCTCATTTTAAAAATAAAGAAATCTCACTAATTTATGAAAGAAGTTTTCTTCAGTATATGCATTCTGTTTCATGCATTCATACATCATCCATATGACACATTGCTACCTGAGGCACTGACACGGGCATATGGGATTACACTTGTGTTAGATATTTACCCTAGTAATTGTTAGGCTGTTGGTTATATATATTTGAGGATTTTATATTTTATGATCATATGACCTAGGATTGCGTCATACATGCGATTTTCTATTCGTAGATGTTTTTCTATTCACGAGTTGGCAACTCACCCCCGTTGTGCCCCAGTTTCTTACCGGTTTGTCGTACAGGTTTCATTACGGCTTTGCGGGCACAGTCTCTTTCGGGTGACTTGCTATTAGGTGGGTTTATTTGTATCGTACCCATCATTATACATTGTATATTATATTTCAGTTGTATCTAGAAGGTCCATCAACCAAACATGTACTTATTTGAGATAGAGACCAGGGATGTTTATTCTTTCGACCTTAGAGTCGCGTGTTATATTTCTCTGGGTTTCCTACTGATTGGAGTTTCCTTTTCTGTTGTGATCCCCGCCTTTAGGCGTTGTATATTATGTTGCGTACTGGTTGATTTACATATGGTTTTCCTTCACTCCACTACTTTTCTTGGTTTGGATTTCTGGGTTTTTCGGCTTACTTAGAATACGTACGCCTTGAGACATTCGTAGTCTAAGTTCCGGTCATATTCCGAAATTTCGGGACATGACAACTGTCCTACCGGAATAGGTCCTCCCTCAATCATTGCAATCACGTGCCTGTGATCCAATAATGACTCTGAGGGCACTATATCCAACAATCTCCCACTTGCACTCAAGGCTAATTATTGCGATGTCGCATACTCACAACCCGTGTGATACCGAACACCTAACTCCTCTACTAATCAGTCTCACAAAGCTCTTTTGCGAAACTATTGCATTCGAGGAATAGCCTCAGTGATTGGATCCGCTCTGATGTTTCTTTCTATGTCTCTCTTTATCTCAAGTTCGCGGAGAAACCCATCTCCCGAAATGAGCAATACCTGTCTTAGAATATGTCTAGATATCTGATGGGACCTAGTTCATAAATGAACTCCAAATCCAAACTTCTTAGACTGTATCGTCAACTGAACTTAATCAGTATCCCGCGCCATGCCTCCCTCAGTATCTACCCGGACCACCTGTCCAAAATACTGCCCCTTGTCAGAGGGAAAACTATAACTCTGACAGTCACTTTGTCATCCAGGTCACTTTGGAAGCCTGGAATGATAACTGTCTCCCGAATGAGGCTGTCGTTATCATATCCCTAGAACATACACTTATGTTCTAAAACTGCTTCCGAATGTTTCTCCAAGATTGGATAAATATCAACTTATTGCATCTAGTGCAAAAACATCTGGTGTGGTACTTGACATCTCATGATTCACTCAATTGCCTAAGCAAGTGATCTGCCAATCATGCGCATCCCTCTCCCTTTTAGTCTGTAAGACACCTTTAGAGAGGGTTACTCCATCACCTGCAGGTACACTACCATGCCAGGAGTCGTCCATTCTAATTAGCTTTAGAATGATGTCTAAGTACCCAGATTGGGAAACTACCCAAATCTAGATCTAGTAACCAGAATGTCTGATATAATATCCAAGTCCTATGTAGAGAAATCACTGTGTGACAACCAATGTATAACCGATCGTAGTATAGGAATTTCACTTCCTACTCTGTGTATGTCATCCAAATGCCAGGACATCACACCCTACTACCTTCTTAACAGATCCATCCCCTATTCTGATGAAGTCAAATCTATGACAGTCATATCAGAAATAGATGATCTATCTCCGCTCTATCTTCTTTAGTCTATAAATAGACATAAGCCACTTGTCCACTATGCTTCCGCTGCTCCCACTGACTACGACAACCCTCTGGCAGAGTCATATACACGTATACTTCTAAAGCTAGTTTAGAACGACGCTATACTCATCCTCCTGCCGGGTCTCACAGTCTGGAACAACAGCAATGGCAAGTCTGGGTAAACAAGAACCTCCCTGTCACCGTCTTTGAGCATACCGAAGTACCTCTCGAGAGCCTGAGGTTACCCACCATTTCTGCGGAGTGGCCAATGGAATATCAAGCCAGATTGAATCTTTAGGTTCCTATCAAATTTTCAGTAATCGTTTGCGGTTCTGGAATCACTTCCAGTTCTACCATACTCCCACTACTGTTTTCTGAAAAAAAAATTCCATTTCTTTTAAAACTGTGGCGAGTCAAGAACCATATCACTATTGAACTTCCAGATGGTAGAAAATCATCCCTTGTGATAGCCCGGGTCAACCCACAAACAGCCATTACAGAAACGTGCCTTGAGTTGTCCAGAGTCTGGTTTTAGGCATAAGCTGGACAACTCCCCATACCTTAACAATGTCAAGATATGAACTGTTTTATATCCAATACAGAAACAGAGGCACTGATTTAATTGAACCAGATTAAAATCATGCAGCTATCTCCAGTGCATGTCAACTAAATGGAGAGAGGCCAATCAGCATTACTCAACTTAGGAATACATCCAAATATGAGTAACCAGAAAGAGAAGAAAGTTCTCTTAATCATTACTATTAACTGAATACCATACACAAGTATCTACATTTTCGATCATCTTGAAGAATCCTGATACTTGCAATACCTGGTTCTCTACTTTATTCTTATACTTATAGCTTCTCAAAACTTAGACCTTGTATTTCTACGAAACACATGTCCAAGAACTTAGAAAAGTCACAAGTAAACAGAATATAGTACGAGTACCAACCCCTCTGTCCTTATGGACACTGGACAACATACAATACTCTGTATAAGTCCCTGAGTCTAATAACTCATTCCCTATGTGTCGTAGGTTGAAAATTGTACATATGGTTAAGAAGAATTACACCGTTGTTTAATGCTCTTTACCTAACCATCCACTGATATAAGTAAATGTCATGGACATAATTTCAAAAAGTTATATCTCACTCTATAAAAATAGACGTACAGATATATCAATTTGAAATTGGTGCATAACAACGGATATTAAAAACCAAATATTTGCCGCCCGGCAAACAACCCAGGCGATTTCCTCAAATATCACCAATTACAACGAATCCCGATATAATGAGGATGATCACCCAATTCCCAATAGTTTACTCCCACTCATCATCTGTAAAATCATACAGATGTGAGAATCAAACCTGGTAAATACATAACCTGGAGCAAGGGCCAATTGGGAAATCAGTTTTCTTTTAACAATACACAGTGAAACTGAAACATGTAAATGTTTCGAAGGGGTATCCGGGTATTCCTAGTAATGCCTCCTCCATTATCCAGATTCATGACTGTAACCGTATATTTCTTTGCCATCTCTCCAAATCCCTTTATATGTCTTTAGTCATTACCTTCTGTACACCCCTTTAGGCCAAATGGTTTTCTTCCTTCCTTACCGTTCGGCACATAGTTTGGAAGAAGATTATCCAATAACCATAATGGGTATACTGTCTAATCCTAGGAGCACTCGCAATGCGAGAGAAGGTAAAAATAAAAGACAACTGAATAAACCTTATTTCTATTTCTCCTGAACCAGAATCCATCCCCGAACTGGAACAAGTTCCTTTCGAGTTCGTATGTAACCATACGATGGAGTATCCAAATAACTGTGGATCTTCGTAGTGATATGGAGTGTTCTGGAGAAATACAAAGGTGAAGTAGGAGTGGTAATGAAATATTTGGTTTTGGTCGTGAATAGCAGTCGCAGTTTACTTTGCCATCTTACTAATCCCTTTATTTGTCTTAACTTATTTCCTTCTGCACACCATCGTTAGGATAATTTGTTTCTTCATTCCCTACCGTTCGACACCTGCCTATGGTTTGGATGAAGACTATCCAATTAGCGTAATAGGTGTACCGTCCTAATCCAAGGAACACTCGGAACCTGAGAGAAGGTAAAAGGAAAAGACAACTGAATAGTCCTATTCGTTTTCTCCAGAACCAGAAACCATCCTCGAATAAGTTCCTTCCAGTTCGTATATAACCATACGATGGTTTTATCCAATGGAAGTGGATGTTCGTAGTAATACGGGGTGTTCTGGAGAAAAGGGTAAAAGTAGGAGTGGTAATGAGGTATGCAACTCTGACAATCCAAAAGCCAGTGTTTAAGAAAGTTCGGTCAACTTGGTCACTGAGTCATAGTCAAGGGTCGGGCCATGGTCGCTGCCAAAGAGAGAGAGAAAAGAAACACTAAGCATGCACTCTAACCTAGATCAGAATGGTTATCACTTTATCTAATCAGGAAACCTCCTACTGCAACTTCAAATTCTCCTCCAAACTTGAAAGAAGAATTAGTCGGGATCACCCGAGGAGTAAACCAACTCATCAGTGGGAATCGGGATCCAACTATCATCGCATTATAAAGTGATGGAATCCACTCACGTTATCACACTCCAGAAGGTATGCGCATATCTGGCAAGTTTCAGTTTCTTTAGAAACTCCCGATGTGATTTTTACCCCATGCTCTTATGACCTTGACGAAGGTCAACAAATCATAAGTCACATGTTAAGTTCTACCCGTCATTGTCCAGGTTAATTTGAACCCACCCGTACAAGCCCTTGACGAAGGTCAACAAGGCTATACGACTGTCCCAAACCAACGCATCTATCTATGCAACAGAAAGGTAACAAGCAGCTACCATTCATTATGCCTTGACGAAGGTTAACAAACATAGCATGAATACTACATGCTACCCGTCTGAAATGACGGAGGGCTACGAATGGTTTTTGGCGAAAAACCTTTAACGTAATGAACTTGATATCGTTGAAGGAACCGGATAGCTTTTTATAAAAATATAGTGACGAAAACCAATGCTAAAGAGGTCACTCCCGGTGAAGGGATCCCGGCTCTTTCCCGGTAGAATGAGGTGCAGGATATTCCAACTGAATACCACGATGCAAAGCAAAAGTAATCGACTATAGTGAAGTTATTGCCCGGACGCAAACTTCTGTCCAAGGGGTCACTCCAGGTGAAGGGATCTCGGCCCTTGCCTCGTCGACTGAGGTGCTGGATATTCATAACCGAATACCACTATGCAAAACAAAAGAGAACGTCCTTGCAATAACAGCTTTTTGAAAAATGTTCCAACAACATCAAACAGGTTTGTTTAGCTTGCATTAATCCGAATCAACGCAGTCCCATCAATTGATCACACCACAAAAGAACGAAAATAATGATGTACGTATATGCCATCCGCATTCGCCACTGGGTCCCGTCATCACCCGTTAAGTTACTGAACTAACGACAGAGCGGGGACTGGACTAGCACGGATGCAAAACATATACAACATCTACTACTATATATATCAATATATAATATTCGCTCAAGGCGTGATAGAATGCAACATCACAGAAATGTAATAAGCATCACAGAACAATACAGATATCTGGGATCCCCGGGTTTCATAGAGCCACTACTGAAACCCGACATTCCCCTGGTCGTGTGGATAGCCTGTGCAATGAAATCCTAGACCCCTACGGGCGCGGCAAGTTACTCGCCAAAACCTGAAGTGAGGCAGCCCCCTTCAACAACGTGAATGGACCACCCAGCACTTCACGGAATCCGGTAACTTGAGCACCCCTCCTTGGGTCAACCTATACCCCTATGAGTGCGGTGAATAGCCCGCCAATTCTAGAGTGAAGCCCCTCCGTCTCAACGCCATGAGATGCGGGCCCATTGCCCTCTAGAACCCGGCTATCCGTGCACCCCTCCGCGGGGTAATCCTAGTACAGAAAGTAAAAATATATACAACGGGTACATCGACCTGAGCCCGGTCGAGCCCCAAAAGAATAATATACAAACAGGCAGTGACGACAGTCCACATGTCGGACGCTCGCCCCGCAATATCAAATGTACAAATATATAACCAAACTGTACTACCATTGCATCCAGGCTATCCACCATGACAAATCTGCAGCATCACAGCATAACACAGAACATCAACGTGAATGTCACGTTCGCAAATCCGTCTAAAAGGGCTATAGCAGTTAGACAGGATTTACCTATCAAATGACATTCACGGTCGCAGATATAATGTAAATACTGTGAACTAACATATTTAAAATTTTCGATCGACTAAATTTCCCGAAGTGGGCCCCAAGCACAACTGTAGCACGCAAAATAAATCTGGGCCCAAACAGAATATACCAAAAATCTCAATTCCAAGTTTAAAGAGCACTGTAGAAAATTGGTGCAGCGCAGCTACTGTGCGGCGGCGGAACCGCGGCCAAAAGGGGGTTACGGCCGCGGTGGCATGGCGCTACAGTTCCTTCATGCCACCAGTTTTCTGCAGTCTTCTTAAAAAACCCTGTACGTATTTTTCCAATATACAAAATAATTTTTAGAGCACAGGAAAAATTCGACAGAAAGTGCGACATGGAAATGCGGTTTTTGGAAAATTCGTCCGATCGAAGTTCTAAACACGTTAGAGCAAGCTAGACTAGGTTAATGGCATGGCTCTGATACCATGTAAGTGCCCGACAGCGCCCCGGCCGTCTGACCGAGGCTAAAATGCCGAAACGAAACTTTTCAAAACAAGAAAACCGGCGCTACCGTGTACTTTAAAACCCGGATCGGGCCATTAACCTAATGCTAGCAAACTAGAGAAAGGGTAGAGAGCTATACCGAGCGATCCTTGTCCTTCGGTCTTCGGCCACCATCCCAATCTCCCCGCGGAAACTCCGGTCTTCATCTCCTCCTCGGATAGGGCACCACATCGAGAAGTCTTTTTACGGGCTCCCGCTTCATCAGAAGCAACTCGGGCACGAAGTGTGCTAGCCGACGTGCCCAAGGTTGAAGTAGAGTATGTTGTGATCACTTTGTCTCTTGCATCCATGGCTTGGATGGACGTTGGAGATATTGCCATTAATGGAGAATGCAAGCTAGAGGAAGAAGAAGAAGAAGAGAAGGCTTTTTCTTCTTTTCTTTTCTTGTGATACTATGAATAATGAGAGTGAGAGAGTGTTAGAAAAAGAAATACAAAAGCTAACATGTCATATGGCAGCCCCCTTCTCTCTCCTTCTCATTTCATGACACAAAACAATACATTAATGTGACATATTTGCTAAAAAAGAGACCATGCCTCATAGTATATGTCTATGTCACATTAATGCATCTAATCGTGATTTCTAGCTCACTAATTCCATTATCCAAATGTTTGGTCCAACAAAAAGATCGGGCAACATCTAAAGTAAACTCATGACGGATCACAAGGATACCCCACACCTGTATATACATACCTGCATCCGCATTCCGACTGAATGCGAATGCGATGAGACTAAAGTAATCCAACAAATCTAATACTAGGATCCGGCTTAAACCAAAGCCCGCTAGTATGATCTGTCCAATCATGATTCGTGCAATACCGCACGTATAAGATCGAACCCTGCCATATATCATACGGCCTTTACAACGTTTCACCCGAAACTTGAGAAACTCTCTGTGGGGGACTCTAAAGACTCGTCAATACTTTGGCTGTGGATTTAACAACTAGCACGTCAGAGGTACTAGCTATACGTAACGGGCTACCAGGTATTGACCAAAAGGGAGGTCGATGAGCGAACTCATCCTGACACCCTACTGAGCCTGTCAGTGACAATATCCGTACAGTCCGGTCCGTTCGTCTATAAGCACCGCATGGCGGGCCTAGGGGGTTGGTAAATGTCAGACACCCAAAAGCGGTACAAGTCGTGTCGGAGTGTAGCCCAGAACACCTTGAGATACTACTGGAATACCTACCAGTAAATCTCCTGCCTTGGCCAAGGACTTCGTGTAATGGCTCTCCTAGACACAGCGCGACCTCACCCCCAATACCGTGAGAGACGAACCCCTGCAGATCCGCTCACTGCCTCCATGTGGCTTAGGACTGTACCCAACTAAAACCTGTTTGCACGACTCCTTTGAGCCGTGGTAGGGTAGTAATTAAAGTACAGTGGGAACTCATACGAGACAAATGATGATCTCAGGTCGATGAACTAACCTGTACACATGTCACCAGGGAACTGCTATCTGACGCTAGGTATAATACCAACTAGCATGTTCCCGGCGAGTCCTGTCCGGTGTACTCATAACCCAATGAGCACCTGTATATATCTTAGGTGAACCAACTGACACCAGTGGCTTGTGAGACCGGCCACCGCCCCTCGTCGGGGTCTCAACTGTATACACTAATCTACTCTGGAGTATCGATGCCCTGTTTCGAAACTCCCACGACTAAGGACCTTTTAAGGATGTGATTATAGACCCCAGCTCCCACGTATATGATCGCCATTATACTGCTGGCCGTCAAGCAAGAATCCTAAGGGCTCTACCAACGTGCAATAGTCTTCAGTAATATCACCAAAGCAGTACACGATGATAAAAATAAAAATGATAGCATACTATCATCTTAAGTAAGACTGTCCTCCCGGTATAGATCATCCCTCAATCATTGCAATCACGTGCCTGTGATCCAATAATTGACTCTGAGGGCACTATATCAAACAAAAGAAATCCAACAAATCTAATACTAGGATCCGGCTTAAACCAAAGCCCACTAGTATGATCCGCCCGATCATGATCCGTGCAATACCGCACGTATATGATCGACCCCTGCCATATATCATAAGGCCTCTACAACGTTTCGCCCGAAACTTCAGAAACTGTCTGTGGGGGACTCTAAAGACTCGTCAATACTTTGGTTGTGGATTTAACCACTAGCATGTCAGAGGTACTAGCCGTACGTAACGGGCTACCAGGTATTGACCAAAAGGATGGTCGATGAGCGAAGTCATCCTGACACCCTACTGAGTCTGTCAGTGCCAATATCCGTACAGTCCGGTCCGTTTGTCTATGAGCATCTCATGGCGGGCCTAAGGGGTTGGTAAAAGTCAGACCCCCAAAAGCGGTACAAGTCGTATCGGAGTGTAGCCCAGAACACCCTGAGATACTACTGGAATACCTACCAGTAAATCTCCTGCCTAGGCCGAGGGCTTTGTATAATGGCTCTCCTAGACACAGCGCGATCTCACCCCAATACCGGGAAAGACGAAACCCCTGCCGATCCGCTCACTTGCCTCCATGTGGCTCGGGACTGTACCCAACTAAAACCTGTTTGTAGGATTCCTTTGAGCCATGGTAGGGTAGTAATCAAAGCACAGTGGGAATTCACACGAGACAAATGACGACCTCAGGTCGATGAACTAATCTGTACACATGTCACCAGGGAACTGCTATCTGACGTCAGGTATAATACCAACTAGCATGTTCCCGGCGAGTCCTGTCCGGTGTACTCATAACCCAATGAGCACCTGTATACATCTTAGGTGAACCAACTGACACCAGTAGCTTATGAGACCAGCTACCGCCCCTCATCGGGGTCTCGACTGTATACACTAGTCTACTCCGGAGTATCGATGCCCTGTCTCGAAACTCCCACGACTAGGGACAACTTTTAAGGATGTGCTTATGCACTACCCAACTCTCACGTATATGATCGCTATCATACTGTTGGTAGTCAAGCAGGATCATAAGAGCTCTATCAACGTGTAATAGTGAACATGTCACCTAAAGCTGTACACGACTGATAAAGACAAACCATGGTAGCATACTATTCTCTATCAACGTGTAATAGTGAACTACAATGTCACCTAAAGCATGTACACGATGATAAAGACAAACCAGATAGTATACAAATCTATCGAGTAAAACTGTCCTACCGGTATAGGTCCTCCCTCAATCATTGCAATCACGTGCCTGCGATCCAATAATTGACTCCGAGGGCACTATATCCAACACTTTTCATGCTTCACATTTTATCATATTGAGGATATATATATATATATATATATATATATATTACTGATCGTTTGACCTAGGTTTGAGTCATACATACGATTTTTGCTCTGTGATGTTTTCTACTCACGAGTTGGCAACTCACCCCTGTTATGCCACAGTTTCTTGCAGGTTTTGCCGTACAGGTTTTTCCTTGGCGGCTTTATTGGCACATTACTTCATTTCGAGTGATTGCTTTGGTAGGTGAGTTCATTCGCATTGTGACCACCATTGTACTTATTTATTTTTAGTTGTATCTAGTAAAATTCCATCAACCAGACTTGTATATTATTTCAGACTTAGAAAACCAGTTGCTATTCTTTCGACCTTAAAGTCGCGTGTTGTATTATTATGGTTTTCTTGATGTTTTGAGTTTCCTTTTGAGTTTTGATTCTCGTCCTTCGGCGTTGTATATTATATTGCTTGCGTGGTTGTGACCGTCAATTGACGAAGAGCTAGCTCCCGCTTGGGGATGCCCTTATTCATATTATGCATTTTTTACCCCTTTCAGTGCAAGTATTTACAAAGGAAACTCTGCCGAAATTTTCAGAAAAGACTTGAGATTTTAAAATGCATATTCGGCTTATGTTATTTAAAAACCCCTTGTTTTAAAATATGTTTTCTTCACTTCTTTCTTTAAATGGTTTAGATTTCTGGGATTTCTTGGCTTACTTGAATTAGATGGGGTCCTATAGACTTCATATGATTCAAGTGTCAGTCGCGTGCCATTTCGGGTCGTGAAATAACACGAATCATGGTGTTTAGAAAAATAAGGGCTGCGGTGTTTTTAGGAAAAGATGCGTCTTTTGAAAATATCCATAGAATCCCTTGGACTGTCTTTAAAATACTCACGATTCGTTAGTTTTGAAATAGGTATGACTCGAGTCTTGTCTAACATCTATACGTAAACTACAGGACTAAACTAATTGCCACAACCCGAAAAGTATGAATCATGACCGGCACTTAAATTACCAAATGTCTCAAGGCGTACGTAATCTAAGTAAGCCAAAACCCAGAAATGAAAACCAAGTAAAGAAGTAGAGTGAAGGAAAAACCAATTTAAATCAAGTAATTTAGCAACATAAGCAGAAATATGCATTTTTAAAATCACAAGTCTTTTATTAAAGTTTCGGCAGAGTTTCCTTTGTAAATACCGGCCCCGAACGGGGTACAACATGATAAATATATACATGAATGATAAAAGGCATCCCCAAGCGGGAGCTAGCTCTTCATCAATCGACGGTCACAAACACGTAAGCAATATAATATACAATGCCATAGGGCGAGGATCAATCTGAAAAGGAAGCTCAAAACAGCAATGAAAACCATAATAATACAACGCGCGACTCTAAGGTCGAAAGAAAAACATCACTGGTCTGCTAAGTCGGAAAAAATATACAAGTCTGGTTGATGGAGTTTCTAGATACAAGTGAATAAAATAAAGTACAATGGCGGTCACGATGCAAGTGAACCCACCTACCAAAGTAAATCACCCGGAATGGAAGCAGTGTGCCAGCAAGCCGTAATGAAACCTGTACGGCAAAACCTACAAGAAACTGTTGCACAACGGGGGTGAGTTGCCAACTCGAGAGTAGAAAACATCACCGAGCAGAAATCGTATGTATGACACAATCCTAGGTCAATACGATCAAATATATATAATCCTCAAATGATAAAGTCTGAAGCATGAAAAGGTGGCAAGGGTAATCATCTATACATAAGTGTAATCGCAGTGCTCGTGTCAGTGCCTCAGGTAGCAACATATCATATGAATGAGGTATGAATGCTTGAAAACAGAATACATGTAAATGAAGAAACTGCTTTCATAACATAGTGAGATTTCTGTAAATTTAAAATGAGGTATCATCAATGAAATCAACATAAACAGTGTCTAGTATCGACACAAAACATAAATCCCAATATCCCAATATCTCAGGCTCCGGCTATCCGGACTGGCCTGTATCATCAAATCTCAATACCTTAATATCTCAAATCTCAAAATCTCAGTGTTTCAAATCTCACTATTTATGGCTCCGTCAGTCCGGATCGGCCCCTATCATCAATCACACGACCACGAACAGTATCCTCCGGATATCCGACGCTCCAGGTAAAATCACCGGTAGGAAGTCTGCCCCTGCCGGGCTCATCGTTTACAACTCGATCTTCTTGCCCCGGGGTACCATACCGGGTCCACCATGTACCCGCAGGCGGTTCATCCAACTCCTCGAATTGGGTCTCGAAATCCATCTCATAACCGAGAAAACATCATGGTGGACGACTCATACATCACGAGAAAACCGCACTTTTCATTTTAAAAAGAGAGAGAGATGTTTATACATAATCTTGCGGTTTTCTCCCAAATCTAGGAAATCTAATGAAAATTCGAAATCCAATCATCAATAGCGAGTAAACAGTTAAAACTCCATAATACTGCATAACAGTGAATGATAATATGCATGAAGTAGCAAGTAATAACTGCAATGTCTAAACCGGCATATAAGGCAATTACACTAATATCATGTCGAAACTATCAGCTAACAAGCTATGTCAATGAAATAATATTCTCTAAAGTGTACGTGACATAGCAAATGCCGATGATGATGTGTGTGAGCCGGCAAGTAAGTGCATGTGGAACATTCGCATCATCGGTAATGGTGCTTGTGTCCTAACAGCATGATTTCAATATTAATATATGAAAACACAATATTGGCATGCAATGCGATGCGAGCAGCAAGAATAAGCGGGAGCTGAATATCAAATATAATGATAACGAATCTGCATATATCTAATTATGAGTCGTATAGTTGTGCTGTTTGAAATAACATGAATCGTGGTGTTTTGAAAATAAGGGCTACGGTGTTTTTAAGAAAATGTATGTCCTTTGAAATATCCGTAGAATCTCTTGTCCTGTCTTTAAAATACTCACGATTCGTTAGTTTTGAAATAGGTATGACTCGAGTCTAATCTACCATTTATAAGTAAACTGCAGGGCTAAACTAAAAGGCTGATCGAAAGGTAAGAAAACCACCTAACATCTGAGTCGATACATACATACACACACACACACACACACACACACACACACACACACACATATAACAATCGGTGATCCCTCCTCAGTAGTATCCCATATGATATAATATCTATAACATGACATCCTCAAGTCTAGAGTGTGGATCTATAATCAATATAGCTCGTACAGTAAATCCGTTGTACGACATCCCAAATCTGGGTACGGGCCAAATGTCATATCTATCACATTATTCATCTAGTATCCTCTTTATCAAATATCATGATCCGAGTACTGATCTACGTCTAGTACAATACTGATACCATCTATGTATATGCATGCGTGTGTATGAAAACACCACGTCAAAAGGACCCTCTAAAACATCATGTCGTATCTCAAATACGAACCATGTCACATCACCGATCTCACGGCCTCAAGCCTAATCTCATCGACTCATCTCAAATCCCAAATACTATCCTTAATATCCGTGTATATGTATACGTATATATATATATATACATAATCCCATACTCATGTGTGTGTGTGTGTATACATATCCCCATATACGCACAGGTAAAAGAATGAATGTATGCAAGTGTGTGTGCGTGTGTGGGTGCAACAACTACTCTAGGGTTTCGCAAGTAACACTACTAATCCATGAAAACATAACCATATCCTGAATATCCTTGTCTCACATAAAATACATCATATATATATAGTATAATATAGCATACTATATATCGAACTGCGGGTGTGCTATACGCCATCTACCCGACTTCCCCCGTAGATATTGTAAGTCTACGGTAGCGCCCCGGCCGTCAATCTGACGCCAAACGCGGAACAAAAACTTTTATAACTGGTGCTATCGCATACTATAACCCGGATCTTCCCATTAAGGCTAAACTAACAAACTGTAAAGAGGTAGAAAGGCTATACCGAACGATCCGAGTCCTTTGGTCTTTAGCCATCATCCCACGCTCCTTTGCGGCATCTGCGATCTCGCTCGATCTCCGGTCTTCTCCTAGAGGTGGCACCACGTTAACGGATCTTTAAACTGGTTCCCGCCTCTATACCGAGCCAACTCGGTCATCAAGTCTGCTAAAAGAGATGACCAATATGAAGTAGAGAATGATGTAGAATACTTTGTCTCGTTTCATCCAAAACCATGGATCAACGGTTAATGAAGTTGCCTTTAATCAAGTAATGAGAAATGAGCTATATCTTTTGCAAATCAATCAATCTCTCTCCCCAAAATAGTGCTCGGCCAATATAGGGGCTGAAATTGTGTGTGGGTGTGGTGAGTGTAGGAGCAAGGGTGACTATAAGTAATGCTTATCACATCTAAAAATATCCTAAGCATTACAAAATACATTAACGGAATGAATGAGTCATATAACACCTCACAAAACCATTTAATGCAAACAATGAGTCATAAAACCTAGTCACCAATTCTAGAAGCTCCCTCATGACTCACCCTCATGACTCACCCAGATGAAAAAGATAATTCCGCATTAAACCGAATGTTTAAGACGGGTGATAGAAAACTGGCAACTTCGAAAAGCGATCCCGAAACGAATTTCAGGATAACCCCGTAACTGTATAAACATACCCGCATTTGTATTACGACCGAATACAAATGCAACTGAGACAAAGATATTATATCTACACAGTATAATACCAGGATCCGGTTTAAACCAAAGCCCGCCAGTATTATCTGTCCGAAATATGACACGTGCGCAAACGCACATGCATTTTCTGAACCCTGCCATAAAACCATACGGCCACTACAACGTTTCGTCCGAACTTGGAAAACTATCTATGGGGGACTCTAATGACTCATCAGTACCCTGGCAGTGGGTTTAACCACAAGCACGTCAGCGGCACTAGCAGTGCGTAACGGCTGCCCATGTACTGACCTCAAGGGAAGCCAATGAGTGAACTCATCCTGGAACCCTACTGAGCCTAACAGTGACAATATACATATTGTCCGGTCCGTTCGTCTATGAGTATCGCATATCGGGCCTAGGGGGCTGGTAACGTCAGACCCCCAATAGCGGTATAAGTCGTGTCGGAGACAAGCCCTGAACACCATGAGAAACTACTGGAATACTTACCAGTAATTCTCACCTTCCTTGTCCATAGACTTTGGTGTAATGGCTTTCCGAGACACAGCGCGATCTCACCCCCAATACCGGGAGAGACGAATCCCCTGCCGATCCGCTCACTTGCCTCCATGTGGCTCGGGACTGTACCCAAAAATTACCTGTTTGCACGACTCCTTTGAGCCGTGGAAGGGTAGAAATCAAAGCACAGTGGGAACTCACACGAGACAAATGACGACCTCTGCTAGATGGACTAACCTGTACAAATATCACCAGGGAACTGCTATCTGACGCTAGGTATAAATACCAACTAGCAGGTTCCCGACGAGTCCTGTCCGGTGTACTCATAACCCAATGAGCACCTGTATACATCTTAGGTGATCCAACTGACACCAGTGACTTGTGAGACCGGCCACCACCCCTCGTCGGGGTCTCGACTGTATACACTAGTCTACTCCGGAGTATCGATGCCCTGTCTCGAAACTCCCACGACTAGGGACACTATTAAGGATGTTCTTATAGACTACCCAACTCTCACGTATATGATCGCCATCATACTATTGGTTGTCAAGCAAGATCCTAAGGGCTCTATCAACGTGTAATAGTGATCTGTCACCTGAACCTATACACGACTGATAAAGGCAAACCAGATAGCATACTATCATCACGAGTAAGACTGTACTACCGGTATAGGTCCTCCTCAATCATTGCAATCACGTACCTGCGATCCAATAATTGACTTTGAGGGCACTATATCCAACAATCTCCAACTTGCACTTAAGGCTAATTATTGCGATGTCGCATACTTACAGCCCGTGTGATACCTAACACCCAACTCCTTTACTAATCAGTTTCACAAAGCCCGTTTGTAAAACTCTTGTGTTCGAGAAATAGCCTCAATGAGTGGATCCGCCCCGATGTTTCTTTCCATGTCTCTCTTAATCTCAAGTTCGCGGAGAAAGCCATCTCCCGAATTGAGTAATACCTGTCTTAGAATATGTCTGGATATCTGATGGGACCTAGTTCATAAGTGAACTCCAAATCCAAACTTCTTAGACTGTATCGTCAACTGAACCTAATCAGTTTCCTGCACCATGCCTCCCACAGTATTCTCTTGGACCACCTGTCCATAATACTGTCCCTCATCATAGGGAAAAACTATAACTCTGACAATCACTCTATCATCATTGTGACCTCTGAAGCCTGGAATGATAACTGTCTCCCGAAGGAGGCTACCGTCATCAAATCCGTAGAACATGCACTCATGTTCTAAAACTGCTTCCTTATGTTTCTTTAGGATTGGATTAATATAAACTTATCGCATCTAGTGCGAAAACAACATCTGGTGTGGTACTCGACATCTTATTATCTACTCAATTGCTTAAGCAAGTGATCTGCCAATCATGCACACCACTCTCCCCTTTAGTCTGTAAGACACCTTTAGAGAAGGTGACTCCATCATCTGCAGGTACACCACCATGCCAGGAGTCATCTATTCTAAAATACTATTAGAATACTGTCAAAGTACCCATGTTGGGAAACTACCCAAGTCTAGATCTAAAACCATAGATCTAGTAACCAGAATGTCAAATATTATATCCATATCCTTTGTGGAGAAACAACTGTGTGATGACCACAGTATAACCGATCGTAGTATAAGAATTTTACTTCCTACTTTGTGTATGTCATTCAAATGCTAGGACATCACACACCCTACTACCTTCTTAACAGATCCATCCCCTATTCTGATGAAGTCAAACCTATGACTGTCACATCAAAATTAGATGATCTATCTCCACTATATTTGCTCAAGTCTATAAATAGACATAAGCTACTTGCCCACTATGCTTCCGCTGCACCCACTGGCCACAACAACCCTCTGGCAGAATAATATATACGTGTACTTCTAAAGCTAGTATAGAACGATGCTACACTTAACCTCTTGCCGGGTCTCATAGCCTTGAACAACAGTAGTGTCAAGTCTAGGTAAACAAGAACCTCCATGTCACCGTTCTTGAGGTTGCCGGAGTACCTCTCGGGTGTTTGAGGTTACCCACCATATCTGCGGAGTGGCTAATGGAATGTCAAACCTGATTGAATCTTTAGGTCCTATTAAATTTTCCGTAATCGTTTGCGGTTCTGGAATCACTTCCAGTTCTACCATACTCCCACTACTGTTTTCTGAAAAAATCCATTTTACTAAAACTATGGCGAGTCAAGAACAATATCACTATTGATCTTCCAGATGGTTGAGAGTCAACCCTCGTCATAGTCTGGGTCAACCCACAAACTGCCATTACAGAAACGTGCCTTGAGTTATCCAGAGTCTGGTTTTAAGCATAAGCTGGACAACCCCCCGTACCTTAACATCGTTAAGATATGAACCATTCTATATCCAATATAGAAACTTTGGCACTTATTTAATTGGAATCAGATTCAAATCATGCAGCTGTCTCCAGTGCATATCAACTTAATGGAAAGAGGCCAATCAGCATTACTCAACTTAGGAATCCATCCAATTATGAGTAACCTGAAAGAGAAACAAGTTTCTTAAAACCATTACTATCATCTGAATACCAATCACAAGTATCTACATCTTCGATCTCTTTGAAGAATCCCGATACTTACGACATCTGGTTCTCTACTTTATTCCTGTACCCATAACTTCTCAAAACTTAGACCTTGTATTTCTACGAAACACTTGTCTAAAAATTAGAGAAGTCATAAGTAAACAGAACATAGTACGAGGACCTACCCCATTGTCCTGATGGACACTGGACAGCATACAATACTCTGTATGAGTCCCCTGAGTCGAATAACTCAAAACTTGTGCATCGTAGGTTGAAAACTGTACTTATGGTTAAGAACTACTCCGTTGTTCAATGCCCCTTACCCAATCGACAACTGATATAGGTAAATGTCACGGACATAATTTTAAAAAGTTATATCTCACTTTATAAAAATAAAAGTACAGATATATCATTTTGAAATTGGTGCACAACAACGGATACTCAAAACCAAATACATGCCGTCCGGCAAAAACCCAGGCGATTTCCTCAAATATCACCAATTACAACGAATTCCGATATAATGAGGATGATCACCTTATTCCCAATAACTTACTCCCACTTATCATCTGTAAAATCATAAAGATGTGAGAATAATACCTGGTAAATATATACCCTGGAGTAAGTATCTAATCGGGAAATCAGTTATCCTTTTAACAATGCACAGTGAAACTGAAACATGAAAATGTTTCGTATGGGTATCCTGGTATTCCTAGTAATGCCTCTTCCATAATCCAATTCATGACTTTAACCGTATATTTCTTTGCTATCTCTCCAAATCCCTTTATTTTTCTTTAGTCGTTACCTTCTGTACACCATCGTTAGGTTAAATGG
The DNA here is from genome assembly GCA_030015575.1 of Agapanthus africanus. Taxonomy (NCBI): domain Eukaryota; kingdom Viridiplantae; phylum Streptophyta; class Magnoliopsida; order Asparagales; family Amaryllidaceae; genus Agapanthus; species Agapanthus africanus. The sequence continues at coordinate 365,326,248 of CM057337.1, read as the reverse complement.
TTTTCTTCCTTCCCTACCGTTCGGCACCAGCCTATGGTTTGGAAGAAGACTATCCAGTAAGCATAATAGGTGTACACTCCTAAACCAAGGAGTACTCGCAACTTGAGAGAAGGTGATGATAAAAGACAACTGAATAATACCTTATTCTATTTTTCCCGAACTGGGAAAAAAGCAAAGGTGAAATAGAAGTGGCGATGAAGTACACGGTTTGGTCATGAATGATAGCAGTCGCAATTTACTTTTCCCTCTTTCTAATCCCTTTATTTTATCTTTAGTTATTACCTTCGGTACACCCTACTTAGGCTAATTGGTTTTCTTCATTCCCTACCTTTCGGCACCTGCCTATGGTTTGGAAGAAGACAATCCAATAAGCGTAATAGGTGTACTCTCCTAAACTAAGGAGCCCTCGCAACCTGAGAGAAGTTGATAATAAAAGACAACTGAATAAACCAATTCTAATTCTCCTGAACCTGGATCCATCCTCGAAGAAGTCCCTTCGAGTTCGTATATAACCATATGATGGATCTATCCAATGGAAGTGGATGTCCGTAGTAATACGGGGTGTTCTGAGAAATGCAAAGGGTAAAAGAAGGAGCGGCAATGACTTATGCAACTTAGACAATCCAAAAGCCAGTATTTTAAGAAGGTTCGGTCAACTTGGTCACTGAGTCATAGTCTAGGGTCGGTCAAAGGTCGCTGCCAAAGAGAAAGAGAAAAGAAACACTCTGCGTGCACTCTAACCTAGATCAGAATGGTTATCACTTTATCTAATCAGGAAACCTCCCACTGTACTGTCAAATTCTACTCCAAACCTGAAAGAAGAATCAATAGGGTCACCCGAAGAGTAAACCAACTCATCAGTGGGAATAGGGATCCAACTTTCATCGCATGATAACGTGAAGGTATCCACTCACGTTATCACACTCCAAAAGGTATGCGCATGCCTGGCAAGTTTCAGTTTCTTTAGAAACTCCCGATGTGATTTTTACCCCATGTTCTTATAACCTTGACGAAGGCCAACAAATCATAAGTCACATGTCAAGTTCTACCCGTCATTATCCCGTCAATTCGAACCCACCCGTACATACCCTTGACGAAGGCCAACAAGGTAATACGACTGTACCAAACCAACTCATCTATCTATGCAACAGAAAAGTAACAAGCAGCTACCATCCACTATGCCTTGACGAAGGCCAACAAACATAGCAAGAATACTACGTGCTACCCATCTGAAACGACGGAGGTCTACGGCTGGTTTTTGGCGAAAAACCATTAACGTAATGAACTTGATCTCGTTGAAGGAATCTGATAGCTTTTTATAAAAATATAGTGGCGAAAACCTTTGCTAAAGAGGTCACTACCGGTGAAGGGATCTCGTCTCTTTCCTCGTGGAATGAGGTGCAGGATATTCCAACTGAATACCACGATGCAAAGCAACATGTAATCGACTATAGTGAAGTTATTACCCCGACGCAAACTTCTTCCCAAGGGGTCACTCCCGGTGAAGGGATCTCGGCCCTTGCCTCGTCGAATGAGGTGCAGGATATTCCAACCGAATACCACTGTGCAAAACAAATGGAAACGTATTTGTAATAACACTTTTTAAAACTGTTCCAATAACGTCCAAACAGGTTTGTTTTCCTTTATATTGATCAGAATCAACGCAGTCCCATCAATTAATCACACCAGAAAAGAACGAAAATAAAATGTACGTATATGCCATCCGAATTCGTCACTGGGTCCCGTCATCACCCGTTTGGTTACTTAACTAACGACAGAGCGGGGACTGGACTAGCGCGGATGTAAAACATATACAACATCTACTAGTATATATACGAATATACAATAATCGCTCCAGGCGTGATAAATGCAACATTATAGAAAAGTAATAAGCATCACAGAACAATACAGATAGTCTGTGATCCCCGGGTTTCACAGAGCCGCTACTGAAACCCGACGTTCCCCTGGTCGTGTGGATAGCCTGTGCAATGAAACCTAGACCCCTACGGGTGCGGCAAGTTACGCGCCAAAACTTGAAGCGAGGCAGCCCGGTACAGCAAAGTGAATGGACCACCCTGAACTTCATGGAATCCGGTAACTTGAGCACCCCTCCTTGGGTCAACCTGTACCTCCTACGAGTGCGGCGAATAGTCTGCCAATTCTAGAGTGAGGACCCTCTGCCACTCAAAGCCATGAGATTCGGACCCGTTGCCCTCCAGAACCCGGCTATCCGTGCACTCCGTCGCCGGGTAAACCTAATACAGTAATGAAAAATATGTACAACGGGTATATCGACCTCAGCCTGGTCATGCCCCAAAAGAATATTATACAAACAGGCAGTGACGGCAGTCCACATGTTAGACGCTCGCCCCGCAATATCAAATGTAGAAATAAATCCAAACTGCACTACCATTGTACACTGCTATCCACCACGACAAATCCGCAACATCACAGCACAACACAGAACATCAACGCGAATGTCACGTTCGCAAACCCGTCTAAAAGGACTATAGCAATTAGACGCAATTTACCACTCGAATGACATTCATGGTCGGAGATATAATGTAAGCACTGTAAACTAACAAGTTTAAAATTCCGATCGACAAAACTTCCCGAAGTTGGCCCCACGTACTTCTGCAGTACACAAACAAAATCTGGGCCCAAAAGAAATATTCCTGAAACCACAATTTTCTATGCAGGAGGTTACTATAGAAAAAGGGTACTATGATGCTCCAAACCTGCGGCGGAACCGCGGCCAAACCATGGTTTGTGCGGCGGTTCCGCGGCAGTACTGTGGAGTCACTGAACCAAATTTCTACAGTATCCTTAAAAAAGCCTGTTCGATTTTCTGAGATGCTCAAAATAATTTTTAGACCTGTTTAAAAATTCGACAGAAACTTTAGCCTGAAAAATGCGTTTTTGGAAATTTCGTTCGATCGTTGTTTTAAATACATTAGAATAAGTTAGTAAAGCTTAATGGCGTGGCTCTGATACCATGTAAGTCTACGGTAGCGCCCCGCCCTCAATCTGACGCCAAACGCGGAACAAAAACTTTTATAACTGGCGCTATCGCATAGTATAACCCGGATCTTTCCATTAACGCTAAACTAACAAACTGTAAAGAGGTAGAAAGACTATACCGAAGGATCCGAGTCCTTCGGTCTTTAGCCATCATCCCACGCTCCTTTGCGGCATCTGCGATCTCGCTCGATCTCCGGTCTTCTCCTCGAGGTGGCACCACGTCAACGGATCTTTAAACGGGCTCCCGCCTCTATACCGAGGCAACTCGGTCATCAAGTCTGCTAAAAGAGATGACCAAGATGAAGTAGAGAATGATGTAGAATACTTTGTCTCGTTTCATCCAAAACCATGGATGAACGGTTAATGAAGTTGCCTTTAATCAAGTAATGAGAAATGAGCTATATCTTTTGGAAATCAATCAATCTCTCTCCCCAAAATAGTGCTCGGCCAATATAGGGGCTGAAATTGTGTGTGGGTGTGGTGAGTGTAGGAGCAAGGATGACCATAAGTAATGCTTATCACATCTAAAAATATCCTAAGCATTACAAAATACATTAATGGAATGAATGAGTCATATAACACCTCACAAAACCATTTAATGCAAATAATGAGTCATAAAACCTAGTCACCAATTCTAGAAGCTCCCTCATCACTCACCCTCATGACTCACCCAAATGAAAAAGATAATTCCTCATTAAACCGAATGTTTAAGACGGTTGATAGAAAACTGGCAACTTCGAAAAGCGATCCCGAAATGAATTTCAGGATAACCCCGTAACAGTATAAACATACCCGCATTTGTATTACGACCGAATACAAATGCAACTGAGACAAAGATATTATATCTACACAGTATAATACTAGGATCCGGCTTAAACCAAAGCCCACCAGTATTATCTGTCCGAAATATGACACGTGCGCAAACGCACGTGCATTTTCCGAACCATGCCATAAAACCATACGGCCTCTACAACGTTTTGCCCGAACTTGGGAAACTATCTGTGGGGGACTCTAAAGACTCATCAGTACCCTGGCGGAGGGTTTAACCAAAAGCACGTCAACGGCACTAGCAGTGCGTAACGGCTGCCCATGTACTGACCTCAAGGGAAGCCGATGAGTGAACTCATCCTGGAACCCTACTGAGCCTAACAGTGACAATATACATACAGTTTGGTCCGTTCGTCTATGAGTATCGCATATCGGTCCTAGGGGGCTGGTAACGTCAGACCCCCAATAGCGCTATAAGTTGTGTCGGAGACAAGCCCTGAACACACTGAGAAACTACTAGAATACTTACCAGTAATTCTCACCTGCCTTGGCCAAGGACTTTGTTGTAATGGCTTTCCTAGACACAGCGCGATCTCACCCCTAATACCGGGAGAGACGAATCCCCTGCCGATCCGTTCACTTGCCTCTATGTGGCTCGGGACTGTACCCAAAAAATACCTGTTTGCACGACTCCTTTGAGCCGTGGTAGGGTAGAAATCAAAGCACAGTGGGAACTCAAACGAGACAAATGACGACCTCAGGTCGATGAACTAACCTGTACCCATATCACCAGGGAACTGCTATCTGACGCTAGGTATAAATACCAACTAGCAGGTTCCCGGCGAGTCCTGACCGGTGTACTCATAACCCAATGAGCACCTGTATACATATTAGGTGATCCAACTGACACCAGTGGCTTGTGAGACCGGCCACCGCCCCTCGTCGGGGTCTCGACTGTATACACCAGTCTACTCCGGAGTATCGATGCCCTGTCTCGAAACACCCATGACTAGGGACCACTATTAAGGATGTGCTTATAGACTACCCAACTCTCACGTATATGATCGCCATCATACTGTTGGTAGTCAAGCAAGATCCTAAGGGCTCTATCAACGTGTAATAGTGATCAGTCAGCTGAACCTATACACGACTGATAAAGGAAAACCAGATAGCATACTATCATCACGAGTAAGACTGTGCTACCGGTATAGGTCTGATTTATTCAAAGAAATATTTATAACCGCAATCAAGAACGGCGTCGCTTGGTAGCTAGCCGGTGAGTACGGGTCGGTCCACAGGGATTTTTTGTTTTCCTAGAAACTCTAACGAGTTAATTCCGATGGGTGTCAGATTGATTATCTCTAAAACCTAAATTGATTTATACTAAGATTATCTTGATCTAAGTCTTGCTAGGGTTAGGTTTAGGGTAGGTTTGGAAATGTAAATAAATCTCACCACTTTTTATACCCAAATTAAGATCTATGAGGTGTTATGGTAATTATTAATAAAGGAGATTAGATCCACTCGGGAAGATGTTTCTTCCTCTAGGTTCTTGTCCTTCCTTTATCAATCCTTACCCTAACCTCCATGGAAAACATGCGCAACCGGGCGTTTATACTGCGGTATCACCGCTACCTCGTGGGATAGGGTGCCGTAGGGAGCGGTGTGTGCATGTATGCATGGAGTCCAATTGATTATATGTTATGGGCAAGAAAGGGATGAGAGAGCTCATCTCTCAAAAGCCTTCCCCAAAGCTAACCCTAACAAGGGAGGAGACTACTCGCTCATTAGGGAATTGAAGAACATGCTATCTATCTATCTACGGCAAGGAATTAAAGATCTAAACTAGGGCAATTAAATAAAACTACTTACTTTACATATGGCTCTCTCCAAACATTTACACAGGGTTGTCAGATCTGAATAGATGATATGAAAAGAGGCATCGATGCTCTCCAAAAGAAATCTGAATTTTATTAATGAAATGGGGCATAACCTAATACAAGATTTAAGGTTCCTATTTATAGAGGATAGAAACACTAGAGGTTACAATTGACTCGCATATCTGCTTTTACAAAAATACCCCCTAAGAAAAAAACCTATTCAACGCCCGCCAGCGCACCGACTCTTTTTGCACCGACACGGGCACTTGATGGCCGCGGTTCCACGGCTAAACCCCACGTTTGGCCGCAGATCCGCGGCCGTATAGATGCTTCATGAGTTGGTCTTTCTAGGGTTTGGTCTGGTTGCAGTTTACTCCTTATTTCTTCACTTTGTTTCTCAGGTTGGTTTCTAGTTCTCTTCCAGATCTCCACAGTGAATAATTGTAGTGGACTTTTACCGTAGCTTCATGACGAAGTCTTGAACCTTGCACTGCCATTGTTCCTTGTGAAAGAGTCCATTGATCTTCGTTTAGTTTCCAAACTGTAGGCTTGATCAAGATTCTTCCAATGATTGGTCGTAGTCTCACTTTTGTATCGTCTTATGTCTTTTTCATTGTTTTTGTCCCGAGAACCTGTAACCTGCAACTGTGTAGCAGACATGGGTCAAAAGAACCTGTTTATTTGTAAAATGACTAGGACTGGGGAATATAATAATGCAATATTATGATATGAACAAATACCCCCAAACTTATCTTTTGCTCGTCCTCGAGCAAACCTAGTTTTTATTCTCGACAAAAACCTAACTTAACTTTCGCAGGGAAACGCAATTGCACTGAGCTCGTGCAATAAGCCGTTAAACCTCTAGGTGTCCCTAGTAGGAGGAGTGTTGTCTCCTGAGGGTTTTCAGCGGATACTACCCACAAAATCCTATCAATTAAGAACATTGACTTTTATTCTCCAATTAGGTTTTCCAACAAGGAATTCTATTATCTTCGACTCATAAATCATCCACCCGTATTCTTCACGCTTCCTTATTATTTAACTTAAGATTATATATATTCTGTAGACTTACTTAGCTTTTGACATTTCTTAAGTTTTCCTTCTAGGATTCCATCTCAACTTAGGAATTTTTATCATCTCTACTAAAGATACAAGTCCTATTCTTCATTCTTATCCCTTATCTAAACCCCAATCACATACCCCTACGTGTGTGTATATATCACCCCTACACATGGAAATTCAAATCAGGCAATCATACTCTTGTCCGTTGTCCGAAGAACTTCTTAATTGGTGAATTTTTAGATGAATTTCGCTCACACATCCTTCATGCGACCGTTAATACTTCTTGAGGTACCAACAACCGATTACAAGATGTGTTTGCATATTAAAGCGTAACACCTAGTCTTGTAACACCTAGTCTTGTAACACCTAAGGCAGTGACTCCCAAACCAGTTGGTCTAAGGTACTAGGTGATGAAGCACCCTCGCTAAATATTTTTCTATTGCTGCAGCCTTAATTGATCACAAAAACCAGTGTTCATTTTTTTATTATCTCTTTATTCACACTTGTATTTTTTTATTTTCTTCGTACTAAGGACTTTAGACAAGAGCATTTCAAGGTCTCTTATACTTTTCCAAGTTTCAAGATGCGTGTTTGTGCAATTTGTATGGTATATATTTTCAGAATTTAGACTTAAGCTAGGAATTATTTTTCAAACTTATATTTTACTAAAAACATCAATACTTTTCCCTTATTTTAATTTAGCCCAAGAAGTGAACTCAAAATTTGTCTATTTCTAAATAAACTACAAAGACATATACTTTCTACCGTTAAACTTTAAGAAAGGTTATTTTTAGGGTTTTTAATTTACTAAGTATAAGATCTAGTTGTTCATAGCTAGTTAACCTTTTTGTCATACTCAAGTCAATTATGGCCAAAATTGAATACATTAATTTTTATAATTTTCAAAATTTTCAATTTTTATGGGTTTTAAAATAAGTATGCAAATGCAAAAATATACACATGAATGCGAAGGAAGAAGGCTTACCGAGCACACCCCCAAACTTAAACATGACAGTATCCCTACTGTCATGCTACACCAAGAGGGGTGAGAATGTCGGCACTTCCCTGTTTATTTATTTTTTATTTTATTTTATTGTTAATAGAAAAAGAAAACAAAAATATATATACATATATACAACAAGGTCCTCCCCAAACTAAACAAGGCCTTACACAGACCAAAGGTTAGCACCAACCATTCAAAAATTTTATCGTGATAATGGTAGGGTTGGTGGAAGAATGAAGTGTAGAGGAAAGAAATGAGAAGCACACGAGACCGAATGGGAAGAAGAGTGGAATATGGTCTCGGTGGAGTAGAAGAAGGGAGGAAAAGTGAAAGAAGTGTAGCACGATCTTGAGGGTGTAAATCGAGTGAATAAATTAGCACAATTTGTGATGACCGATGTGTTAAAAGCGATTGTTCTAATCTATCAACCCATCCAGAAATAGGGTCAAATCTCTCAAGATTCGCAAGAAAGCATGGGTACATTGAACTTGGTAAAACCTCCATAGAAAATGGAAACACGACGGATTCTTGCGTGGTCGAAATGATAGGAAGGACGAAAGGGAGTGAATTAGGGATAGTCTTATTCTCACCGAAGTAAACTGTCTCGAACTTGAAGAATTCCATCAATGGTTCAAAACGACTGTAAGCAACCGAGTCTGATGGTTCAACTAACTCATCTGAAAATTTAAAGGACTCAAACTCGGGCGGTGAGTTTTCAACATCGTCCGAAAAAGTGAAACGCTCGTAATCATTATCGTCTGTGAGAATTGTGTCAGATTCAAAGAGAAATTTTTCAAGCTCACAGTCTTCAAGCGTGATCTTTTGCGTGGTCGGAACGATGGAAAGGAGGGAGGGTGATTTAGGAAGTATAACAGTTAAAGGTTCAGGAGGATGAATTGGAAAATCTGACACATCAAAGAAAAATGGTTCAACCTCAATATTTTCCTCAATACTCTCCTCAATGCTATCCTCATAATTCTCCTCAAAATATAGCCTATCCATGCCATTATCATCAAAATCAAGACGCATATGAGGTTCGGGAGAAACATTTACTGACTCGGGCTGATGAATTGGAGATAAAATTTCAGTCAAATTTATGAGTTCATCATCCAAAATATTCTCGGCGTCTATATCCACAATAAAGTGAAAATCAATTTTTTCTGACACCTCATCAAAAGCATGGATATTTATCAATTCAGGTTCTAGAGTGGAGGTGTAAAGTTCAAAAGGATTCGGTGTGGTTTCACTCGCAAGGATTCCTCACAATCTGGCAAATCAAGCACTACAAAGTCGCACAACTCATTTTTATCCTTAACTGATGAATCATTTGGGACACTTGTTTGAAAACCGGAGTTGTGGAATTCAATTGGGTATGGGTAGGTTTGATTTGGAAGGGCGTTTAACTCACTTTCTCCACTCAAATTATCAATCTGTCCAACCGCCCCATCATACATTGGAAAATTTGGAGCTAGTTGGAAACTAGCTATCGGTTCATTAGGTTGTATAAGGACGGCTATGGATGCATCCACATTCCTAATCATTTTGTTTGTTACTGCAATGTACGCCTCCAATGACTGTTCTAGACTAGACATGGGTTGTGAAGGGGTTTCGGTAAAAGATTCGAAATTGTTTGGATATGTGAAACTCCCAAATGGTTGTGTCGAAGCAATGTCTAGTGAAGGAAGGAAAGTCGGGTAGGACTGGAAGGAATTGGATGGTTGGACAGGATTAGGATCAACATTTGTATAAAAAGGTGAATGGACTTGTTGATCCCTATAATTGGATGTGTGGAGAGGAGTGAAAGAACGGCTACGAGATTGTTCAATATGCTCAGCAATAGACATGGGTTTAGGAGTTACAACAGGACTCGAAAAAGTGGTATCATCGTACGAAGGTGGTGAAGGTTGAAATGGTTGACGAAAAGTGGATTGCAAAGTCGAACTGTTTCTCCTAGACGCTTCTATTTGATCTTTCAAAGAAATTTTGGGCATGGAGGGGTCGTCCTTAAATCGACTGAAACAATTCGCGTAAGAGGCAAAGTTTGGTTCAGGGTACCAAAGTTCGGCAAGAGATTTGTGAGGTAGGGTACCCATGATGGAAGAAGGAAGAAGAGAAAGAAGGTGGGTGGTGCACGGATTTCTTAGCGACAAAATTTGCAAGTTCTTATAAAATTTTCTATCTTTTTTTTATATGTGGTGCTTTTTGCAAAAATTTCCGATAAAGTGCTTAAACACACTTTCAATCAACCACAAATGCACAATCAGGCCTAGATCTAGGGTCACCTAGGTCAGCTAGACATCTCCAAACTGTTCCAAAGGGCTAGAAATAGGACCTCAAACCGCCTCTTCAACGCCAATTGCGGCCAGGTAAGTGCCAGGTGAGTGGGAGGCTCTCCACTACAAGTAGTGACCCTAATTAAGTAACCACTCGCCTTAGACACACTTGCCTAGACACCGCAAAGTCAGGTTAGGATTAATGGCCAATGCCTACAACTAGTCCTCTGTCCTATTGAGCGCGACGTCCTTAGGGCTGAGTCTAGTATTTTTTAATTAAAGATTGGTCAATGCAAATTCTTTATGTGATTTCTGGGGTCCTGGGAAGGGTGATGAAATCCCCACCCAATCTGAATTGGTCTCAACCCCATAAAGTCCGATTAAAAATATGCAAAACAATAACAACCACTTGCAATAAAAAAAAAATTATTTTTTAGCGCGGCGCAAAGAATCCTGCACAAGATCAATTATTGGAAGGAAGAGAGATTTCTTTAGCGCAAAGAATCCTGCAGGAGATTTTACAGAAGATATATTGGGATTTGCAGAGGAGGAGAGAGAAAACAAACAGAGATTTTTTCACGTGCTGACTTGACCAAGGTGCGGCGGTTCTGCGGTAAAGGGAAGGTTCGCACGGCGGAAAGGCGGCGGAAACAGAAGAGCAGGCCTCGAAATTTTTTGTTGACGTCACCAACGCGCGGCGGAAACGCGGTCGGAGCACGGATTTCGCGGCGGAACCGCGGTCGTTCTGTTGACTTGGCCCTCCAAATTTCTTCTGTTGTTCTGTTATGGAAATCCACTGCAGTTCAGATCTTCGTTCTTCTGTTTCGCTTTCTGGATTTTTCCATATCCGAACTCGATTTTAGATCCTGCAAAATTCAAACAAAAATACCCTTCACAAAATAACAAAATGATAAATTTTTATATATTTTTTTAAATTTTTCAGTTTTTATGATTTTTCAATTTTTAGATTAACCCGAAATTGCAAAAAGAAAATAACACGCCATCCCCGGCAACGACGCCATTTGATTTATTCAAAGAATAATTTATAACCGCAATCAAGAATGGCGTCGCTTGGTAGCTAGCCGGTGAGTACGGGTCGGTCCACATGGATTTTGTGTTTTCCTAGTCGCTCTAACGTGTTAATTCCGATGAGTGTCGGATTGATTATCTCTGAAACCTAAATTGATTTATACTAAGATTATCTAGATCTAAGTCTTGCTAGGTTTAGGTTTAGGGTAGGTTTGGAAATGTAAATAAATCTCACCGCTTTCTATACCCAAATTAAGATCTATGATGTGTTATGGTAATTATTAATAAAGGGGATTAGAACCATTCTGGAAGATGTTTCTTCCTCTAGGTTCTTGTCCTTCCTTTATCAATCCTTACCCTAACCTCCATGGAAAACATGCGCAACCGGGACTTTATACTACGGTATCACCGCTACCTCATGGGATAGGGTGCCGTAGGGAGCGGTGTGTGCATGTATGCATGGAGTCCTATTTATTATATGTGATGGGCAAGAAAGGGATAAGAGATCTCATCTCTCAAAAGCCTTCCCCAAAGCTAACCCTAACAAGCGAGTAGACTACTCACTCATTAGGGAATTGAAGAACATGCTATCAATCTATCTAGGGCAAGGAATTAAAGATCTAAACTAGGGCAATTAAATAAAACTACTTACTTTACAGATGGCTCTTTCCAAACATTTACAAAGGATTGTCATATCTGAATAGATGATATGAAAAGAGGCATCGATGCTCTCCAAAACAAATCTGAATTTTATTAATGAAAGGAGGCATAACCTAATACAAGATTTAGGGTTCAAATTTATAGAGGATAGAAACCCTAGGGGTTACAATTGAATCGCATATCTGCTTTTACAAAAATACCTCCTAAGAAAAAGACCTATTCAAAGCCCGCCAGCGCACCGACTCTTTTTGCACCGACACGGGTACTTGATGGCCGCGGTTCCGCGGCTAAACCCCACGTTTGGCCGCGGATCCGCGGTCGTATAGATGCTTCATGAGTTGGTCTTTCTAGGGTTTGGCCTGGTTGCAGTTTACTCCTTATTTCTTCACTTTGTTTCCCAGGTTGGCTTCTAGTTCTCTTCCAGATCTCCACAGTGAATAATTGTAGTGGACTTTTACCGTTGCTTCGTGACGAAGTCTTGAACCTTGCACTGCCTTTGTTCCTTGTGAAAGAGTCTATTGCTCTTCGTTTAGTTTCCAAACTGTAGGCTTGATCAAGATTCTTCCAATGATTGGTCGTAGTCTCACTTTTGTATCGTCTTATGTCTTTTCACTGTTTTTGTCCCGAGAACCTGTAACCTGCAACTATGTAGAAGACATGGGTCAAAAGCACCTGTTTATTTGTAAAATGACCAGGACAGGGGAATATAATAATCCAATATTATGATATGAACAAGGTCCTCCTCAATCATTGCAATCACGTACCTGCGATCCAATAATTGACTTTGAGGGCACTATATCTAACAGATATATATCTACTCACATGATCTTCGTTTGCCGATGCCGACGTCGCCACACGCTTGCTTGTCGTCTCGAAGTCCCTAAGGGTGTACCTACATGTCGCACATATCGTATCGCATTAAAATCCAATTCAAAGCCAAAACGACGCACGAAACTCATATAGGTCAAAACCTATGGTTTGCTCTCGCAAAACAACCCGATATCACTCGATATAGACGTATAAACGTCAAGTGATCGAGATAAAGCACAAATACTAAAATCCAGAATTCAAAATACGCAAAACCATATCCCGAATCAAAACAGCAAATCAAGTATTTAGTCCCAGATTTTGTATAGGGTGAAAACAATGTGAGGAAACAACACTAGGGTGATATATAGGGTGTATATGAGCTATGGAGGCTACCAGGGCACCTATCATCACCAAGTGGCCGAGCACCCTCCCCTCCAATCCGAGCTCGCCTTCTAGGGGGTCCCCAGTGGTGTTCGTCTTGGTTGGGTGGTCTCATACTGGTCCAAAAATATCTCAGGTATTGTTTGATAGTTTGGAAAATACCCCAGGTCATCCCAGATTTCCCTGCACAGTCCAAAACCTCACAAACCGACGTAAAAAGTTTTGTAATTCGGTATTTTGGGTTTCAGGTTTGGTTAGCTCTGGGTTTTGGACAATTGGGGAGTTTAAGGTCACTACTAAGGCTGTTTATCACCAACACAACTCAAATAAACCCTTAACCCTCACTAGGGATCTCCAAAGTTCACCAAATCGCACAAAATCACAACTAAACACATAAATGGTTTAAAGTGAAGGGAAAACTACACTACGTGTGAAGGGATTACCTCATTTGAAACTCATGAATCCTTTACAACTCCAAAATGCAAACTTTCTTGGTTCAAAGGGTTGCTTGAGAGCTTGTGCACATTTTTTGTGAAGAGGAAATGTGGTTTTGGGTTTGTTTTGGTGATGAAGTGAGGGTTGAAGAGGGGAGGGAGGAGGTGTTGCCATGGGAGTTGAGAGAGGAAAGAAGATGACGAAAATAATGAAGAGTGAATGAGCTAAGACTAATGGTTGACCCCTCACTCTCTCTCTCTTATGCCCATGCCTTAATACTTTAATGTTTTCTTTTTCTTTTCTTTTGTTTTCTTTTCATTTCTATTCTTCTCTTTGCAATAGTAAACCCAAAACAAATAACCATACACCCAAAAATCATATAGGAAAAATGTAACAAGTGTTAAAATAAATGACATGTGTATAAAACACGCTTAAAGTCCGATTAGCGATTTTTAATCGCGATTAGCACTAAAATAGTGTCAAATAAATCATAAACTTTCATAATTTGCATGTATCAGATAAAGCACCCTCTTTTCAGTAATTTCCATAATTTTCAAAAAATTTCCCCATTTATCGGTATTTAATTATACCACAATATTAAAATATTCATTATATTTAATATTTAATTATAAAAATTCCCAAAATTAATATTTTATTTTTCTGAAATGTTACACTAACAGGATAATCGAAAAGGTAAGGAAACCACCTAAATCTGAGATGATACATATAAATATAATAGTCGGTGATCCCGCCTCAATAGTATCATATATGATACAATAAATAACATGATATCTTTGAGCCAAGAGTGCGGATCTATCATCAATATAAAGCTCGTACGGTAAATCCATCGTACGGAATCCCAATCTGGGTACGGGTCAAATATCACATTCATCTCATCATTTATCTGGTATCTTTATAATCATATCTCACGAACTGGGGTACTGATCTAAGTCTAGTACAAACTGATACCATCTATATATATATACATATATATATATATATGCGTATATGAAAACGCACGCCTAAAGGCCCGCTATAATCTCAAGTCATATCTCCAAATACGAATCAAAACATATCACCGATCTCATGACATCATGCCCAATCTCATCGACTCATCTCCAAATACCATGTACAATCCTCACCATCCATGTATAAGTATACGTGTATGTGTGTGTGTGTGTGTGTATAGTCCCATACCTATGTGCGTATATATACACATATCCCCATAACCGCACAAGTAAAACAATATAAACATGTGTGTGTGCGTGTGGGTGTAAACCTTATTGTAAGGTCCGCGACTAAATTAACTAATGACGCTATCATCTAAATACACTAAAGTTATCCATGACTCCCCAAAGTCTATCTAGATAATCATAAAGTCACAATAAACATATAATTATATCCAGATAATATGTACCATATACTACACTACGAATTGCGGGGGTGTTATACGCTATCCACCCGACTTCCCCCGTAGATGTGTATCTACCCACCTTGCACTTCGCTTGCCGTTGCCGACGTCGCCACGTGCTTTCTCGTCGTCTCGAAGTCCTCGTGTGGGTACCTATACATCATAACGTATCGTGCTGCATTAAAACCCAATTCAAAACAAAAACGACACGCTAAACGCTTATAGGCTAGAACCTATAGACTACGCCTTCAAAACCACCAAATAACACTCGATATAGACGTACAAACGTCAAGTGACCGAAAACAAAACACAATACGAAAACTTGGTTCACGAAAAGTTTACAAAAACAATGCAGCAACCTATGAAAATGGTCCCATATTTTACCCTAGGTCAAATTGGCAAATTTTGCACATGTAAAGAGTCTATTTTACAGATACTGGAGCCATGAAACAAACACGAGCCCACAAGTCCCTAGTCTGGCCGCAATTTGCGGCCAGAATAAATATATTTGCTGTAAAAAGGTGGAGGTGGGGCCTCGGGTCTTCAGGGTAGCATCTAGGTCACCTGCACTACTCACTGTGTTTGCTAAAATATTTTCTAGGTCCCCAAGTGTTAGCAGATACAATTTTCTCATCACAATTTCCACAAAATACGATATCGGCAGAATTTCAAAGTTCATGAATTGGGGTTTTTCTCTAGTTTTGTGTCCAAAATACTATCACTAAGGGGTTTAAGGTCACTAATAATTCAATTACACATAACAAGTCAAGAATTCCCCAAACCCTAAATAGAAATTTCCAAACCTCACTAAACGACACTAAATCGGTTCTAATCAAACATGGATGTAAAAGTAATGGAAATACTATGCTAATGGTTCAGAAATTACCTCACTTGGCAACTCGAGAAAATTCTTGAGTTGCCCCATGTGTTCAAAATCCTTACTTTCTTGGTCCAAAGTGTAGCTAGAGGGCTTGTGCACATTTTTAATGAAGTGGGGATGGAGTTTTGATGAGTTTTAGATGATGAAGTGAGGGTGTAAGTGGTGGGGGAGAGGGGGCTACCATGGTGAGGAGAGGATGTGAAAATGATGAAGGGAAAGTGAAGGGAACACAAGGCCATGGTCAAGGTTGACCCCTTATCCTCTATCTCTCATGCCCATCCCTCAATTCTATATTCATTTTTTTTTCTTTTCTTTTTTTCTCTCTTCTCACTCAAAAACAAAACCATGAGAGAAATATAAGGAAAATCCATGATAAAATGTAACACAAGTGTAAAATTGATATGGTGCATGTCATGTGCACCATTCAAGCTTAATGCGCGATTATCGACATTTAATCGCGATTAGCAATAAAAGTGAATATAATAAATCATAAAAATTCACAATTCACTTAAATCATTTAAAACACCCTCATTTCAGTAATTTCTATAATTTTCCAAATTTATCGGTATTTAAATATACCGCAATATTAAAATATTCAATATATTTATTATTTAATTATAAAAATTCCCAAAAGTAATATTTTATTTCTCTGAAATGTTACATCGATAGTTACCGAAGGGATTTCCAAAAAGGAGCTATAGTCTCAGTATTTTCCTATGTGTCCGTGATGACACGAAACATGTTACAAGGGAAACACTTCTAATTATTTTCAAAACGGCGGGACGTGTATGTTAAAGAAAGTATATATATGTATATAGAGTTATTTTCTTACAATAAACGTCTGCTATTTGTGCCTTGATACGCGCATCGCACGACGACTTGCAAATGGTTGGCATGTATTTCTTTTCGGATGTTTTAACAAGTTTACAACGATGCGTACTAAGTGCATGCTATAGTTTTGATGTATATCATGTTGGTTTTCGTACTGGACTTTGACATTAGTATCTTCACCATAACTCCGATAATTGCGGGATGCTTGACGGAGTTTTGATTTTGAGTTATATACTCGTTCTTCATGCGCAAGAATTGCGCTGAGATGTGTTTTAAGTATTGTTGATTCAGAGCCCCGACGACTTGATCATTTTACTGAAATGTTTTAGTATTTAAGGGGTTTAAATTTAAATTCGGGGACCGAATTTATTTTAGGGCGGAAGACTGTAACATTTCAGAAAAAATAAAATATTATTTTTGGGAATTTGTATAATGGAATAATAAATATTAGAGATATTTTAAAGTATGGAGACTAGTTTTGAATGATATGGTATAATTAAATACCGATAAATTGGAAAATATTAGAAAATTACATTTGAATGTTGATTTTGAAAGAATATTATATGATTTAGACACTTTATAAATTTTATACAATTGATTATATACAAGATTATGCCTATGCTTGATTAATTATCACTAATCGTGCATTAATCTTGAATTTTGATGTGACATGCACCATGTTATATTGCTAACACTTGTTATATTTCTTAATTTGATTGAAAAACCATGCTTGTATCTTTTATTATTTGGATTTTGTTTGTGTTGAAAATATAAAAGGAAAAGAAAAATAAAAAGAAAAGGAAATAGAATAAAGAAAGAGGTATGGGCAAGAGAGAGAAGGTGAGGGGTCATTGACCTTGGCTCATTGTCTTCATCATCTTCATCCTCTTCATCTCTTCTCCCTCACCATGGCTGCCTCCTCCTCCACCATCTCTACCTCCACACAACACCCTCATTTCCACCTCAAAACACCTTGTTCTCTTCACAAAAAATGTGCACAAGCACACTAGAAGCATGGGGGACTAAGCAAGATAGGATTTTGAGCACTTGGGGCAACTAAATAATTTTCTTGAGTTACCAAATGAGGTAGTTCTTTCACCATTAGTGTAGTAATTAAGTTCCTTTAGCTTCTATTTAAGTTTAGAATTGATTGAGTGTAGTTTAGTGATCTTGGAAAATTCCAAGATGAAGTTTAGAGGTTTCTTGAGTTGTGAGGACGCAATTCAAGTGTAATTAGTGACTACAACCCCTTTTAATGTTAAGACCCTGCACCAAATAAATTCTAGAACCCAGTACTTGAATTTTAGAAACTTCCGTATCGGTTTTGTGAGATTTTGAGGACTACAGGATATCTGGAGCAATCCGAGACCTTTTAAGGAAAAACTAGCAACCCTATTGACCTAGAATTAACACTAGGAGACAACCCTGAGAATATGAGGCCGTTTCACCATAAGAAAACAGAGCTCACCGGATTTTGGGGGTATGTCGCCGGTTCATTTGTAGGATTTTGTGTTGGAATTGGTTCTGTAGCTCATATACCCCATATACTACCCCACTGTACTTCTAGTTTAGCCTAATTTTACCTGAACCAAAATCTGGAACCAGTTTCCTAAGTTGATGTATATGTTTTTTGACTTTTAATGACTTGAAGTTCTGATATTTGTGTTTTATATCGGTCACTTGACGTTTGTGCGTCGATATCGGGTGTTGTTTGGCTCTTTTGCATGAGTAGACCATAGATTTTAACCTATGTGTGATTCATGTGCCGTTTTAGTTTTCGTGCGCGATTTCTGTTTACGATACTATGTGTTATATGTGTAGGCACCCTCGCGGGGACTTCGGATAACAAGGAGGAGCATGGTGGCATCGACTTCGGCAAGTAAGGATCAAGGTGAGTAGATATATATCTACGCGGGAAGTCGGGTGGATGGCGTATAGCACCCCCGCAGTTTTGTAGTGTAGTATGAGAATACGTTATAAAGATATAATTATGTGTATTGTGATATGTGGATAATTAGCAAGAGCGGCTTTAGGAGATCATGGGTTAGTTTAGTGAAATTGGAAGATAGTGCTTTTAGTTAGTTCTTAGTTGCGAAACCCTAAAGTAAAGGTATACACACACACACATGCACACACGTGATATGTTTTTGGTGTATATGATATATGTATGTGTGTGTGTGTGTGTGTGTGTGTGTGTGTGGATGTGTTAATACACACACACACACACATACGTATACACGGGTGATGCGGATAGTATATTATACTCGTAGGAGAGTCGATATGATTGGGCATGATGTCGTGAGATCGGTTATGTGATTTGGGTCGTGTTATGATATACGACATGATATTATAGTTGATGTATGGGCGATGTATTTTCATACATACGCGGATATATGTTGATGGTATCGGAATGTACTAGACTTTAGATCAGTACCCTAGTTCATGATATTATGATAATGATACCATATGAATAATGAGATAAATGTGATTTTTGACCCGTACCCCGATTTTGGGATGACGTACGATGGATTTTACCGTACGAAGTATAAATATGATGATTAATCCGCACTCTTGACTCGAGGATGTCGTATTATATATTTTATTGTACGTGACGCTATTGAGACGGGATCGCCGACTACTAGATATATCGACTCGGACTTTAGGTGGATTTCCTTACCCTTTCGATTAGTCTTTTAGTTTAGTCCTGTTGTTTATCAGGTAGATGTTAGACTGTGCTCGTGTCATGACCCAAAAAATACGGAATATGACCAGCACTTAAATTACGAAACGTCTCGAGGCGTACGTAATCTAAGTAAGCCAAAACCGAGAAATCAAAACCAATTAAAGGAGTAGAGTGAAGGAAAAACCAATTTTAAAAGCAAGAAGTTTAACAACATAAGCCGAAGTATGCATTTTTAAAATCTCATGTCTTTTCTGAAAATTTCGGCAGAGTTTCCTTTGTAAATACTGACCCCAAACGGGTACAAAACCTGATAAAGCATATATAATGAATATGGCATCCCCAAGCGGGAGCTAGCTCTTCGTCAAAAGGGCGGACAAAACCACGCAAGCAATATAATATACAACGCCGAAGGGCGAGGATCAAAACTCAAAAGAAAGCCCATATCCACCAGAAAACCATAATTATGCAAGCGCGACTCTAAGGTCGAAAGAATAAACACCGGTCTTCTAGTTCTATCAAATAATTACAAGTCTGGTTGATGGAGTTTACTAGATATAACTGAAATAATAAATGTACAATGGTGGTCACGATGCAAGTGAACCCACCTACCAAAGCAATCACACGAAATGAAAGAAGTGTGCTAACAAGCCGTCAAGATACCTATACGGCAAAACCTGCAAGAAACTGTGGCACAACGGGGGTGAATTGCCAACTCGTGAGTAGAAAATATTACAGAGCATAAATCGAAAGTATGACGCTATCCTAAGTCATATCAAGTAATATTCTCAAATAAATATCCTGATCCATCTACCCATAAGTGCAATACCACGTGCTCGTGTCAGTGCCTCAGATAGCAACATATCAGATATATGATGTATGAATGCATTACTAATGGAAACAGAATACATCATGAATGAGACAACTGTTTTCTTTATTTAAAGAGATTTCTATATGTATATAAATCGAGTATCATGAATGAAATCAACAGGGAAATCAGTGTCAAGCATCGACACAAAACAGAAATCTCAATATCTCAGGCTCCGGCTATCCGGACTGGGCTGTATCATGAAATCTCAATATCTTAGTGTCTCAAATCTCAATATCTCAATATCTCAATACCTCGGGCTCCGTCAGTCCAAATCGGCCTATATCATCAATTACATGACCACGAACGGTATCCTCCGGATATCTGCCGCGCCAAACAATCACCGGTAGGCAGTCTGCCCCTGCCGGGTTCATCGTCTACAACTCGAGCTTCTTGCCCCGGGATACCATACCGGGTCCACCATGTACCCGCAGACGGTTCATCCAACTCCTCGAATCGGGTCTCGAAAACCATCTCAGAACCGAGAAAACATCATGGTGGACAATACTCATCATATCGAGGAAAACCACATCTATCTCTTTAAAACAAATCATCAGTTTATAAAACTTTCACATGCGATTTCCAAATCCAGAAATCTCAAGAAGGATCCGAAATAATAAAAATCATGATATCAATAAACAGTGAATAACGGCATAAATCTCCATAATACTGTATGACCAATGAATATATAAATGCATATGATATCATGCAATAAATGCAATAGTTAAACTAGCATATGAAGGCTATAACATATTTCAACTATAAACTAGCAAGCTATGTCAATGAATAGTATTCTATAAAGTGTACATGACATGGCAATTACCGATGATGATGTGTGTGAGCCGGCAAGCAGGTGTACGTGGAACATACGCATCACGGTAATGGTGCTGGTGTCCTGACAGCAGGGTTTCATAACAATTACAGATAACACATGTACAAGCACACAATGCGATGAAAAATCATGAATATACAGAAAGTGATGTAGTAACAGTAACACTGAAAAATATACTTACCCAATATACGAGTCATACAGTTTGGTATTTAAAATACTCATGATTCTCCACTTTTGAAAATGAGTATGACTCGAGCCCAGTCAAAAGGGTAAGGGAATCCACCTAAGTCGAAGTCGATCTACATATATATATCTAGTAGTCGGTAATCTCGCCTCAATAGTATCACGTACGATACAATAAATAATATGGCATCCTCGAGTCAAGAGTGCGGATCTATCCTCATAACTATATCTCGTACGGTAAATCTATCGTACGGCATCCTAAATCTGGGTACTGGTCAAATATCATATTTATCTCATTACTCATCTGGTATCCTTATCATCATATGTCATGAACTGGGGTACAGATCTAAGTCTAGTACCAACTGATACCATCAACAAATATATGTGCGTGTGTCTGAAACACATCGCCTAAAGATCCGCTATAATATCATGTCGTATCTCCTAATACGAACCAAATCCACCACCGATCTCATGGCACCATGCCCAATCCTCATCGACTCATCTCCAAATATCATATACTATCCTCAACATCCGTGTATGCGTGTATGTATGTATGTATGTATATATATATATATATATATATATATATATAAGCACCAACACATCCACCTATACATATATAAATATACATATGACGTATACACCCAAAACCATATCTCGTGCGTGTATGTATATGTGTAACAACCTCACTCTAGGGTTCGCGACTAAGAATCCGACTAAACCACTTTTCCTCAAATCTCGCTAACATTAACCCATGATCTCCTAATGCCTTTCTTACTAAGTGTCCATATCTCTCAATAACATATAAATGTACATCTATATCACATCACATTATTTCTTACAACTTTGCGGGGGTGCTATACGCCATCCACCAGACTTCCACCGTAGATATAAATCTACTCACCATGATCATCGCTTGCCCATGCCGATGTCGCCACGCGCTTCCACGTCGTCTTGAAATCCACGTCGGGGTACCTACATATATACACATATAGCATCGTAAATAGAAATCTCGCACAAAACCAAAACAGTGCACGTATCACACATAGGTTTCAACCTATGGTGTCGCATGCAAAACACGACCAAATAACCCTCGTTGTTGACGTTCAAACGCCACACGATGGAACACAATAAAAAATACCAAATCCCAATTTATTAAAAGTCGTAAAAAGAAACCAGAAACTTGGAAATCATGCTCCAGATTTTATCCTAGGTGAAATTAGCCAATTTTGCATATGGGAGGGGTCTAGTTTACTGACATAGGAGCCACAAAACAAGCACGCGCCAATTTGCCCGCACCAAGGCCGCAAATTGCGGCTAAAAAGAGTAAATTTGCGGCCAGGAAAAGTCTGGGGGGTCTCAGGTTTCAGTGGTAGCTCCTAGGGTGCCTGCATGTATCACTATGTTTGCTATATAATTTTCAGAGGCTCCAGGTGTTAGCAGATCACCAATTCTCATCACAAATCCCACAATTTCCCGATATCGGGGTTTCTGAGTTTATGACTTGGGGTTCTATCTCAGGTTTCAGTCCATGAAACTTACTATAAAGGGGTTGTATAGCCTCTACTAATCTCAATTACACAATCACAAATCAAAAGTCCTTCAAACCCTAACTAGGAATTTTCAAAGCTCACTAAACAACACTATATCGATTCTAAGCATGTATAGGTGATAAGGTGAATGAAATACAATACAAATGGTGCAGAAATTACCTCATTTGGACAACCCAAGAAAAACCCTAGTTTGCCAATGTAGTCAAAATCCCACTTTTCTTGGTCCAATGTGTAGAGGAGGAGGGGATCAACTTTTGTGAAGGGAGTATAGGGTTTTGGCAAGGTTTTTGAGATGGATCCTAGGGTTTAAGATGGAGGGAAGTGAGGAAGAAGAAGGAGAAGAAAAAAATTGGTGGTGGGATAATGTGGCTGCCCCCTCTCTCTCTCCCCCCTTTAATCTCACTCACTCTCACTAATTTACCCTTTTGCCCTTTTGTTTTTTCTTTTCTTTCCTCTTTTAAAACCAAATCACATAATACCCATAAAATAATACAAATGCGACAACATGTAACCAAATGCAACATGACATGGTGCACTAGCCACGGAAAACTGTAAAAACACGGATATGGCCTAATCGCGATTAGCAGTGCACTAATCGGGTTTTCATTTAAACTGCATATAATAAATCTTAAAACCCCAAATCCTTTAAATATATTTTTAAATTAATAAATAATTTTAATTCCCAATTATTTCATAATTATTAGTATATATTTATACTCTTTTTCGAAAACCCCAATATCGCAAATCGGGCAGTTTTCGGAAATATATTATTTAAATATTAAATTCCAAAAATAATATTTCATATTTTCTGAAGTGTTACAATCTTCCCCCTTAAATAAATTCGGTCCCCGACTTTAAATTTAAACCCCCAAATTCTAAAACATTTTAATAATCAGATCAAATCAACGGGGCTCCGAAATCACGGAAGATATAAAAACACTACAGCGCATCGCGTGCGCCTGCAAAACGAGTACAAAACTTAAAAGGAAACTCAAAACAACATGATATACATCAAACTATATTGGTAACTATCGTGGTAAATCCGTCAAAACATCTGAAAGAAATGCATGCCAAACTCTTTTCAAATTGCTGTGCGATGCGCGTATCTCTGCACAGTGGCGAACGTCTATAGAAAGAAAATAACTATATATATACCTTTTGTTTAATATACACGCCCCGCCGTTTTGAAAACAATGTTAGAGGGGTTTCCTTTATAAAATTTTTCGTGTCATTTCGGACACGTAGGTAAATACTGAAGCTATAGCTCCTTTTTGGAAATACCTTCGGTAACTATCAAGGCATGGAAAAATATATTCAGGTACTGCCTTCGGACTAGTCCTGCTCAGCTACTATATCAAATAGTAAATATCATAAAACATGCTGCTCAAGGAAAATCAATCCCAAAATGTAAATAGAATGCCGCGTGCGTCTGGTGCGCATGAAAATCGAAATCAATAAATGTGTCGTACATGTGCATAGAACAAAATCTAAGTGCAACGGGCGTGCACGAAAACACCTGTCAAGGGCAACGGTGTGTGCCTGACAGCAATACCAGGTGCATCTTATATGTACGAAAATCTCGATTTAGTGCATCTGGTGTGCACCAAAATCGCATCAAGTGCCTAAGTATGCGCAAGAATCCAAATTAAGTGCACAGAGTGCATGAAATCAACATCAATATCATAATCGAAATCGACGGTATAAAATAAACCTCAATCCAAATTAGGTATACCGCGGTATATAATCTCACAAGCATGTGCATCAGCATGCACAAATCAAATCAAAACACTAAAAGGGCATGAAAACTATGCCGAAAGCACAAGTCAAATCATATGCATATCATAGGAATGAAATCAAAATCAACCTCTCGAATGACGTCAAATCGAAGTCAAATGCAACCGTAGTGTACAAAAATCTCAATCATGCAAACAAATCGCCCAAAATACCGAAATCCAAAAATGATGGATGCATGATATTCGAATCACCAAATCCCAGATCGTAAACACTGTTGTCGATAGGTCCTTCCTTCGCAGTCAAGAAGGTGTCGGTGCATCTAAAGCTAGCAGACCAAGATATCTACTTGCCTCCTGTTCATGGTCTGGCGCCTGGTGCCTTTAGGCTCTTGTCTTTCACTGTGAATCGCTAGATATATAGTTCCTCAGCTCAGCGGCCTAATATGGAATGACGATGGGAACAGTCCCGCTCGGGCACATCCTCTAAAGATCTCTGGCCAACTATCTCGTCGACGAATGACAAACTCTGGCTTGCTGGGTGTGCACAATATGACCTCTCCTGGGTCCAAGTCTTCTCGTATAGTATTCCAGAAAGATCTTGTCAGGGTCTCTCCCAAATCTCGTTTCTGCCGAGCTTCCCGAAAGTTATCAACCTTTACTAAATCTGTTTCTTGTTCCGGAACGACTGCATACTCATCACGACTCCTTCTGGAAGATATATCTATATACAACGCCTCCGCATGTGTATCACATCTCTGATGTCAGCGGAGTGCAACGTCATCTCATCAAGATCTCGTACGAACCTCTTACTCCCCTTTTCTCTAATGTCGACTGATTCGGACTTGTCTCTTCGTGGCTGCATGGACTGCGCTCCAACGGCTATACTCGTATCTGGAGTCTCCCAAGCAATGTATCCCATCACATGATATCTGAATGATGTCGAAATTTTCGATCGATTCGTCAAGGTTCCATAATCCCCCAAGAGCTCAACATCTTGAGTACAGTTTAGTAGTTTCGAATATAAGCCACAGCACATATGGACCAACCGTAGAAGGGCAAACCCAAGCCTCATCAATGGAACCGCTGAACTGCTGTAAACCCTAAGGTTTTGAAGCGTTCTCATGGTCAATATATCGAGTTAGGGTTTCATTCTTCTATAGGTTTCGTAAAATTACTTGCATTGCTTTCTGAATACTTTAAACTTGGAAAATGGGTTCCTGACATTCGATCGTCTTTATTGACTCTCAACGTACCTGCGTGAAGTCGTCTCTAGCTGGAATCAATCAATCTGATGACCTCATATCGGGGTAGGAAATGAATCACATGTCCTAGTCTTTCATCTTGGTGACTAGCAAACTTCTATCATATCTCTAATTGCAACTCGCGCTGTAATAGCTCCAAGCATCTGGGGTGATATCTCATCATTCGCAGCAGCAACTGGATCATTCGTCCGCACGCTGAGCCTCAATCATCAAATAATCTTTGCATTGACGGTCATCACATTCTGGCTGGTCTCTAGCAGTGGCCCCATCCTCTGGTGCTGATCTGCACGTCCGAGAAATCTCGTAGAAGCGATCCGTTAAACGCTAATGGCGCGAAAACACAACTAAATGATGCATCTATGCAAATCGTATGTCCCTAGAATCACGCCCTGGTGAGTCCTCGTCCGTGATGAGGTCGTGCTGACATAATTCTAGCCATAGCTCTCTCTGCCCGTGTAATCGTAGTAACCAAACCATAACTTGTACCGTTGAGGATAAATCATAGGAATGAATATAATGTTGTGCAAGAAAATATATATCCTAAGGCTTCTTAAGCGGAGTAGTGTATCATAAGTATCCCGCGGAACATACATACGGTACATCACTCTACTTGAGTCGCCTATTCCATCAACCAAGGTTCATCCTACACTCAGAAGGTAAAACATAACGCTCTGATACCAACTTTGTCACGACCCAAAAATACGAAACATGACCAGCACTTAAATTACGAAATGTCTTGAGGCGTACGTAATCTAAGTAAGACAAAACCCAGAAATCAAAACCAATTAAAGCAGTAGAGAGAAGGAGAAACCAATGTTAAAGCAAGAAGTTTAACAACATAAGCCGAAGTATGCATTTTTAAAATCTCAAGTATTTTCTGAAAATTTCGGCAGAGTTTCTATTGTAAATACTGACCCCAAACGGGTACAAAACCTGATAAAGCATATATAATGAATAAGATATCCCAAGCGGGAGCTAGCTCTTCGCCAAAAGGGCGGACAAAACCACGCAATAAATATAACACAACGCCGAAGGGCGAGGATCAAAACTCAAAAGAAAGCCCATATCCACCAGAAAACCATAATAATACAAGCTCGACTCTAAGGTCAAAAGAATAAACACTGGTCTTCTAGTTCTATCAAATAATTACAAGTCTGGTTGTTGGAGTTTACTAGATACAACTGAAATAATAAATGTACAATGGTGGTCACGATACATGTGAACCCACCTACCAAATAAATCACCCGAAATGGAAGCAGAGTGGTAGCAAGCCGTCAAGATACATATACAACAAAACTTGTAAGAAACTGTGGCACAACAGGGGTGAGTTGCCATCTCATGAGTAGAAAATATCACAGAGCAGAAATCGATTGTATGACGCTATCCTAGGTCATATCAAGTAATATCCTCAAATAAATATCCCGATCCATCTACCCATAAGTGCAATACCACGTGCTCGTGTCAGTGCCTCAGATAGCAACATATTAGATATATGATGTATGAATGCATTACTAATCGAAACAGAATAAATCATGAATGAGACGACTGTTTTCTTTATTTAAAGAGATTTCTGTATGTATATAAATCGAGTATCATCAATGAAATCAATAGAGAAATCAGTGTCAAGTATCAACACAAAACATAAATCTCAATATCTCAATATCTCAGGCTCCGGCTATCCGGACTGGCCTGTATCATCAAATCTCAATATCTCAGTGTCTCAAATCCCAATATCTCAATATCTCTATACCTCGGGCTCCGTCAGTCCGGATCGGCCCATATCATCATTCACACGACCATGAACGTTATCCTCCGGATATCCACCGCGCCAAACAATCACCGGTAGGTAGTCTGCCCCTGCCGAGCTCATCGTCTACAACTCGAGCTTCTTGCCCCAGGGTACCATACCGGGTCCACCATATACCCGCAGACGGTTCATCCAACTCCTCGAATCGGGTCTCGAAAACCGTCTCAGAACCGAGAAAACATTATGGTGGACAATAGTCATCATATCGAGGAAAACAGTATCTATCCCTTTAAAACAAATCATCAGTTTATAAAACTTTCACATGCGGCTTCCAAATCCAGAAATCTCAAGAAGGATCCAAAATCATAAAAATAATGATATCAATAAACAGTGAATACCGGCATAAATCTCCATAATACTACATGACCAATGAATATATGAATGCATCTGATATCATACAATAAATGCAATAGTTAAACTAGCATATGAAGGCTATAACATATTGCAACTATCAACTAGCAAGATATGTCAAAGAATAGTATTCTCTAAAGTGTACGTGACATGGCAATTACCGATGATAATGTGTGTGAGCCGGCAAGCAGGTGTACATGGAACATACGCATCATCGGTAATGGTGCTGGTGTCCTGACAGCAGGGTTTCATAAAAATTACAGATAACACATGTACAAGCACGCAATGCGATGAAAAATCATGAATATACAGAAAGTGATGTAGTAACAGTAACACTGAAAAATATACCTACCCAAAATACGAGTCATACAATTTGGTATTTAAAATACTCATGATTCTCCACTTTTGAAAATGAGTATGACTCGAGCCCAGTCACCTAAGTCTGAGTTGATCTATATATATATATATATATATAGTAGTCGGTGATCTCGCCTCAATAGTATCACGTACGATACAATATATCCTATGATATCCTATAGTCAAGAGTGCGGATCTATCCTCATAACTATATCTCGTACGGTAAATCTATCGTACGGCATCCCAAATCTGGGTACGGGTCAAATATCATATTTATCTCATTACTCATCTGGTATCCTTATCATCATATGTCATGAACTGGGGTACAGATCTAAGTCTAGTACAAACTGATACCATCAAAAAATATATGTGCGTGTGTCTGAAACACATCGCCTAAAGATCCGCTATACTATCATCTCGTATCGCCTAATACGAACCAAATCCCACCACCGATCTCATGGCACCATGCCCAATCCTCATGGACTAATCTCCAAATATCATATACTATCCTCAATATCCATGTATACGTGTATCTATATATAAGCACCAACACATCAACCTATACATATATATATATATATATATATATATATATATATACATATGACGTATACACCCAAAACCATATCCCGTGCATGTAAGTGTATGTGTAACAACCTCACTCTAGGGTTCGCGACTAAGAAACCGACTAAACCACTTTTCCTCAAATCTCGCTAACATTAACCTATGATCTCCTAATGCCTTTTTTACTAAGTGTTCATATCTCTCAATAACACATAAATGTACATCTATATCACATCACATCATTTCTTATAACTTTGCGGGGGTGCTATACACCATCCACCTGACTTCCCCCGTAGATATAAATCTACTCACCTTGATTTTCGCTTGCCGATGCCGATGTCCCCACTCGCTTCCTCGTTGTCTTGAAATCCACATGGGGGTACCTACATATATACACATATAGCATCGTAAACATAAATCTCGCACAAAACCAAAACAGTGCACGTATCACACATAGGTTTAAACCTATGGTCTCGCATGCAAAACACGACCAAATAACCCTCGTTGTTGACGTTCAAACGCCGCACGATGGAAGACAATAACAAATACCAAATCCCAATTTATTAAAAGCCGTAAAACGAAACCAGAAACTTGGAAAACATGCTCCAGATTTTACCTTTGGTGAAATTTGCCAATTTTGCATATGGGAGGGGTCTAGTTTACTGACATAGGAGCCATAGAACAAGAACGAGCCAATTTGCTCGCACCAAGGCCGCAAATTGCGGCCAAAAATAGTAAATTTGTGTCCAGGAAAAGTCCAGGAGGTATCAGGTTTCAGTGGTAGCTTTTAGGGTGCCTGCATGTGTCACTGTGTTTGCTAAATAATTTTCAGAGGCTCCGGGTGTTAGGAGATCACCAATTCTCATCACAAATCCCACAATTTCCCGATATCGGGGTTTCTAAGTTTATGACTTGGGGTTCTATCTCTGGTTTTAGTCCATGAAACTAACTCTAAAGAGGTTGTATAGCCTCTACTAACCTCAATTACACAATCATAACTCAAAAGTCCCTCAAAACCTAACTAGGAATTTTCAAAGCTCACTAAACAACACTATATCGATTCTAAACATGTATAGGTGCTAAGGTGAATGAAATACAGTACAAATGGTGCAGAAATTACCTCTTTTGGGTAACCCAAGAAAAACCCTAGTTTGCCAATGTTGTCAAAATCCCACTTTTCTTTGTCCATTGTGTAGAGGAGAAGGAGGGGATCAACTTTTGTGACGAGAGTATAGGGTTTTGGCAAGGTTTTTGAGATGGATCCTAGGGTTTAAGATGGAGGTATGTGAGGAAGAAGAAGGAGAAGAAAAAAAATGGTGGAGGGATACTGTGGCTGCCCGCCCTCTCTCTCCCCTTTAATCTCACCGACTCTCACTAATTTACCCTTTTGCCCTTTTTTCTTTTCTTTCCTCTTTTAAAACCAAATCACATAATACCCATAAATCAATACAAATGCGACAACATGTAACCAAATGCAACATGACATGGTGCACTAGCCACGGAAAACTTTAAAAACACGGATTTGGCCTAATTGCGATTAGCAGTGCACTAATCGGGTTTTCATTTAAACTGCATATAATAAATCGTAAAATGCGAAATCCTTTAAATATATTTTTAAATGAATAAATTATTTTAATTCCCAATTATTTCATAATTATTAGTATATATTTATACCCTTTTTCGAAAACCCCAATTTCACAAATCAGGCAGTTTTCAGGAAATATGTTATTTTAATATTAAATTCCAGAAATAATATTTTATATTTTCTGAAATGTTACAGCTCGAGTCATAATTATTTTCAAAACTAACGAATCGTGAGTATTTTAAAGACAGGTCGAGGGACACTACGGATTTTTCAAAGGATATATCTTTTCTCAAGGATCCCGTAGCCCCTATTTTTCTAAAACCACGATTCGTGCGATTTCAAAACCGAAAACTGTATGACTCGTATATAGAAACGTATATTCTTCAATGTTGCGTTTATTATGCATTTTCCGTATATTCTTGCTATTCGCATCGCATTGCATGCTTAAATGTGTTTTCGTTGTTATTATGAACCCATGTTGACACCAGCACCATTACCGATGATGCGTATGTCTACGAACACTTTCTTTCCGGCTCACACACATCATCAACGGTAATTTCTACGACATGTAAACTTTAGAAAATATTACTTCATTGATATAACTTGTCAGCTGATAGTTCCAATATGTTATTACTATACTAGTTTAGATATTACATTCTTTACGTAGATACCCATGCATGTGTATATTCATTTTTCATGCAATATTATGGGGCTTTATGCCGGTAATTCACTGTTTATTTACTCTCGATTTTGGGATTTCGGATTTCCATGAGATTTTGGATTTGCAGAAACCGCAAGGATTTTATAACTCATTATCATTTTAAATGCAAGTTGCGGTTTTCTCATGATATGATGTATGTGTCGTCCACCATGAGTTTTCTCAGCCCTTGAGCGATATTATACACCCGATTCAAGGAGGAGGATGAACCGTCTTCGGGTGTATGGTAGACCCGGTATGGTATCCCGGGGAGAGAGTGGTTTTGTGGTGATGACGATGAGCCTGGCAGGGGCAGACTACTATGCCGGTGTGTCGGGCGCGGCGGATATCCGGAGGATACCGACGTAGTCGAGAGATTTGATGTGATGTGTCAGTCCGTATTGCCGGAGCCCGGGGCCAGTCCGGATTGCCGGATCCCGAGATATTGAGACATTGAGATTTTGGGATATATGTTTTGTGTCGATGCTTGACACGGATTCTCTGTTGATTTCATTAAGTATACTTCGGTTTTTATACAGAAATATCACTGAGATAAGAAAACAGTTTTCTCGTACGAGATGTATTTTACTTTCATTCTTAATACATTCGTACATATATGTCAAATGTTGCTACCTGAGGCACTGACACGAGCACTTGATATTACACTTATGTTTAGATGTTTCCGGGTTATATTATGAGGATATTATTGTATGACCTAGGAGAGAGTCATACATGCGATTTTTTCTCAATGATGTTTTCTACTCACGAGTTGGCAACTCACCCCCGTTGTGCCACAGTTTCTTGCAGGTTTGGACGTATAGGTTTCGTTGCGGCTTGTTGGCACATTGCTTCCTTCCGGGTGATTGCTTTGGTAGGTGGGTTCATTTGTATCGTGACCACCGTTGTACTTTTATTTATATTCAGTTGTATCTAGTAAACTCCATCAACCAGACTTGTATTATTTGATAGACTTAGAAGACCAGTTGTATATTCCTTCGACCTTACGGTCGCGCTTGTATTATTATGGTTCTTCTCTGGTTTTCTTAAGACGTTGGTTTTTCATCTGAGTTTTGAGCCTCGCCCTTCGGCGTTGTATATTATATTGCTTGCGTGGTTGTTTCCGCCAATTGGCGAAGAGCTAGCTCCCGCTTGGGGATACCTTTATTCAATACTTATATTATGCATGTTTGTACCCATTTGGGGCTAGTATTTAAAAAGGAGACCATGCCGAAATTTTTGAGAAAATATGATGTTGCTTTTAAATGTTTAATGCCACTTATTTTGTTAAAACCAGTTGGTTTAAAAACAAGTTTTCCTTCAATCCTTCTTTTATATGGTTTAGATTTTCTGGGCTTTGGCTTACTTGAATTAGGTGGGGTTCTATAGACTTCATATGATTCAAGTATCAGTCATGTTCCGTACTTTCGGGTCGTGACACACCATCAATGAGAAAACCGTAATATCTCTTAGGTGGATGAGGAACCCTACTAAATCAGGGGAGAGGCTGAGGTTCATTGGGAACTATCAAATCCTCTGGTTCCACCAAATCTTCTATTGTAGTTTGTGTAGCTGGAACTTCTTCCAGTTCTACCTCTTTGCCACTAATTTCTTTTTAAGAAATTCCTGTTTCTAAAAGGTGGCATGTCAAGAAACAAACACCTTTTGTTTCTCGGTATGGTAGAAGATATACCCTGGCAAATGTTTTGGATATCCAATAAACTTACATAGAAATGACATTGCCTCGAGCTTTTCCGGATTTTGTGTTTTCACATATGTCGGACAACCCCACATCTTAACATAATTAAGACATGGTCTCTTCCCCTTCCATATCTCATATGGAGTGGTAGGCACTGATTTGATCGGAACTTTATTCAATAGGTATGCAGCTATCTCAAGCGCATAACCCCAAAAGGAGATAGGTAACTCAGCGGTGTTAATCATAAAGCGCACCATATCTAATAGGTTGCGATTCCTCCGCTCCGATACACCGTTGTGCTGTGGTGTATACAGAGGAGTAAGCTGAGAGAAAATCCCATTCTCTTTTAGATAATCCAGGAACATCGTGCTCAAGTATTCTCCTACTCGATCAGATCAAAGGATTTTAATACTTTTACCCGTTTAGTTCTCGACTTCGCACATAAATTCTTTGAATTTCTCAAAAGCATCAGACTTGTGTTTCAACATGAACACATGTCCGAATCTTGAGAGATCATCAATGAATGTATTGAAGTATGAGGAACCATTCCTGGCATGTGTAGATACGGGACCGCATACATCACTATGTATCAGTCCCAAGAGTTCTGTGGCTCTTTTGCCATGTCCAGTAAACGGAGTTTTGGTCATCTTGCCTTTGAGACATGACTGGCAAGTTTCATAAGATGAAAATTCGAACGGATTCAAATATCCATCCTTATGTAATTTAGCTAGTCGTGTCGCATTGATATGACCTAGTCTACAATGCCACAAGAAGGATTCGTTCATTTCTGAACTCTTCCTCTTGTGTGTGTTCTGTACGTTAAGAACCGTGGTTTGATTTAGAACGTATATGCCATTACTTAACGAGCCTGATCGAATCAACTTTTGATTCAGAAAAATGTTCATAACATTATCCTGCAATACAAAATTATATCCTTCTTTACTTAATAAAGAAACTGATATAATATTGAATATCAGGTTCGGTATGTAATAACATTCGTTCAGAATCAATGTATTATCATTTGGTGATATTCGCCAATTGCTTTGGCTGCAACATTTGCACCATTCTCTACTCTTACAGAATGATCACATGTTCCTAGTTCTCTACCTTTCTTTAGCCCATGTAACATATTACATATGTGGGATCCCGATCCGGTATCTAATACCCAAGACGTAGAGTGTATTGAGAAAGGGTTCTTGGTAACAAACACACCCGAAGAAAATGCATCAACATGTTCTTTCTTCGATCGGGTGGAATAGGAATCCTGGCATTCCCCTATTTCCTGCTCGGACTTATAACAATTATAAGTTAGAGTGGAACCAACGTTCCCCACCACAGTATAACAAGTGGGTTTAGTCAATACATCCATATTATTATCTTGATTAAGGCGTGACATGGTCTCTACCAGGAGAAAGAGAGAAGAAAACACTTTGCGTATGCTCTTGCAAGATTAGATTGGTTATTATTTTATCTAATCAGGATGGCTCCCACTGTTTTTATCAAATCTTCCTTCAAACCCTAAAAGGTAAGACTAGCCGGGATTAATTACACCCTATAAGTTCGCCAATCTTTCGGCCAGGCCAGTGTCGGTACTTTGAGGGAGTTTCCACGTGATTTCGCACGGACCTAATTAATATAAACCTCGTTTTTCCCAGATGCATAACTCCGTTAACACCTTTCTAGACACCTACTTGATCGGCTAATTGTGATGTGTAAAACTCTCCCAGGAGTAGCTCTTACTCGCAGTGGGTATCGGGATCCAACTATCTCATAGAAGGTATGCAATCTCATTGCCAATTTTAACACTTGAAATTCCCGATAATATTTTTCCTTTAGCGTCTTATGACATTGACGGAGGCCAACAAACTATAGGCTGCTAGTCAAGTTCAACCCGTACATTTCGTTATTGAATTAAACCCACCCGCATGACCCTTGACGGAGGCCAACAAAGTCGCACGACTACCCTAATCCAATCGCATCATGCCATAGATAAGCACTAGTTAGCTACCGTATACTACGCCTTGAGGGAGGCCAGCAAACGTAGCATGAATACTAAGTAGTACTTATCTGAAATGACGGAGGGCTAGGAAAAGTTTTTAAGAAAACCTTTTGCGTAATGAACTTGATATCGTTGTAGAATCGAGTGATTTGAAAAGGAGTGGTTTAAGCTCCGCTTTTAAAATCATGTGTTTTTCAAAATAAACCGAGTGGGTGTAGCATCTCTTAGATTTTGCTAAAGAGGTCATTCACGGAGAAGGGGTCTCGGCTCTTTCCTCATCGAATGAGGTGCTGGATATTCATCAAGGAATACCGCTGTGCAAAGCTAGAACTAGAGGTACCTTTTTGAAAATTTGATTCTAGAACATCCTTAGGTTTCTTTCCATTCATTAATCTCATTAATGAAGTCCCATCATTTATGCTTCCTATGCATCACAGAAGAAACAAAAATACTTATACAACCTACGCTTATGCCATCCGCATTCGCCACGGGGTCCTGTCATGCACCGTTAGGTTAGATAACTAACGACAGAGCGGGGGCAGGACTAGCGCGGATGCAAAATATAAGCAACGTTTATTATATATCATATATATAATATAAAGCATTCGTCTTAGACAGTCATATGATCTCATCACAGAACATTACAGCAAATGTCAACATATGAAATATTGGATCTACCAGGAGGTCCATCTTTTAAATTAAGCCAGTAGAAAAAACACGGATTCCACGATCGAGATGAATAGCCAGACCCACATCCCTAGACCCCTACGAGAGCGGCAAGCAACCCTACCAATTCTAGAGTTAGGAGACCCGGATTCGACTACTCGAGATGGTCTCCCTCTGGACTCTAGAACCCGGTTACTTGTGCTCCCCTCCTTGGGTCTATCCTAATGCGGAAAAGTAAATAATATACATCAATGGTGACATAATCCTCAACTCGGAAGTTCTCCAATAAAAGAATATTACATACATGTTTTTACATGAATGAAAATGAAAAACTCTCATCTCACGCAAAAAAACCCGGCTATTCAAACACGACGATCCAATATAACATATCACAGCAATACAGAACATCACATGTCATCAACGTAAGTAAATATGCGTATCCCAATTGTCGTTGACATATAGCAACGAAACCGGCGATACACCACATATTACACTTACGGTCGCAGAAAAGAAAGTGAAAACTACAACAATTGGAATCCGCAACCACCTTAAACATCATAAACACGAAATATCACATACATCGGATTTCATGCCTAACCAAATGAATTCCTTAGACATCATAAACCCGGAATATCTCAGATTCCGAATTTCATGCATAACCTTATAAACCCCGCATTTCAGTCTTAATATTGAAAACACTTTTCAATCACTAGTCGGGTAATTCAACAAAATTCCTGATAACCTGATCGAATACTCACCGGAAACTTTAGTAGATGGCCGCACCCCCTAATGCCATCGACGAAGTGCACTTAGGCGGAACACAGCGGCCGCGAGCACCCTGGAGGATTCTTTTGGCAACAGGGTTCTCCTGCAGTTACTTGGTCGGGGCTTTGGGGCATGGCTATCTAGTAATCTTACCCGGCGAGTATCCGCGTACTCTACGTGATTGCGATAGAGTTTTGATCCATATCAAAACCCCGTAGCAATCGATCAAATGAGACTTAATGGCTAGGTTTACAAAATACGAACAAGTTTTCACAAAACTAATTATTGTGGATTCCAAATATTGTATCACATATCAATTTTAAACACCAAACGATACTAAAATTACGAATACGAAACACTTTGAATTGCCACTACAGAAAGATAACATCACATGCTATCTTAGCAAAAACAAACAATACCTGAAACACCAAAATCCAGAGACTGGAACACAAAAAAAAATTTGAAGCCAAAATATCACTAAAAAACCGGCCAGACCGGGATTTTCCATACATTTCGCCGGGTCAAATCTGGTGAAATTGGCTCAATTTTCTCTGGTGTTCATGTTACTTCATATGTGACATTCAACACTTGTTTAAATAATTTTCAGAGAACTTAAAAAATTCAACAGAAACTATGGATTTTGTTTCGAGGTTTCGGAGTTGTTTCGGTTTCGTGATTCTACTAACATCGTCTAATTCTCTATCTTTGCTCTGATACCACTGAAAAGTTCCTTAGCACCCTCTCTATGTTTTCTAAGGCATCAAGCATGCAATTTTAAAAAACCTAGAGTACTAAGCAACCCATGGCAAGGATCTAACTAGAAGATTAAGGTTTAACTAACATGTAAACTACTTTACACTACGTGAAATGGGAATACGACCTTTGTAGACCGGTCCTTCACATCTAAAGCTCCGTGTAGTAGTCCCTTTGCTCCAAGTAGTGGTACCCCAAACTCTCGTTAAACTCCACTAGGAGAAAGGAACGAGCTTGCTCGAAGATCTTCGAGTCCGAAGATGATCTACGTCGAAAAATCTCTAACTCAAGCTACTTTTTCACTAATTGAGAATTAGTGAAGCAAACAACCTATACTAAATGGCTGATGTAGTGTAGATTGATGAAGTAGGATTTTTGCTCACTTTAGAATTATTTTTCTCTCATTCTTTTATCACCTCACTTGAAGCTAGAGAGCTATGGAGGAGATGAAGAAGATGAACCATGGAATGATCTTGTGTGTACCCTGGGCGAGTAAATATCTTATATAACTCATGTAAAGACTAAACTATGGCTAAAAATAATGGTTAGGTAAATAAATATCTATAGTAAAACAAAATTAGTAGACTAAGTCAATGGATTCTACAAACTTCTCCAAGCTTCAAGCCATGACTAATTACCACCTAATTTTGATTTATCCCTTAATAAATAATTACCCACATTATCTTAAGAGTGGTGTGAGTCTCATACACCCAGGTCCAATGTATCACCTAGCATGACACAAAATAAATACATTAACATATATCACATATATATTAAATGTATAATGAGAAAATTAATTCTTATGTGAGCTAATATTAGTTAATGTATGTTAATATATCAAATATATAAGTACGCAATAAATTATTAAATCATCACTTGATTTAATAACCCGGTTGTATCGCATAGAACCGACTAATATCATTTATATGCATATCACATATACATATAATATATCATTGAATCAACAATTGATTCAACAATCCGGTTATATCACGTATAACCTATATCGTGAGATTAGAATACTGTATCACATACACGTATTAATCTCGGTCCCGCACATATCACATATGTGCCCTAATTCGTTTCGCATGAGCTAGGAAACCTCTGTGTAGAACTCTAATGACTCGTCAAAACGCCGGCGGTAGGTGATGGTCATATCAGCCACCCGCAAGCCATCAGCGGTACTAGCTGGACGTAACGGTTACCCAGGTATTGAGCGATCAGAAAATCAACAAGCAAGCATGTCCATACTTGTAACATTTCAGAAAAATAAAATATTTTTTTTGGGATTTTTTTTTATTAAATAATAATTATTATGAATATTTTAATGGTGCGGTATAATTAAATACAGATAAATTGGGAAAAATTTGGAAAATTATAGAAATTTTTGAAATGAGGGTGCTTTATGTGATTTATGCAAATTATAAATTTTTATGATTAATTATACACTATTTTAATTTTAATCACGATTAAATATCGCTAATCGTGTATTAAGCTTGTTTTGTGCACCATGACACATTTACAAATACTTGGTACATTTTCTACCATGGTTCTTCTTCTTTCATGCATGGTTTTGTGTTAGAAAAGAAAAGATAAAGATAAGAAAAGAAAAGATAAAGAAAACAAGAAAAAGAAAAGACAAAGAGAGATGGGCATGAGAAAGAGTGAGGTGAGGGGTTCCCTTTACTTGGTCTCATCTCCTCTCTCATGTCCACTTCATCATTTCCCCTTCCTCCTTCACCATGGCTGCTGCCCACTCCTCCATCCCCTTTACCTCATCACACAACACCAAAAACAACTCAAAAGTTCACATCCATTTAACAAAAAACATGCACAAGCTCTTCACAAGCACCTTGGACCAAGAAAGATCCGATTTTGATCACTTGAGGCAACTCAAGAAAATTCTTGAGTTGCCAAATTAGATAATTTCTGCATCATTAGAATGGTATTTCAATTCCTTAAGCATCCATACAAGTTTAGAATCGATATTGTGTAGTTTAGCGAACTTTGAAAATTCCAAGATAGGGATTAGGGTTTGAATTGATTCCAAAAGTGCAATTGAGGTGTAATTAGGGACTACGACCCCTGTAGGGATGGTATAGTGGGATAAAACATAGAGTAAACCCCCAATTCCCAAACTTAGAAACTCCGATATCGTATTTTGATAACTGCTGTGATGAAGTTTTGTGATCTACAATAACCCGGATTAGCTGGAAAAATATTTAGCGAAGACTAAGAGATGTGCAGGAAACCTAGAACATAAACCCAAAACCTGAGACCCCTACTCCAAGTTATGGCCGCAAATTTACTCATTTTGGACACAAATTGCGGCCTGGGTAGAGTGGAAATGATCCGTGTTTGGTCCAGGGCTTTATCTTCAGTAAACTATACCCCTCCCATATGCAAAATTGGCTAATTTCACCTAGGGTAAAATCTGGGACCATTTTCATGAGTTGCTGCCTTGTCTTTCATGATATTTATGAAATGAAGTTTTGGTATTGGTGTTTTGATCGGTCGATTCACGTTTATACGTCAATCGTCGAGAGTTGTTGGTTATTCTTGCATGCGTAAACGATAGGTTGTAACCTATGTGTGATACTCATGTCGATTTGGTTTTCGTGCGTGATTTCGGTTACGATATCTTGTGTGTATATATGTAGGTACCCCCACATGGATTTCGAGACGACGAGGAGAGCGTAGCATCATTGACTCCAGCGAGCAAGGATCAAGGTGAGTAGATATATATCTACGGCGGAAGTCGGGTGGATGGCGAATAGCACCCCCGCAAATTCGTAAGAAATGATGTGATGTGATATAGTTATGCATATATGGGCATCTTAGGGATATGAATACTTAGCCAGAAAAGCTTTAGAAGATAATGGGATAGTGTTAGCGAGATTTGAAGGAATGGTTTTAGTTGGGTTCTTAATCGCGAACCCTAGAGTAAGGTTGACAAACACACGCGTGCATACACAGGATATGGTTTGGGTGTATATGTTTATATATATATATATATATATATATATATATATATATATATGGATGCGATGGTGTATATGTTGGTTATAGTGCCCTCAAGACAATTATCATAGTTGCGGACTTGTGATTATGATGATTGAGTGAGGACCTATACCGATAAAACAGTCTTACTCAAGATGATAGTATGCTATCTGGTTTGTCTTTATCATCATGTTGATAGAGCCTATAGGATTCTTGCTTGACTGCCAGCATTA
Source organism: Agapanthus africanus (assembly GCA_030015575.1). Taxonomy (NCBI): domain Eukaryota; kingdom Viridiplantae; phylum Streptophyta; class Magnoliopsida; order Asparagales; family Amaryllidaceae; genus Agapanthus; species Agapanthus africanus. The sequence goes on along the minus strand of CM057337.1, from coordinate 365,286,220 downwards.
TGATGGCGATCATATATGTCGGAGCTGGGGTCTATAAGCACATCCTTAAATGTCCTTAGTCGTAGGAGTATCGAGACCGGGCATCAATACTCCAGTGTAGACTAGTGTATACTGATCGAGACCCCGACGAGGGGCGGTGGCCAGGTATCACAAGCCATTATTGTTAGTTTGTTCACCTAAGATAGTATACAGGTGCTCATTGGGTTATGAGTACACTGGACAGACTCGCCGGGAACCTGCTAGTTGGTATTATACCTATTGTCAGATAGCAGTTCCCAGGTGACAAGTGTACAGGTTAGTCTGTCGACCTGAGATCGTCATTTGTCTCGTGTGAGTTCCAACTGTGCTTTGATTGTAGGGTTCCTAGGCACTCTCAAGAGGTCTCACAAGGCATCGAACATGCCAATTTCAAAAAATTATGGTGCCGAGAAACCCTAGTGTACGGATCGTTGGCTAGAAATCTAGGCGAAAAACAATCTAGTTAACAATTAACTAATGGGAAACGGAAATACAACCTTTGTAGATCCGGTCCTCCACCTCCACGGCTCCGAGATGAGGTCCTCTCCGCTGTCCAAATCAAATCCGGGCTCTAGCGTCGACTTCATCGGAGAACGAGCGAGCAAGGTCGTCAGCTTCGTGCCGAAGATGATCTACGTCGAGGCATCGCTAGATCAAGCTCCACCTTCACCAAGCCATGATAACTTATGAAGGAAACACACTCTACTACTTGGCAAGAGGTAGAGGATGAAGAAATAGGAAGTGGGTTCAATTTAGAATTGGATTTCTCACTCTTTATCATCAATCGCCATTGATGACCTCAAGGTTTTCTTCTTGAGTTCAAGGAAGAAGAAGAAGAAAAGATATGATAAGTTGAATAAATATTGAAAAAGAAAATCAATACTTATCATAACATGAACCATGGTCAAGTGTAGAGATTAAACTAGGGTTAATGGAGTGGTTAGGGTTAAGCATGAGACAAAATGGTTACTTAGGTCAAAGCTTCATGAAGCTTCAACTAGAATACAAAACAAGCCACCATTTTCCTTTATGCTATTCATTTTTCCAAAAAGAATAAATGAGCAAATAAATGAATAAGGAAAAACCCTAATCATCCACTTAACCATAGTTTAATACTTTACACTTAACCAAAAAGCATGTATCATCAAACATGATACAATCATGTGCAAAAAATCATATCGCATATGCAATGCGCACACCCGAGTGAGAAAATCCATTTAAAGTGAACCAATACTAGTTAATGCAAAGTAATATATCAAATATATAATTATGCATCAAATAATTAAATCAACACTTGATTCAATGATCCGGTCATGTCGCACACAACCGACTAGTATACAATGTATCGGCTTATCGAATCAATCCTTGATTCGATAACTAGGTTATATCGCATACAACCATTCGACACATTCATCGCGAGAATGGAATACGGTATCACATACACGCATTATTCTCGGTCCCGCACATATCTCATATGCGCTCCTATTTCGTTTCGCTTGAACCAGGAAACCTCTGTGTAGGACTCTAAAGACTCGTCAATACGCCGGCAGCAGGTGATGATCATATCAAGCACCCACAAGCCGCAAGCGGTCTGCTAAACGTAACGGCCACCCGGGTATTGAGTGATCTGAAGATCGACGAGCAAGCCCGCTCACACTCCAGTGAATCCAACCAGTAACACTACCGTACAGTCCGGTCTGATCGTCTGATATGTCGCATATCTCGCCTAGGGGTGGTAAAACGTCAGACCCCAATAGCTTGATAAGTCGTGTCGATATGAGGTCTATAACTATTCGAGAAACTACTGGTAACACTTACCAGTAAATCTCAGCAACCCTGGCCAGGGATTTCCTGTTATAGCCAATCGAACACAGTGCAACATCAACTCCCTATACCGGGAGAGACGAATCCCCTCCTATCGCTCATTGCCTCCATGTGACTCGGGACTGTACCCAAAAACCACCGTTTTGCACGCCCTTTTGGACGTGGTAAGATGGAAATCAAAGCACAGTGGGAACCACACAAGACTCTATGACGATCTCGGGTCAACAGACTACTCTGTACCAGTGTCACCAGAGAACTGCCATCTGACGTGAGGTATAATACCATCTGGGAGTTCTCGGCGAGTCCGTCCAGTGTACCCAGTCTCTACTGAGCACCCGTATATCATCTCTGATGTCAAACACCGATGGATATGGGATCATCCATCGCCCATCTGTATGGGTCGAGAAGGTATACGCTAGTCTACTCTGGTATATCGATGCCCCGTCTCGATACACCCACGACTAGGGACTTTGAAGGATGTACTTATGGACTACCATGTCCCCACTAGTATGATCCGCATCATAGTCCAGGTAGTCAAGTACAGATCCTAAGGGCTTTACCAACATGTAACAGAGAGACAATTAGTATACACGTTAAGGTAAAGTTCAACCAGATAGCATACTATCATGTCGAGCAAGAAAGTCCTCCCTATATACGTCCCAGCATCCACTACAATATACATCCTATGTACAGTAATGGCCTCTAGGGCATACATATAACTAACAATCTCCCACTTGCACTAGGGCCATCTGATAGCAGTGGTTGTAGTATCTCATACTCAACCATCCCATAAAAGTCTCTCTCTGGGAACATGCCTTTGTGAGTGGATCCGCTGTGTTGTCCTCTGAGTCTACTCTCCAAACCTCGATCACCCTGGAGATCAACTATCTCCATGATCAGGTGATACTTCCTTAGAATATGTCTGGATCACTGATGGGACGGGCGTTCCTTGGCATAAGCCACAACTCCATTGTCACACAATGGTAGGAACGTAGTTCATCTTATGAACCAATATACACCCAAACAGCCTCTTTGGTAGCATCTTAAGTAGCGATGTATCATGCCTTTATCGTCTAGTATGTCACGGTATCTAGCTTGGAACTCTTCCAACATACCGTCCCTTTACTGAGGGTAAAGACAATGCCTGTGACTGACATTCAGTCGTCTTTATCACCCTGTAACCCTTCCAGTGATTCTCCCCAGGATCGATTGATACCACCTCACTACAACTAGTGAGAATCCTAACATCCATTTAAATCTATCTCATAGATCCAAAACTCAGGATTTAGGAGGTATCATTTTTGATCCTATATGGAGAATCATAGTGATAAGCGGAGATTGCTCGAGCGTAGCATAGGAAACTCCTTCCCTATCAAGAGCATGACATCCACGTACTCTACGAGGATCACCACCATACTCCCTACTACCTTTTTGTATATACAAGGTTCATCTACCATTTTGATGATGTCAAACTCTTTGACTAATTCATCAAAACAGACGTTCCAACTCCGCGATGCCTGCTTTATCCTATAAAGCATCTTGTACACGTTTCCGCTGCTCCCACTGTTTACGAAGCCCTCTGGCTGTGTACTTACAGACGCTCTCTTCTAAAACATCCTTTAGAAAAGCTGTCATGACACCCAACCGCCAGATATCGTAGTCATGGTATGTAGCCGTGGCAAGTAGGATCTGGATGGACTTAAGCATAGGCACTTGAAAAGGTTTCATCATAATCCACGCCTGGTCGATGACGAAAACCTTTAACAAGTCTAGCTTTGAAAGTCTCAACTTTTCCATGTACACCAAGTAATCTTCTCAAGATATACTTGCTCCTGATGGGGATTTAACCCTTCAGATATAGCAACCAAAGTCCATACTTTGTTGGTGTATAAGGATTCCATCTCAGATCGCTAAGCATCCAGCCATTCTTATAGAGTCTTACTCCTGATGGCCAGCTCGAAACTAGTTGGGTCATCATCTCATGATGCATTCCTCGCTCCCACTGTCATAGAGAAACCGAAGTATCTCTCAGGTGGGTGAGGAACCCTACTAGATCGGCGGAGAGGCTGAGGTTCGTTGGCATCTACTGAATCCTTTGGTTGTACCAAATCATCTGCTGTATTTTGTATAGCTGGAACCTTTCCAGTTCTACATTACAGACTTTGCCTCGAGCTTGTCCGGATCATGCTTTTAGACATAGGCCGGACAACCCCAAATCTTAACTAACTTAAGACATGGGCTCTTCCCATTCCATATCACATATGAAGCGGTAGGCAACTGATTTGATTGAAACCCTATTCAATAGGTATGCAACTTCTCAAGTGCATAACCCCTTTAAGGAAAAAGGTAACTCAGTAGTACTCATCATAGAGCACACCATATCAAATAGGGTGTATCTGCTCCGCCCCGACATACCATCGTGCAATGGTGTATACGGAGGAGTAATGCTGAGAGAGAATCTCATTCTCCTTTAGAATAGTCTAGGAATTCCATGCACAAGTATTCTCCTCCCTGATCTCATCATAGGACATAATACTTATACCCGTATTTTGGTTCTCTACTTCTAACTTATATTCCGTGAATATCTCAAAAGGTTCGGACTTCTGTTTCAACAAGAACATATGTCTGAATCTAAAGAGATCATCAGAGAACGTAATGAAGTATAAAGAACCAGTCTTGGCATGTGTAGACAAGGGACCTACATACATCAACATGTATCATCCCAAGAGTACACTAACTCTTTCTCTGTTTCCAATAAACAGGGCTATGGTCATCTTATCTCTGTGACATGACTGGCGAGTTTCACAAGATGTAAATTCAAACTAATTTAAATATGCATCTTTATGTAACTCTAGTCAGTCGGGTCACATTGATCTAACCTAGTCTACAATACCTCAAGATGAATTCGTTCATTTCTGAACTCTTCCTCTTGTGTGTGTTCTATATACTAAGAACTGTAGTTTGATTTAGAACGTCAATGCTTTTAGACAACGTGCCTGATACGATCAACTTTTGATATAGGAAATGTTCAAAACATTATCCAACAATACTAAATTTTATCATTTCTTTACTGATAAAGAGACTGATATGATTTTGTATATCAGGTTCGGTATCTAATAACATTCGTTCAGAATCAATGTATTGGTAATACAGGGTGACAGTGACCAACAGACTTGGCTGCAACACTTGCCCCGTTTTCTGCCTCATGAAACTTATCACCCGTTCTCAGTTCTCTACCTTTCTGTAGCCCTATGTAACAGATTACATATCTGGGATCCTGATCTGGTATCACATACCCAGGACGTAGAGGATACAGAGAAACAGTTCTTTGTAATGAACACACCCGAAGATGATTCATCAGCATGCACTCTCTTCGTTTGGGCGGCACGATAAATCTGGTATTCTCTAGTTTCCTGCTCTGTCTTATAACAATTATAAGTTGGAGCGGGACCAACGTTCCCCAGCACAGTATAACAAGCGGGTTCGGTCAATAATCCGTATTATTATCTTGATTAAGGCATGATATAGTCGCTACCTGGAGAGAGAGAGAAGAAAACACTCAGCGTGCGCTCTGTCAAGAATAGATTGGTTATTGTTTTATCTAATCAGGATGGCTCCCACTGCTTTTTATCAAATCTTCCTTCAAACCCTAAAAGGAAAGACTAGCCGGGATTAATTACACACTACAAGTTCGCCAATCTTTCAGCCAGGCCAGTGTCGGTACTTTGAGGGAGGTCCCCCGTGCTTTCGCACGAACCTAATTAATGTAAACCTCGTTTTCCCAGAGGCGTAACCTCGCTAACACCTTTCTAGACACCTACTTGATCGGCTAATTGTAATGTATAAAACTCTCCCAGGAGTAACTCTTACTCGCAGCGGGTATCGGGATCCAACTATCTCATAGAAGGTATGCAATCTCATTGCAAATTTCAACACTTGAAATTCCCGATAATATTTTGCCCCGAACGATCTATGACCTTGACAAGGTCAACAAACCATAGACCGCAAGTCAAGTTCAACCCGTCATTTCTTGATTGAATCAAACCCACCCGCACGACCCTTGACAAGGTCAACAAGGCCGCACGACTACCCTAACCCAATCTGCATCATATGCATAAACAGATAAATACTGGTTAGCTACCGCACACTGCGCCTTGACAAGGTCAACAAACGCAGCACGAATACTAAACAGGATTTATCTGAAATGACGGAGGGCTACGACAGGTTTTTCTGAAAACCTATTGCGTAATGAACTTGATATCGTTGTAGAATCAAATGATTTTAAAATGGAGTGCTTTTAAGGCTTTTCTAGTTTTGCTAAAGGAGTCACTCCCGGTGAAGGGATCGTCGGTCCTTTCCTCGTCGAATGAGGTGCGGGATATATCACATATATCTCTGTGCAAAGCAAAAACTCTTAAAAGCAATCAAAAGACAAACCGAGTGTGTAGCATCTGCCAGTTATTGCTAAAGGAGTCACTCCCGGTGAAGGGATCTCGGTCCTTTCCTCATCGAATAAGGTGCAGGGTATATCATATATACCGCTGTGCAAAGCAAGAACTGTAGCTACCCTTTTTAGTTTGAAATTCGATTCTACAACATCTTAGGTTTCTTTTATTTCATTAATCACATTAATGAAGTCCCATCATTTAAATACCTAAACATCACAGATAAATTCGACGTACACTTATGCCATCCGCATTCGCCTCGATGTCCCCTCGTGCACCGTTAGGTTAGGTAACTAACGGCAGAGCAGGGCAGGGCTAGCGCGGGTGTAAAACATAAGTAACGCCTATTTAATATATCATATATACTATATACTGTATCTATCACAGAACATCACATGCTCACATCACAGATATCGCAGCAGAAGAATCATATGAAATATTGGATATACTAGGACGTCCGTGTTTTCAATACGAGCCAGTATAAAACACGGATTCCACGGTCGTGATGAATAGCCAAACCCACACCTCTAGACCCCTATGAGAGCGGCAAGCAACCCTGCCAATTCTAGAGTTAGGAGACCCGGACTCGACTCCTCGAGTTGGTCTCCCACTGGACTCCAGAACCCGGTTACATGTGCCCTCCTCCTTGGGTCTATCCTAGTGCGGAAAAGTAAATAATATACAAACGGTGACAACTCCCGCAACCTGGAAGCGCCCCAATAAAAGAATATTACATACAAGTTTTTACATGAATGAAAATGAAAAACACTCATCTCACATAAAAACCCCCGGCTATTCAAACACGACGATCCAATATAACATATCCAGCAACACATAACATCACATGTCATCAACGTAAGTAAATATGCGCATCCCAATTGTCGTTGACATATAGCAACGAAACCGGCGATATCACATATTACACTTACGGTCACAGAAAAGAAAGTGTAAAACTACAACAGTTGGAATCCGCAATCACCTCAGACATCGCATGCCTGACCAAATGAATTACTTAGACATCACATGCCTAACAATTATAAACCCCGCATTTCAGTCTCATTATCGAAAACACTTTTCAATATCGAGTCGGGCAATTCAACGAGGTTCCCGACAGTCTGATCGAATACTCGTCGCAAACTTTAGTAGGCGGCCGCACCCCCGATACCGTCGACGAAGTGCACCAAGGCGGAACACCGCTGCCGCGAGCACCCGAACGGATGCTTTCGGCGACGGGGTTCTCCTACAGTCACTTGGTCGGGACTATGGAGTTAGGCTGTCTATTAAGTTTATCCGGCGAGTATCCGCGTACGCTACGTGATTGCGACGGACTTTTGATCACATCAAAATTCCGTGGCAACCGATCAAGTGAGACTAAACTGCTATGTTTATAACATTCATTCAGTTATCTCATAACTCTTTGTGAATTCCAATTATTGTATCCCATTCCAGATAAATAGAAAATGTTAAATGTTTCGATCGAACAGTCAAACACCCAAGTTTTCCCAATACAGATCAACACATGAAATAAGTCTAACAACATTCAGTTCGTGCCTCAGTACCAACGGTCCAGCCGTAGAAGGGTCAAGCCAACGCCTCACATGTTGCACGCCGTACTGCCCCAAACCCGAAGGTTCAAAGGGCAGTTCAAGACGGTCACATAATCGAGTTAAGGTTTGTTGTCTTCTAGAGGGTCCATCGAGTTACTTGCACTACTTAGAACGTCGTCAAACTTCGGAAAAATCCAACACTTGGAAATTTCCCGACAGGGGAAAAATTGGGTATTTATATCCGGTCGAACTTTTTAACATATTCTAAAATTTATCCGGAAAGCCACACAGACAAAATTTGATACTCCGATCGAAACACCGAATCCCCAAAACAACTCCAGAAAATTCAACTCTTGAAAAAATATTAAAAATACCCAGGAAAACCAGCACTGTCAAATAGGAGTTACTGTGCAAACATCACCTCATAATACGACAAACAGGCCGCGTTTCCGCCGCACGAGCCATGCTCGTGCCGCGGAAACGCGGCTCTTTAATGGAATTAGGGCACACGACTTCACAGTAACTCTTAGATATTCCTGCTGATATTTCTACATATTTTTAATTTCGAAAAATCCCAGAATTTGGAAAAAGTCCAGAGAGCTATTTTGGGTTCGTGTTTTCGGTTCGATCGGACTCCAAATTCCGTCTGGACTTCGCCTAAGGGTCTAGCTAGGCGCTGATACCACTGTAGGGTTCCTAGGCACTCTCAAGAGGTCTCACAAGGCATCGAACATGCCAATTTCAAAAAATTATGGTGCCGAGAAACCCTAGTGTACGGATCGTTGGCTAGAAATCTAGGCGAAAAACAATCTAGTTAACAATTAACTAATGGGAAACGGAAATACAACCTTTGTAGATCCGGTCCTCCACCTCCACGGCTCCGAGATGATGTCCTCTCCGCTGTCCAAATCAAATCCGGGCTCTAGCGTCGACTTCATTGGAGAACGAGCGGGCAAGGTCGTCGGCTTCATGCCGAAGATGATCTACGTCGAGGCATCGCTAGATCAAGCTCCACCTTCACCAAGCCATGATAACTTGTGAAGGAAACACACTCTACTACTTGGCAAGAGGTAGAGGATGAAGAAATAGGAAGTGGGTTCAATTTAGAATTGGATTTCTCACTCTTTATCATCAATCACCATTGATGACCTCAAGGTTTTCTTCTTGAGTTCAAGGAAGAAGAAGAAGAAAAGATATGATAAGTTGAATAAATATTGAAAAAGAAAATCAATACTTATCATAACATGAACCATGGTCAAGTGTAGATATTAAACTAGGGTTAATGGAGTGGTTAGGGTTAAGCATGAGACAAAATGGTTACTTAGGTCAAAGCTTCATGAAGCTTCAACTAGAATACAAAACAAGCCACCGTTTTCCTTTATGCTATTCATTTTTCCAAAAAGAATAAATGAGCAAATAAATGAATAAGTAAAAACCCTAATCATCCACTTAACCATAGTTTAATACTTTACACTTAACCAAAAAGCATGTATCATCAAACATGATACAATCATGTGCACAAAATCATATCGCATATGCAATGCGCACACCCGAGTGAGAAAATCCATTTAAAGTGAACCGATACTAGTTAATGCAAAGTAATATATCAAATATATAATTATGCATCAAATAATTAAATCAACACTTGATTCAATGATCCGGTCATGTCGCACACAACCGACTAGTATACAATGTATCGGCTTATCGAATCAATCCTGGATTCGATAACTAGGTTATATCGCATACAACCATTCGACACATTCATCGCGAGAATGGAATACGGTATCACATACACGCATTATTCTCGGTCCCGCACATATCTCATATGCGCTCCTATTTCGTTTCGCTTGAACCAGGAAACCTCTGTGTAGGACTCTAAAGACTCGTCAATACGCCGGCAGCAGGTGATGATCATATCAAGCACCCACATGCCGCAAGCGGTCTACTAAACGTAACGGCCACCCGGGTATTGAGCGATCTGAAGATCGACGAGCAAGCCCGCTCACACTCCAGTGAATCCAACCAGTAACACTACCGTACAGTCCGGTCTGATCGTCTGATATGTCGCATATCTCGCCTAGGGGTGGTAAAACGTCAGACCCCAATAGCTTGATAAGTCGTGTCGATATGAGGTCTATAACTATTCGAGAAACTACAGGTAACACTTACCAGTAAATCTCAGCAACCCTGGCCAGGGATTTCCTGTTATAGCCAATCGAACACAGTGCAACATCAACTCCATATACCGGGAGAGACGAATCCCCTCCTATCGCTGATTGCCTCCATGTGACTCGGGACTGTACCCAAAAACCACCGTTTTGCACGCCCTCTTGGACGTGGTAAGATGGAAATCAAAGCACAGTGGGAACCACACAAGACTCTATGACGATCTCGGGTCAACAGACTACTCTGTACCAGTGTCACCAGAGAACTGCCATCTGACGTGTGGTATAATACCATCTGGGAGTTCTCGGCGAGTCCGTCCAGTGTACCCAGTCTCTACTGAGCACCCGTATATCATCTCTGATGTCAAACACCGATGGATATGGGATCATCCATCGCCCATCTGTATGGGTCGAGAAGGTATACGCTAGTCTACTCTGGTATATCGATGCCCCGTCTCGATACACCCACGACTAGGGACTTTGAAGGATGTACTTATGGAATACCATGTCCCCACTAGTATGATCTGCATCATAGTCCAGGTAGTCAAGTACAGATCCTAAGGGCTTTACCAACATGTAACAGAGAGACAATCAGTATACACGTTAAGGTAAAGTTCAACCAGATAGCATACTATCATGTCGAGCAAGAAAGTCCTCCCTATATACGTCCCAGCATCCACTACAATATACATCCTATGTACAGTAATGGCCTCTAGGGCATACATATAACTAACATTGATTACTACCTTACCACGGCTCATAGGAGTCATGCAAACAGGTTTTAGTTGGGTACAGTCCCGAGCCACATGGAGGCAGTGATCGGATCGTCGGGGATTCGTCTCTTCCGGTATTGGGGGTTGATGTCGCGTTGTGTACGGAGGGCCATCACCATAAATCTGTAGCCACGGTGGACGAGAATTATCGATCCAGGATCGATAGTTTTTCTGGTGGTGATGAGGTTTAATACCGACACTAAATATCGCGTTGTTAGGGGTCTGACTTTATCCACCCCCTTAGACTCGATATGGGATACTCATAGACAAACAGACCAGACTGTACGGATATTGTCACTATCTGGCTCTGTAGGGGTCTGCATGAGTTTGCTCGTCGGCCTCCCTTTCGCTCAGTACCTGGGTAGCCGTTACGTGCAGCTAGTGCCGCTGACGTGCTTGTGGTTAAACCCACTGTCAGCGTATTGATGAGTCTTTAGAGTCCCACAAAGAGGGTTTTCACGGTTCAGGCGATATGGTGTACATGAGGTATGTTGATGCATACAGGTGTCCGATTAAATATGTTCACATGCTGCGCAGACTTTAATCGGATGGTTGATAATACTAGCGGCTTAGGATTAAGCCGGATTATTAAATCGGATTTTGATTTAATAATTTATATATGTATTTGTATATACGTATTCTAGTATTATTGTTCACTATTCATTTTCTCTCTTGGCTATTCGTATTTTTGGTACGAATACGCGTATATGTATTTCGATACATGTACTGGGAAGTATTCCGTATTTTATACGGAATGGCTTCTAGAAGGTGGCCACCTCTTTTGTATGATTTTCCATTTTTGGAAAATTCATTTGACTCACAAATGAGGTGGAGATGTGATGTGCATAGTGTTAAGCATGGTTTTGGGCATGTAGCAAAGTATGGATGTGATTTATTTATTTGATTAATAGGATAAGATCTTTTTGTGGGAATGAGTGAAAGGGGTGGCCGGCCACTTTTTGGTGGGGGGGATTCATTTTTCCATTTGTGAGATTATGCTTGCTATACTCCACTCTCTCTTGCTCACACAAAGTCTTAACCAATTTTCTTTGCTCATTCCAAAGCTTCATCACCTCTTTCATCTTCTTCTTTAGTTGCTCCATGGAGCACATGGATGAGAGAAAATTGTAGTGAAACTTTCATACACCCCCACTCTCCATCGCTAGCGACTTTGGAGCGTCGGTTACCTCATTCGACGAGGTTGGCGCTTGCGTTGTTTCCCTCGGGTGGATCATCGGAGATGGAGGAAGACCGGCAACCAAACATCGTCAAGGGATCACTAGGAGCTTGGAATGAAGACCGAAGGACACGGATCAACTCGGTATAACAATTCTAACTCTTAGTTAGTTTGCTAGTTTAGGGTTTAAGGTCGATCCGTAAATCGGGTAACGGTAGCGCCGGTTTTAGAAATTTTTTTTCCGCATTTTGGCCACGTTTCGATGGTCGGGGCGCTGCCGTGACCCTATATGGTATCAGAGCAACCCTTTAAACCCCTTACTATCTTTTTTAAACGTGCTTAAAAGATCGATCGAGGGAAATTTCCAAAATCACGTTTTCATTTTTCTGTTCTTTGCCGATTTTCAAAAGTGTTAAAAAAATATTTTGCAGTGGCTTAAAAATCCATGCAGGCGATTCTATGGGTACAGAAAAAATTTGGACTTCTGATGCCTCTAAAGCGTTGCGGAACCGCCGCACTTACCCCCTGTTGGCGGCGTTTTCACGGCCATTTAGTGGCGACGGGCTTCCAAAATTTTTCTATAGCCCCATGACTTGGAATTGTGATTTTTGACATATTCAGGTTTGGCCCAGTTTTCTGTTTCAGTGCTGGTTTTGATATTTGGGCCAATTTGGAAATTTAGTCGATCGATATTTTAAGTGGGCGTTTAACAGTTTATACATTTCTATCTGCGACTGTGAATGTCATTTGATCGGTAAACCCGTCTAACTACTATATGTTCCTTTAGACGGGTTTGCGAACGTGACATTCACGTTGATGTTCTGTGTTGTGCTGTGATGTTGGTTGGATCGTCATGATGGATAGCAATGGTGCAATGTTAGTACAGTTTTATTTCATTTGTGCATTTGATATTGCGGGGCGAGCATCGGACATGTGGACTTCCGTCACTGCCAGTTTGTATATTATTCTTTTGGGACACGACCGGGCTGAGGTCGATGTCACCCTTGTATATTATTTTATTCTCTGTACTAGGATTACCCCAAGGTGGAGTGCACGAATAGCCGAGTTCTAGAGAGCAGTGGGTCCGCATCTCACGGCGTTGGGACGGAGTGGACCTTACTCTAGAATTGGCGGGCTATTCGCCGCACTCGTAGGGGGTATAGGTTGGAGGGGCGCTCAAGTTACCGAATTCCATGAAGTGCTGGGTGGCCCATTCACGTTGTTGATGGGGGTTGCCTCGCTTCTGGTTTTGGCGGGTATCTTGCCGCGCTCGTAGGGGTCTAGGTTTCATTGCACATGCTATCCACACGACAGGGAACATCGGGTCTCATTTGCGGCTCAAGTGAAACCCGGGGCTCCAGATTATCCACCATTCTGTGATGTTTTCTGTGATGTTGCTTTATATCATGCCTGGGACGATTGTTATATATATTTATATATATATACTAGTAGATGTTGTATATGTTTTGCACCCGCGCTAGTCCAGTCCCCGCTCTGTCGTTAGTTAAGTAACCTAACAGGTGATGACGGGACCCAGTGGCGAATGCGGATGGCATATACATACATTTTATTTTCGTTCTTTTCTGGTGTGATTAATTGATGGGACTGCATTGATTCTTATCAATGCAAGGATAAAACAAATCTATATATGATGTTGTTGGAACCAAGTTTTTAAAAACTGACATTACAGACGTTCTTTTTTGCTTTGCACAGTGGTATTCATTTGGAATATCCTGCACCTCATTCAACGAGGCAAGGGCCGAGATCCCTTCATCGGGAGTGACCCCTTGGGCAAAAGTTTGTGTCAACGTAATAACTTTACTGTAGTCGATTCTTTTGTTGTTCATCGTGGTATTCATTTTAGAATATCCTGCACCTCATTCTACGGGGAAAGAGCCGAGATCCCTTTACCGGGAGTGACCTCTTTAGCAAGAGTTTTTGACACTATGTATTTATAAAACCACTTGGATTCCTTCAACGAGATCAAGTTCATTACGTTAAAGTTTTTTCGCCAAAAACCAGCCGTAGCCCTCCGTCATTTCTTATAAGTACTATTTGGTATTCGTGCTATGTTTGTTGTCAAGGGTCAAGCCATAGTGTGCGGTAGCTGAATAATACTTATTTGTAGCATGGATATGCGATTGATCGGGACTGTCGTACAGCTTTCTTGGCAAGCGTCAAAGGCTTGTGTGGGTGGGTTCGAGTTAATCCAGGACAATGACGGGTTGAACTTGACTAGTGACCTATAATTTGTTGGCAAGCGTCAAGGTTATAGGTCGTTAGGGGTAAAAATATTATCGGGAGTTTCAAACATACAGGAAACTTGCCAGGCTTATGCATACCTTCTGGAGTGTGGTGACGTGAGTGGCTTCCATCATGTTATCATGCGATGATTGTTGGATCCCGATTCCATCTGATGAGTACGATTATTCCTCTGGTGATTCCGACTAATTCTCCTTTTAGACTTTGGAGGAGAATTTGAGGAAACAGTGGGAGCCATCCAGACTAGATAAAATGATTAACCATTCTGATTTAGGTTAAATTGCATGCTGAGTGTTTCTTCTCTCTCTCTCTCTGGCTGCGACTATGACCCGACCTTTGACTAAAACTCATGAAACCAAGTTAACCGAACCTTCTTAAAATACTTTGGCTTTTGGAATGTCACGGTGTCGCATACATCATTGCCACTTCTATATCACCTTCGCTTTTTCTCCAGAACACCTCGTATCACTACGAACATCCACTTCCATTGGATAAATCCACCGTATAGTTATATACGAATTCGAAGGAACTTTTTCGAGGATGGATTCTGGTTCTGGAGAGAATGAATATGATTATTCGGTTGTCTTTTCTCTTTACCTTCTCTCATGTTGTGTGGGCTTCTAGGATTAGGAGAGAGTACACCTATTGAGCTTATTGGATAGTCTTCCTCCAAACCATAGGAAGGTGCCGAACGGTAGGGAAGGAAGAAAACCAACAAGCTTAACTGTGGTGTACATAAGGTAATAAGTAAAGACATATAAAGGGATTAGAATAATGGCAAAGAAAATTACGATCACCATCATTCACGACAAAAACCGTGTATACCCCTGCCACTCCTACATCCACTTTGCTTTTCTCTAGGACACTCCGTATCACTACGGATATCCACTTCCATTGGATAAATCCATCGTATGGTTATATACGAACTCGAAGGAACTTTTTCGAGGATGGATTCTGGTTCTGGCGAGATTGGATAGGATTATTCAGATGTCTTTTCCCATTACCTTCTCTCAAGTTGCGAGGGCTCGTAGGATTAGGAGAGTACACCTATTACACTTATTGGATAGTCTTCTTCCAAACCTTAGGCTGGTGCCGAAGGGTAGGGAAAGAAGAAAACCAGTTAGCCTAAAGAAGGTGTACAGAAGGTAATAAGTTAAGACATAATAAATGGATTGCAGTGAGGGAAGGTATAGTATATGGTTACTGTCGTGAATCAGGATAGTGGAAGAGGGGTTACTAGGAATACCATTAAACCCCTTCGAAACATTTTCGTTTTTAAGATTGACTGTACGATGTTAATTGAAAATTGTTTTCCCAATTGGAATCTAACTCCAGGGTATGTATTTACCAGATCAGTTTCTCACATTTTTATGTTATTACGGATGGTGAGTGGGAGTAAGATATTGGGAATTTGGTGATTAGATCCTCATTATATCGGAATTCGTTGTAATTGGTAATATTTGAGGAAATCAGCTGGATTTTGCCGGATGGCGAATATTTGGTTTTGAATATCCGTTGTTATGCACCAATTTCAAACTGATATATCTGTACATTTATTTTATAAAGTGAGATATAACATTTTGATATTATGTCTGTGACATTTACCTATATCAGTTGGTGATTAGGTAAGGTGCATTCAACAGCGGTGTAATTTTTCTTAACTATAGTAAAGTTTTTCAACCTACGACGCACAGGTTTGAGTTATTGAACTCAGTGGACTTGTACAAAGTATTGTATGTTGTCCAGTGTCGATTACGACAATGGGGTTGGTACTCGTACTATATTCTGTTTACTTGTGACTTCTCCAGTTCTGGACAAGTATTTCATTGAAATGCAATGTCCAGATATTGAGAAGTTATAGGTATAAGAATGAAGTAGAGAACTATTTGTTGGAAGTATCAGGATTCTTCGATGAAGTCGAACATGTAGATACTTTTGTTTGTATTCCGCTGATAGTAATGGTTTTGAGAACTTGCTTCTCTTTCGGGTTACTCATAAGTGGATGCACTCCTAGATGAGTAATGCTGATTGTCCTCCTTCCATTTGATTGATATGCACTGGAGACAGCTGCATGATTTTTGAATCTAGTTCCAATTAAATTAGTGCTTTTGTTTCTATATCGGATATATATAGAATCAATTTATATCTTAATGATGTTGAGGTATAGGGAGTTATCCGGCTGATGCTTAAAACCAGAATCTGGATAAACTCAAGGCACGTTTCAGTAACGGTTGTTTGTGGGTTATCCCGGGCTTTGACGAGGGTTAACTTTCTACCATCAGGAAGATCAATAGTAATGTTGTTCTTGACTCGCCACAGTTTTAATAAAATAGACTTTTTCAGAAAACAAAAGTGGGAGTATGGTAGAACTGGGAATGATTCCAGAACCACAAACGGTTACTGAAGATTTAATAGAACCTGATGATTCAATTGGTTTTGATGTTCCATTAGCCATTCCGTAGATTTGGAGGGTAACCTCAGGCACCCGAGAGGTACTTCGGTATTCTCAGTAACGGTGACAGGGAGGTTCTTGTTTACCCAGACTTGTCATTGCTGCTGTTCTAGACTATAAGACCCGGCAGAAGGATGAGTATAGCGTCGTTCTAAACTAGCTTTGGAAGTGCACATATATATGACTCTGCCAGAGGGTTGTTGTAGTCAGTGGGAGCAGCGGAAGCATAGTGGGCAAGTAGCTTATGTCTATTTATAGACTAAAACAGGTATAGCGGAAATAGATCATCTATTTTTGATGTGACGGTCATATGTCTTGACCTCATCAGAATGGGAGATGGATCTGGTAAGAAGGTAGTGTAGAGTGATGTCCAGGTATTGGGATGGCATGCACTTGATAGGAAGAGATATTTCTATACTACGATCGGTTGTACTATGGTTGTCACAAAGTTGTTTCTCTACATAGGACTAAAGGAATTTTAGAATGGACGACTCCTGGCATGGTGGTGTACCTGCAGGTGATGGAGTCACCCTCTCTAAAGGTGTCTTACAGACTGAATGAGAGAGGGGTCTGCATGATTAGCGTATCACTTGCTTAGGCAATTGAGTTAATCATGAAATGTCAAGTACCACACCAGATATTTCTTTTGCACTAGCTGCAATATGCAGATATATTAATCCAATCCTGGAGAAACATTGGGAAGCAGTTATTGAACATAAGTGAATGTTCTAGGGAAATGATAACGGCAGCCTCCTTCTGGAGACGGTTATCATATCAGGCTTCCAAGGTGACCTGGATGACAGAGTTACTATCTGAGTTATAGTTTTTCCCTCTTATGAGGCACAGTATGTTGGACAGGTGGTCCAAGCTGATATTGAGGAATGGCATGGCGTAGGATACTGATTAAATTCAGTGGACGAAATAGTCTAAGTAGTTTGCTGGATTTGGAGTTCATTTGTGAACTGGGTCCCATCAGATATCCAGACAAATTCTAAGACTGGTATTTCTCATTTCGGGAGATAGTTTTCTCCGCGAAGTTGAGATACAGAGAGATACAGAGAGAAACATTGGAGACGATCCACTCACTGAGGCTATTTCTCGAACGCAATCACTTTCGCAAACGGGCTTTGCGAAACTGATTAGTAGAGAAGTTGGGTGCGGTATCACATGGGCTATGAGTATGCAACATCGCAATAATTGACATTAAGTGCAAGTGGGAGATTGTTGGCTATAGTGCCCTCAAGGCAATTATCATAGTCGCGGACTTGTGATTATGATGATTGAGTGAGGACCTATACCGATAAAACAGTCTTACTCAAGTGATAGTATGCTATCTGGTTTGTCATTATCATCATGTTGATAGAGCCCATAGGATTCTTGCTTGGCTGCCAGCATTATGATGGCGATCATATATGTGGGAGCTGGGGTTTATAAGCACATCCTTAAATGTCCTTAATCGTAGAAGTACCGAGACCGGGCATCGATACTCCAGTGTAGACTAGTGTATACTAATCGAGACCCGGACGAGGGGCGGTGGCCAGGTCTCACAATCCATTGGTGTTAGTTTGTTCACCTAAGATAGTATACAGGTGCTCATTGGGTTATGAGTACACTGGACGGACTCACCGGGAACCTGCTAGTTGGTATTATACCTATTGTCAGATAGCGGTTCCCAGGTGACAGGTGTACAGGTTAGTCTATCGACCTGAGATCGTCATATTTCTCGTGTGAGTTCCCACTGCGCTTTGATTACTACCCTACCACGGCTCAAAGAAGTCGTGCAAACAGGTTTTAGTTGGGTACAGTCCCGAGCAACATGGAGGCAGTGATCGGATCGTCGGGGATTCGTCTCTCCCGGTATTGGGGGTTGATGTCGCGTTGTGTACGGATGGCCATCACCATAAATCCGTGGCCACGGTGGATGATAATTATCGATCCAGGATCGATGGTTTCTCAGGTGGTTATGAAGTTTCATACCGACACTAAATATCGCGTTGTTAGGGGTCTGACTTTATCCACCCCCTTAGATATGTGATACTCATAGACGAACAGACCGGACTGTACGGATATTGTCACTATCAGGCTCAGTAGGGGTTCTGCATGAGTTTGCTCGTCGGCCTCCCTTTCTCTCAATACCTGGGTAGCCGTTACGTACAGCTAGTGCCGCTGACGTGCTTGTGCTTAAACCCACTGCCAGCGTATTGAGGAGTCTTTAGAGTCCCACATAGAGGGTTTTCACGGTTCAGGCGATATGGTGTACATGAGGTCTGTTGATGCATACAGGTTTCCGATTAAATATGTGCACATGCTGCGCAGACTTTAATCGGACGGTTGATAATACTAGCGGCTTAGGATTAAGCCAGATTATTAAATCGGATTTTGATTTAATAATTTATATATTTATTTGTATATACGTATTCTAGTATTATTGTTCACTATTCGTTTTTGTTAGTTATGTATATGCCCTAGAAGCCATTGTTGTACATATGATGTATATTATAATGGATGCTTGGATATATATAGAGAGGACTTTCTTGCTCGTCTTGATAGTATGCTATTTTGTTTTCCTTTAACTTAACATGTTGACTTGTATATGTTTACTGTCTTACTCTCACATGTTGATAAAGCCCTTAGGAAATGTACTCGACTACTGGGACTATGGTGAGATCATACTAGTGGGGCCAGAGTAGTCGATGAGTACATCCTATAACTGTTCCTAGTCGAGCGTGTGTCGAGACAGGGCATCGATACACCAGAGTAGACTAGCGTATACGCATCTTGACCCATATGATGGGCGATGGATGAACCTATATCCATCGGTGTTTTGACATCAGAGATAGTGTATGGGTGCTCAGTGGAGACTGGGTACACTGGACGGACTCGCCGAGAACTCCCAGATGGTGATATACCTCACGTCAGATAGCAGTTCTCCGGTGACACTGGTACAGGGTAGTCTGTAGACCCGAGATCGTCATAGAGACTTGTGTGATTCCCACTGTGCTTTGATTTCCACCTTACCACGTCCAAGAGGGCGTGCAAAACGGTGGCTTTTGGGTGCAGTCCCGAATCACATGGAGGCAATGAGCGATAGGAGGGGATTCGTCTCTCCCGGTATAGGGAGTTGATATTGTGCTATGTTCGATTGGATATAACTGGAAGTCCCTGGCCAGGGCAGATATAGAGATTTACTGGTAAGTGTTATCAGTAGTTTCTCGACCCGTTATGAGCCTCACATTGACACGACTTATCGGTTACTGCGGTCTGACGTATACCACCCCTAGACTAGATATGCAACATATCAGACGAAGAGACCGGACTGTACGGGAGTGTTACTGATTGGATTCACAAGAGAATGTACAGGCTTGCTTGTTGATCTTCTGATTGCTCAATACCTGGGTGGCTGTTATGTTTAGCTGACCGCTTGCCGCTTGTGGGTGTTTGATATGATCATCACCTACTGCCGGCGTATTGACGATTCTTTAGAGTCCTACATAGAGCTTTCTTGACTCAGGCAAAACGGAGTAGGAGCACATATGTGATATGTGCAGGATCGAGGATAATGCGATATGAGATACCGTATTATAATCTCGCGATATTTTGATATGAGCCGGGTCATCGGATCAAGTATTGATTCGATGAATCGGTACATGATATATTAGTCGGTTATATTCGATATAGCCGGATTGTCGGATCAAGTGTTGATTCGATAATTTAATGTATAATAATATATATGATATATTGCATTACATTATCTAATATTGGCTCGCTTTATTATTTTATTTTCTTACCGGGTAATACATTGATATATATGCGATATATGTTAATTGCATTATTTTCTTTTGTTACAAATATATATTATATATGTGATATATAATATTGTAACATGATATGATTACTAATGCAACATGTTTAGTGGAGATTAAACACGGTTAGGGTTTGATTTGGGTTAGTTCTTTCTTGATGCTTCTAGAAGGTATTCTTTTGTCATGAGCTAAGATATTATGGTTGATATTTTAAGTGACTATTTCTTAACCCAACCCAAACCCTTAGCCCTAGTTAAATCTCTACATGAGTTAGCCTTGTCATAGTTAACCATGGTTGCATTATTAATCATATATCATTTCATTATTCATCACAAAAGGATTTAATTCATTATTCATCTTCTTTTTCCTTTGAGCTTTGAGAAAGCTTTCTAGGTTTTCTTCATGTGATGATTAAGTGTGAGAATTTGATAATAAAAGAGAGCACAAATACTACTCCATCATCCTCATCTAATCTAGCCAATTAGATTAGGGTGTTCACCTCATTAGAGAGAGAAAGCTTGAGTTAGAGAAACTTCGAGATAGATTATCAGAGAAAAGGAAGACTACAAGCTAGCATGGATCGTTCGAGTTGTGGAGCCTTTCTTGAGTCCGGGAGATCGTGGATCGCGGCGAAGGGACTGCTACTCGGAGCTTATGAAGCGAAGCAGCGGACTACAAAGGTTGTAATCCCTCACTCTTAGTTGTAAAGATGTTTACTTGCATGTTAAACCCTAATTATCTAACAAAGATCCCGGCATTGGGTTGTTCGGCACGTCTAAATTTTTATTCGGGCATGGTTGATGCCTTATTAACCCTTGTATGAGTGCCTAGGAACCCTACAGTTTTCTCTCTTGGCTATTCGTATTTTTGGTACGAATACGCGTATATTTATTTCGATACATGTACCGGGAAGTATTCCGTATTTTATACGGAATAGCTTCTAGAAGGTGGCCACCTCTTTTGTATGATTTTCCATTTTTGGAAAATTCATTTGACTCACAAATGAGGTGGAGATGTGATGTGCATAGTGTTAAGCATGGTTTTGGGCATGTAGCAAAGTATTGTTGTGATTTATTTATTTGATTAATTGGATAAGATCTTTTTGTGGGAATGAGTGAAAGGGGTGGCCGGGCACTTTTTGGTGGGGGGGGTTTCATTTTTCCATTTGTGAGATTATGCTTGCTACATTCCACTCTCTTATGCTCACACAAAGACTTAACCAATTTTCTTTGCTCATGCCAAAGCTTCATCACCTCTTTCATCTTCTTCTTGAGTTGCTCCATGGAGCACATGGATGAGAGAAAATTGTAGTGACACTTTCATACACCCCTACTCTCCATCTCTAGCGACACTGGAGCGTCGGTTACCTTGTTCGACGAGGTTGGAGCTTGCGCCGTTTCCCTCGGGTGGATCATCGGAGATGGAGGAAGACCGTCAACCAAACATCGTCAAAGGATCACTAGGAGCTTGGAATGAAGACCGAAGGACACGGATCAACTCAGTATAACAATTCTAACTCTTAGTTAGTTTGCTAATTTAGGGTTTAAGGTTGATACATAAATCAGGTAACGGTAGCGACGGTTTTAGAAATTTTTGTTCCGTATTTTGACCGCGTTTCAATGGCCGGGGCGCTGCCGTGACCCTACAGTATATATAGATACATATACTTATATTTGGATGATGAGAATAGTATATAGTATTTGGAGATGAGTCGATGAGATTGGGCATGGTGCCATGTGATCGGTGGTGTGATTTGGTTCGTATTAGGAGATACGACATGATAGTATAGCGGATCTTTACGCGATGTGTTTCAGACACGCGCACATATTTTTGTTGATGGTATCAGTATGTACTAGACTTAGATCAGTACCCCATTTCATGATATATGATAATAAGGATACCAGATAAGTAATGAGATAAATATGATATTTGACCCGTACCCAGATTTGGTATGCCGCCGTACGAGATATAATTATGATGATAGATCCGCACTCTTGACTCGAGGATGTCATAGGATATATTGTATCGTATATGATACTATTGAGGCGAGATCACCGACTAATATATATATATATATATATCGACTCAGACTTAGGTGGATTCCCTTACCCTTTTGGCTGGGCTCGAGTCATACACATTTTCAAAAGTAGAGAATCGTGAGTATTTTAAAAACCAAAACTGTATGACTCTTATATTGGATAGGTATATTCTTTAGTATTGCTGTTACTGCATCACTTTCCGTATATTCATGATGTTTCATCACATTGCATGCTTATAAATGGGTTGTCTGTAATTATTATGAAACCCTGTTGTCAGGATACCAGCACCATTACCGATGATGCGTATGTTCTACGTACACCTGCTTGCCGGCTCACACATATCATCATCGGTAATTGCCATGTCATGTACACTTTAGAGAATATTATTTCATTGACATAGCTTGCTAGCTGGTAGTTGCTACATAGTACTAATACACTTGCTTTCATATGCTAGTTAAGATATTGCATTTATTACTGTGGTACTTCATGCATGTATACGTTCACTCTGTTATGCAATATCGTGGGGCTTTATGCTAGTATTCACTATTATTTGATATGTGATTTTGAGATTTCGGATCCTTCTTAAGATTTCTGGATTTGAAAACCGCATGTGAAAGATTTAATACTAATGATTTATTTTAAAGAGAAAGATGCGGTTTTACTTGATTTGATAAGTATTGTCTACCATGTTGTTTTCTCGTTTCTGAGATGGTTTTCGAGACCCGATTCGAGGAGTTGGTTGAACCGTCTGCGGATATATGGTGGACCCGTTACGGTACCCCGGGGCAAGAAGCTCAAATTGTAAACGATGAGCTTGGCAGGGGCAGATTACCTACCGGTGATGTCTGGCGTGGAGGATACCGTCCGTGGTCATGTGATTTGATGATATGGGTCGATCCGGATTGACGGAGCCCGAGATATTGAGATATTGAGATTTGAGACACTGAGATACTGAGATTTATTTTTTGTGTCGATGCTTGACACTGATTTCTCTGTTAATTTCATTGATGATTCTCGATTTATATGTATACAGAAATCTGATTAAAGAAAGAAAACAGTTGTCTCGTTCATGATGTATTCTGTTTCCATTTATAATGCATTCATACATCATATATCTGATATGTTGCTATCTGAAGCACCGATACGAGCACGTGGTATTGCGCTTATGTGTAGATGGATCAGGATATTTATTTGAGGATATTACTTGATATGACCTAAGATAGCGTCATATATTCGATTTCTGCTCTGTGGTGTTTTCTACTCACGAGTTGGCAACTCACCCCTGTTGTGCCACAGTTTCTTGCAGGTTTTGCCGTACAGGTTTCTTGACGGCTTTCCTGGCACACCGCTTTCTTTTCGGGTGATGGCTTTGGTAGGTCGGTTCACTTGCATCGTGACCACCATTGTACTTTATTTCCATTCAGTTGTATCTAGCAAACTCCATCAACCAAACTTGTATATTTATTTCAGACTTAGAGACCAGTTGTATATTATTTTGACCTTAGAGTCGCGCGTGTATTATTATGGTTTTCATGTTTATTTTGAGTTTCCTTTTGAGTTTTGATCCTAGCCCTTGGCGTTGTATATTATATTGCCTGCGTGGTTGTGACCGTCAATTGACGAAGAGCTAGCTCCCGCTTAGGGATGCCTTTATTCATATTACGCATGTTGTACCCCTTTTGAGGCCAGTATTTACAAAGGAAACTCTGCCGAAATTTTTAGAAAAGACTTGAGGTTTTTAAAGATGCAATATTTCAGCTTATGTTGTTAAACTACTTACTTTAAATTGGTTTTTCCTTCACTCTACTGCCTTATTGGTTTTGATTTCTGGGTTTTGGCTTACTTAGATTACGTACGCCTTGAGACGTTTCGTGATTTAAGTGCCAGTCACGCTCCGTACCCATCGGGTCGTGACAAAGTTGGTATCAGAGCGTTAGGTTTTACCTTCTGAGTGTAGGATGACCCTTGGTTGATGGAGTATGTGACTTAATAAGAGTGACGTACCCTGGGTATGTTCCGCGGCATACTCACGATACGATACTTCACTTAAGAAGCCTTAGGATGTACATTTCTTTGCTTAGTATTATCTCCATTCCTATGATCTACCCTCATCAATATCAGTTATGGTTTTGTTAACTCGGATGCACGGGCATTGACAACTACGGCTAGAGTTGCATCAGCATGAGCTCGTCATGGATGAGGACTGACCAGGGCGTGATTCCAGGGACATACGATTGCATAGAGGCGTCGTTTTATTGTGTTTTCGCGCCATGAGCATTTGATAGATCGCTTTTACGAGATTTCTCGGACGTGCAGATCAGCACCAGAGGACTGGGCCACTTCTAGAGGCCAGCCAAATTGTGATGATCGTCAATGCACCGATTACTTGATGATCGAGGCACTGTTCAGCGTGCGGACGAATGAGCCAGTGATTGCTGCGAATGAAAAGATTTCGCCCAGATTATTGGAGCTAATGCCGCATGAGTTATACTTAGAGATATGATAAAAGATCGCTAGTCACCAAAGATGAAAGACTAGGACATGTGATTCATTGCCTACCCCGATGCAAGGTCATCAGATTGATTGATTCCAGCTAGAGACGACTTCACGCAGGTACATTGAGAGTCGATAGAAGACGATCGAATGTCAGAAACCTATTTTTCCAAGTTTAAAGTATTCGGGAAAAACATGCAAGTAATTCTATGGACCCTCTAGAGGAATGAAACCCTAACTCGACATAATGACCATGAGAACGTTTTAGAACCTTAGGGTTTACAGCAGTTCCGCGGTGCCATTAGTGAGGCTTGGGTTTGCCCTTCTACGGTTGGTCCATAGGTACTGTGGCATATACCGGATGTTATTAAACTATGCATGAGTGTTGAGCTCTCGGGAAATTATGGGACTTTGATGTATCGATCGAAAAATTCGACGTCGTTCGGATATCATGTGTTGGGATACATTGCTTGGGAGACTCCAGATATGAGTATAGCCGTTGGAGCGCAGTCCATGCAACCACGAAGAGACGAGTCCAAATCAGTCGACATTAGAGACAAGTGGAGTAAGAGGTTCATATGAGATCTTGATGAGAAGACGTTCCACTCCGCTGACATCAGAGATGTGATACGCATGCAAAGGCATTGTATATGGATATATCTTCTAGAAGGATTCGTGATAAGTATGCAGCCGTTCCTGAACAATAAACAGATTTAGTAAAGGATGATAACTTCTTGGCAGTTCGGTAGAAACGAGATTCAGGAAAGACCCCGACAAGATCTTTCTGGAATACTATACGAGAAAACTTGGACCCAGGAGAGGTCATATTGTGAACACCCAACAGGCCAGAGTTCGGAATTCATCGACGAGATAGTTAGCCAGAGATCTTTAGAGGATGTTCCCGAGCGGGACTGTTTCCGTTGTCATTCCATATTGGGTCGTTGAGCCGAGGAGCTATATATGTAGCAATTTTCACTGAGAGACAAGAGCCTAAAAGCACCAGGCACCAGACCATGAACATGAGGCAAGTAGATATCTTCCTTTGGTAGCTTTGGATGCACCGACATCTTCTCGACTACGTAGGAAGGACATATCGACGACAGTGTTTACGATCTTGGATTTGGTGATTCGAATATCATGCATCCGTCATTTTTGGATTTCGGTATTTTGGGCGATAGCTTTGCATAATTGAGATTTTTGTACACTACGGTTGCACTTGACTTCGATTTGATGTCATTCGAGAGGTTGATTTTGATTTCATGCCTATGATATGCATATGATTTGATTTGTGCACGCTGATGCATATGGTTGTGAGATTATATACCGCGGTATACCTGATTTCGATTGAGGTTTATTGTATACCGTCAATTTCGATTATGATATTGATGTTGATTTCGTGCACTCTGTGCACTTAATTTGGATTCTTGCGCATACTTTGGCGCTTGATGCAATTTTGGTGCACGTCAGATGCACTAAATCGAGATTCTTCGTGCACATCAGATGTAACTGATATTGCTGTCAGGAACACCGTTGCCCTTGAAAGGGGCTTTCGTGCACACCCGTTGCACTTAGATTTTGTTTCTATGCACCTGTATGGCACATTCGTTGATTTCGATTTCCGTGCGCACCAGACGCACGTAGCAGTCTTATATACCTTTTGGGATTGATTTCCATTGAGCAGTATGTTTTATGATATTTACTATTTGATATAGTAGCTGAGTAGGACTTGTCCGAGGGCAGTACCTGAATATATTTTTTGCATGCATTGATAGCTATCGAAGGGATTTCCAAAAATGAGCTATGTCTTAGTATTTACCTATGTGTCCGAGATGACACGGAACAATTTATAAAGGAAACCCTTCTAGCATTGTTTTCAAAACGGCGGGGCATGTATATTAAACAAGGGGTATATATATAGTTATTTTCTTTCTAAAGACGTCCGCCACTGTGCACTAATACGCGAATAGCACAGCGATTTCAAAAGAGTTTGGCATGCATTTCTTTCAGATGTTTTGACGAATTTACCACAATATTTACATGTATAGTTTGATGTATATCATGTTGGTTTTCGTATTGGATTTGGACATTGGTGTCTGATTGATTAAAATTCCCTGCGTGTATGTAGAAAGTGTATAAAAATCACAACCAAAAATATTTTGACCGCAATCAATAACGGTGTCGATTGTAGCGCGTTAGCGAGTGCGGATCGTCCACGGGGAAAGTGATATCCGTTCAAATTTGAATAAGATGAATTAAAAATTAAAGAAAAGAAAGAAAAGACAATTCAATTCAAGATTTATAAAATGAATTCAAGAATCATCTAGATCTAAATTTAATTAACAAGAAAACATTAAAATCAAGAATCAAGAAGTGATGATTTCCAATCCAATTATCAAAAATCGAAGTGAGGCTCGTAGGAATCGATCGGATCTATAGATGTGATGAAATCTATTGATTACGTATTCTTATCTAACGATGATTTGATAATAAATCGATGATGATCAACGAGAATTAGGGATTTCTTGCGGAAACTAGGGTTTCATCATCTATCCCTTGTCCTTTCGTTGATTTCGTTCACATTCTAGCCTCTAGTAAATTCAAGAATCGATCGTGGATCCCTAATTTCGAGCGAACACAATCAAGAAAGCATCGCTCAAAACTAGGTCGTCGATTCTTCAATTTACAAGGGTTTTCAAAACTCACAGGACTTAAGAATCGTTTCAAGATTTGTCACATCATCATCTATTGATCGTCTCGACTCCTTCACGAGTGGAGTTTTACTCAAACATCATAACAAGACACACAATCAAGAATTGAGATCGAATCATGATGCAAGAATTTAAAGGAAGCAAGATAAAAGAATTTCACCTTTTATTTATCAACAATTCCATTACAATTCGCTCAAGAAATACAAGAGGAAAGAACTCGATCGTCGATTTGGCCTCGCTCGTCTTCGTGAGTCGCGGATCGGCTTGGATCACTTGCTCGGATGAAGATCGGCTCCGCTCCTAAAGGGTTGAAGGTTTCTTACTTGAATTGTACTCGGTGTTCTTGAAATTGGCTTGGATTTGAATTAGGGTTTAGGGTTAAAAGTTATGTCACTCAACTTGTATGAAGAGTGGAGAGAGAGAAGAAGAACCACCCAAAACCCTAGATCTAGGTTTCCTTTTATAGCCAGCATAACCCCAAATTTAGAATTCAAATTCAAATTTCCCTCCAAAATGAACCACATTTCCCTCCAAAATGAACTTTTCCCTCCAAAATGAACTTTTCCCTCCAAAATGAACCACATCATTTGAATTTTCCCTCCAAAATGAAGTACCTCATTTGAATTTTCCCTCCAAAATGAGGTTGTTAGAAAGAATCTTCTTGAAGAAGTTTGTTGAAGGCAATATTCTAGAATGAGGTTGTTACAAGGAGGCTTCTAGAAGAAGTTTGTTGGGGGGAATATTCTAGAATGAGGAATATTCTTGGGTAAGGTTGTTAGGTCGAGCCTTCTGGATGAAACCACGCGGTGTTTCTGGAGTCTTCTGGAAACTTTGTTAGTTACAAGAAAGCCACATGTGGAAATTGAAGCAGTGACGTCACTAGATTGCCGCGGATTTTTGTCAGCACTTTTAACTGTTTCGGCTTTTCTCCTGCAATTTCCTACACAGATTCTCGAGATAAGTGTTGCGCTATACAAAGATGATGCGATGCCATGATAAACACTAAATTTCCCTCAGAAATGTCGATTTTAATATATAACACAAGTTATTTGGTATTTTACAGTCAATTTGCTACTATGTGCTATATTAATACCGAACACCTGTAGATGAGTGCAAATGGTAGGGAAATTGATGTGTTAAAAATGCAATATTTTTGACTGATCAAATTCCCCCAAACTTATTTTCGGTCGTCTCGAGCGAACTGTTTTATTAAAAAGAGAAGGAGAAAATAAAGAAAAATAAAAATTAAGTAGCACACTTTCGTAGGCAACACGATTGCACTGAGCACGTGCAACAAGCCTTTAAACCTCTAGGTGTCCCTAGTAGGAGGAGTGTTGTCTCCTGAGGGTTTACAGCGGATTAACCCACAAAATCCAATAATAAAAGGAAGACCGTGAATATTACATTTAAAGATAAGAATTGTAAAAGAAAGACTTTGAAAATTAGGGTTTCCAACTATGCTAGCTTTTCGGTTGTCATGAGCCCTATCTTAATAGTCATGAAAAGATGTTAGAAATCACATCATCCCTCAATAAAACATCGTCTTTATTCTTCATTCCTATCTTTCTTCCAAACATCGATCATATAACCCTACGTGTGTGTAAAGAACATCCCTACACCCGGAGAATTCAATTCAAGCTATCATACTCTTGTCCATCTGCCTCAGTACTTTTTAATTAATGAATATTTAGATGAATTTGCTCGCACACTTTCATGCGACCGTTAATACTTCTTGAGGTACTAACCGACCGATTACTCCTGTGTTTGCTTATTTGATGTTTTTTCCTCGTCTTGCACCACCTAAGGCTTAGCAGTGACTCCCAGACCAGTTGGTCTTAGGGCACTAGGTGAAGAGGCACCCTCGCTATATTTTTTTATTGCTGCCTTGGCGATAACAAAACCAGTGTTCATTTTTCTCACCATTTTATATTTTATTCATTTTTTATATTTCCTTCATACATCGGCTTTTAGACAAGAGCATTTCAAGGTATCCTCTACTATCCTGAGTTTCAAGACGTGTGTAAGTGCGTATAGTAGGGTATCCACGTTCAAAATGTTTGGCTTCCAGAATAGGAACTATTTTTCAGACTTATTTTTATCCTCAGATTAGTGACTTCCTTCACCTTACTAACCCTTGGGGAAACGGCTCATAACTACTTATTACTAGTTCGTATAAGAAAACTTCTAATTTTCTTGGTTTTCTTAAATTTTTCTAATCTTTTGGATGTAATTTTTCACTATCTAATCTTTTATTATCTTATTTATGTACAAAAAATATTTTTTTTTCTTTTGAAATTTTTTTAAATTTTTATAGGTTTTCAAAAATGTTTTGTGCTTATGCAAAGTATGATGCAAATGATGCGAAAATAAGAACAAACCTCCCCCAAACTTGTTTTCAACAGTGTTCTCACAGTTGCCATCCGCTAATCTCAAAAAACCTATAAGTTTGGGAGGAAATTTATTAATGGGGAAAAATATTTAAGTGAAGATCCTCCCCCAAACTTATTTTTGGCTCAACATTTTGTGTAAAAATTTCTTATCAAGAGCCAGATTACACCCCCCTAAACTTGAGTTAAACAATGTTAAGCTTTGAAAATCGCATGAGGGGGTCAAAAATCATTGGTCGATGCCAAGCATTGCAAAGACCGAACGTCAGCACCAACCATTCGAAAATTTTATCAATGCAGTGCTCTGGTTGGTTGAAGAAGAAGTGATGAAAGGGTAAGTAGTGGAATAAAATGTGTGTGCGTCTCGTTTTGGAGAGACGATACAGTGAATGTGATGGATTACTCGCATTCTTTTTACAGTCCAGAAGAAGGGGTGGAGGTTCAATTTCATTGATTGGGAGATGATTCATCTCAACACCCGTATCATTCAAAAATGTGAGTTTTTCAGCGAAGATTTCCTCAAAAGTCTCATCAATACCCCGAAGAATAATGTCATCACAAAGTGCGGGGTGATCTTCAGACTCTAAAAGCAGTTCATAATCGGTGTTAGTTGTTGATCCGGACATCTCGGTGGAGGAGTCTGTATGTGTATGATACATAGTTGGGTCAAACAATAACATATGAAAAGAGTCTAGATCAGTATCATGAGGATCGTCAATTTCGCTGCTGTCGACATCCATTAAGTCGACAGAACAGACCTGAGCAATAGGTTCGGAGGGTACACTTCCCAACTTGTAAATGTTCAGCTCAATTTACCTATTCCCGAAAGATAGGGTCAAAGAGCCATTATGACAGTTGATGATAGCATTTGAAGTAGCCAAAAAGGGGCGGCCTAAAATCACCGGAATTTGATTCCGTGGGTTCGCTGCAGGCTGTGTATCAAGTACAATAAAGTCCACAGGGAATACAAATTCCCCGATTTTTATTAATACATCCTCCAGTTCACCCCTAGGTTTGGTGATTGATCGGTCATCCATCTGGAGAGTTATGCTCGAGGGCTTTAACACTCCGATACCTAGTTGCTCGTAAACCGAGTATGGAAGCAAGTTAACACTAGCGCCAAGGTCAAGTAGAGCACGGTTGATGTGTTTTTCCCCAATAGAAATAGAAATAGTAGGACAACCACGGTTCTTACGTTTCCGTGGTAATTGTTGGGGAAAAGCCGTGTCTACAGTACTCGACCTGAAAAATTTTTTAGGCACTTGAGTCTTCCTCTTCCTAGTGCACAAGTTCTTAAGAATTTTTGCATAGGACGGAACTTGTTGGATAGCATCTAGGAGAGGGATGTTGATGTTAACTTGCTTAAACATGTCTACAAAGCTTCTTCCTTTGTACATCATGTTTGTTGGGCCTCAACCTATTTGGAAATGGAGTTCTATCAATAAGTGTTGGGTCCAACATTTGTGGAGAAGATTGTGGGGGTGGGAAGGATGAAGTGGGTGGAGTGTTCGAGCCTTTGGGAAAACGGAGAATAGGCTCGGAAGAAGACGGTAAATTAGACGAAATAGGGTAAGAAGTAGAAGTGTGAGTGGAAGTGGAAGTGGAAGCCGGGGTGTTAATGACCAATTCATCATTTTCAATTTGTTCACCCACATGATTGTCTAGCACTCTTCCAGATCTCAACGTTGTAAAAGCATCCACATTAATGCAATGTGAAGGTCCAGGATCAGGTAGGGGTTGAGATGGAAGATTCCCTTTTTCTCTAGCACTTATTTCGGCTGTTATTCGTTCAATTTGTGCTTCCATCGATTTAATATTCTCATTTTGAGTGAGAATGATCTTTATCATATTATCGATGGAAGATTGAAAACTTGCCGACCCTTGGATAGATTGTTTGATGAAAGTAACCAAGGTTTGTACTAGTACAGAGGTATTATCAGTACCGGTCAACTGCAAAGCATTATTAGGTGCAGGTGTGTTGACCGAATTTTGGAAGTTTTGTGCTTGGAAGCGGTGCTCACTCAATTGGTGTGGTTGCTGTTGTGGTGGAAGAGCCCTTTGGAAAGTGTTCTGGTTTAGATCCATGTATTGAGGTTGGTGTTGGATCCAAGAAAAATCAGGGTGATTCCTCCAATCTTGATTATATGAGGAAGAAGAAGGATCGTTTCCAGGTCTTTGCTGAAATGCAGCATTAGTGTGACCTTGAAACGGTACATTCAAAGGACATTCTTCCGTCAAATTTGAAGGGTTTGAAAAGCTTCCACACACGGTTTTGGAAAGTGTGTATTGGTTTAGGGAGGATGAAGAAATTTTGTTTTCTATAGCGTCGAGTTTCCTTTGTATTGCAGCCATTTCGGCTTTCATTATGACGGAAATATCGTGCTGATTGACATCTTCCCTAGGCGGTGGTGGTCTAACACTTTCCCATTGTGATGTGTTTTGAGCTAAATCTTCTAGGTATTTCCAAGCTTCACCATCATCTTTAGATAGGAATTGGCAATGACACATGTTTTCAAGCATCTGTCTAGTAGTGAGATCAATACCCTCATAGATAATTCGACACAAATCACATCTGGAGATTCCGTGATGAGGACATTAGATAAGAAGATCCTTGAACCATTCAAAGCATTTCCAAAATTGTTCATTGGGAAGTTGGGTAAATTTGAAGATTTCGCTCCGAAAACGGCTGGTCCTGTGATTGGGATAAAATTTCTTAAGGAATGCTACAACGGATTCGTCCCATATTGAAATAGAATGTGCGGGTGTGATGTAAAGCCACTTCTCGGCTAAATCGTACAAAGTGAATGGGAGAAGACGTAAACGCAGAGCATCCAAAGACAGTTGTGAATTTCCCATCAAACCACATAAGTTTTCGAATTTGGAAATAAACATGTATGTGTTTTCAGAATGAAGGACGTGAAATTTGGGTAACAGTTTTATGAATCGGGGGTTGATTTCAAAATTTTCCCCGTTGGCAGGTGGTATAGAAACACAGGTGGGAAGGGGAACACGTGTAGGATAGCACCTCTCTTGGAGAGAAATGCGTGGAGGATTCTGCGCACCTGCGGGCGGTAGCAGAGTGGTGTTAAAGTTTGATTGAAATCCGTCCATCGCGGTCGTGGTGGGTGGTGGGGAAGAAGACGAAGAATTACCGAATCTGGGGTCGATAAAAGAAACGCGGACAAGACGGGAAATGGAATCCCGTGTCCAGCCTAACATCTGCTAAATGGTTGTAGCACAAGTGGCAGCGTTGGTATAATTAGAGGAAATGAATGAAGTGGTGTTTGTTTTGAAAAAGGGTACTGATTTTTGAAAAAATGATGCCAATCACAACAAATGCAACAAGCAACCCTAAGTCTAGTGGTCACCTAGGTCAAAGCTCTAGACCGCTCCTAACTGCCAAAAGACAAGTCACAGGATCAATCCTCCACTGCCTCTTTGTCTCTCCTGTGGCCAGGTAAGTGCCAGGTAAGTGGGAAGGTACTCCACTACGTAAGTAGTGGGCCTAATTAATAACCACTAGCCTTAGACACACTTGCCTTAGACACCACAAAGGAAACACGGATAAACAATGGATTATCCACGGCCTTCTTCTGTCCTAAGTGAGCGCGACGGTCCTTAGAGTCATCTCTAGATCTTTTTTAGTTAATGAGGGTAATGCAGATGCAAGTTTGTGATTTTTGGGTCTTAGGAAGGGTAATGAACTCCCCACCTAATCTGGATTTGGCCGTGCCCCTTAAATTCCGTATTAATATGCAAACAACCAATATCAAAGACGCACAATTTTTTATTTTTTTGCGGCGCTGCGAATTTTGCAAAGAAACCTGCAGCAAATTTGTTATTGGATCAGACAGAGATGAAGATAAGAAAGTGGAGAATTCACCTGAGAAATTCCGTACGGCAACTCTACAGCAGCGCCGCGGTTCAGCGGCAATGAAGCCCTATTGCCGCGCTTCCGCGGTTGGATAGACCGTTCCCTGCACAAAATTTCTTGGGGCTGCTACTGTTCACCCTCTAGGCTCTCTGGAATATTCAGAAAAAAAATTCCACAGCTCCACAGATTCCAGATTTCCTCGCAACAAATCACAACAACACGTTTAGTGTCTGTGCGAATTTAGATCTAAAAATATAGATGGAATAAATTTTTCAACTCAAATTTCAAAAACGAACGAATTAGCGCACTATCCTCGGCAACGGCGCTATTTGATTGATGAAAATTCCCGGTGTGTATGTAGAAAGTGTATAGAAATCACAACCAAAAATATTTTGACCGCAATCAATAACGGTGTCGATTGTAGCGCGTTAGCGAGTGCGAATCGGCCACGGGGAAAGTGAGATCTATTCAAATTTGAATTAGATGAATTGAAAATTAAAGAAAAGAAAGAAAAGACAATTCAATTTAAGATTTATAAAATGAATTCAACAATCATCTAGATCTAAATCTAATTAACAAGAAAATATTAAAATCAAGAATCAAGAAGTGATGATTTCCAATCCAATTATCAAGAATTGAAGTGAGGCTCGTAGGAATCGATCGGATCTATAGATGTGATGAAATCTATTGATTGCGTATTCTTATCCAACGATGATTTGATACTAGATCGATGATGATCAACGAGAATTAGGGATTTCTTGCGGAAACTAGGGTTTCATCATCTATCACTTGTCCTTTCGTTGATTTCATTCACATTCTAGCCTCTAGTAAATTCAAGAATCGATCGTGGATTTATAATTTCGAGCGAATACAATCAAGAAAGCATCGCTCTAAACTAGGTCGTCGATTCTTCAATTTACAAGAGTTTTCAAAAATCATAGGACTTAAGAATCGATTCAAGATTTGTCACATCATTATCTATTGATCGTCTCGACTCCTTCACGAGCGGAGTTTTACTCAAACATCATAACAAGACACACAATCAGGAATTGAGATCGAATCATGATGCAAGAATTTAAAGGAAGCAAGATAAAAGAATTTCACCTTTTATTTATCAACAATTCCATTACAATTCGCTCAAGAACTACAAGAGGAAAGAACTCGATCGTCAATTTGGCCTCGCTCGTCTTCAAGAGTCGCGGATCGGCTTGGATCACTTGCTCGGATGAAGATCGGCTCCGCTCCTAAAAGGTTGAAGGCTTCATGCTTGAATTGTACTCGGTGTTCTTGAAATTGTCTTGGATTTGAATTAGGGTTTAGGGTTACAAGTTGTGTCACTCAACTTGTATGAAGAGTGGAGAGAGACAAGAAGAACCACCCAAATTCCAAGATCTAGGTTTCCTTTTCTAGCCATCATAACCCTAGATCTAGAATTTAAATTCAAATTTCCCTCCAAAATGAACCACTTTTCCCTCCAAAATGAACCACCTCATTTGATTTTCCCTCCAAAATGAACCACCTCATTTGAATTTTACCTCCAAAATGAACTACCTCATTTGAATTTTCCTTCCAAAATGAACTACCTCATTTGAATTTCCCCTCCCTCCAAAATGAACTACCTCATTTGAATTTCCCCTCCAAAATGAGGTTGTTAGAAAGAATTTTCTAGAAGAAGTTTCTTGGAGGGAATATTCTAGAATGAGGTTGTTACAAGGAGGCTTTTAGAAGAAGGTTGTTATAAGGAGGCTTCTAGAAGAAGTTTGTTGGAGGGAATATTCTAGAATGAGGAATATTCTTGGGTAAGGTTGTTAGGTCGAGCCTTCTGGATGAAGCCATGTGGTGTTTCTGGAGTCTTCTGGAAGCTTTGTTAGTTACAGGAAAGCCACATGTGGAAATTGAAGCAGTGACGTCACTAGATTGCCGCGGATTTTTGTCAGCACTTTTAACTGTTTCGGCTTTTCACCTGCAATTTCCTGCACAGATTCTCGAGGCAAGTGTTGCACTATACAAAGATGATGCGATGCCATGATACACACTAAATTTCCCCCAGAAATGTCGGTTTTAATATATAACACAAGTTATTTGGTATTTTACAGTCAAATTGCTAATATGTGCTCTATTAATACCGAACACCTCTAGATGAGTGCAAATGGTAGGGAAATTGATGTGTTAAAAATGCAATATTTTCGACTGATCAGTGTCTTCACCATAACTCCGATGATTGCGGGATGCATGAAGGAGTTTTGACTTTGGTTTATATGCTCATTTTCATGCGCATGCATTGCGCTACGATATGTTTTAAGTGTTTATGATTTTGGAGCCGCGACGACTTGATCATTTTACTGAAATGTTTTAGTATTTGAGGGGTTTAAATTTAAATTCGGGGACCGAATTTCTTTAAGGGGGAAGACTGTAATATTTCAGAAAAATAAAATATTATTTTTGGGAATTTTTTTATTAAATAATAATTATTATGAATATTTTAATGCTGCGATATAATTAAATACAGATAAATTGGGGAAATATTGGAAAATTATAGAAATTTCTGAAATGAGGGTGCTTTATGTGATTTATGCAAATTATAAAATTTTATGATTAATTATACATTATTTTAATGCTAATCGCGATTAAATATCGCTAATCGTGCATTAAACTTGTTTTGTGCACCATGACACATTTACAAATACTTGTTACATTTTCTACCATGGTTCTTCTTCTTTCATTCGTGGTTTTGTGTTAGAAAATAAAAGATAAAGATAAGAAAAGAAAAGATAAAGAAAACAAGAAAAAGAAAAGACAAAGAGGGATGGGCATGAGAGAGATTGAGGTGAGGGCTTCTCTTAACTTGGTCTCATCTTCACTTCATCATTTCCCCTTCCTCCTTCACCATGGTTGCTGCCCTCTCCTCCATCTCCCTCTACCTCATCACACAACACCAAAATCAACTCAAAAGTTCACATCCATTTCACAAAAAACATGCACAACCTCCTCACAAGCACCTTGGACCAAGAAAGATCCCATTTTGATCACTTGGAGCAACTCAAGAATTTTCTTGAGTTGCCAAATGAGGTAATTTTTGCACCATTAGAATAGTATTTCAATTCCTTAAGCATCCATACAAGTTTAGAATCGATATTGTATAGTTTAGAGAACTTTAAAAATTCCAAGATAAGGATTAGGGTTTTAATTGATTCCAAAAGTGAAATTGAGGTCTAATTAGGGACTATGGCCCATGTAGGGATGGTATAGTGGGCTAAACCATAAAGTAAACCCCAAATTCCCAAAATTAGAAACTCTGATATCGTATTTTGATAACTGCTGTGATGAAGTTTTGTGATCTGCTATAACCCGGGTGACCTGAAAAATATTTAGCGAAGACTGAGAGATGTGCAGGCAACCTAGAACCTATACCCAAAATCTGAGACCCCCACTCCAAGTTATGGCCGCAAATTTACTCATTTTGGACACAAATTACGGCCTGGGTAGAGTGGAAATGATCCGTGTTTGGTCCAGGGCTTTATCTTTAGTAAACTAGACCCCTCCCATATGCAAAATTGGCTAATTTCACCTAGGGTAAAATCTGGGACCATTTTCATGAGTTGCTGCCTTGAATTTCGTGATATTCATGAAATGAAGTTTTGGTATTGGTGTTTTGATCAGTCGATTCACGTATATACGTCAATCGTCGAGAGTTGTTGGTTATTCTTGTATGCGTAAACGATAGGTTTTAACCTATGTGTGATACTCGTGTAGATTTGGTTTTCGTGCGTGATTTCGGTTACGATATCTTGGGTGTATATATGTAGGTACCTCCACTTGGATTTTGAGATGATGAGGAGATCGTAGCGTCATCGACTCCAGCGAGCAAGGATCAAGGTGAGTAGATATATATCTACGGGGGAAGTCGGGTGGATAGCGTATAGCACCCGCTCAAATTTGTAAGAAATGATGTGAAGTAATATAGTTATGCATATATGGGCATCTGAGAGATATGAATACTTAGCCAGAAAAGCTTTAGAAGATCATGGGATAGTGTTAGCGAGATTTGAAGAAAAGATTTTATTTGTGTTCTTAGTCACGAACCCTAGAGTAAGGTTGACAAACACACACGTGCATACACGGGATATGGTTTGGGTGTATATGTTTATATTGATATATATATATATATATATATATGGATGTGTTGGTGTGTATATATATATATACTTATATTTGGATGATGAGGATAGTATATGTTATTTGGAGATGAGTTGATGAGATTGGGCATGGTGCCATGAGATCGGTTGTGTGATTTGGTTCGTATTAGGAGATACAACATGATAGTATAGTGGATCTTTAGGCGAAGTGTTTCAGACACACGCACATATTTTGTTGATGGTATCAGTATGTACTATACTTAGATCAGCACCCCAGTTCATGATATATGATAATAAGAATACCAGATAAGTATTGAGATAAATATGATATTTGACCCGTACCCAGATTTAGGATGCCGTACGATGGATTTACCGTACGAGATATAATTATGAAGATAAATCTGTAAGTTCGCGGCGGCGCCCCGGCCGTCGATCCGACGCCGGAAACGCGGAAACAAAAACTTTGCAAACTAGCAAACCGGCACCACCGCGCACTTTAATCCGGAATCGGGCCATTAACCTAGCTACTAGCAAACTAGAAAAGAGTAGAGAAGCTATACCAAGCGATCCGTGTACTTCGGTCTTCGTCTCCACTCCGATCTCCCGCGGAATCTCCGTCCGTCCCGTCCTCGTCGTAAAGGGCACCACGTAGCCGAATACTTTTACGGGCTCCCATCTCTTGACCGAGGCAACTCGGGCGCGAAGTTGGCTATCCGACGCGTCCAAGATTTGCTGTAGATGTAGTGTAGTAGCCATGTGTCTCATTGGGGTTTTGTTGTCATGAGATGATGAATTATGCCACCACTCAAAATGAAACTCTCTCATTCCCTCTTCAAAATGTGTGGCCAGCCCTCTTGTGGTGGGGTGGAAAAAAAATGATAGAATAACTAATGGAGAAAAAGAAAAGATAATGCTAGAAAAAGTCACACCCATTTCACAAAATCAATCTTTTCATTTCCATTCTCATAAAGGCAATGGAATGACCAAAATGGAATCTCATGATGATAAGAACACTCATGATGCCTCACATAAGCATGAAAGCCCTCCACGAAATGTTATTTGCAAACTTGCAAATAACCTCCCCTCCAACGGAAAGTCCGGCCACGAAAGAACAAAGGAAAACCGGTCGGAACGGAATGCAAACTGGCAACTTCAGAAAACTGATCCCGTAATAAATTACAGGAAAACCCCACTACTGCATATACATGCCCGCATTTGTATTCCCACTGAACACAAATGCAAAGAGACAAAATCTACACTGTCTAATACTAGGTTCCGGCTTAAACCAAAGCCGGCTAGTAAAATCCGTCCGATCACGATCCGTGCAATACCGCACGTATCTGATCGAACCCTGCCATATCTCCATACGGCCTCCACAGCGTTTCGCCCGAAACCTGAGTAACTGAGTGTGTGGTGGACTCTAAAGACTCGTCAATACTATGGCTGTGGATTTAACCACTAGCACGTCAGAGGTATCAGCCATACGTGATGGGCCACCAGCTATTGACCAAAAGGGATGTCAATGAGCGAACTCATCCTGACACCCTACTGAGCCTGTCAGTGACAATATCCGTACAGTCCGGTCCGTTCGTCTATGAGCATCGCATGGCGGGCCTAGGGGGTTGGTAAAAGTCAGACCCCCAATAGCGGTACAAGTCATGTCGGAGTGTAGCCCAGAACATCCTGAGATACTACTGCAATACCTACCAGCAAATCTCCTGCCTTGGCCAAGGACTTTCCATGTTCTGGCTCTCCTAGACACAGCGCGACCTCACCCCCAATACCAGGTGAGACGAACCCCTGCTGATACGCTCACTGCCTCCATGTGGCACGGGACTGTACCCAACTAAAACCTGTTTGCACGTCTCCTTTGAGCGTGGTAGGGTAGTAATCTAAGTACAGTGGGAACTCACACGAGACAAATGACGATCTCAGGTCGATGAACTAACCTGTACACATGTCACCAGGAAACTGCTATCTGACGTCAGGTATAATACCAACTAGCAGGCTCCCGGCGAGTCATGTCCGGTGTACTCATAACCCAATGAGCACCTGTATACATCTTAGGTAAACCAACTGACACCAGTGGCTTGTGAGACCGGCCACCGCCCCTCGTCAGGGTCTCGACTGTATACACTAGTCTACTCTGGAGAATCGATGCCCTGTCTCGAAACTCCCACGACTAGGGACCTTTTAAGGATGTGCTTATAGACCCCAGCTCTCACGTATATGATCGCCCTCATACTGCTGGTAGTCAAGCAAGAATCCTAGGGGCTCTATCAACGTGTAATAGCGACTTGTAAGGTCACCTAAAGCAGTACACGATGATAAAGATAAACCAGATAGCATACTATCATCTCGAGTAAGACTGTCCTACTGGGACAGGTCCTCCCTCAATCATTGCAATCACGTGCCTGTGATCCAATAATTGACTCTGAGGGCACTATCTCCAACAATCTCCCACTTTCACTCAAGTCTATTTATTGCGATGTCGCATACTCACAGCCCGTGTGATACCGAACACCCAACTCCTCTACTAGTTAGTCTCACAAAGCTCGTTTGTGAAACTATTGCGTTTGAGGAATAGCCTCAGTGAGTGGATCCGCTATGGTGTTTCTTTCTATGTCTCTCTATATCCCATGTTCGCGAAGAAAGCCATCTTCGGAAATGAGCAATACCTGTCTTAGAATGTCTGGATGTCTGATGGGACCTAGCTCATAAATGAACTCCAAATCCAAACTTCTTAGACTGTATCGTCAACTGAACTTAATCAGTATCCTGCGCCATACCTTCCCTCAGTATCCACCTGGACCATCTGTCTATAATACTGCCCAACGTCAGAGGGAAAACTATAACTCTGACAGCCACTCTGCCGTCCAGGTAACCTTGGAAGCCAGGAATGATAACCGTCTCCTAAAGGAGGCTGCCATTATCATATCCCTAGAACATCCACTTATGTTCTAAAACTGCTTCCTAATGTTTCTCCGGGATTAGATTAATATCAACTTATTGCATCTACTGCAAGAACAACATCTGGTGGGGTACTTGACATCTCATGATCAACTCAATTGCTTAAGCAAGTGATCTGCTAATCATGCGTATCCCTCTCCCCTTTAGTTTGTAAGACACCTTTAGAGAGGGTGACTCCATCACCTGCAGGTACACTACCGTGTCAGGAGTCGTCCATTCTAAATACTCATAGAATGCTGTCAAGGTACCCAGATTAGGAAACCACCCAAATCTAGATCTAAAACCATAGATCTAGTAACCAGAATGTCTGATATAATATCCAAGTCCTGTGTGGAGAAAATACTGTGTGACAACTAAAGTATAACCGACCGTAGTATAGGAATATCACTTCCTACTCTGTCTATGTCATCCAAATACCAGGACATCACACCCTACTACCTTCTTAACAGATCCATCCCCTATTCTGATGAAGTCAAATCTATGACTGTCACATCAGAAATAGATGATCTATCTCCGCTATATCTGCTTTAGTCTATACATAAACATAAGCTATTTCTCCACCAATGCTTCCGCTGCTCCCACTGACCACGACAACTCTCTGGCAGAGTCATATACACGTACACTTCTAAAGCAAGTTTAGAATGACGCTATACTCATCCTCCTGCCGGGTCTCACAGTCTGGAACAACAGCAATGGCAAGTCTGGGTAAACAAGAACCTCCCTGCCACCGTCCTTGAGCATACCGAAGTACCTCTCAGGTGCCTGAGGTTACCCACCATATCTGCTGTTGGAGATAGTGCCCTCAGAGTCAATTATTGGATCACAGGCACGTGATTGCAATGATTGAGGGAGGACCTATCCCAGTAGGACAGTCTTACTCGAGATGATAGTATGCTATCTGGTTTATCTTTATCATCGTGTACTGCTTTAGGTGACCTGACACGTAGCTATTACACGTTGATAGAGCCCCTAGGATTCTTGCTTGACCACCAACAGTATGAGGACGATCATATAAGTGGGAGCTGGTAGTCTATAAGCACATCCTTAAATGGTCCCTAGTCATGGGAGTTTCGAGACAGGGCATCGATACTCCAGAGTAGACTAGTGTATACAGTCGAGACCCCGACGAGGGGCGGTGGCCGGTCTCACAAGCCACTGGTGTAAGTTGGATCACCTAAGATGTATACAGGTGCGTATTGGGTTATGAGTACACCGGACAGGACTAGCCGGGAATATGCTAGTTGGTCTTATACCTAACATCAGATAGCAGTTCCCTGGTAACATGTGTACAGGTTAGTTCATCGACCTGAGGATCGTCATTTGTCTCGTGTGAGTTCCCACTGTACTTTGATTACTACCCTACCACGCTCAAAGGAGACGTGCAAACAGGTTTTAGTTGGGTACAGTCCCGGGCCACATGGAGGCAGTGAGCGGATCTTCGGGGGTTCGTCTCTCCCGGTATTGGGGGTGAGGTCGCGCTGTGTCTAGGAGAGCCATTACACAAAGCCCTCGGCCGAGGCAGGAGATTTACTGGTAGGTATTCCAGAAGTATCTCAGGGTGTTCTGGGCTACACTCCGACACGACTTGTTCCGCTTTTGGGGGTCTGACTTTTACCAACCCCCTAGGCCCGCCATGCGATGCTCATAGACGAACGGACCGGACTGTACGGATATTGTCACTGACAGGCTCAGTGGGGTGTCAGGATGAGTTCGCTCATCGACGTCCCTTTTGGTTAATACCTGGTAGCCCGTTACGTATTGGCTTATACCTCTGACGTGCTAGTGGTTAAATCCACAACTAAGGTGTTGACGAGTCTTTAGAGTCCCCCACATTCAGTTTCTCAAGTTTTCGGGCGAAACGCTGTAGAGGCCGTATGGAGATATGGCAGGGTTCGATCAGATACGTGCGGTATTGCACGGATCAGGATCGAACAGATAATACTAGCCGGCTTTGGTTTAAGCCGGATCCTAGTATAGTACAGTGTAGATTTTGTCTCATTGCATTTGTATTCGGTTGGAATAGAGATGCGGGTGTGTATACACAGTATCGGGGTTTTCCTGTAATTTATTACGGGACCAGTTTTCTAGAGTTGCCAGTTTGCTTTCCGTTTCGGCCATATTTCTTTGTATCCTTCATTGGCCGAAGATTGGTGGAGGAGGGCTTATTTGCATTTGTGGAAATAAGCAATTTGGAAGGGGGTCTTTGCATTTTTTATTGTATCATGATGTTGCACCATCCATTGACTTGACTTTTTGCTTCATGATAGTTTTCATGATTGCTTGACTTTGGACATCATGATGGTTGTGGTGGAGTGTTGGGTTTTGTTGTGATCATTGGATTCTCTTATCATCACTTGCTTCCATCATTGCATTCCACCCACCCTTTGACCTTGCTCTCTCTCTCCACTCACACATGAAGAGGGGCCGGCGACTTTTGTAGGATGAGGGGATTCATTTTTCATGTGTGGCATTTTGACTATCTAATGGTGCTAAGAAAAAGCTCTCTAGTTCATCTCAAAAATCGATTCCTCCACCATCTCAAAAGGCAACCTCCATGAACCCCAAAATGAGACATGGTTCTACACACATTCTACAGCAAACCTTGGGCACGTCGGCTCGCCAACTTCGTGCCCGAGTTGCCTCGGTATAGAGGCGGGAGCCCGTAAAAGAAGCCGGCGACGTGGTGCCCTTCCGGCGATAAGGTGGAGACCGGAGATTCCGCGGGAGATCGGGACGACGATGAGAAGACCGGAGGACACGGATCAGTCGGTATATCTCTCTTCCCCATTTTGTAGTTAGCTAGGACTAGTTAATGGTTCGATCCGGGTTCTAGTGCGCGGTGGTGCCGGTTCAAGAAAAATTAAAGTTAACCATCGCTTCCGCATTTGGCCTCGGGATGGAGGCCGGGGCGCCGCTGTGCACTTACATCTGCGGAGTAGAGAATGGAATGTCAAACTAGATTGAATCTTTAGGTTCTTTATCAAATCTTCAGTAATCGTTTGCGGTTCTGGAATCACTTCCAGTTCTACGATACTCCCACTACTGTTTTCTGAAAAAAAAATCCATTTTTAATTAAAACTGTGGCGAGTTAAGAACAATATAACTATTGATCTTCCAGATGGTAGAAAGTCAACTCTCGTCATAGCCCGGGTCAACCCACAAACAACCATTACAGAAACGTGCCTTGAGTTGTCCCGTGTCTGGTTTTAAGCATAAGCCGGACAACTCCGCGTATCTTAAAAATGTCAAGATATGAACTGTTCTATATCCAATATAGAAACAGAGGCACTGATTTAATTGAACCAGATTCAAATCATCCAGCTGTCTCCAGTGCATGTTAACTAAATGGAAAAGAGGCCGATCAGCGTTACTCAACTTAGGAGTACTTCCAATTATGAGTAACCTGAAGGAGAAGCTAGTTCTCTTAATCATTACTATCAACTGAATACCATCACAAGTATCTACATCTTTGATCACCTTGAAGAATCCCGATACTTGCAATACCTGCTTCTCTACTTTATTCATATACCTATAACTTCTCAAAACTCAGACCCTGTGTTTCTACGAAACACCTGTCTAAGAACTAGAGAAGTCACAAGTAAACAAAATATAGTACGAGGACCAACCCCTCTGTCCTAATGGACACTGGACAATATACAATACTCTGTATAAGTCCCCTAGGTCTAATGGCT
Organism: Agapanthus africanus; assembly: GCA_030015575.1. Lineage (NCBI taxonomy): Eukaryota > Viridiplantae > Streptophyta > Magnoliopsida > Asparagales > Amaryllidaceae > Agapanthus > Agapanthus africanus. Next base: position 365,241,455 of record CM057337.1, on the reverse strand, counting down.
CATTCACTGTGTGTCGTAGGTTGAAAACTATACTTATGGTTAAGAAGAATTACACCACTGTTCAATGCTCCTTACCTAACCATCCACTGATATACGTAAATGTCATAGACATAATTTTAAAAAGAAATATCTCACTCTATAAAAATAGACGTACAGATATATCAATTTGAATTTGGTGCATAACAACGGATATTCAAAACCAAATATTTGCCGACCGGCAAACAGCCCAGGTGACTTCCTCAAATATCACAAATTACAACGAATCCTTATATAATGAGGATGATCACCTAATTCCCAATAACTTACTCCCACTCATCATCTGTAAAACCATACAGATGAGAGAATCAAAACTGGTAAATACATACCCTGGAGCAAGTGTCTAATTGGGAAATCAGTTTTCTTTTAACAGTACACAGTGAAACTGAAACATTTAAATGTTTCGATGGGGTATCCTGGTATTCCTACTAATGCCTCTTCCATTATCCAGATTCACAACTGTAACCGTATAATTCTTTGCCACCTCTCCAAATCCCTTTTTATGTCTTTAGTCATTACCTTATGTACACCCCTTTAGGCCAAATGGTTTTCTTCCTTCCCTACCGTTCGGCACCAGCCTATGGTTTGGAAGAAGACTATCCAATAAGCATAATGGGTGTAATGTCCTAATCCTAGGAACACTCGCAATGCGAGAGAAGGTGAAGATAAAAGACAACCGAATGAACTTAATTCCTATTTCTCGTGAACCAGGATCCATCCCCGAACTGGAACAAGTTCCTTTCGAGTTCGTATATAACCATACGATGGATTATCCAATAAACTTGGGATCTTCGTAGTGATACGGAGTGTCCTGGAGAAATACATAGGTGATTTAGGATTGGCGATGAAATACTTGGTTTGGTCGTGAATAGCAGTCGCAATTTACTTTGCCCTCTTACTAATCCCTTTCATTGTCTTAACTTAATACCTTCTGTACACCGTTTAGGCTAACTGGTTTTCTTCATTCCCTACCGGTCGGCACCTGCCTATGGTTTGGAAGAAGACTATTCAATTTGCGTAATAGGTGTACTACCTCCTAAACCAAGGAGTACTCGCAATGAGAGAAGGTGAAAGGAAAAGACAACTGAATAGTCCTATTCGTTTTCTCCAGAACCGGAACCCATCCTCGAATTCCTTCGAGTTCGTATATAACCATACGATGGTTTTGTCCAATGGAAGTGGACGTTCGTAGTAATACGGGGTGTCCCGGAGAAAAGGGTAAAAGTAGGAGTGGCAATGAGGTCTGCAACTCTAACACTCCAAAAGCCAGTGTTTTAGAAGGTTCGGTCAACTTGGTCACTGAGTCACTGTCTAGGGTCGGGTCAATGGTCGCTGCCAAAGAGAGAGAGAAAAGAAACACTCAGCGTGTACTCTAACCTAGATCAGAATGGTTATCACTTTATCTAATCTGGAAACCTCCCACTGTAACGTCAAATTCTTCCCCAAACCTGAAAGAAGAATTAGCCAGGATCACCCGAGGAGTAAACCAACTCATCAGTGGGAATCGGGATCCAACTATCATCGCATGATGACGTGACGGAATCTGCTCACGCTATCATACTCCAGAAGGTATGCGCATATCTGGCAAGTTTCCGTTCTTTTGAAACTCCCGATGTGGATTTTTGCCCCATGCTCTTATGACTTTGACGAAGGCCAACAAATCATAAGTCACATGTCAAGTTCTACCCGTCATTGTCCAGGTTGATTTGAACCCACCCGTACAAGCCCATGACGAAGGCCAACAAGGCTATACGACTGTCCCAAACCAACGTATCTATCTATGCAGCAGAAAGGTAACAAGCAGCTACCATACACTATGCCTTGACGAAGGCCAACAAACATAGCATGAATACTACGTGCTACCCGTCTGAAACGACGGAGGGCTACGAATGGTTTCCGGTGAAAACCTTTAACGTAATGAACTTGATATCGTTGAAGGAACTGATAGCTTTAAAAAATATAGTGACGAAAGCCTTTGCTAAAGAGGTCACTCCCGGTGAAGGGATCTCGGCTCTTTCCCAGTAGAATGAGGTGCAGGATATTCCAACTGAATACCACTGTGCAAAGCAAAAGTAATCGGCTATAGTGAAGTTATTGCCCTGACGCAAACTTCTGTCCAAGGGGTCACTCCCGGTGAAGGGATCTCGGCCCTTGCCTCGTCGACTGAGGAGCAGGATATTCCAACTGAATACCACTGTGCAAAACAAAAGAGAACGCCCTTGCAATAACAGCTTTTTGAAAAGTGTTCCAACAACATCAGAATAGGTTTGTTTATCTTGCATTGATCCGAATCAACGCAGTCCCATCAATTGATCACACCATAAAGAACGAAAATAATGACGTACGTATATGCCATCCGCATTCGCCACTGGGTCCCGTCATCACCCGTTAGGTTAGCTAACTAACGACAGAGCGGGGACTGGACTAGCGCGGATGCAAAACATATACAACATCTACTAGCATATATATCAATATATAATATTTCGCTCAAGGCGTGATAAAATGCAACATCACAGAAATGTACAGCATCACAGAACATCAACGTGAATGTCACGTTCGCAAATCCGTCTAAAAGGGCTATAGCAGTTAGACAGGATTTACCGATCAAATGACATTCACGGTCGCAGATATAATGTAAATACTGTGAACTAACATATTTAAACTTTTCGATCGATCAAAAATTATCCAAGTGGGCCCCAAGTAATACTGTAGCACTTACAGAAAATCTGGGCCCAAGAAGAATATCCCAAAACCCCTATTTTTAACTCAGAAGCAATCTGCAAAATTTTGGTCAAGTGATCAATCAAAAGCGCGGCGGAACCGCGGGCCAAGCATCGGTTTGGCCGCGGTTCCGCGGCGATATGGTGAGATCACGTGATCAATTTTTCACAGATTGCTTATAATTCCTTGCACAGTATTCTTCAACAACCTGAAAAATTTTTAGAGCTGAAAAAATTTCGACAGAGAACACATGTACAAAAAATACGGTTTTTGGGATTTTGATTGATCGAGGCTTTAAACATACTAGAGCAAGCTAGGTAGGTTAATGGCGTGGCTTTGATACCAATGTAAGTCCGCGGCGGCGCCCCGGCCGTCGATCCGACGCCGGAAACGCGGAAACAAAAACTTTGCAAACTAGCAAACCGGCACCACCGCGCACTTTAATCCCGGATCGGGCTATTAACCTAGCTACAAGCAAACTAGAAAAGAGTAGAGAAGCTATACCAAGCGATCCGTGTCCTTCGGTCTTCGTCTCCACTCCGATCTCCCGCGGAATCTCCGTCCGTACCGTCCTCATCGGAAAGGGCACCACGTAGCCAAATACTTTTACGGGCTCCCACCTCTTGACCGAGGCAACTCGGGAGCGAAAGAACAAAGGAAAACCGGTCGGAACGGAATGCAAACTGGCAACTTCAGAAAACTGATCCCGTAATAAATTACAGGAAAACCCCACTACTGCATATACATGCCTGCATTTGTATTCCCACTGAACACAAATGCAAAGAGACAAGATCTACACTGTCTAATACTAGGATCCGGCTTAAACCAAAGCCGGCTAGTAAAATCCGTCCGATCACGATCCGTGCAATACCGCACGTATCTGATCGAACCCTGCCATATCTCCATACGGCCTCCACAGCGTTTCGCCCGAAACCTGAGTAACTGAGTGAGTGGTGGACTCTAAAGACTCGTCAATACTATGGCTGTGGATTTAACCACTAGCACGTCAGAGGTATCAGCCATACGTGACGGGCCACCAGCTATTGACCAAAAGGGACGTCGATGAGCGAACTCATCCTGACACCCTACTGAGCCTGTCAGTGACAATATCCGTACAGTACGGTCCGTTCATCTATGAGCATCGCATGGCGGGCCTAGAGGGTTGGTAAAAGTCAGACCCCCAATAGCGATACAAGTCGTGTCGGAGTGTAGCCCAGAACACCCTGAGATACTACTGGAATACCTACCAGCAAATCTCCTGCCTTGGCCAAGGACTTTCCATGTTCTGGCTCTCCTAGACACAGAGCGGCCTCACCCCCAATACCGGGAGAGACGAACCCCTGCAGATACGCTCACTGCCTCCATGTGGCTCGGGACTATACCCAACTAAAACCTGTTTGCACGTCTCCTTTGAGCGTGGTAGGGTAGTAATCTAAGTACAGTGGGAACTCACACGAGACAAATGACGATCTCAGGTCGATGAACTAACCTGTACACATGTCACCAGGGAACTGCTATCTGACGTCTGGTATAATACCAACTAGCAGGCTCCCGGCGAGTCCTGTCCGTTGTACTCATAACCCAATGAGCACCTGTATACATCTTAGGTGAACCAACTGACACCAGTGGCTTGTGAGACCGGACACTGCCTCTCATCGGGGTCTCGACTGTATACACTAGTCTACTCTGGAGAATCGATGCCCTATCTCGAAACTCCCACGACTAGGGACCTTTTAAGGATGTGCTTATAGACCCCAGCTCTCACATATATGATCGCCCTCATACTGCTGGTAGTCAAGAAAGAATCCTAGGTGCTCTATCAACGTGTAATAGCGACTCGTAAGGTCACCTAAATCAGTACACGATGATAAAGATTAACCAGATAGCATACTATCATCTCGAGTAAGTCTGTCCTACTGGGACAGGTCCTCCCTCAATCATTGCAATCACGTGCCTGTGATCCAATAATTGACTCTGAGGGCACTATCTCCAACAAAATCTGCACTCTTGACTCGAGGATGTCATAGGATATATTGTATCGTACGTCATACTATTGAGGCGAGATCACCGACTACTAGGTGTATATATAGATCGACTCAGACTTAGGTGGATTCCTTTACCCTTTTGACAGGGCTCGAGTCATACACATTTTCAAAAGTAGAGAATCGTGAGTATTTTAAATACCAAAACTATATGACTCTTATATTGGATAGGTATATTCTTCAGTATTGCTATTACTACATCACTTTCCGTATATTCATAATGTTTCATCGCATTGCATGCTTATAAATGGGTTGTCTGTAATTATTATGAAACCCTATTTTCAGGACACCGGCACCATTACCGATGATGCGTATCTTCCACATACACCTGCTTGCCGGCTCACACACATCATCATCGGTAATTGCCATGTCACGTACACTTTAAAGAATATTATTTCATTGACATAGCTTGCTAGCTGGTAGTTGCTACATAGTACTAGTACACTTGCTCTCATATGCTAGTTAAGATATTGTATTTATTACTGTGGTACTTCATGCATGTATACGTTCACTCTGTTATGCAATATCGTGGGACTTTATGCTAGTATTCACTGTTATTTGATATGTGATTTTGAGATTTCGGATCCTTCTTGAGATTTCTGGATTTGGAAACCGCATGTGAAAGTTTTAATACTGATGATTTATTTTAAAGAGAAAGATGTGGTTTTCCTTGATATGATAAATATTGTCCACCATGATGTTTTCTCGGTTCTGAGATGGTTTTCGAGACCCGATTCGAGGAGTTGGATGAACCGTCTGTGGGTACATGGTGGACCCGGTATGGTACCCCAGGGCATAAAGCTCGAGTTGTAGACGATGAGCCTAGCAGGGGCAGACTACCTACCGGTGATGTCTGGCGCGGCGGATATCCGGAGGATACCGGCCATGGTCGTGTGATTTGATGATATGGGCCGATTCGGACTGACGGAGCCTGAGATATTGAGATATTGAGACACTGAGATACTGAGATTTATGTTTTGTGTCGATGCTTGACACTGATTTCTCTGTTGATTTCATTGATGATACTCGATTTATATATATACAGAAATCTGATTAAAGAAAGAAAACAGTTGTCTCATTCATGATGTATTCTGTTTCCATTTGTAATGCATTCATACATCATATATCTGATATGTTGCTATCTGGGGCACTGACACGAGCACATAGTATTGCACTTATGTGTAGATGGATCAGGATATTTATTTGGGGATATTACTTGATATGACCTAGGATAGCGTCATACATTCGATTTCTGCTCTGTGATGTTTTCTACTCACGAGTTAGAAACTCACCCCCGTTGTGCCACAGTTTCTTGCAAGTTTTGCCGTACATGTTTCTTGACGGCTTTCCTGGCACACTGCTTTCTTTTCGGGTGATGGCTTTGGTAGGTGGGTTCACTTGCATCATGACCACCATTGTACTTTATTTACATTCAGTTGTATCTAAGAAACTCTATCAACCAAACTTGTATATTTATTTCAGACTTAGATACCAGTTGTATATTATTTCGACCTTCGAGTCGCGCGTGTATTATTATGGTTTTCATGTTGATTTTGAGTTTCCTTTTGAGTTTTGATCCTCGCCCTTGGCGTTGTATATTATATTGCTTGCGTGGTTATGACCGTCAATTGACGAAGAGCTAGCTCCCGCCTGGGGATGCCTTTATTCATATTTTGCATGTTGTACCCCTTTTGGGGCCAGTATTTACAAAGGAAACTCTGCCGAAATTTTTAGAAAAGACTTGAGGTTTTTAAACATGCAATATTTCGGCTTATGTTGTTAAACTACTTCCTTTAAATTGGTTTTTCCTTCACTACTGCCTTATTGGTTTTGATTTCTGGGTTTTGGCTTACTTAGATTACGTATGCCTTGAGAGGTTTCGTGATTTAAGTGCCAGTCACGCTCCGTACCCTTCGGGTCGTGACAATACTCCTGTGAATACAATAAGTAACACTACTTACAATCCGTTCTCTTCATCTGATTTGTCACATATCAAGTCTAGGGGTGGTTAACGTCAGACCCCAGTAACTTGATAAGTCATGCCGATGTGAGGCTCATAACGGGTTGAGAAACTACTGATAACACTTACCAGTAAATCTCCGTATCAGCCTTTTCCAGGGACTTCCTGTTATGGCCAATCGAGCACAGCGCAACATCAACCACCAATACCGGGAGAGACGAATACCCTCCTATCGCTCATTGCCTCCATGTGACTCGGGACTGTACCCAAAAACCACCGTTTTTCATGCTCTCTTAAACGTGGTAAGGTGGAAATCAAAGCACAATAGGAATCACACAAGACTTTATGAAAATCTCGGGTCTACAGACTAACCTGTACCGGTGTCACCAGAGAACTGCTATCTGTTGTCAGGTATAATAACATCTAGGAGTTCTCGGCGAGTCCTGTTCAGTGTACCCAGTCTCCACTTAGCACCCGTATACCATCTTTGATGTCAAACACCAATGGATATGGGATCATACATCGCCCATCAAATGGGTCAAGAAGCGTATACGCTAGTCTACTCTGGAATATCGATTCCCCGTCTCGATACACCCTCGACTAGGAACAATTAAAGGATGAACTTATTGACTACCCTAGCCCCACTAGTATGATCTCTATCATAGTCCTGGTAGTCAAGTACACATCCTAAAGGCTTTATCAACATGTGAGAGCAAGACAGTATCATAGTACAAGTCTACATGTTAAGATAAAGAGCAACCGGATAGCATACTATCATGTCGAGCATGAAAGTCCTATCTATATATGTCCAAGCATCCACTATAATATACAATCATGTACAATAATGGCCTCTAGGGCATACATACAAGTAACAGCTCTAACCGACAATCCAAACTTGTTAGGTTTGGCTGGTCAGTGATGTAGAAATACTTCACTATATTTTTCACTCTTGAACCATGCTAAAAAAATGGAGAGCAAGAAGAAGAAGGTGAAGGAGATGTGGAAGCAACCATGGAGAATCCATGGAGCAGGAGAAAGTGAGGAAGTATCAAGCATGAAGCAACAATATGAAAAGAATATCATCTAGTCATCAATGAAAAAGAATGGCTCCTTTTAAAAGCAACTATACTGAATAGTGCACCAAAATAAATGCACACCAACCAAGCCATACCTTATTTCATACTTCATGCAACCATGCCTCCACCTCATTTCCCATTTAATTTTCTAAATAGAAAATTAAATATGAGGTGTCCTTCTTCTAGAAGTATTTCCGTATAAATACGGAATACTTCACCCGATACATGTATCGCTACACATACACGTATCCGTATAAAAATACGGATAGCACTAAAGAGATAAAATGAATAGTGAACAATAATACTAAAATATATGTATCAAAATACATATATAAATCATTAAATCAAAACCTGATTTAATAATCCGGTTTTATCCTAAACCGGCTAGTATTATCAACCGTCCGATTAAAGTCCGTGTATCGCGTACACGTATTTAATTGGACCCTTGCACGTACCATCATACGTCTCATACAACTGTTGCCTGAACTGGGAAAACCCTCCATAAGGGACTCTAAAGACTAGACAATACGGTGAAAGTGGGTTTAACCACAAGCACGTCAGTGGCACTAGCTGTACGTAATGGCTACCAAGGTAATTGTCGAAAGGGGGGTTGACAATCAAGTGCGTCCATACCCTACTGAGCCTAAATCTGACAATCTCCTTACTGTCCGATCTCTTTGTCAAAGAGTATCGCATATCAGGTCTAGGGTGTGGATAACGTCAGACCCCTACTAATCCGATAAGTCGTGTCTGAGTCATGCTCATCACCAACTGAGATACTGCTGATCAACTATCAGTAAATCTCACCTACCGTAGCCATGGATTTCTAGTGATAGCAAACTAAATACAGCGCAACATTAACTCCTAATAACAGGAGATACAAATCCCTGAAAGTTGACCACTGCCTCCATGTGGCTCGAGACTGTACCCAACTAAAACCTATTTGCATGACTCCTTTAAGTCGTGGTAGGGTAGTAATCAAAGTACAATGGGAACTCACACGAGACAATTGACGACTTCAGGTCAAAGTACTAACCTGTACTTATGCCACCTGAGAACTTCCATCTGACGATAGGTATAATACCATCTAGAAGTTCTCGGCAAGTCCATCCAGTGTACTCACCTCCAGTGAGCACCTGTATACTATCTTAGTTATCATAACACCAGTGGCTTGTGAGACCGGCCACCGCTCCTCGTCAGGGTCTAGATACGTATACACTAGCCTACTCCATAGTATCGATGCCCAGTCTCAATACTCCCATGACTAAGGACATTTAAGGATGTGCTTCTGGACAACCCGGCTCCCACATATATGATCGTCGTCACAATGCTGGTCGTCAAGAAACAATCCTATGGGCTTCATCAACGATGAAGATAAACCAGATAGCATATTATCATCTTGAGTAAGATCGTTATACATGTATAGGTCCTCACTCAATTATCATAATCGCCTACCCGTAATAATAATAATTTCCTTGAGAGCACTATATCCAATAGAAGATTGATGTAGATGGACAGGTGGAAACCTATAATGTTAGACTTGTTGCAAAAGGTTTTCATCAAAAACCAGGTGTGGACTATGACAAAACCTTTTCTCTAGTGGCTATGCTGAAATCCATTCGAATCCTACTTGTCATTGCTGCCTACCATGACTATGATATCTGGCAGATGGACGTTAAAACGACTTTTCTAAATGGAAATTTAGAAGAGTGCGTTTATATGGATCAGCCGGAGGGATTCATAGTCAGTGGGAGCAACGGGAAGGTGTGCAAGTTGCTTTAATCCATTTATGGATTAAAGCAGACATCATGAAGCTGGAACATCTGTTTTAATGAGACAGTCAAGGAATGTGACTTCATCAAAAACGAAGATGAGACATGTATCTACAAGAAGATTGTAAAGAGAACTGTCGTATTTCTCATCTTGTACATCGATGATATTCTCTTCATAGGAAATGACATTCATAAGCTGCAATCGGTCAAGTTGTTCTTGTCACAAAGGTTCTCCATGAAAGACCTGGGTGATGCCTCGTACATTCTGGGGATTAAGATCTACAGAGATAGATCCAAGAGATTGTTAGGACTTTCACAGTCTAGGTACATAGAGACCATACTAAAAAGATTTAGTATGGAAGATTCCAAGCGCGGTAATATACCCGCCTTACACGGAATCACCCTATCCAAAGGGATGTCTTCCAAGACTAATGAGGAGAGGGTTCGCATGAGCACTATACCCTACACTTCGGCGGTGGGATCTATAATGTATACAATGATGTGTACTAGACCAAATGTAGCTTACGCGCTTAGCGTGGTGAGCCAGTATTAGTCGAATCAAGGTCAGAATCATTGGACAGCTGTGAAGAACATTCTCAAGTATCTGAGAAGGACTAAGGAGATGTTCTTAGTTTACGGTAATGGGGACCTCCAGGTGGAGTCCTTTATCGACTCTAGCTCCACAGTGACAAAGATGACAGCAAGTCTGTCTCGGGTTTTGTGTCTATCCTCAACGGAGGGCGGTCTATTGGAAGAGCTCCAAACAGGACACTATCGTAGACTCGACGATGGAGGCTGAATACATTGCTGCAAACAATGCCGCAAAAGAAGCAGTTTGGATGAAGAAGTTCATTACTGAACTTGAGGTGGTTTCGTCCATTGTTGATCCGATACCTTTGTATTGTGATAACAATAGGGCTATGACTTTAGCAAAGGAACCACAGTCCCATCAGAAATCTAGACACATCTTGAGGCGGTATCACCTGATCAGGGAGATCGTAGATCGCCGGGAGTTCGAGGTATGGAGAGTAGATACAAAAGATAACAAGACGGATCCATTTACCAAGGCCATCCCTCAAGCGTAGTTCGAGCGACATTTTAAGATTTTGGGTATGCGATACGCTAACAACTGACCCTGGAGCAGATATTGGGTATTCGGTACGCTAATTATAGGCTTTAGTACAAGTTGGAGATTGTTGGATATGTATGCTTAAGAGTCCTGTATTGTATAGGATGCTAGGGATACGCATGTATAGGACAATCTTTCTCGGTTGTATAGTATACTATTTGAGTTATCATTATCTGAACAAGTGTATTTGTTTTTCTTACTATATTGTATTGCTTATACATGTTAATAAAGACTTGTTACAGTAGTATACTATTTTGGTTTGTCTTTATCGTAACATGTGCATATGTTATACTCGATATCATATATGTCGGATACATGTTGATAAAGCCCATAGGATTTTATTTGACTGCCAGTGTTATGATGGTGATCATACTTATGGAAGCTGTCCATAACCATATCCTTAAAGGTCCCAAGTTATAGGAGTATCGAGACCGGGCATCGATATTCCAGAGTAGACTAGTGTATACGTTTCTAGACCCCGATGAGGAGCAGTGGTTGGTCCCACGGCCATTGGTGTGATCACCTAAGATTATATACAGGTGCTCACTGGGGGTGAGTACACTGGACGGACTCGCCGAGAACTTCTAGATAGTATAATACCTATCGTCAGATAGCGGTTCTCAGCTGACATAAGTACAGGTTAGTCTTTAGACCTGAGATCATCATTTGTCTCGTGTGAGTTCCCACTGTGCTTTGATCACTACCCTACCACGACTCTACTAAGTCGTGTAAACAGGTTTTGGTTGGGTACAATCTCGAGCCAAATGAAGGAAGTGAACGATAGCTAGGAACTCGTCTCTCCCGGTATTAGGGGTCGATATCGCACTGTGTCCGGTTGGCCAGAACCATAAGACATTGGCCAAAGCTGTTGAGATTTACTGATTGTTAGATCAGTAGTTTCTTGGATTGGTCCTGAGCCAAATCGACACTACTTATCAGGTTATTAGTGGTCTGACGTTTACCACCCACTAGACCCGGTATGCGATACTCTTAGACGAAGAGAACAGACTGTATGGAGATTGTGACGGATATGCTCAGTAGGGGTCCAGATGAGCTAGCTCGTCGGCCTTCCTTTTTGACATGTACTTGGGTAGTCGTTACGTACAGCTAGTGTCGCTGGCGTGTTTGTGGTTAAACCCATTGCCAGCGTACTTGTCACGACCCGAAATGGCACATGACTGACACTTGAATCATGTGAAGTCTATAGGACCCCACCTAATTCAAGTGAGCCAAAAGCCCAGTAATTTAAACCGTTTTTAAAGAAGAAGTAAGCGAGTGGTTTTAACACAATAAATAGCATTAAACATTTAAAAGAAACATCATATTTTACCAAAAATTTCGGTAGAGTCTCCTTTGTAAATACTGGCCCCAAACGGGTACAACACATGAAATACATAATAATGAATAAAGGCATCCCCAAGCGGGAGCTAGCTCTGCGCCAAATGGCGGAAACAACCACGCAATACAATATAATATACAACGCCGAAGGGCGAGGATAAAAACTCAGAAGAAAACCAACAACTTAAAGAAAACCAGAGAAGAATCATAATAATACAAGTGCGCGACTCTAAGATCGAAAGAATAAACATTGGTCTTCTAAGTCTATCAAATATACAAGTCTGGTTGATGGAGTTTACTAGATACAGCTGAATATAAATACAAGTGCTACGGTGGTCACGATACAAGCGAACCCACCTGCCAAAGCAATCACCCGGAAGGAAGCAGTGTTCTAGCAAGCCGCAACAAAACCTGTACGGCAAAGCCTGCAAGAAACTGTGGCACAACGGGGGTGAGTTGCCAACTCGTGATTAGAAGAAATCACCGAGCAGAAATCGTATGTATGACTCTATCCTAGGTCATACCATAATAATATTCTCAAAATAATATAACCTGAAACATCTAAATAATGGAAAGGGTAAACATTTATACATAAGTGTAATACCAGGTGCTCGTGCCAGTGCCGCAGGTAGCAACATGTCACATATATGATGTATGAATGCATGAAAACAGAATACATTTTGAATGAGAAAACTGTTTTCATATCTCAGTGAGATTTCTGTATAAAAAATCAAAGTATCATCAATGAAATCATAGAGAATCCGTGTCATGCATCGACACAAAATATATATCCCAAAATCTCAATATCTCGGGCTCCGCATGAACAGGATCGGCCCATAGGCTACGCATGATCAGGATCGGCCCATATCATCAAATCTCAATATCTCAATATCTCGGGCTCCGTATGAACATGATCGGCCCGTAACTATCTCAAAATCGAGAAAACATCATATCAAAGAAAAACACATCCTTCTCTTTAAAACAAAATCATAAGTATATAAACATTCACATGCGGTTTCCCAAAACCAGAAATCTCATAAAAGATCCAAAATCTCAATATCACGAGTCAGTGAACAGTGAATATCGGCATAAAGCTCCATGATATCGCATGATAAATGAATACATATACATGCATAGTATTTAAGCAAAGAACGCAATATTTAAACTAGCATAGTAATTAGATATCAGAACTATCTACAAGTGGTTAAATCCATGAAGTAATATTTTCTAGAGTGTACGTGACTTGGATATTACCGATGATGATGTATGTTGGCCGGCAGGTAAGTGTATGTGGAGCATACGCATCATCGGTAATGGTGCTGGTGTCCTGACAGCAGGGTTCATAATAACTAATAAAAACACATTTAAACATACAATACGATGTGAACAGCAAGAATATATGGAAAATGAATAGTAAATGCAACAATAAAGAAATATACATTCCTATATACGAGTCATACCGTCTTTGGTGTCTGAAATCAAACGAATCGTGGTTTTAGTAAAATTAGGGCTACAGGGTCTTTGAGGAAAGATGCATCCTTTGAAAAATCCGTAGTATCCCTATGTCTGTCTTTAAAATTCTCACGATTCGTTAGTTTTGAAAATAAGTATGACACGAGCTCAATCTAACATCTACCAAGTAAACTACAGTATGAAGCTAAGAGACTAGTCAAATGCTAAGGAAATCCACCTAAGTCCGAGTCGATATAACTAGTAGTCGGTGATCCTGCCTCAATAGCGTCACGTACGATATAATATATTATACGACATCCTCGAGTCGAGAGTGCGGGTCAATCATCATCATTATACATCGTACGGTAAAAATCCATCGCACGGCATCCCAAATCGGGATACGGGTCAAATATCACATAGAAATCACTATTTATCTGGTATCATTATCAACATATCCTGAATTAGGGGTACTGATCTACAGTCTAGTACATTCCAATACCACCAACATATATCCACGTGTGAATAAAACACATTGCCCATCGATCCGCTATACTATCATGTAGTATATCATAACATGACCCAATTCTCATCATCGATCTCACGGCATCATGCCCAATCCCATCGACTCATCTCTAAGTATCATATACTATCCTCATCATACGTGTATACGTATATGTATGTATATATATATATATGTATGTATGTATTAACGCATCCATACACACACACACACACACATACATACATATAAACAACACACCCAATACCGTGTCCCGTGTGCGTGTGCGTGTGTGTGTGTCCACTTTTACACTAGGGTTTCACAACTAAGAACTAACTAAAAACACTATCGTCCAATTACACTAAACTAACCCATGATCTCTTAGAGCCGCTCCTGCTAATTATACACGTATCAGAATACACATAATTATATAATTATAACGTATTCACATACTACACTACGAAACTTCGGGGGTGCTATACGCCAACCACCCGACTTCCCCCGAAGATATACATCTACTCACCTAGACGCCTCGGCAAATCTGATCCGATTTCAGCTCTGTCATCTCCACGCTACATCCGACGCCTCTGCAACCGATTCTAGAAATGTACACAAGAAAAATAAGAGAATAAATATAAATAGTCGCGGTCACAAACAATACAAGTCAACCACGGGCATTAACTCGACGCGCATACACTTGGTGCACGAAACGCGCTGCGACAACGCCACAAACTACAACGAGGGTCACTATACATGAAAATCCCCAAACTTAAAGCCCAAACGTACCAATCGTGGTTTCACAACTCACTAAATATTATATGAAATAAGCTGTAACTCATCAAAACCCCAAAATAAATCAAATCGATTTATTTCCAAAAACCCAGTAAGCCTTAATTACCCATTTTAGCACAAATCTAAATGTTTTACCAATTTTTGTGGCCACAAGATACACTTAATATCATAACTAGGCCACACAACCATTAACTAGATTTGAATCTCACTAAATTTTATAAACCGTAAAATCCTAGTTTGCTAAAAAACTTAATTAGAACAATTTTAAAATACCATTAAAAAACTAGCAGCTATCTTTTCTTTTACATGTCTTAAGACCTTAAATACATCACACAACCATAATCCAAATACTCAAAACCCTAATTTTAAATTAACCATTCACTTGAATTTCGTAAACTTGAGAATTAAACCATATTACTAACTAAGTATGTTTGATTTAAAATATTTAAACAACAATTTAACTATAGGGCAAAGATTTATACCTCACAAAATGAGATCTATCATGCAAATATTAGCCTCCAAAAATAACTTCCATGCTCCTAGATCCATGCTTGAATGGCCAAGGAATAATGGGTGAGGATTGGATTTGGAGTTTGTGGGATTTTTGTGTGGATTTTGATGGAATTTTGGGAGATTTTTGAAGTGAGAAGAGATGGACAAAAGGGGTGCAGCAGCAGAATTGGGCTCGGCCAGAATAAGAGAGGGGGAGTGGTGAGTGAGGTGGTGTTTGTAAAGTAAAGGAAATACCATATACTTCATTATTCAACTCCATACTTCATTTCTTTATTGTTTTCTTTTTTATATGATGAGATGAAGTGATTGAATGGAGAGAGAGAGAGAGGCTGCAGAATTCCTAGAAATGAGGGGGGCGGAGAGAGAGAAAGGGGTGTGTGTGTGCGTAAGGGAGGTGACCATACCTCAATTAATTGCTTGCATGCTTCATTTTCTTTTCTTTATTTTTCTTTTTTTTCATCTAATTAAACCTAGACTTTTCTAGAACTTTGGAGACAAATGGAGAAAGAGAGACTATGTTACAAACATGTTTTTTTAAGTTGTCATGGTTCACCATTGTGTGCTTAACCCATTCTAATTTATAATTATCATTAATTAAAAGTATTAGCGAAAACTTAAAATAATATTTAAAATAATTAAATAAGGAAATTTATTTGTAAACTAGAAATTTTATAAGTGACCCATTAAATACCAAATAGTAGCAATTAGATAGCTAGAATATGTATATTTAAGTCTATGATGAAAATTAATTATATCCTGCTTTTTACGGAAAACACCAGTTATTTTACTTATTATCAGAAATTTCACCTAAACGATTTTCAAAACGTTACAATCTTCCCCCTTAAAGAAATTCGGTCCCCGAATTTAAATTAAAACTCCTCCAAATACAAAAACATTTCAGCAAGACAATCAAGTCGTCACGGCTCCGAAATCATCAATACTTAAAACACATCTCAGCGCATTGTATGCGCATGAAAACGAGTATATTACTCAAAATCAAAACTATAACATGTACATAGTACGCATCGTTGTAAACTTGTCAAAATGTCTGAAAGAAATGCATGCCAAACCTCTTTTTAAGTCGCCGTGCGATGCGCATATCACGGCATAAGTAGCGGATGTTTATTGTAAGAAAATAATTATATATATATATATATATCCTTTGTTTAACATAAACGTCCCGCCGTTTTGAAAATAATTTAGAATGGTTTCCTTTGTAACATGTTTCGTGTCAACTCGGACACATAGGAAAACACTGAGACTGTAGCTCCTTTTTGGAAATCCCTTCGATAACTAGCGATGCATGCAAAAACAGATTCAGGTACTGTCCTCGGACTAGTCCTGCTCAGTTACTATACCAAATAGAAAATATCATAAAAACGTACTGCTCAAAGAAAATCATACTCAGTAGCATATGTAATAATGCTACGTGCGTCTGGTGCGCAAAAAAATTGAAATCAATGAATGTGTCATACATGTGCACAGAAACCAAAATCTAAGTGCAACGGGTGTGCACGAAAACACCTGTCAAAGGCAACGGGTGTGCCTGACAACAATATTAGGTGCATCTGATATGCACAAAAAATTCCGATTTAGTGCATCGGGTGTGCTGTAACATTTTAGAAATCGTTATGCGAATTTTTCCGTTTTAGGGTAATTTTGTCGGTATTTTCCGTTTTAACCCGACTGCGATCAAACGTCCATATAAACTTGCCAGCACCTAGTTTAGCTAAAATAAAGCTAGTGCGCAAGCTTTGGGGGTATATGGCAAGTTTTGGTTCAGATAGAATTTTTCCCAATTTAAATATTATTTTAATGTGATATTTACATATTGGGTTTGGGAAAATTCTCCAAAATTTATATCTTTTCAAATAAATCAAGTTTAAGTAAAACAAAACCTCTACATAATATCTAGATTTTTTTTTGTGTTTTAGAATTAAAGTTTAAAGAAATAAAAATTAATCGGAGAGGTGGCATGTGCATGTATATGCATTTATGTGCGTTTATTGCAAGGAATTAGCTAGAAAACTCTATCCAATTTCCCCACCTCCTCTATTGGCCGAGTTCTTCTTCCTTTCTTCTGCCCTTGATCTTTCTTTTATCATTTGCAACAATTTCAAGCTCTATAAATCTTCAAAATTCCCAAATTAATCTCACAAAACACATCAAGACTTGTTTTTGCCTTCATGATCACTTGGATCTAGGAAAGCTTGGATCTTGGGAGCAAGTGTTGATAGGTATAATCCCTACACTGTTAAATAGGAGTTTTTATGACGTATAGCTCATTGGTTGTGGTATAGAACACTTAAAAGTATCGATTAGTGCAATATCGTGTTTTTAGTGTCTTTTTAGAACCTCTGTGATCTGCTGTGACCTGGGATTTTTACTGAGTGACCAAAAAAGATTGTATTGATGTACTAGTGAACCTAAGATCCCACCTGAGACACGAAACCCACCCCACCGGCTTTGGCCGGCGACCTTTTGGCATATTCCGGCGACACCGGTTTTGGAGGGGTGATGGGTGTTGGTTTTTTTGTGGGTAGCTATCTGCTGTGGTTTAAGGGTATTTGGTACTGTTTACTTTTCTAGTGTCTACAGTATACAAAATCTGCGATTGTTTTCCTATAATCTAGTATTTTTAGTCCGCGCGTTACGTTATCCGACACGAATCGTGATCTTGTGCAGCTGCTGTACTTGGGTAGGTTTCGTAGTGTCGTCACGCACGTTAGCCACTAGACGGACACTTGTGAGTTAGTTTAGTGTTGGTGCGTCGTTTGAAATGTAGTTTTACGTTATATTGGTCGATTTCTGAGTTTTTGCTCTGTTTATGTGTTTGTGAAATTATACCGTCGCAAGCGGGGACTTCGGACGCTGCGAACAAAGGGAAGCAGGTGGTCGGATTTTCATAGCTCGAGACCATCGGTGAGTAGATTTAACATCTACGGGGAAATCGCCCATATGGCGTTATGCGTCGGGGCTGATATGAGATGTTAGCTGCATGTTATTGCATATTAGTTAATTTCATATGAATGTCATTGCATAGTATTATACTTTGTACCTTGACTTGTACCTTTAGATATAACACCTTATTGACGGTTCATGTTGCACGAGCACTAAATTGTATGATACACCCACACCGTCAGTAATTGCCATGACACGCACAAACCACATACATACGTGATATGCTAGTGGATAGGGATAGTTGAGGTAGTAACTCTTATTCCATTGTGCATATGAGAAAACTATGGATACCTACATACGTGATATTGCATTGGGCAGGGATAGTTGAGGTAGTGACCTTATTCCATTCCACGTATATCTTGCTATAGCTACTTGTACACCATGCATACATATTGACATGTACACCCACATACTCGATTACAGCTACATGTACATCATGCACACATACTGACATGTACACCCACATATTTTGCAATAGTTGTATATACCTTAAGTGGTATTGTTTTGACATGTGATATTGAGACGTTGACTATTGTGCTTATGAAATACATCATACATATTTGCTTACATGTAGATACTTAAACCTTGCTACAATTACATGTACACCTCATATGATGCTGCACTTGTTTTCAGAGAATTTTGGGAACCGCATGATATATTTTAAAGCTGGATTCATTTTAAAGAGCGGTTTTCCCTTTATATGCTCATGTTGATGTTTTATGTTGCGTATATCAGTTTTATATGAATTTTACGCATTGAGATATGGATTTCATGTGATTTATGGATTTGAGAACCATGGGGGTATTTTCAAGAAACTATGTATTGTTTGAAAACCCGGTTTCTCTTGATATGATATTTTGATGCGTCCACCATGAGATTTCTCGGTTCTGAGATTTGTGAGACCTACCCGATGCGAGGAGTGAGTGGGCCGTGTGCGGGTACATGGTGGGGCCCGGTACGGTTCCCCTCGGCAAGATGTTCGTGTTACAGACGATGGGCCTGGAAGGTGGGCAAGTACCTACCGGTGATTGTATTTGGACTCGGCGGTTATCATGGGGATACCGACTATTAGTTGTATGTATGCCCTAGAGGCCAGTATTGTTCAGATGATCTATATTATATTGGATGCTTGGACATATATAGAGATGACTTTCTTGCTCGATATGATAGTATGCTATGTGGTTGCTCTTTATCTTAACATGTATACTTGTCTCTTTATACTGTCTTAGAGTTACATGTTGGTAAAGCCCTTAGGATGTGTACTTGACTACCTGGACTATGATGCGGATCATACTAGTGGGGACATGGTAGTCCATAAGTACATCCTTCAAGGTCCCTAGTCGTGGGTGTATCGAGACGGGGCATCGATATACCAGTGTAGACTAGCGTATACACTTCTCGACCCATGAGATTGGCGATGGATGATCCCATATCCATTGGTGTTTGACATCAGAGATCGTTTATGGGTGCTCAGTGGAGACTGGGTACACTGGATGAGCTCGTCGAGAACTCCCAGATGGTATTATACCTCACGTCAGATGGCAGTTCTGAGGTGACACTTGTGCAGGTTAGTCTGTAGACCCGAGATCGTCATAGAGTCTTGTGTGATTTCCACTGTGCTTTGATTTCCACCTTACCACATCCATGAGGGCATGCAAAACGGTGGTTTTTGCGCACAGTCGTCACATGGAGGCAATGAGCGATAGGAGGGGTTTCGTCTCTCCCGGTATTGGGGGTTGATGTTGCACTGTGCTCGATTGGCCGTAACAGGGAAGTCCCTGGCCAGGGCTGATTGGAGATTTACTGGTAAGTGTTACCAGTAGTTTCTCGACCCGTTATGAGCCTCATATCGGCAAGACTTATCGGTTATTGGGGTCTGACGTTTACCACCCCCAGACATGATATGCGACATATCAGACGAGGAGACCGGAATGCACGGTAGTGTTGCCGGTTGGCTCGATGGGAGTTGTAGCAGGTTCGCTTGTTCTCTTCTGATCGTTCAATACCCGGGTGGCCGTTACGTTTAGCTGACCGCTTGCGGCTTGGGGGTGCTTGATATGATCATCACTCACTGCCGGCGTATTGACGGGTTTTAGAGTCCCACAAAGGAGGTACCTAGTCCAAGCGAAACGTTGTGGTGCGCGTATGCGATATGCGCATGGACCCGGTTAAAATGCGCGTATAGGATACCGTATATTGATTGGGCGGCTTGCTTTTGGTGGGGTCGTATGTGATATGACCGGATTGATAAATCAAGTGTTGATTTATCATTTAACCATTAGCTTCTCACTTGAAATCCTTTCTTGAGTTTGATGGATGTATGCATGCATGTATGCCTTCTTTATAGATTCATGCACATATGGATGTACATACACACATACATACATACATACATCCTTCATGGTTGTACATACATGAAAATGGTGGCAATATAAGACTCACACCATGGTTTTATATATGGATTTTATTGCATTTGATTTAAAACAAAAAGGAAAAAGGAAAATGGTTATCATTGATTTGTTTCTACACTCTTCTTTTGACCTAACCTTTCTCACCCACCTTTTAACCTTGGGTAAACTTTCCTTTTGTGTTTTAACTCAAGTTCAATAAGATATTCATTGTTTAACCATGGTTTGAGAGGAGAACAAAAAAATATATATACATATATTTTCGTTTTTCTTAACAAGGTTTATTCTTTTCACTCTTATGAAAGAATAGCCATCATCTTCTTCTTCCTCTCTCATTTGCTCTCTAGATTTTTGTAGTGAGCAATATACTCAACAAGAAAGGATTTTGAAGTGAGAAAGAGAACCACAACATCATTCTACATAAGTCTATCCCACTTGTTTGGAGTGTTAGCTTCGTTTCATTCTCTTGATCGGGTGAAGTTGCAAGCTTGGACAAAGCGGACTCCGGGTAGCTCATTGGTGACCTAGAGGAGTTCAAGCGGAGCTTTTCCAAACCCCAAGTAGCCGAGGAGTCTAGCGTAGGGAGCTACAATGGTTGTACTCTCAAAACACTAGCTTTTCTTGCTTATGTTGATGTGCAAAAATTTGAAACCTTAATTTTCTAGGAACGATTCAATGATCGTTAACTTAGCACCATAAAAATTCCATCTTTGGTACATGTGATGCTTCTAATCCCTTCATGAGGTGCTAGGCTAACCCAACATTGGTATCAGAGCCGACCTAGAACATTAGGCGTCACTTCTACGAAGTGAAAACTCCGATCGAACCAAAATACGACATTACGGGACCTTCTCTGGACATTTTTTAAAATCTGGATATTTTCAGAAGTAGAAATACTTAAAAAATACAGCAGGAAAATCTAAGAAATGCTGTGAAATTCGAAGCCATGAACAGTTCAAACCGCCACGGAACCGCGGCCAATCGTTGCTTGGGCCGCGGATCCGCGGCCGTACAGAGGAGTCATGACTTGTTATTTGCACAGTAATTCCTAAAACTGCTTGTATAATGTTTTAGGTATGTTTAATCTGATTCTTGTTCTGTAAATTCTGGAGATGGCTTTGGTCTCGTCGATTCGATCGGAATTTTCATTTTGTGACTTTTCCGGATAAATTAGAAAGTATTGAAGTGTTTGAACGAGTATCATTTGCTCACTTTACACGGGGTTTAAATATTTTGGAGATACATGAAAGTTTTGTGGTGGACCCTCTAGAAGACAACAAACCTTAACTCGATTATGTGACCGTCTTGAACTGCCCTTTGAACCTTAGGGTTTGGGGCAGTACGGCGTGCCACATGTGAGGCGTTGGCTTGACCCTTCTATGGCTGGACCGCTACTACTGTGTCACACTCCGGGTTTTTTGAACTCCGCTCAAGTGTTGAGCTTTAGAAAATCTTGGGTATTTATCGTTCATTCGAAAATTTTAATACTGTCTATTTATTTGGAATGTGATGCAATGTGTGGAATTCATATTACTAGACATGAAATACGAAGTATATGATATTTCGCATTTACGATGTCTAAAGAGAATGTGGATTCCAGATATTGCAGTTTTACACTTTCTTTTCTGTGACCGTAAGTGTAGTATGTATTTACCGATTGTCGTTGCTATACATCGACGACGATCAATGTATGCATACTTACTTACGTTGATGATATGAGATATTAGGTGTTGCTGAGATATGATGTGCTGGATTGTCGCGATTGAATAGCCGGGGTTTTTATATGAGATAAGAGTTTTATATTTTCATTCATGTATATTCAAATGTAATGTAATATTCTTTTATTTGGGGCACTTCCGGGTTGAGGTCTATGCCACCAGTGTTGTATATTATTTACTTTTCCGCATTAGGATGGACCCAAGGAGGGGAGCATAGGTGACCGGGTTCTGGGGTTCAGTGGGAGGCCATCTCGAGGAGTCGAGACCGGATCTCCTAAACTCCAGAATTGGTAGGGTCGCTTGCCGCTCTCGTAGGGGTCCAGGTTGTGGGAGTGGCTATTCATCGCGACTGTGGAATCCGTATTTTCTATTGTTGGCTAAATACTAAATACGGACGTCCTAGTATATCCCACATTATATCTATGTTTCTGCTGCGATATCTGTGATGTGATCATATGATGTGCTGTGATAGATACAGTATATAGTATATATGATATATTATATAGCGTTATATATGATATACCTTGCACCATATTCGATGGGGAAAGAGCCGAGTTCCCTTCACCGGGAGTGACCTCTTTAGCAAAACTGGCAGATGCTACAACACTCGGTTTGACTTTTGACTGCTTTTTTGGAGTTTCGCTTTGCATAGTGATATATATGATATGTCCTGCACCTTATTCGATGAGGAAAGAGCCGAGATCTCTTCACCGGGAGTGACCTCTTTAGCAAAACTAATAAAAGCCTCAAAATCACTCCATTTCAAAATTCATTCGATTCTACAACGATATCAAGTTCATTACGCTCATGGTTTTTCTGAAAAACCTGCGTAGCCCTCCGTCATTTCAGATAAGTACTACTTAGTATTCATGCTGCGGTAGTTTGGCCTCCGTCAAGGCGTAGTGTATGGTAGCTAACTAGTACTTATCTGCTAGCATATGATGCGATTGGATTAGGGTATTCGTACGGCGTAGTTTGGCCTCCGTCAAGGGTCGTACGGGTGGGTTTAATTCAATCAAGAAATGACAGGTTGAACTTGACTAGCGCCCTATGGGTAGTTTGGCCTCCGTCAAGGTCATGGGACGCTAGGGGCAAAAGTATTATCGGGAATTCAAGTGTTGAAATTTGCAATGAGATTGCATACCTTCTATGAGATAGTTGGATCGCGATACCCACTGCGAGTAATTGTTACTCCTGGGAGAGTTTTACACAGGACAATTAGCTGATCAAGTAGGTGTCTAGAAAGGTGTCAACAGGGTTACGCCTCTGGGAAAATGAGGTTTACTTTAATTAGGTCCGTACGAAAGCACAGGGAAACTCCCTCAAAGTACCGACACTGGCCTGGCTGAAAGATCGGCGAATTTGTAGGGTGTAATTAATCCCGGCTAATCTTTCCTTTTAGGGTTTGAAAGAAGATTTGATAAAAACCAGTAGGAGCCATCCTGATTAGATAAGATAATAACCAATCTGATCTTGCAAGAGCATACTCTAAAGTGTTTTCTTCTCTCTCTCTCCAGGTAGCGACCATGTCATGCCTTAATCAAGATAATAATATGGATGTATTGACCGAACCCGCATGTTATACTGTGCAGGGGAACGTTGGACCCATTCTTTCTTATAAAAGTTATAAGACTGAACAGGGAATAGGAGAATATATGGATTCTCAAGCCGCCCAAAAGAACATGCATGTTGATGCATCTTCTTCAGTTGTGTTAGTTATTGAGAACTGTTTCTCAGTTCACCCTACGTCCTGGGTATTAGATACCGGATCAGGATCCCACATATGTAAAATGTTACATGGGCTACGGAAAGGTAGAGAACTGGGAAAAGGTGATCATTCCGTTCAAGTAGGGAATGGGGCAAATGTTGCATCCAAGGCAGTTGGCGAATATCACCTCGTATTACCAAGTGGTGATACAATGATTCTAAATGAGTGCTATTATATATCGAACATGATGTGCAACATTATATCAGTTTCTTTATTAAGTAAAGAAGGATATAATTTTGTAGTAAAGGATAATGTTATGAACATATTCCTAGATCAAAAGTTGATTGCATCAGGCTCGTTACATAATGGCATATTCATTCTAAATCAAAATACAGTTCTCAATATACAAAACACAAACAAGAGGAAAAGTTCAGAAATGAACGAATCCTTCTTGTGGCATTGTAGACTTGGTCATATCAATGCGACACGACTGGCTAAGTTACATAAAGATGGATATTTGAATTCGTTCAAATTATCATCTTATGATACTTGCCATTCATGTCTCAAAGGCAAGATGACCAAAACTCCGTTTACAGGACACGGAGAAAGAGTTACCGAACTCTTGGGACTGATACATAGTGATGTATGCGGTCCCATGTCTACACATGCCAGGGATGGTTCTTCGTACTTTATTACATTCACTGACGATCTCTCTAGATTCGGATATATGTTCCTAATGAAACACAAATCAGAAGCTTTTGAGAAATTTAGAGAATATAAACAAGAAGTCGAGAACCAAACCGGAAAAAGTATTAAGATCCTTCGATCTGATCGAGGCGGAGAATACTTAAGAAATGAATTAAGAGATTATCTAAAAGAGAATGGGATTCTCTCTCAGCTTACTCCTCCTTATACACCACAGCACAACGGTGTATCGGAGCGGAGAAATTGCACCCTATTAGATATGGTGCGCTCTATGATGAGTGCAGCTGAGTTACCTATTTCCTTCTGGGGATATGCACTGGAGACAGCTGCATACCTATTGAATAGAGTTCCAACCAAATCAGTGCCTACCACTCCATATGTGATATGGAATGGTAAGAGACCATGTTTTAATTTTATTCACATATGGGGTTGTCCGGCCTATGTTAAAACACAAAATCCGGACAAGCTCGAGGCAAGTTCTGTTCTATGTAAGTTTGTTGGATATCCCAAACATTCGCGAGGGTATAACTTCTACCACTCCGAAGAACAAAAAGTGTTTGTTTCTCGACATGCCACTTTCTTAGAAAAAGGTTTTCTTATGAAACAGACAAGTGGCATTGAGGTAGAACTGAAAGAGGTTCCAGCGACACAAACTATAACAGAAGACTTGGTAGAACCAGAGGATTCAGTAGTACCCGACGAACCCCAGCCTCTCCGCCGATCTAGTAGGGTTTCTCGTCCACCTGAGAGATACTACGGTTTTCTCATCGACGGTGGGAGCGAGGATTGCATCATGGAGGATGATGACTAAACTAGTTTCGAGCAGGCCATCACGAGTAGAGACTCAATGAAATGGCTGGATGCAATGCGGTCCGAGATGGAATCCATGTACACCAACAAAGTATGGACTTTGGAAGAAGCTCCTGAAGGGGTAAAACCCATTGGGAGCAAGTGGATCTTCAAGAAAAAACTTTGTGTAGATGGGAAAGTGGAGAATTTCAAAGCTAGACTTGTTGCAAAGGGTTTTCGTCAAAGACCAGGTGTGGACTATGATGAAACCTTTTCTCCAGTGGCTATGCTTAAATCCATCCGAATCATGCTTGCCATCGCTGCATATCATGATTACGAAATCTGGAAAATGGATGTTAAGACCGCCTTTCTAAATGGTGATTTAGAAGAGTGCGTGTACATGACTCAGCCAGAGGGCTTCGTAGATAGTGGGAACAGTGGGAAGGTGTGCAAGCTGCTTAAATCCATTTATGGATTAAAGCAAGCATCGCGGAGTTGGAACATCTGCTTTGACGTCGTTATCAAAGAGTTTGATTTCGTCAAAAACGTAGATGAACCTTGTATCTACAAGAAGGTGGCAGAGGGTAAGGTTGTCTTCCTCGTATTGTACGTGGACAACATACTCTTGATAGGAAATGACATTCCTATGCTGCAATCGGTAAAGCTCTTCTTGTCACAATGATTCTCAATGAAAGATCTTGGTGATGCCTCCTGCATATTGGGGATTAGGATCTATAGAGATAGATCCAAACGGATATTGGGATTGTCCCAATCCAGGTACATTGACACCATACTAAAGAGGTTTAGTATGGAAGAATCGAAGCGTGGGAACTTACCCACGATCCCTGGAGTCACTCTCTCCAAAGAGATGTCTCCCAAGACTGATTTGGAGAGAGCTCGCATGCAAGGGATGCTAGTGTATATGCCCTAGAGGCCATTACTGTATCATACTGGTTTGTATATTACTTAATGGAAGCTTGGGATATTCACCTTGTATATACAATCTTGCTCAAAATAGTAGTATGCTACTTGGTTTGTTTCTACTTCAATGTGTACATGTGTTTATTTTATTATATCACCTATACGCATTAGTCAAGCCCTAAGGATCTTTGCTTGATTACCAGCGTTGTGATGGCAGTCACACTAAGAGGGGCTGGGTAATCTATAAGCACATCCTTATGCAGGTCCCTAGTCGCAGGACTATCGAGGCTGGGCATCGATACTCCGGAGTAGACTAGCTTATGCGCTTCTCATCCCAGTGTGGGAGATGGTCTGTCCCACAGCCATCAGTACGTCGTACTGGAGATAGTATGCGGGTGCTCGTTGGGTTACGAGTACACTGGACAGGACTCGTCGGGAACTGACCGGTTGGTATTATACCTATCGTCAGTTATCAGTTCCCAGGTGACATGAGTACAGCTTAGTCCGCTGACTTGACACTGTCACTTCGCCTCGAGTGTGTTCCCACTGTACTTTGATTACTACCCTACCACGGCTCAAAGGAGTTGTGCAAACAGGTAGTCTTTGGGTGCAGTCCCGAAGCACTTGGAGGCAGTGACGGTTAGACAGGATTCGTCTCTCCCGGTATTGGGGGTTGACATCACGCTGTGTCAAGGAGAGCCATTACACGAGTAGTCCCTGGCCAGGGCAAGCGAGATATACTGGTAGGCTTCCAGTGTTATCTCAGGGTGTTTTGGGCTTCACTCCGACACGACTTGTACCGCTATTAGGGGACTGACGTTTACCGCCCCCTAGGCCCGCCATGCGATGTATCAGACGAACAGACCGGACTGTATGGAGACTGTCACATTCAGGCTCAGTAGGAGTTCAGATGGGTTTCACCTCGTCAGTCTTCTTGTCGGCATCTACCTGGGGACCGTTACCCACAGCTAGTGCCGCTTGCGGTCTGTGGTTAAACCCACTGCCAGCGTAGTGTCGAGTCTTTAGAGTCCCACACAGAAAGCTATTCTCCTTTAGGCAAATGAGTAGAGGTCGCATGGTTTTGCGACAGGTCGCATGGTTTTGCGACAGGGTTCGGTCACATCCGTGCACTTGTGCACGTACAGTGTCCGGACAGATAACACTAGCGGGCTTTGGTTTATGCCAGATCCTAGTGTACGTTTTGGGATTGATTTTATCTCGTTTGTATTCGTGTTCCTCGGAACGCGGATGCGGGTGTGTACGCACAGTTGACAGAGAGACAGAGGCAGAGTATTCTCATTGGGGTTGTTGACTGTTGACTGTTGACAGTTGACTGTTGACCATTGACTTTTGCTTAACCCTAATGAGAATAAGATATATGATTAACATTAATATTAATTAAGTATTATAGTGACATGGTTGTTGAGGGGTTGACTTTGTTGACTTGTTGACTTTGTTGACCGGTTGACTAGGTTGGACTAGTTGACCATCATCATGACAATGGCTATTATTCTATGGCAAAGACTTTTGCTTGCTTGTTTATTTATGCAAAATGAGTGCATGAAATGATATAGCCATTTTGACTTAAACCATTTACACAATACATGATTACTATTTTTGTTATGATGGCTTTTGGATTATGAGAGGTGAGAATGAGAAGAGTATGGTTCATTCTATCATTTGCTTTCTCTCTCTTGAGCTCTCTCATTCTCAAGCTCTCCCTCTTCCTCTTGCTCTCTCTACCTCAAAGCAAACCATTCTCATGTGTTGAGACTCATTGCCTTAGATATAAAAAGACACCAAAACATTCCTCTACTCATTCTAGTTTACAAGGCCTAGCAAGCCAAGTGATCTAGTTTCTTCAAAGTTCGAAGAAGAAGCCAAAGGTAGAAGCTTTCGGGTGGATCCATCTTCGGCGCAAGGAGACGACGAGGTGAGGCCGATCCGTACACCAGAAGGAGTCAAAGACGAAGGAGTTCAAGAAAGGTATAGCCCCCTAACCGAGTAGGTAAACTCTTGTTAGGTTGTTAGTTAGTAGTTTAACAAAGATCCGGTTTTGAGTCCATGTTACCGCCTCTAGAAAATTGTTTTTCATCAAATTCCGCATGCCCGAAAGTATCGGGAGAGGTAGCATGGACTTACAGTGGTATCAGAGCCTAGTTAAACTCTATCTAACATGTTAGCATAGTAGCTAGAAATTCGATCGGAGAAAAAGTCCCGAAATGAACCCGGAATTCATGCTTGCTGTCGATTTTTTTAAGTCTGTAAAAATAATAAATCATGCTTTAAAAATCGACTCAGGGTTTTTTAAAGATACTGTGGAAAAACGATGCAGAGATTCCATCAAACCACCGCGGAAACGCGGTAATAGCTTGCTATTGCCGCGGTTCCGCGGCCTTCTTGGCTCTTCTCTGGATCGTCTTTGCTATAGTATACTCAGTGGGTTATTTTGGGATTTTTGGTATATGTGTTTTCAGCCCAGATTTTCCAGAAAGAAAATTTTGTTTTTGGGGCTTTAAAAACCGTATTTCGATCGAGTTTCTAAAGACTTAAGCTGACGGGTATTTCTGTGATGTGATATTTGTATTGAACGTCTGTTAATCGCTATATGTCGATTAGTGGGGGTTATACAAATCTGTGATCTGTAATGTTGCTGGAATGTGTATATGAATTCATTGGATTGTCGCGGGTGAATAGCCGGGGGTTGTGAGACGAGAGTTTTCTTTTCTTTCAATTCATGTAAATTTGTAAATTGATGTAATAATTATTTGTATGACCGCACAACCGGGTCGGGGTTGTAGCCGTCATTGTATAATTTTTTTTTACTGTTTTTGCTCCTAGGACAGACCCATGGAGGGGGTGCACAAACTACCGGATATGCCGAAGTGCCAAGTGGCCTACTCACGGAGTTGAGGGAGGTTGCTTCGCTTCGGGTACTTGGCGGGTAGTTTGCCGCACCCGTAGGGGTCTTGGGTGGGGTATTGGCTATTCATCGCGACCGTGTAATCTGCTTTTCGTTACAGGCTCGTACGAATTGCGGGTTCCTAGTATATCCAATGTATTCATCTGTGATCTGAAATGGCTATCATTGCAATATATCTATATATGATATTATTTAGGCGTTGCTTATGTTTTACAGCCGCGCTAGCCCAGCCCCCGCTCTGTCGTTAGTTAAGTAACTTAACGGGTAATGACGGGGCCCTGTGGCGAATGCGAATGGCATAAGCGTACGTCATATTTTGGTTGTTTTCTGCAATGGTAGGATTAAATGATGGGACGCATTAAAAGAACTAATGCAAGAATATCACGCATTAAAAGAACTAATGCAAGAAAAATAAACCAAGTAAAAGTCGTTGGAACACTTTCGAAAAACCACTTGGTTCTTTTCAAAACCAACTTTTAAAATGCGGAGTTTGAGCCACTCCTTTTAAAAGCTATCTCGTTCCATCGATTATATCAAGTTCACTACGTTCACGGTTTCGCCAAAACCATTCATAGCCCTCCGTCGTTTCACATGAATAGTCAATAGTATTCAAGCTATGTATGTTGGCCAAAGTCAAGGCATAGTGATTGGTAGCTATTGGGTATTCATGTGTAGCATAGATAGATGCGTTGGTTTGGGACAGTCGTACTGCCATTTTGGCCAAAGTCAAGGGTAGGTACGGGTGGATCCAAATTAACCTGGAGAATGACGGGTAGAACTTGACATGTGACTTATGATATTTTGGCCAAAGTCAAGGTCATAAGAGCATGGGGCAAAAATCCACATCGGGAGTTTCAAAAGAACTGAAACTTGCTAGTGTTGCATACTATTTGGAGTGTGATGATTCTGGTAGGATTCCTTCAGTTTCGTCACGCGATGATATCTGGATCCCGATCCTACTGTGAGTATATGCTACTCCTCAGGAAATTTCTCACTAAACGATCAATGCTATAAACCTAGTAGGTGTCTAGAAAGGTGTTAGCGGGGCAACGCCCCCAGGGAAAAGAGGTTATTTAATTAAGGAACTTCGCGAAAGCGTTGGAAAACCTCCATCGAAGTACTGACACTGGCCTGGCTGAACGGTTAAGCAAGTATTGTACGGTGAGATTGATCCTAACTAATTCTTCCTTTTTGGTTTGAGGAGGGATTCGAGAAACAGTGGGAGCCATCCTGTTTAGACAAATTAAAAACCACTCTAAACTTGCAAGAGCATCATGCTGAGTGTTTCTTCTCTCTCCTAATTGCAGCGACCAATCGACATGACTGGACTTAAGTTACTTCTAGATAAAAACATACTTACAGGGCCAAACTACAAAGATTGACTCAGGAATGTCAAGATGGCAATCACTTACGACAAGCTGGGGTATCTTCTTACCACCAAAGCTCCCCCTGTCCCAGGTCCCAAAACCAGCGTCGCGGATAAGGAAATCCGTAAGACCTGGGAAATCGATTGCGCGAAGGCCAAGTGCCTCGTGCTTGCCTCTATGGACAATGAACATCAGAGGAGGCACGAGAATATGGACCTCGAGTCCATATTTCTCCATACAAAAGAACTGTATGGAGAGAAGTCTCGTATCGCAAGATACGAAGTGTCGAAGAAGTTATTTTCGGCAAGGTTGGCCGTCGGATCATCGGTAGCGGAACACGTGCTTAAGATGATTGGCTACATTGAGGAGCTCGCGGACCTTAGGACCATGTTGGAGAATGAGCTCTATACGGACTTGATTCTCCAGTTCCTTCCTTCCACTTACGCCCAGTTTATACTGAACTTCAACTTACAAGAAAAGGAAGTTGAACTTTCAGAACTCCTCAACATGCTGAGGAACGCAGAGGGCACCCTACAGAAAGGTAGGAAAACATCCACTTTGTTTGTAGGAGGATCTTCCACTTCTAGGTCCAAGGCGAAAGCCAAGGGAAAGAAGAAGAAAGCCTCCTCCAAACCAAGGGTCGGTGTTAGTAAAGTGGATACGAAGGGAAAGGAAAAAGCAACAAAGAAAGTGGGAAAGCTTGTGGATAAAGAAGAATGCTTCTATTGTCATAAGAAGGGACACTGGAAGAATGATTGCAGGGCTTGGAAAGCTAGAACACAGGAACTGAAGCAGGTTGCGGCTTCAGCTTCAGGTGTGTATGTTATTGATAACTGTCTTTCAATAAACTCTACTTCCTGGGTATTGGATACCGGATCAGGATCTCATTTCTGTAATTCTTTGCAGGCGTTGAGAAACCGTAGGTTTTTGAAGGCAGGTGACATGACCCTCAAAGTTGCAAACGGAGCTAGCATGGATGCTAAGGCCGTGGGGGACTATCACCTGGGAATGTCAGATGGACATGTTTAGGTTTTGCGTAATTACTTTTTTGTACCCAACGCAACTTGTAATATCATTTCTGTATCTTTGGTTTCTAAAGAAGGTTATGAATTTGCGTTTGTAAGAAATGTTGTAAACATTCACCTTAATCAAGTTATGATTGGATCAGGTACATTGAGCAATGGTATATACGTATTAAAGCAACCACAAATTTTCAATGTCCAGAATACACACAAAAGAAAGTCTCCAGAAATCAATCAGACTCTCTTGTGGCATTGTAGACTGGGTCATATCAATGAGAGAAGGTTGACGAAGTTACATGTAGAAGGATATTTGAATCCGTTCGAATATCAATCGTATGCCACTTGTCAATCCTGTCTCAAAGGAAAGATGACAAAGACTCCGTTCACTGGACACGGAGTAAGAGCGAGCGAGCTCTTGGGACTCGTACACAGCGACGTGTGCGGTCCAATGTCTACACATGCGCGAAGCGGTTATTCTTACTTCATTACTTTTACGGATGACTTTTCAAGGTACGGTTATGTCTTCTTAATGAAATATAAGTCCGAAGCCTTTGGAAAATTCCAGGAATATTAGAATGAAGTAGAAAAACAAACCGGCAAAAGTATCAAGATTCTAAGATCGGATCGAGGTGGTGAATACTTGAGTGCCGAGTTCCTGGACTATTTAAAAGAGAACAGAATTCTCTCTCAGCTTACTCCTCCATACACTCCGCAACAAAACGGTGTATCGGAGAGACGGAACCGAACCCTATTAGATATGGTACGGTCCATGATGAGTAACGCTAAGTTACCGCGATCATTCTGGGGGTATGCGCTAGAATCAGCTGCATACCTTTTGAACCGAGTTCCAACTAAGACTGTGCCTACCACACTATATGAGATGTGGTGTGGGAAGAGACCCTATCTTAATCACATTAAGACATGGGGAAGTCCAGCTTTTGTCAAAAAGCAGCATGCGGACAAGCTCGAGGCACGCTCAGTACAGTGCAAGTTTGTGGGATATCCAAAGAATTCCAAGGGATATTTCTTCTACTGCAAAGAGGAACAAAAGGTTTTTGTTTCTCGGCATGCCCACTTTCTAGAGCACCAGTTCTTGGAAAAGGAAATTAGTGGGAGCGCAGTAGAACTTGAAGAAATTTCAGAACCACAGACTATTACTGAAAGCTTAGTGGAACCAGAGAGTTCAAAAGAACAGGACATTCCTACGCCACTCCGCAGGAGAAGTAGGCAGTCTCATCCGCCCGAGAGATACTACGGTTTTCTCATAGATGGGGATAGAGAGGATTGCATCATAGATTATGATGAGCCTACTAGCGTCCAGCAGGCCGTTCAGAGCGTTGACTCGGTAAAATGGCTAGATGCAATGCGGACCGAAATGGAGTCCATGTACACCAACAAAGTATGGACGTTGGACGTTGCTCCAAACGGGGTAAAACCCGTAGGATGCAAGTGGATCTTCAAAAGGAAGATTGGTGTAGATGGACAGGTTGAGACCTATAAAGCTAGACTTGTTGCAAAGGGTTTTCGTCAAAGACCTGGTTTGGACTATGACGAAACCTTTTCTCCTGTGGCTATGCTGAAATCCATTCGGATCCTTCTTGCCATTGCTGCCTTCCACGATTATGAGATTTGGCAGATGGACGTAAAGACCGCTTTTCGAAATGGAAATTTAGAGGAGTGTGTCTATATGGACCAGCCAGAGGGTTTCATTCAGAGTGGGAGCAGCGGAAAGGTGTGCAAGTTGCTTAAGTCCATCTATGGACTAAAGCAGGCATCGCGGAGTTGGAACATCTGTTTTGATGAGACAGTCAAAGAATTTGGCTTTATCAAAAATCCAGATGAACTATGCATCTATAGTAGATTTGTAGCGAGAACTGTAGTATTCCTCGTTTTGTACATGGATGACATTCTCTTAATAGGAAATGACATTCCTATGCTACAATCTGTCAAGGGGTTCTTATCACACAGGTTCTCCATGAAAGACCTCGGTGATGCCTCATACATCCTGGGGATCCGGATCCATCGTGATAGATCCAAGAGGATATTAGGACTTTCACAGTCCAGGTACATCGACACCATACTGAAAAGATTCAGTATGGAAGATTCCAAGCGCTGTAACCTACCGGCTTGTCACGGGATCACCCTCTCTAAAGAGATGTCTCCCAAGACTGATTTGGAGATGGATCGCATGTCTATTATACCCTACGCTTCTGCGGTAGGCTCTATAATGTATGCGATGTTGTGTACCAGACCGGATGTAGCTTATGCACTTAGTGTAGTAAGACGGTATCAGTCAAACCCCGGGGAGAAACACTGGATAGCGGTAAAGAACATTCTCAAGTACCTGAGAAGGACTAAGGAGGTGTTCTTGGTGTATGGCGGAAAAGACCTCCAGATCGAGGCCTTTGCTGACTCCAGCTTCCAGAGTGACAAGGATGATTCCAAGTCCATGTCGGGTTTTGCCTTTACCCTCAATGGAGGGGCGGTGTGTTGGAAGAGTTCCAAACAGGAAACCGTTGCAGAATCGACGATGGAAGCGGAATACATCGCTGCATCTGATGCCGCAAAAGAAGCTGTCTGGACGAGGAAGTTCTTGAAAGAACTTCGGGTGGTTCCGTCCATTGTTGATCCAATACCTCTGTATTGTGACAACAATGGGGCTATAGCTTTAGTGAAGGAACCCAGGTCCTATCAGAGATCCAGACACATCTTGAGGCGGTATCACCTGATCAGGGAGATCGTGGATTGCCAGGAGATCGAGGTTCGGAGGGTTGCTTTAGAAGATAACACTGCAGATCCATTCACCAAGGCCTTGCCCCAGACTCAGTTCGAGCGGCTGATCGAGATGATAGGTCTTCGATACGCCAGTACATGACTTTAGTGCAAGTGGGAGATTGTTAGTGTATATGCCCTAGAGGCCATTACTGTATCATATTGGTTTGTATATTACTTAATGGAAGCTTGGGATATTCACCTTGTATATACAATCTTGCTCAAAATAGTAGTATGCTACTTGGTTTGTTTCTACTTCAATGTGTACATGTGTTTATTTTATTATATCACCTATACGCATTAGTGGAGCCCTTAGGATCTTTGCTTGATTACCAGCGTTGTGATGGCAGTCACACTAGTGGGGGCTGGGTAATCTATAAGCACATCCTTATGCAGGTCCCTAGTCGCAGGACTATCGAGACAGGGCATCGATTTCCCGGAGTAGACTAGCGTATGCGCTTCTCATCCCAGTGTGGGAGATGGTCTGTCCCACAGCCATCAGTACGTCGTACTGGAGATAGTATGCGGGTGCTCGTTGGGTTACGAATACACTGGACAGGACTCGTCGGTAACTGACCGGTTGGTATTATACCTATCGTCAGTTATCAGTTCCCAGGTGACATCAGTACAGCTTAGTCCGCTGACTTGACACCGTCACTTCGCCTCGAGTGTGTTCCCACTGTACTTTGATTACTACCCTACCACGGCTCAAAGGAGTCGTGCAAACAGGCAGTCTTTGGGTGCAGTCCCGAAGCACTTGGAGGCAGTGACGGTTAGAAAGGATTCGTCTCTCCCGATATTAGGGGTTGACATCGCGCTGTGTCTAGGAGAGCCATTACACGAGTAGTCCCTGGCCAGGGCAAGCGAGATATACTGGTAGGCTTCCAGTGTTATCTCAGGGTGTTTTGGGCTTCACTCCGACACGACTTGTACCGCTATTAGGGACTGACGTTTACCGCCCCCTAGGCCCGCCATGCGATGTATCAGACGAACAGACCGGACTGTACGGAGACTGTCACATTCAGGCTCAGTAGGAGTTCAGATGGGTTTCACCTCGTCAGTCTTCTTGTCGGCATCTACCTGGGGACCGTTACGCACAGCTAGTGCCGCTTGCGGTCTGTGGTTAAACCCACTGCCAGCGTAGTGTCGAGTCTTTAGAGTCCCGCACAGAAAGCTATTCGCTTTTAGGCAAAAGAGTAGAGGTCGCATGGTTTTGCGACAGGTCGCATGGTTTTGCGACAGGGTTCGGTCACATCCGTGCACTTGTGCACGTACAGTGTCCGGACAGTTAACACTAGCGGGCTTTGGTTTAAACCAGATCCTAGTGTACGTTTTGGGATTGATTTTATCTCGTTTGTATTCGTGTTCCTCGGAACGCGGATGCGGGTGTGTATGCATAGTTGACAGAGAGACAGAGGCAGAGTATTCTCATTGGGGTTGTTGACTGTTGACTGTTGACAGTTGACTGTGGACAGTTGACTTTTGCTTAACGCTAATGAGAATAAGATATATGATTAACATTAATATTAATTAAGTATTATAGTGACATGGTTGTTGAGGGGTTGACTTTGTTGACTTGTTGACTTTGTTGAACGGTTGACTAGGTTGGACTAGTTGACCATCATCATGACAATGGCTATCATTCCATGGCAAAGACTTTTGCTTGATTGTTTATTTATGCAAAATGAGTGTATGAAATGATATAGCCATTTTGACTTAAACCATTTACACAATACTTGATTACTATTTTTGTTATGATGGCTTTTGGATTATGAGAGGTGAGAATGAGAAGAGTATGGTTCATTCTATCGTTTGCTTTCTCTCTCTTGAGCTCTCTCATTCTCAAGCTCTCCCTCTTCCTCTTGCTCTCTCTACCTCAAGGCAAACCATTCTCATGTGTTGAGACTCATTGCCTTAGAGATAAAAAGACACCAAAACATTCCTCTACTCATTTTAGTTCACAAGGCCTAGCAAGCCAAGTGATCTAGTTTCTTCAAAGTTCGAAGAAGAAGCCAAAGGTAGAAGCTTTCGGGTGGATCCATCTTCGGCGCAAGGAGACGACGAGGTGAGGCCGATGCGTACACCGGAAGGAGTTGAAGACGAAGGAGTTCAAGAAAGGTATAGCCCCCTAACCGAGTAGGTAAACTCTTGTTAGGTTGTTAGTTAGTAGTTTAACAAAGATCCAGTTTTGAGTACATGTTACCGCCTCTAGAAAATTATTTTTCATCAAATTCCGCATGCCCGAAAGTACCGGGAGAGGTAGCATGGACTTACAAGGGATACCCTATTCTTCGGCTGTAGGCTCTATTATGTACGCGATGCTATGTACCAGACCCGATGTAGCATACTCACTAAGTGTAGTGAGCAGGTATCAAGCTGATCCTGGAGAGAGTCACTGGACAGCTGTGAAGAGCATTCTCAAGTACTTGCGAAGGACTAAAGAGATGCTCTTGGTGATGGTAATGGAGAACTCCAAGTGGAGTCCTTTACTGATTCGAGCTTCCAGAGTGATAAGGACGACTCTAAGTCGCAGTCGGGATTTGTCTTTACCCTTTACGGAGGGGCGGTTAGCTGGAAGAGTTCCAAGCAGGAAACCGTGGCAGACTCGATGATGGAGGCTGAATACTTCGCTGCCAACGATGCTGCCAAAGAGGCTGTCTGGATCAAGAAGTTCATTATTGAACTTGGAGTGGTTCCATCCATTGAGCATCCAATACCTTTGTATTGCGATAACAATGGAGCGGTGGCTTTGGCCAAGGAACCCAGGTCCCATCAGCAATCCAGGCATATTCTGAGGCGGTATCACCTGATCCGGGAGATAGTTGATCGCCGGGAGATCGAGGTCAGGAGGGTTGACACGAAGAACAACAAAGCGGATCCACTCACGAAGGCCATTCCCCAGATACAGTTTGAGAGACTCTACGGGATGCTCGGTATGCGATACTGCAGCAGCTGGCCCTAGTGCAAGTGGGAGATTGTTAGTTGTATATATGCCCTAGAGGCCAGTATTGTACAGATGATGTATATTATATTGGATGCTTGGACATATATAGAGATGACTTTCTTGCTCGATATGATAGTATGCTATCTGGTTGCTCTTTATCTTAACATGTATACTTGTATCTGTATACTATCTTAGAGTTACATGTTGGTAAAGCCCTTAGGATGTGTACTTGACTACTTGGACTATGATACAGATCATACTAGTGGGGACATGGTAGTCCATAAGTACATCCTTCAAGGTCCCTAGTCATGGTTGTATCGAGACGGGGCATCGATATACCAGTGTAGACTAGCGTATACGCTTCTCGACCCATGAGATGGGCGATGGATGATCCCATATCCATTGGTGTTTGAAATCAGAGATCGTATACGGGTGCTCAGTGGAGACTGGGTACACTGGACAGACTCGCCGAGAACTCCCAGATGGTATTATACCTCACGTCAGATGGCAGTTCTCAGGTGACACTTGTGCAGGTTAGTCTGTAGACCCGAGATCGTCATAGAGTCTTGTGTGATTCCCACTGTGCTTTGATTTCCACCTTACCACGTCCATGAGGGCGTGCAAAACGGTGGTTTTTGGGCACAGTCCCGAGTCACATGGAGGCAATGAGCGATAGGAGGTGTTTCGTCTCTCCCGGTATTGGAGGTTGATGTTGCACTGTGCTCAATTGGCCGTAACAGGGAAGTCCCTGGCCAGGGCTGATTGGAGATTTACTGGTAAGTGTTACCAGTAGTTTCTCGACCCGTTATGAGCCTCATATCGGCATGACTTATCGGTTATTGGGGTCTGACGTTTACCACCCCCAGACTTGATATGCGACATATCATACGAGGAGACCGAACTGCACGGTAGTGTTGCCGGTTGGGTCGACGGGAGTTGTAGCAGGTTCGCTTATTCTCTTCTGATTGTTCAATACCCGGGTGGCCGTTACATTTAGCTGACCACTTGCGGCTTGGGGGTGCTTGATATGATCATCACTCACTGCCGGCGTATTGACGAGTCTTAGAGTCCCACAAAGGAGTTACCTAGTCCAGCCGAAACGTTGTGGTGCGCGTATGCGATATGCGCATGGACCCGGTTAAAATGCGCGTATAGGATACCGTATATTGATTGGGCGGCTTGCTTTTGGTGGGGTCGTATGTGATATGACCGGATTGATAAATCAAGTGTTGATTTATCATTTAACCATTAGCTTCTCACTTGAAATCCTTTCTTGAGTTTGATGGATGTATGCATGCATGTATGCCTTCTTTATAGATTCATGCACATATGGATGTACATACACACATACATACATACATCCACACATACATCCTTCATGGTTGTACATACATGAAAATGGTGGCAATATAAGAATCACACCATGGTTTTATATATGGATTTTATTGCATTTGATTTAAAACAAAAAGGAAAAAGGAAAATGGTTATCATTGATTTGTTTCT